>OW051495.1:8125000-8750000 GCA_932521035.1 Oscheius dolichura
CCCGTTTGCTTCGACCGAAAAAATGTAAAGAATGCGCTTCTTGACATTTCCTGCTTCCTGCTGCTGGCGACTGCTAGCCCTGCTGAAAGGGGAAAACCTATTCGTTTCTTGATTTATGACTATGTCTCAACTCCTCTCCGGCTCCAGGAGACTACGAGATAAGGCTCATTCCGAGCCTAGTCCCCTAACTACCTACTGCCCGACTGCCCAACTTACTATACAATGAATTGGGGCTCTCTAGAACTTACACAGTGTATTGTACTAGGTTAATCATCCAAATATTATGAGATCTAATGAATAAACCTGTTTTTAGACTTCAATCCCCTGCTGCTGAACTTGACGACTCCTGTTCTTCGGCCTCCTCCACCACCCTACACTCCTCGTCCCAGTCACCATACCCACAATGACCTACTCCGGATGCATAATGCCCCATTGGTATGTTTTTCTTTAATGGTTGAGGTTTACGCAGTCAATTCCCAATTTTATGGCTTTACCCACCAATTTCTCCATTTTTCAGATCGTTGAGCCAGAAAATGAGGTAGACGTGGTTGGAGAGACTACTACTCCAGAGGCAGAAAAACAAACAGACGAGGAAAGGGAAGAAGAAATGGACAGAGCTGACGAGCCACTGGATCTGACTGTGAAGCGGTCGCCACTCTGTTCTCCAATTGCCCGTCCATCTGTTATCACAGCTACTGGGAGGAGCAGCATTGTTCGAAGCGTTTCTTCTGCCAGTTCCATTAACGACGACATTTTGGAAGGACATTTCAAGAGGTCGCTCAGTGGAAAATGGCCGAGGAGGAGCAGGACAGACGAAGAAAAGGTTGGTCTTAAAAAAAAGAGAAATCTTCTGAGTACGGGCCCCGCAAAAAGTAGAGCAGTATAAAGTCGTTTCAGGAGCTAGAGACCATAAAACATCTGAAAAAATTCTAACCAAAAAAACATGAACATTGAGTAATTTCGCCCATTTTCAGGGTCGCGCCTCTCCCATGCGACGCCACACCTCCTTCAACAGTCACGTCTCCGTCCCCTTGGTCTCCCGTGTCAAGCAGATGAACTGCTCTGGCATAGAGGAGCATTTCCGTCGAGCCCTTGGCGGGAATTTTGACGAATGGATGAAGCGGAAGGGTGAAAAAGGCGAAGAAGACGGCGCAACCGGTGAAAATACCCCTGTACAAAGAGAGAACCTCATTTGAGGAGATTGATGTTATCCCTGTGTTTAAAAATAATGAACTCCCTATTATTCCCCCTTGACATTCTTGATATCCTTACCGGTGAAATACAAAAACACATAAATTTAAAAACATGACCTGTGACAAGCATTGTTACCCATGAGATGATTATTGATGCTAATTACTCTGTAGACAAAAGCAGATATAACAGATATACTGTTAATATATAATTGTTGTATTGGAATGAGTATTAAATGTATACACTATGGAGAGAAAATGGGGTGGTTGCAGGTGGATGACAACGACCTTTAACGTCTACAGCTCAGCAAACATTAAAACACAATAAATGTGGCTAAATGTTGGCTACTTCCTGGAGATAGAGATGCCCCTGGCTAGATCGAATCCGCCTTCGGCCCACCCATTGGTCGAATAATACCACTTTTGGTGGTTCCTGGCGTTTCGTAGGTGTTCATTCGGTTGTCACCAGGTTGCCCGGCATACCTCCTCGTAAAAGTGGCAAAACGCTGTGGCTAGACGTCCCCTATTGAATGCGTAGGTCATACTTGGCAAAGAATGTCTCCTCTAGCTGAGTATCCATAGATTATGGTTAAATAACTACCTTTCAAGGAAGCTTGCTTGAATATCTCGCTTTTTTATCCATCATCAAAGTTTCGTCAATATTCTAACCTCTACAATTCCTCTGTTTTCGTCGTCTTGATCAATTATGCAAAACATATGTGCGTGATTTTCAGTGCTTTTCAAGAGGTTCATTGTCTTCCTCTCTTCCCCCACACCTTTTTGTTCCTTGTGATCTTTGTGTGTTCCGTTTTCTTCCTCTCTTTCACCTTCCTTCTTTTCATCTCGAACTGAAAAAGTTCCCAATTCCGGTTCAAGGTGAGGTGATATTTCCGCGTTGGCAGCATAGTTCACAATTTATGTTGCTCACAAGGGAGAAAAGTGTAATTGATGTACTCGTGCCTGGGATATGCAAGGACTTTTGATTTTATTTCAGTCAAAGAAGTCAGAAGAAATGAAGAAAAGGTTGGTTCCTCCCGGCTGGAAGGATCTGTTCCATCTCTGTATGTCCTTGGAACTCATTATTGCTGTTCTGTACATATTCCTAGCTCACCAGATGATGAGTCCCGATATTGGTGAGCATTTCTATCTGACAATCCAATTAGAGACCGCTATCGTAATCAAACTGTTCGCAAAAAGAAAATACAGAGCTTACTGTAGCCACAAAGATGTCTTACAAGACGGAGGAGCCAAACCAGCTCATTCTTTTATTTTTCTCTAATTTACCAATTTGCGGTCAAAAGAAAAGAGCTACCGTAGTCCTGCTCCCAAATAACCTCTCTCTGTCACTTCCAGCCTGGTTTATTCCTCTCTTCTGGATCCTCCTCTCCTTTATTAGTTTGGTCTTCGTTGTTTCTGCCAATACCAATCCCTCTCACCTCTCCCAGTTCATTTGCTTCCATCAGGTAAATCCTCTTTCTTGGATTTCAGTATGGATCAATTATTCCAGATCTTTCAAGTCATTCTTCCCTGTCTCTTATTCTATTCAATACAACCTGAAATGATGGATGCTACTCCTCAACTCCTACCAGAGAGTAAAACTAAACCGTTTCATTTCTAAATATTCGGTTTTAGACTTACGGTCACCATATCTCATCATTTCGTTCTGGAGTCTACGCATCTCGTTAATAACTATTGTTTTGTTCTGTCAAGCACAGTTGAGGAAATACAGTGAACTGAAGGAAGACGCGATTCTTGAGAAGATTTGACCATAAATAAACTAATTGCATTGTTTGTTTCAGCCTGAAACTTTCAGGGCCGTTACAGGATCCAAACTAATCGTGTCGGTCTTCGGCCATACAGTATTCCTCGGAGCTTTCTAGAGCCTCCCCCATATGAGTTCAGGTTCCCAGTGGAAAACTTTCTTTCTCATGACACATTTCCCACCATGAAATCTCTTGAACACCCGCTGTTCTGTTATTTACCCGCATGTATTGCTGAATCAAAGTTCACTTTTTATTCATTTCATTTGTGATGCGTCCGTCTCCCAGCAACCGAGCCCTTCCCACATTTAATTTCCTCACTCTCCTCGTCTTTTATCAGGGTCTCCTCATCAAATGGAGCCGCCTCGTCCACCTACCCCCAAACATAACCAGATTATTAAATTTCCTCCCGTCAGTCAAGAGTCTATTGACTCTATTCCATCTATGGCAAATGTCGAAACAGGGCCGGATGAATACCCAGCTCATCGGAATGCCTCCCTTCTTTTTGGGTGTCTGTTCATAATGACCCTTCTCTCGGTAAGATACTGTATATTTCAATGCTAAAAATGAGCTCTAGAGCGCGCTTTCCATCCAAAAATGACTCATTTTCAGAAATGCGCCCTAGTCTGGGTAGAATGTCAAACAATTTGGGATTCTTTCAAAACTATCACCACCTGCATCTATTTTGTGGCTATTTTTAACCTTTATCTTCTTTATATGATCAAATACAAGAGTTATATGGTAAGTAAAACCTCATATCAGTGATAAGGATTGTTAGACTAAAGCTAGATTCAAGAATCCCATCGCCTCCCCCTTTACATATTGGTATCTATTGAACTACGTTGTTTATCTGGGTATTCCTGTTCTTGGCTACTTTCAGTATCATAGGGAGATGCTTTTGGAGGTTATTATTGGTGAGTACTTTTTATTTTTTGTGGTTTATGGCTCCTGACTCTGACTGGAGTCGATCCTAATCCAAGTCCCACTATCTTCTAGAGAAGAGGTCCCGGACAAGACTAGAATCTGACTGGGGCTGGTTAGGCATGGACGAATAAGAAAAAAAGACAATCCGGCTTTCGGATTACCAGCGGGTTTGCCGTCCATTCCTGGTCCACATGCTGCAATCTCGGCCTAACAAGTGAAATTGGCAAGATTGCGCCGTTACCCACAATCCGCTTTCGGGAAAATCGGGTAGCAAGAAGTAAATAGACAAGCAGCCAACCTTTGATGAAAACGAAAAGTAAATCTGGGCTTCTTGAAAAAGACGGAAAACGACCAAAGTACCGACTGCCCTGGCTGGTTCAAGCAAGAAACGAGAAAAAAGCCGGAAAGAGAAAAAAAAACAAGAAATAAAACAAAACGCGCACGATATAATAAGCAGACGAGAAGAAAAGAACAAATAACAACAAGGAGTTGATTTTGACTTTATTCGGTCTTGTCAGACCGAATAAATTCGTCGCCTCCATAAAGATAGGTTCAACTTATTTTGTTGGTCGCTTTGTGGTGACCGTTGTGAAAATAAACAAGATTAGCAAGAGAATTATAAACAGAATGAACAAGTAGAAATAGAATTTCTAGTCCGTTTCTAACGCAAGAGTCAGGCGTTTCGGGGCCAAGACATTCGACCGCTAAATCACGAAACGGTCCCGAATCGCTTTACCACTGCCTTGGAAAAGTAAAAAGGACTATCGAGAAAGTAGATGGGTACAGTAATGGTAAAATACCTCGAATGTAGGAAAAATTCCTAACAAGACGAAGGTAAGTAGTCAGCCGTATGGGAGAGCGATGGGTTAGTAACTGAATGATCTCTTCCGGCTCTCCTTCCTTTTATTCTCCTAATGGTTCTCCTTATCCTCAGAAAGCTTGTACAAAGCGGATCTCCTCTTTCTAAATCCCTAGGCCGTTTGTATACCCGTTTATCCGATTGGAGGAATTGTTGGGCGGTAAAAGGATTAATTCCGGATTGAAATCCTGGTGGGGACTAAAAAATGGGAGTATCTTTTAGGCGGCACATTTTATAAATTGAATGGGGCTCGTCACAAACAATGCCACCAATCCCACGCCTAACTTCCCATCCTCCTTTCCAGGTTGTGCTATTTGCGTCCTCGACTCTTCTGCCTTTCTTCTCGTTGTAGCCTACCCCATCCGGGAATATAAGGTAATTTTTATTCTCCTGTGCTCAATAATGACACTGTTCAGCCCTTGAAAAAGGCGGATAGGTATATTCTGGTAGATACAACACAATACAGCCACGAGGTGGAGAAAGCCCTACACATTGTAGAGTCCAACTCCTTCAAAATTGTGATCACAAATTCTGGCCAAGTGGTAGGATGAAGTTGATTACGGTATAATATGGTCATTTTAGCCAGTAGATGGTCCCGTAACGATTAGAAGAACCATCGTATCGAAACCGGATAGGGTAACTCCTTGTGACCGTAAGGACACTGAAAATGTCTTATTTTCAATGGATTTGGAAGGACAACTCCAGCCGAAAGGAGAACTAATTGTATGTTTACTGTATCCCAAAAATAACAGATTCATAAATTGCAGTTCATTCCGGAGACTCATGCAATGGAAGGAGCAATAAAAGTGAAGAACTTTCGATCGTTTGGGAACAATCGAGGGATCCGGGTACAGACAGAAGTTATCCTGGGAAAGAGAGGGAAAATCTCTCATGTCAAAGAAGTTTCTATCTATAAATTTGTGTAAATACTTGTTTACTAAGAAAATGAAGATAAAATGGCATTCTTTGTTTATAGAGGTTCATGTTCAAGATTCCAATGATTGTTTTGAATTTGAGGCTTCAGGTAAAGAGAAAGGGTCAACTTGGTGCAGTTACAACATTCCAGGACTGATTATAGCTATATTTTGACCTTTAATAAGAGCTAACCAAAGTCATTACAATTCAGTCACTCTTGGAATAGCAAAGATTAAAGAATATCAAGGTTCTTCGGGTAGCGAAGCTCGCAATAAGAAGGTGAGAACGATTTGATGGAATCTGTTAGATGGCTATCGGAGTGGAAGCCGATTTTGATGAACACTATCATGGCATGGCAAATGGCAATAGCTACAGCTGAAACATTAATGATATTCATACCTTGAGTAATAAGAAAACAGAACTTAAAAGAACAGTACAAGAGTTTTTGCTACAGTACCCCAAGCTTTCGAAACTATCATGAATTATGTTGTGATTGATCTTATTTTGTAAAGCTAATTTTGCTGATCAAAACGCTCTATTTAGTTTCACATAAAAATATTGGAATACTGAAAAAAATACAAAAAACACTGTTCAATACCTGTAAACAGCGCGACTCCGTTGCCTGACCGTCATCTGGACGCGCGTCGGACGAAATTCGCAATACAAAATTGAAAATTGGCATGCATTTTTCTCGCGAATTTGACATTTTTATATATTTTTTAAATAGATAACTTTGATCAGAAAAAAATTCTGAACAAGATAAGGCCAACTTCAAAAAAACTCTTGTGTACCTTTAATGTGGAAGAATAGAATCGGAAGAAATGGCACCGTGGATTTCCAGACGCCCTGCCATTTTTCAGTCCGCTGCGTACACATAACAATCTCCGAAAGGGAAGCCCCCTGTTCCCCTCTCTACGGCTTGCAAGTAAAAGGGAAAACAGTTTTTAGAACTCAGTTTTCTTTATCTCCCCCGGCGGTTTGAAGCCATCTATCTGGCGGGCTGTTGCAATGCAACATTTCTTCCTTTCTAAGTTTCAGTTTTCTTCGCGTGGCGGTGGTGGCCATCACCGCGGCGGAAGATCAACTCTTTCCCGCCCATAAGTAAGTAGTTGTCTCCGTTTTGTGGTAGTTAAAAGTTAGACATACTATCCAACATGTCATACTACCCGATCGACGGCTTCTATTCCTCTCATCCTAATTATTATGCCAAGTCTTTTTGTGAAGAAATGGCTTGGTGGAATTGGAGAGACAACGGCGCCTCCGCGTTTACCGCACTGCCATCTTTTCCTACTTATCGATATGTAAGTAAGGATCGTTTATAATTTATTAATTGAGGTTTGTAGGGGGACTATTGTTCACAAAATGATGGTTTTCCATTTGGAACAGACGGCTACATCTGCCCACTCTATCCACCTGCACAGAGTTATCCATCGCCCAGTTCCAGTCTGCCGTCTATTCCTGAAGAGAAAATTGTGAGTCTTTTGTATCCTCTTTTCTAATTTTTCTGACCTTATGTCGTCTTTTTCACTCTCCATGCACCATGTTCCCCAGACACTCCACATCCCTCGACCCTTGAACTCTTCAAGCATTTATTCCTTGTTGGTCAGGATTTTTCCCCGGGAAAGAATGATTCCCAAAGCAATTAGGATGCATTTCTTGTTTCATTTTCTTACAGACCAAAGATTTATCCCCCTTGGGAAATTAATTGGGATACCTAACCGCTCTCGTATACTCAATATGACCGTTAGAATTCAAGCAGAGTACACCAGACTTCGGCGATAGGTACTTCTCACTGGGGAGGAGTACTATTTGCGTAGACCGAGCTTCTGCACCCGTAAAGTCTCGGCAGTTGGCTCATCCTTATTCAAATCAGTTACAAAATTGCGACTCCTCTAGGCATTTGTCTTGCCGTCATTTGTCTCTTCTCTTTTGCGGGTGCAGGGGATCAGACTACTTTGGCATGTTACCTGTTTCCTTCTTTGGATTCCCAATCATTGTATTGAATCTTTGAACCGGCACAGGGTAATGGCAAAAGTCTTGTCCACAGCCTTTAAAAGTCAACTCCTCTTCCTCGATAAATTTGACTCCGAAACCAAACAATCCTTTCAATATATTTCCTATAGTTAGAAACACCTAATCTAATCTTCTTTTCCTTTTTTTCTGAAAGCGGAACGGGTGTTCCCCTCCCAATCTATTCGAACCCAAGGCCATCTTCCGCTCTCCCCCCGTCGTTTCGCTACTTTACTATAGAGCGACGAGCCACTGCTCAATGTTTCCCCGTGGAGGTCATGGCTATCTAGCTGAACATAGTTGACGTTTTTTGGGTCAATGAAAAGAGCGTTATTTTTAACAGGAGGAAGATGATGAAGTGACGGAAGCGGCTGTTCAACCGCTAAAGAAGAAAGAGAAAGAAGCGGTGAAGAAGGGCCGGCCAACGAAGAATCCAGTTTGGTCGCTGTTTCGGAGGGTCAATGGGAAGAGCGTTATGTGTTCCCTCTGCTATAAGATAGTCAAATCGGCGTGTGCAACGAATATGAGCAAGCATTTGGGCAGGCACCATTCGGAATACACGACCACGACAGTCACACAACCGAGGAAAGAGTATGTCGGGCTATGAGACAAGGATATCTCTGTTTCGTTTCAGAGAGCCTTCGGAATACAAGCCCTATTCCTATTATACCGTAATCAAACGGCAAAGGAAGACCAAACATCCGGTATGTTTTTTGGGAATCGATTTAGGGGGCGAACTTGGGTGGTTCCAAAAGGTTCCTGGAACCTAGAGATACCGTAGTCAGTCGGGGAGATCCGCGGGGTTTCCACTAAAGTTTAACTCCCCGACATTCTGAAACGTACCCGGATAGATTCTGGAAACCTTCTGGGAACATAAAATCCTGTACGAGGTGCTAGGAAGTCTATTGGTTGGTACTTTGAACAGCACTGTACTTTGAACAGAAAGTGTGATTTCCAGTTGCAACGGTCTCAAAAAGAATCAAAAGAGTATGTTTTGCAGGTTGATCTTGTTTTTTGAAGTTCTATGCCGTATTGATCTTTTTTTCATTTCAGGTTTGGACCTTCTTCAAGCGTGACGAGTACGGAAACGGGCATTGTCGTCTCTGTCACTCTGTTGTCCGCTCCCCGTGTAGCAGTAACTTCATGGGCCATCTACAACGCCATCATCAACCGGAACATGCTGAAGTCTACAAAATTTGGTTTGGGAATCGCAGCGAGAAAGACACTGGGAAGGAGCTGGGAAGTGTAACGCCACCAGTGGAATTGGAGTGCCCTGAAGACGATGAAAACCCTCGACAGAATGATTCCGACGTCGGTATCCCATCTTTATAGGAATTTTCGTTTTCAAAACTATCGTAATTCCCTTTTGTCATTGTTTTGCCATTTTCTTTGTCATTTTGCTACCTCGTTTGTGAAAAAAGTACAAGTACATAATAAATAGTCATAATAAATATGTTTATTAACATTAAAACAAACAAAAATCAAGGGAATGATGGCTGAAAAGGATTGTCAGGAACGGCAAGGTTTGGAGCTCTTGTCCGGTGGTCCCAAAGCGCACTTTCTTTATTTTATTGTTTTGGAATAGTCTTCGCTTTGAGACCAAGAATCAAGGGTTCCAAAATCCTGAGAAATAAACCTCCAGTAAAGGAATAAGTGAACTTTTACGGGTTACGATACTACCTGCCTTTTAGACCCGCCTAGCCAGACTTAGCGATTAAACTGTAAGTATTTTTTACTGGAGACTCTCCCTATTGACAATACAAAACCCGAACAAGAACATATTTTCCAGTTGAGACCTTATGAGATCTTAAAATCACCGAGGAAGGGGGTGAGGGGAGCCGGTGCTAGACCTTCAAGGGGCTATTTTCCCGGGCCAGCATCCATTTGTAAAACCCCATCAGATTAATGCCCACTGATGTTAATAGAAAGACCAAAGTGAATAGTATCAAGAAAAGACGTTCCAGCAGGGCGGCAAGCCAATCCCATTCCAATTGAGCCAAGTCCCGGCTCGTGGCGGGACCCACAGAGCGCGATGACGGCATTGCCAGTCCGCCAACCGCATCCGTATCACCATTTTGGAAATCCGCTAAATTTCCACACGTGTCGTCGACCTTGGGAATGGTCTGAAAAAGAATTTAGGTTAAATTGGAAACCGGAAGGATTACCAGTTGGGGGATGAAGAATTTCGGATCGTCGTCACATGGCAGATCTGAAAAGAAACACGTGAATTTGGGAAGAAGAAAAAGAAACGGTTAGACCTAAAATTGGAAGAAGAAAAAACCAGTTCTAATCCTTGGCTTAAACGTTTCAATTTTCAATGTGGCCACGTAGAGAAATCAGTGAGTAAGACCGAAAATCGGCCCGATTTGTTCCTTTCTCTGTCAGGCCTTGTTTCACTGTTGTTAGAGGAATGAGCGGGCGGGAATCAACCTGGTACCGCGGGTCTAACGGGAAAGGGAAGGGTCGTAAACACTCAGAACTTTCGTCACGAGTTGTTCCTTTTCTTTTAAAGTTTAAAGGAGAAAAAAAAGATAGGTCAATGCGCGTCCGTTGTTAGATGACCAGGAACTAGGGTTACAAAAGAGGTGCACCCGCACCGAGCTTATTAGGGAACCCTGCCAGAAACTTATTTACGGTTGAACAAACTCTGGCAAGAAATTAGGCTTCGGTAAATCCGGAGGTAATGCCTCCTTCCGAACATCGACACTGCTTTTTGGCTTTTTGGCGAGAGAGACAGAACGAGGGCTTTCGCCGGACGGGTCAGGACCGAGACCTTTCTGGACCGTCCCGGGCAGAGCCTGGTTCTCGTTAATGCTATGTGGAGCTAGAAATTGGCCTCTAACGGGGAAGAGAGCTGTGACAGACCCAGGACTCCCCTAAATTTCTCCGCGGAAGCCTATTCGAACCTACAATGAGGTTACTGTAGAGTGAACATTGTTTCTATCATCCCCCAGTGGTGCAAAAGGTAACAACTACGGTAGACATTTGAATAGGAGGGTAGGTTTAGAGAATAAAAACGGTTCTTCCCCAAACGGCGAACTATGTGACAATGCTTGTAACTGAAATCTGATGTACCACTGCGTCCAACCCAGGCCTTGTGACTTCTTCCATAAAAAGTGATGGCATTCGCATCAATTGATACTTTTGTTACGCCAGGTTCATGCTTATTCTCATTTTTTCCTCAATTCGAAAAATTGAAAAAATCGAGAAATACCAGGAGCTCTCCACGGGGCTTTTTCAAGTTTCCCTTTTCCCGTGAAAGTATTAAAAATTGGCAGTAATTGACTCATACCTTCGCTGAATTGATCCTCAAACATCACTGATTTCGCCTTCCTCAGCGGATGCATTGGCTTGAAGAATGACGGCTTGATCTTGTTCAATTTATCAGTACTGCCGGTGGGTAAGATTCCCAGTACGCGTTGTTCCTTCGATATGCCCATCAGTTTCCCCCACATGGTCTTCTTCCTCTGCCCGTTGTTTAACATCGCTTTTCGCAGTTTTTCTTGCTAAATTTGGAATAGTTAAACTTAACAATTGAACAGAAAATACCCGTGCTTCTTCAGCGTAGGCTTGCTTCATTAGGAGAGGTTGCTCCATGCGGATTACTTTATTAACAGCTCTTGCCCATTTCATTGTGCCGGTGGAGGGCCGCTTCCCCATTATTCCTGGAAGAAAAAGTATAATACCGTAATCCCAGGGGGAAATTCAGGGTCTAAATTCCCGACTGGATCCAGAAGCCAGTAGTGTCGTTCCTTACCTTGTTTTTGAACGTAAATAACCAGGGAAGCGGCCAGAGTCCCAAAGGTGATCAGAAGAATCATACAAGTATAGAACCATCCTAAAGTACTCATACTGAAATCAATTAGAAAAGATAGCCTACCAATCAGGGGGAGAAATGACGAGGTAGAGGGCATTTTGTCCGAGACCATGAAGACTAAAATAGACATGGAGAGGAGCGTTGTTATTCCTAGGGAGATCTTCTCATTTCGAAGATCATTCATCGATGGGGAACTGGAAAAGAGTACTGTACATGAAAAGAGATCAACACGAACCTAAAGAAGCCAACAATTGAAATAAAAGTGATTATTGACGTCGGTGTGACGAGATTGATCAGATAGTAGAGCGGTTTCCTCTGTACAGTCAGGGACAGTTCCAGGATGGTGTAATTATTTGGACAGCAGTCAAATTTTCGGTTTATTCGGGCTACTGTAATGCAATTTTCTTTTCTATTTTCTGTAACAATTCGAAAAACCTGTGAGGAACATGGGAATTTGGGTCTTGGAGTGGAAAGGGGAGAGGAAGAGAGGGAGGAAAACGCGCCCGTAGAACTCCAACTGCTCAGGATTTTGGGTCCCGAAACGATATTTGAGAAATAAAGAAAGTGGAAAAGGGGGAGACATTCGTTTCGGGACCTGTAGAGGAAAGACACAGGTCACTGGCATCTCATGAGTTGACGAAACGATCAGAGGGCTCCAGGAACCTCTGCTTTAGATCCTGTAACGTAGTAACCAACCCAACAAAAGTATAAGCCGGCCAGGAAGGAGATTGCCCCCAGGAACTAGTGCTTCAAGCCCCTGACATTTCTTTAAATAAAATTTTAACCTACCGCTGGTCGACAGAACAGTCCATGCCTCATTCTCGATACAGTTACTCGTCCCCACCTCATCCATGTAGGGATGGTAGTCTATTAGGGTGCTGTCGTAGGTCCAAGAGCCGAAGGTGAGTTTACATCTCTATAAAGGGTTACTGTAGTTAATATATGGTAACAAAAAACCTGAAGATCGAAGGGAAAGAATCGCAGATCGAGCATGCAGCTCTGCTTGTAGATTGTGGGGTAGAGGAGCTCTACCAAGGCTCCCTTGCCTTTTCCCTGGGTTGTGAGCTTGACACTCAGGAGACGGCGGGTACTCGCTTCGTCCATAACTAATCTGAAATCGTTTTGTATAATTTATGTTTTGATATATTGGGCATCGACCTTGTTGATCGTCAACGACTTTTTTGCGCCTTGTGGGAGGTTTCCGCCCAAAAGTAAAACAAAGGTACGTGACGCTCTTTCTGAAAGGAATTGCCCCCCTAGAATCTACTGCCGACCCTAATGAGATACTCCGATGTTTCTGTTTTCAGAAATCCCGCAATTTCAGTAGTAACCTTCCCGTGTCAACAAGAAGTTTCGGAGTGCTCTCAAGGCTCTCTAGGGAACTACTTGGGGCCAAACTCTGGTGTATCGTATAATTTTTGTTTTTAGAGAAGTTCTCAAGAGCAGGGAAATAAAATTGGGATAAACTGTTGGAAGCGGAGCGGCGTCTTCGAAACTTTGTGGCCCGACCCAGTCAAAACGGCTACCGGCATACTCTACAGAGTATACGAAAAGTTTTTACCCAAGCGAAAGGAAAAGAAGAAGGGAAAACTCACGAATTATAGAGAGTAGTATCCGGTAGCCATATCTGATCATAGGGTACCATTATCTGGGTCACATTGTGGAACTCCTTGGGGTCCCAGCCTATCAAATGGTCGACCCATCTCTGAAATATTCGTAAGAGTTCTCCCTAGAAGTGGTCGAGAAAGGTCCGGTCTTGGCCCTACTACTGAAAAACTCCCACCTCTGCCATCCAGGCATTCATCAGAAGATATTGTTGCGGTTCGTCCTAAAAAACTGAGTTGAAATTATTCTTTGAGGAGTATTTTGCCCGTGACAATGTTTTTAGATGGAGAATACTATAAAAAGAACTCACAATCTGTATAATCTGGTACAATTGCATTGAGAAACTGACATTTATAGCGCCGTCGCCGATTCTCTTCGGGATGTAGCCCTTATTATAACTGTAAATTCATAAAATTCAAACCAAAAAGGTTATCCAACTTTTTAAGAATTGTCTCGGCTATAAGATAATGTTCCGGTAGGATAAAAGCCGGCTTTTCTGCTTGAGGAACAGAGGAATGGGAATAAGCAGCCCGGCCATACTGGATACCTGAAATAGCCTATTCTTTAGTGCCCTTAGAAGTGGAAAAACATACTCAAAACAACTGAAAACGACGTTAAAATCTGGACGAGACCAATGTGCATCGAATTATTCTGAAAATTTATATAGAAATGTTTTGGGAAATGAGAAATTGGCAGATGGAATGGATGAGTATAAAGAGAGGGATGCGGGCGGGAAAGTGTTCTGGGCCCTCAGGGCGGCCGGGGGACCCCCTCCGTCTCGTTTTTATAACTCAATTCATCGGCAAAGAGAGAAAAATACTGATGAGAGACATATTATTCTGATCAGAAACTTTGCTAAATTGAAGAAAATTCTCCTGTACCAGAAGCTGTATACTTCTAAATGGCAAAGAAGTTCTCTTTTCAGCTTTCAACTCTGTCTAAAATTTTTTTGAAGTCATTCTGTATGAGAAATATTTCATAAACAGGAAGATATAGTGACTTTTTTTTTAGTATGCCCTATTGAGATGAAGGGGATATAGCTCAGTGGTAGAGAGCTCCACGGCTTCATGTAACCGCATGGAAGAGGTCTGAGGTTCGATTCCTCATATCTCCAGAATACATTTGCTTTTTTGAACATTATTTCTATACATTATTACCCTTTTTCGAGCTAATCATTGATAATTTAAAAAAATGTCGCTGTCTTGCTCTCGATTACGTCAAGCGACTAAAAGTTTCTAAAATCAACGTCTTTCAAACCTAATCGGGCGAGCTCCAGAAATAATCGTTCACCCGTCTTATAAAATCAAAAAATGGGCGTTTGGTTTTATTGCAATTTTAGACGGAGCGATTTTAGCAATAGAATGGGCAGCTTTTGGGAGAAAAAGCTTCGAAAGAGTGGAGAAACAGAGAAGGTGTCAGAGTCGGGTCTGATCTTTAAAAAAAGCTCCGACTTGACGTTTCCCCTTCTCCTAATTTGAATCAAATTACAAGCCGATTCAGATCACCCGAGAGCGGATTCGATTCAATTAATCCTCGACCTCCCGAGAGCTATAACGGCACAATAATTTCTAGTTCAGCTCAAAGTAATAATAAGAACAATAATAGGTAGCTGTGCGGGGTTAAATTAATTTCTTTCTCTATTATTATTTTCAGAGAGTATAGAAACGAAGAATGTACACATTTTAAGAAATCGGCTGGTTTGTCATATTAATAGTAATATGAATGAAGTTTTATGAAGCAGAAGAAGCAGTGGAAAAAATGCACCCCTGGGTGGTGGTAAGAATAAACATGGCCTTTGGTGTTAGTAACATTTTCAACTAGCAGCCAGCCAGTAGCAGGAGTCAAATGTGGTTGCCCCCCTACCCAATTCTCTTTTTCTGCTACACCGCTAATTATACCATCCCCTGGGATAGGGAGGCGGGAGAAAATGGCAAGAAACGGTTCTACCCTTTAATCACAATTGCCTAGCGGTGGTCATAAACTAAAAGCCACGGAAACGGCAAAAGAGAGAGAGAGCAAAAAGTTTGAGTGCAATCTGATCCATGTAGCTGTTGTCTACCTCTTGTCGACTTGCAACACGGAAGGTTGTAAAAAAAGCTAGTCACTAAAATCACTCCAACGTAATGAAAACAGCCTGCGTCGGTGCCTCTTTGCTTGATCTAACTAAATGAACAACCAACGACAACGAGACCCGCCTCCTACTCTTTTTTAGAGGGTAAAGTAGAAATTGTGTGCGTAGTGAGGCAGAGAATAGCAAACGGCGACGGAAATGGAACCGAGCAAGCGGTGACAGAATGTTGCAAAACGTTGGAGTGTGAATTTGATGAATTAGCAGCCAGAAATGGCTATTATTCGCAAGTTCAACGGCTAAAAAAACTAAATGAAACATTAAATTGTCTGGCTAGGCTGGCGAACGCTTATGAACATTCGTTACTCTCCTCTTTCAGCTAATTTCTCTGCGGCTTCGAACAACTGCAAAAAAAAAAGAATTTCAATAGACGCTAACCTATTGTCAAAGAAGCTACTGAATTGTGAACAACATGTGGGGGAACAATTATTGCTAGGTTAGGAAGTCCTTTAGCTCTCTGGAGACCTACTTCCAGTTGCAGAAGAGATGAGCGCAATTAGCATTGCCCAAAGATAATTGGGATCAGGGTAGAGAATTCGTTTAAAGGAACTGTCAGGGACCTAAAACAACACGGGTTTAAAAAATGCGCCTTTTTCTCCTGATCACGATGGTATATTTATTTTTGCATATGGACGCCTGTATCACGAGAAAAATAAACATTTATGATCAAAATCTGGTTGAAAAAACAAAAAATGATCATGATCGTTGCAGTACCTTTCATCGGTCCCGCAACGATTATAATCACAGAAATGGAATGCATTTACGATTTTGGGATAAAAATGCAATTTTCTCGTGATTCCGATGTCCATATGGAAATATAAATATATCGTCGTGATCAGAAGAAAACGGCGATTTTTTAAGACTATACTGAGTTTGCAACCTTTTGAGAGAGAAAAGGCGGAAAACGCTACATGAGTCGTAAAATACGCACAAATGACCCCGAAATGAAAAGTTTGGATAGAGAATAGGCCCATACGTAGTCAGTCGCTTGGGACTCGGTTGCTTAGGGTCAAATTATCACTTTCACTTGGTACCTGACAGTTCCTTTAACTCGTTGCTCATCCAGTTTCTAGGATCTCTTGGTATTTCTGAAATGTTTTGAAAATCAGGAAGATGAAATACAAGAGAAATCAGCATCACAATTTACTATAACTACTCAAACATAACAACGAAAAGGAGGACAAAATCTTACAAAAATATATAATACACCAAAACCTGAGAGATACAAATTAGAGAACCGTTTTGAGACACTGGTAATTAAGAAGCTGCACCGGTAACAGACTGAGAAAGGCGTGCACAAAAAATGGAAATATAAATAAGGGTAATTATTGAGGGGACAAGCAACAAATCAACAACAAGAGGTCACCGATTAAAAAATACTAATAAAGCCTTAGATGGTTGGAAGAAATACTGGTATATGTTTTATGGAAGAGTCAGTAGGCCTTGAATATTGTTTAGCAGTTTTTCCATTCGACGGCGGAATTCTAGTCTGGAAACTTTGCATAAGAATCACACTTCAATCTCCATACCTTGCTTGTCTGGTTGGTTTTAGCTCTTCAGGAAGGAGTTCACTAAATGCATCACGTAAACGAATTCCAGCTTCTTCATTGCTTTTATGAGCAAGCAAACTTCTAAGAAAATTCTCGAAATATTCTCTATCATAGACGATCAAAGCATAGAGAGCACTGCATGCTTCAGAGAAAAGGCTATTTTCTGAGCTATATTCCAAGCACGTCTCAAATGCAATCTAAAAAAGATACAAGATAAAATAAATTGAATTGAAAAATACCGGAAGTAATTCATGAAGATTAGCCCCTACGATCGAACCATTAGGATGATCAGAGTAAGGTCGGCTCATAAATAGGGCTATTTCTGTAAGAGCCTCACAGGCTAGTGAAGTTATTTCAGCTCCAAATGAGCTACTAATACCGAGCTAAAAATAAAACGTAAGAAAAAGAAGTGACAAATAATGTACCTTGATACATTGGAAGATGGATTGCAGCAATTCTGCTGACATACTGTCTAAAGCTTCAGCTGAGAATTCAACCAAATAAACCATAAGACGATAAAATTTGGTGGCTACATCGGGAATTTTCAATATATTCTCGTTCATAATAGAAAGTAGCATTTCCAATGACATCATAACAACTTGAGCACCACTGCTTACTGTATGAGGTATGGTCTCCAGTATATCTTTTGAAAGCACATTTGAAAGAATTTCCATAAACAAAACCTAAAGAAACAGTAAGAACGGGTCGTCGAAAAGGTATATACTAAATCTTGTGCTTTTTCTTCTTCATCAACTGTTGTCATCGATATGAATCTATTTTTTTGATGTTCGGCATAGCTTTTTACAGTTTCTACTAGTGCTTGATAAAGTTCAGTTCCTTTTTCCTAAAAATATCATAAATTCGTTAAAAAAGGGGGCTTACGTTGTCTTCAATATATATGATAACCTTTGTAGTAACATCTAGCATAAGTTGAAGAATGGCTGTGATAACTGGCTGACAATGAGCTCGTGTTTTCATAAGAGGTACACAATGTGTCATCAGTGGATTCAAAAACTCTGAATAAACTGCTAAACACTTTAATCATAGCAAAGGCGTTGCCAAATGAAAAAAGAGATAAAAATGTAAATAAAGGAAATAAATGACCAACCAACTAGTGCACAAGCGGTGTTAGTCGTAGCTGCCAAGGCAACACCATTAAAACATTGAAGTAAGTCTGCAAGCTCACTATCCACTAATGAATCAGAAGCTTGGGCACTAAGAGCTTGGAATCGATTGATTAATGGTACCAAAATCTATAAAGCATTGTAGTATCTCAAAACCGATGGCAATACTTACTTGTTCATACATTCTCTGCTGTACAGTTTGATCGTCTACTTGAGCAGCAATAAGGACTAATGCCTTCATCAATTTTGTTTTGCTTGGTAGTTTAGCAAGATCTATCTTGCACAAGAAATCATAAAGTTGAGTACCACGAGAAAGATATTCAGCACGGGAGTCTATCAACGACGTCAGCAGATCCACAATATCTGCACAAAGCCTGAATAAAATATAACCAATGAGAAAACGACAAACGGTTACTTTTTCTCTCCACTGAAGCATTGTAGAATTGAGAAAACTTTTTCCATAACAAAACGAACGAGTGCATCAGAAAATACATCATTGGGAAAAAGCAATGGAGGTTTAGCTTCCTACAACAAAAAGAAATCGACGAATTGAGTTTTACTTACCGTATATTCTTCTGGAATATGAGAAGCTGCGTTTATAAATCGTTTTAAACAAAGAACACTGCTTCTAGTAAGTTCAGGTGAAACAAATTGGCGCATATTATCAGAAATGACCATTTGATGTTCTAAAGCATTCCAAGCCATCACCTCTCCCATCAAACTAGAAATGTGTAATTGGAAAAAATACAAAAAAAAATTACATAACGAAAGGGTCAAGGTCATTCGATTGAATTGGCCGTTCAGCAGCAGGATTTTGAAGACATTGCAACAAGTAGGCCATCTTTGCGTCTTCACTAAAATAGTAGATAAATACACATATTATGGCAAAATACCTGAATTCACTACCACGCGTTTTGATTAATTCAAAACTAGCCTCAAATACTTCACCTGCTAACGAACAAGATCCGTCTATATCTTCACTAACAACAGAGTTAGCTGCAAAAATTAACAATGAAACGATATATTGAAATTAAAACAGACCAACAAATAACATGATCCAATGCATATCCTCTTGCCAATTTTGTAACGTTTCAAAGTCAGTGTTTCCACTCATTAATGTTTTCAGTTCTTCTACTTTTGAGTGAATAAGGCTAAAATTACTTGTTACTAGAACAAATTAAAACGCTCACTGTGATGCTGAAGGAATGAAGGTAGTTATTGTAAACTCGGTCATAGTTCCGAAAGGAATAAGGAGATCTTTATACATCTCTCTATCATCGCTATCCTCGTCATCGTCATCTTGTTCTATTTGTGCTGCTTTCGGGCGAGTTCCGAATGGTGGAGCTTGTGCAGAGAGGATAAAAGTGCTTACTAAATCTTGCGTGGGGCTGCGAAGAAGATCCTCTTCTAGAAAACAAAACTAGCAAGAAAGATTAAGAATAAAGACAAACCTATTAGTTGTTGTGTTTCCTGATCCAATCCCACACGCCATCTTCCTCTGAGCATAATAACCCAACCATCTAGAAGGAGAGCAAGTGATGTTTGTTCCAAATGGTCATTATCACTCTAGATTTGCAAATTAACAGTAATAATTAAATAAAATTACAATTGCTTTAGTCATTGCATCCTTAATTAGATATTTCATCAATTCATAGTAGAAAGCAAAAAATTCCGCACGACGATTGGTATCCAATCGTACAACATGACTAACAGGGCGGAATACGAATAACCTATTAATAATAAGACACAGCCCATTAACCTCATGAGGTAATGGTCCTAAATAAAATAATGTTGTTCTATTCAAATCATACCTCCTCTAAACAATTGGATGAGATTACCAATGAATTTTGTAATGTATTCTTGAGCAAATTCAGAATTTGTTGTCATAATTTCACCAGAAAAACTGGCAAGTTGTGAAAGACAATTGAGGGATTTCAATGCGAGATCAACTTCATTTCGAACAAGGGAATGCAACTAAAAATATGGAAAGTTTAAAAACAGTTTCAAGAAATACCTGGAAGAATAAATCGAGGAAACCGCTTTTGCTAAGTAAATCAAACCAACTTTGAGGAGGCCGGAAAGAGTTTGACATTACGTTATACGCAAAAAAGCGACGAAATACCCTAGCTGAAAAATTCCACTGGACAATTGTTTCCGCCACCTAAATTTTATGTGTAATCAAATACATACAAAGAAGCTACCTCCAAGAATCTACCACAGAGATTTCTATAGAATACATTGCTAAGGATGTCGGGTTGAGTGCATAGAAGTGAAAGTGTTTCAAGAGACATTTCAAAAAAGGCCCGTAGCATTTGTTTCTGTATTAACAATTGTATCAAATAACTCGTAAAAATAAACAACCTCAAATTCGCTTTTAGCTGTAACATGGAAATCCCAGGTTATACTTAAATGAGCACTTCTCCATGCACTAGAAAACTGTTCGGTTATAGCAGAAATAAGTTGGCAACCAATAGATTGCTATAAACAGCGTACTGAAATGTTAAATACACCTACTATTCGCGTATTATCGTTAGTAAGAAGTTGCCGAATCATTTGACAATGTTCATCTGGGTCACCCGTTTTTTTGTCACATATTCCCCGTTTTAACATGACGGCTACTGTTCTGAGCAAATCAGATACAACGTAAGATAAGAGACTGAAAATTAAAAAGATTAACGCAAACGCTAAAAAGCTTACGTTTCATGGTTGACTACATACTCTAAGATGTTCTTGAGAGCGGCTTGAATATCTTCGGGCTCAATCATAACCCACCGACGAAGAACGGTTTCAGCCAATGCTTGAGAAAGTTCATACAGAACAAATTGATGATTTGTTTGGCCTAAAACATGTGATCAAATGCAAATAAAACGGCTTACGCATAGCTGCAATGTAGTGATCTAGAGGATAGTTCTCATTTTTCAAATTTTGGAACATTGATTCAGCCATTTTGCGGTCGCTCTCGCCGACTTCATTTGGAGGCGCGAGAACGGCATCTGCCGCTCTTTCGAGAGTCTGTATGTCCATCTCAAAATTGTTATAGAAAATATTTATCTGTAATTGTTATAATAAACGATAAAGAGGGGAAGGCAGCTAACCAAATAAAAACAAAATTTGAATAGTAATACATTTATCTTTTACTATCAACATCTAAAAAAACAACCGCGAACCAACTATCGATGGGGGCTTAGGGATCGGCCATGTCGCTCTTCGGCTTCTTTTAGACACAGGCAGCTCCGGAGATAATCTCGATAAGTTCTCGAGTAATGACGGCTTGACGGGTACGGTTGAAGGCCAAAGTAAGCTTGTCAATCATCTCTCCTGTAAGCAAATGATATCCGTTAATTAGAAAGAAAGTCGCCTGATAAGGAAAAAACAAAAGCCTACCAGCGTTCTTAGAAGCTCCATCCATAGCAGTCATACGAGAACTCTGTTCGGAAGTAGCAGATTCCTTCATGGCGTAGTAAATCAACTGAGCAAGAGCATATTCAGAATAAGATTGGATGACATCATCATCAACGGAATCATAAACAGAGAGCTTTTCCTTTGCCTTGATGGCTGCAAGCGGCAGAATGGGGATCTTTGAAGTATCGTACGATACAACAGTTTTGAACCTGTTGAAGATAATAGCTCCCTACAAAAAATAGAACTTCTTTAACGAAAATTTTACCTCATCAAATTCGAATCCAGTATCAAGAACTGCTTTAGCAGCAATAGATGCATCGGCGAAGGTGGGAGGAGTACGGCCAATATCGTTACCAGTTACAAGGAAATGCTTAGAAAACAGCCGCTGCAGTCCTGCTCGGGATTTATCTCCAATGCAAACGAGACGGACATCGTCGTCGGGATATGCACGAATAATGTTACGAGCTTCCTGAAAATTGAAAACAAATAAGCCTACAGCGTTTAAAGCAACCTTGACGATGTTGGTATGGACAGCTCCGCAAAGACCTCTGTCGGAAGTGATGAGAACGTAGAGACGCTTCTTCTTCTGTCCAGGCTCCAGCTTCGTCTCAACGACTTCGCCTTCTACAGGGTTGATGTTGTCGAAGAAAGCTCGAGCTCCGACTCCATAAGCACGAGCGCCCTGACAGTAACGGTTAGCCATATCAGATTAGGAAAGTACCTTGAGATCACGCTCAGCCTTAGCGTATTTGGCAGCGGCAACCATCTTCATGGATTTGGTAATCTTTTGAATATTCTTTACGGATTTCAGACGGATGGAAATATCCTAAACGAGGCGACAATAAAAATTAACCATGCATCGGCTATACCTTGAGGGTTGCAAAGCCAGCCTGCTGTTGAACAGCAGCTGCCGTAGCCTGTCGTAAAAGACCCGAAGTTTGGCCGAGCATGGTTTCCCCTAAAATAGGAAATAAGGCATTCAACGATGTTTTCGCAAAGAAAAAAAGCGAATGGAATGGTAGAGTCGCTGTTCTTGAGACTTCCAATGAACGCCCGTGGATTGCTTTAGAAAAAACCGATGCATCAAACTCGTTGCTCGTTGCTTCCTATTTTGCAGCAATAGAAAATTTGCAAAATCAAAAGCAGGCAACAATAACATGGGAAATTGCAAGCTAATTTGCTAATTTTGAGAAAATGATTGCAAGCAAATTTTAGGTTTATCCGTAATGTGTTTTCTTGTTAAGCCATTCTAATGCATTGTTCGTACGCCGTTCTATACATTGCTTAGCATGAAATAAGCAAAGCAGATGTGCAAATTGAAGAAAACAACGTGTAAAAAGGTAAAAAGTAAGTAAGGAGAAGAAAGGTTCCGCCCGAAAAGAGGGATCTCATCGCCGCGGGACCCCGTACGGTGGCAGTCGCATTGGAGCAAAAATACAGAACTCAAATTTTTGCCTTCAAACATCCTCAACGCTTCGAATTAATTTCTTTACTCTTCGCTTCTCTTTGTTCTTGCTTTCTCCATATTCACTTTGTGCGTTATTCTACTATTTCCGCTAGAAATATACTACACTCTATATACTCTATGCCTAAAACACGATAAAACTACGCATTGAAATAGTACAAGTTTCCTTTTATGTTTTCTTCTTGTAATTTGGCTGATTTTATATTTTTAGAATGACAGATGATGCTCATATGTCTTCTGATGATGAGACGCCTAACGAGCAGAAGAATAATGCTGAGTCGGCTGCACTTGCCAGAAAGAGGAGGCTAATGGCATTGAAAACTAAAATACACGGAGTTGAAATGAAGTAAGCTGCTTCTATTGCTATTTTTTCCTTCTCTTTGATATTTTATTATTACAATTATATTTCAGAGAAGAAGATTATGTAGAGGAAGAAAAGGTTACTAAGAAGGCCAAAACTGGAACATCTACATTCAGAAGCTATCAGCCTCCTTCAGATGATTCTGGTACGAAAGAGCCACTTCCATTAAATCTACTTGAGCTGGAAATTAAAGAACATCTAGAAGTAAGCAATGTATTTTGTTTTGCTAGTTTTGTTTTTAGGAAACTAAAGATACAAAACCGATTGACAATATTGAACTCAGCACATTGGCACCAAAAAAGATTGACTGGGATCTCAAAAGAGACATTGAACCTAAGCTAAAGGTTCGCATTTCAGCATTCTACCATCCATTCCAATTTTAGAAACTAGAACGTAAAACTCAAAAAGCCATTGCCGAGATCATTAGACAACGGCTGGCTGAAGGACACGGAGATCTTGCTACTACCGTTAATACAGTTAGTAAAGCCGCCATGTAAATGTTAATTTCGTATGTTTATAAATTATACTTATTCTCTCTCTTCGTTACTTATAGATTTATTATCACCCGTGTTAATTTAGAATTTAGGGAAGTATCATCGTCTAATTACTAATATCATTTGAGAATAGTCGCTCATTTTCTACATCTTCTCTGGAGAGTTCATGATAAGGAAGTCGTTTAGCAGTGGCAGCTCTTGGTGCTCGAAATTCTAAAATCAATTCATTTTTTACTTTCTTTCTTGGTTTACCATTATAATTTTCTGTAGCATCCAAAGCTATCGGAGTAATGGTTAGAAGCGGATCTTCTCTAGATCCTCGCCGATACTAAAACAATGTTTAGAATATATTTGCACAATCCTTACCGGCATAGCCGTAGCATAGACGGTAATGTATTTTCCATCCTGATCAATTTTGCACATCAAATCTCCTGCAAAATGTGCTCGCAGTGCATAATCTTCATAGCTAACGATGGTTTCAAAGGTTGTGTTGAATCTAAATTCTTCGGGGTAAACTATTTGTGCATAGCTTTAACTTACACTTGCTCACAGTCATTTTGTATTCGTTGAGCTATTTCTTGCAAAGCTGAGCTGGGTGTTCTAGCGCTTCTTTTTACTTTTTTGAAGCTTTTCCTCATCAAACTTTCCAAAAATCGATTACAGCACATCAAACCTAAAATATCCTTTCTTTTTTTAGTGTACAATAATTGTTACTGTCTTTGTTGACGTAGCAATGGCTAAATGGATAAGGTGGTCCAATTCCGCCTCTGTCGATAATCTCATTATGTACCGCAGGAAGTCGTCTTATAGGACGGCGAGCTTTCCTATGATATTCTCCACCAACTGTCAAACTGGCGAATGCCATTGGACGTGGAAAACGTTGAAGTGGAAGAATGGGCTATAATATTTTGGGATAAGGTAAGAGAAGGGATCGGTACAGGGCGAATAGGGTCCGGCTTCTTCCATTTTCTGATTTCAGATTTTTTAGGATCGATAAAGGCATTCAAAGGAGATGGAGTAGTTTCCAGAAGGAAATTTGATGAGGTCTAAAGAATAACCACAGTTAGACAGCCAGATCTTTTTTTTTCTATTTGCTTACAACTTGAGTCCGTTCCCTCCATCTAGGACTGCCCGTAATGCCTTCTCCTTTCCTCTTGGCTATGAAAATTTGACCGCCGGATCTTACTCTGAAAATACGTTTTTTTTCTTTACAAAGGAAATAGCATACCTAGGAATTGGACGCATAATTGGTTTTAGAGGAATTTTATTCAGAACAGGGTTCTGCTCTCTGGATTGCCGTTGAACTTCCTGGTCTTCGATGGATCTTCCCAACCACTCAGCAAATTCTTCTGATTCAGCAGAGAACGCTCTATTTTGCTGAAATTAAATTGATTCTGTGTTATTTTTGGTTGATGTTCTAGCGAAATGAGCAACCTAGCGGGTGCACTAGTTGGATTCTATTGTTGTTTAAACATTTCCAAGTATTTTTATTTCTTGTTACCCTTATTTTGTAGAGCTAAATCCGCTGGACAAGATGCTATAAATTACGTATCACTGCAAATATCAAAATAACGAGAAAAATTGAAAAGCAAAATTCGCCGAACAATTTTTGGACACTTTGGGCATTTCCGCTTAGGTTTTCCAAATTTGGCAGTTTCACACTTTCTAACATAGTTATTCGTAATCACCGCAAAATTCTGAATAATATGGGGTAAAAATATGTGAGATAGTAAAAAAAAAGATGAAATGCGAGACTGGGAAAATTGTGAAGGGGTGGACATAACATGAACTCAAGCTTTCTTGGCTTATGTTTCGACAATTTGACGTCCTTATAATTTTTAATTGCATTATTCAAAATCAGCATAAAATTCTGCATATTCTAGAGGTAAAAGGTCCGTCAAAAAACAAATCGAAGCCTTGGAAGGGCCTAAAGACGAGGATAGCTTACCTTTCTCAATTCATACTTCTTCAACCGCTCCAGCTTCTTTATAGCTCTTTTTGTCTCCACAATCTTCCTCTTTATAACCTTTTTCCTAATCGAAAAAGCTTCCTTCTTCAATATATCCAGCAGCACTCTCACTGCTTCGTCGTCCACCGGTGCCGCATCAAGGTTCTTCCTTACAACAATCCTGGATCGTCTCCCCGGTGGTCCCTGAACCTTATTTACAATAACCTTGTAATTCGGGCAATCTCGCCGACTGCTATGCAAATCCTCACCTTCCCGTCCTTTCGTTTGTCAATTTTACGTTCATGTCGCTTTTTATCCGCCAGCAACGAGGGGGCGATAGCTGTGGGGCGCCGCAGGGACTGCTGATGACGGGTTACTGCTAACTGAAATGGGAAAAGTAGAATATTTTCAATTTTGTAACATGGAAAGCAATATTTTTATTTTTCAAAGAGGCATGACCGGAAAAATTCAAAGTAAAGGAACAGAAAAATCGAAGAAAGGTCCAATACTCACAGATGGCGGAAGAGTACTCCTCTTTGGCAGCCAGTCATCAAAAAACGTCTGGAGATCTTCTTCTGATACCAAATTCTGCAAAAATAATTATAGTAGCCCATTTAAAATGAGGTTTTTATATTAGAAAAAGTCAAAAATGAATTTTAGGCCTGGTTCCTCAAAAACAGTTTTTGGTTCCCAAATCATTTTTTGAGGAACCAGGCCTAAAATTCAGTGCTTCTCCACGGCTTTGGCACTTCCTGGGGTATGGTATCCTTCTTTTAAAGATAAGATTAATAGAAATTCTCTCACCCTGACAGGAGCCCGTCGCCTCTTCCCCAAATTCGACGAAACACCATATTTCCTCCTCAGATTCTCGTTCTCCTCGCTCCTCCGATGGCGATAACTCTTCCCTCGGCTGTGTCTATGGTTCGCATCGGCTTTAGCCAATTCATATTTCAATTCTTCTGGAAAATTGGCTCCGTTTAAAGTGGGGGAAGGGGAATTCTCGAATCTCGAACTTTAAATGCCGGGAGCGGGAGAAATTAGTGACAATTAGCTCAACGAATGTGTCAAAATAGAGACGGAGGAAGTGAAAGGAGAGACTAACGGGGGAAGTCCTGCTTTTTTGGAGCGGCGAGGATGTTTTTCTTGGGGCATCCGCACCCGTAAAGACTCGGTCGGAAATTCCTTATTATTTGAAGTTGTCATTTTTCCAAATTTCTCCCAGCTGCCGATATTGTACGGGTGCAAGGGCGCGGTGGAACAGAAAGTCCAAGGATTTTCAAGGGGGATCTGGTTGTCTAACTGTGGGAACTTCCTAGATTGTGAAAAGTCATAGTCACACGGAAGAAAGACACAGGTACACAGGCAAAAACCATAAGAAAACAGCAAGATAGCCACAGTTAGACAGCCAAACTCGGGTTTCTGTTGTTGTTATTGCTTCTAGAGAGAAGGCCCTCGGAGAGAACAGCAAAAAAGTTTCCTAATGTCAAATCGTACAGTAGTTGATTTTTTGATCCTGTCTCCTTGTCTTACCCTCTTTTTCCCACTCCCGATCCCCTCTTTGCCCTTTTTTCGCTCCCGGATTATCCTCCCTACTTTCCTCCCCCTTTCCCCCCGTTCCCGTCTCAACTTGAGACATTTCAAAGAGAGCGAGAGCTAGAAAGGAGGAGGATTATGTCAAGAAGGGGGTCTCTTCCCGTTTGTCTCGCTCTCTTTCTCCCCCGCCTTCTCCTGCCCTTTTCCTGACGGATTTCAATGAGATGCCGGTACCAAAAGCGCGTCTAAACGACGGTTAATTGCCCGCGACTCCTTCAAGACTGTCACTTGCCCTTAGAGGGGAGGGGGGAGGGAAAGGAGAACGGGCAGCGGCGGTGGTCAGGGAGGCGATCAGCGGCGGTGGAAGAGGAGAACGAGGGTGATACACTGTTGCATACAAATGAACCGGAATGGCTACTGGAGGAGAGATAGGCAAGTCTCTCACTTGATGGGCCACGAATCATGGTCACTTCTTTACTTCTAAAGGAATTGACAGGGAGCTAAAGGACTGGAAGCCATATTTGCTTTTCGTTTCGGGACCTGTGAACATTGGAAGCAGAACGCGGTAAATCTAGAGGCCCTTCTCACTCTGAGTTCATCCTGCCAACGGGATGTACACCATCATATTAAAGATGCCGTTGACACTCCCCTCCCCCACCGGAGGCTAAAGAAAATTGGGCCAACGGTGTAGCCGATAGAAAACTACCCAGCAATCATGGGAGAAAGCAAGCAGGCAGGCAGTTTCCGTTCACACAATGAGGCAATTGACAGGGGGAAAAAGGTGGAGGGGGGGGGGGGGGGGGGGGGGTTTCACTTTCCCCGGCTTCTTGGAACAAGAATCTCAGGGATTCTTGGGGATCCAGGACAACAATAAGGGATTCCCGAAGCCCTGTATCCAATGCTCCCCTTCCCTCATTTTGGATCCTCTTGAGAGGGGGCGGGTGGCAGATTCGTATCTGGAGGCCATTCCCCTTGGTAATTTCCCCTTTCCTCGGTTTTCCCTCCCCTCAAAAAGTGTCCTCCAGTCTGGCGCGCCCCTCCAATGTAATGAATCCCCCGCTTCCTCTTTGCCAGGAAACGTTCCGTATCCTCTACTTTTCTAGACCAATCTATGCCCGTTTTTACACTGTACAGAAGAGAAAAACGGCTTGTGAAAGACGGAGAAGCGGGGAGGATTTCCCGATGGGCAACTTTTTGCCACTCGCTTACGGTACACTGCACCTACTCAATATAGAGAGGGAGAATAGGGAGAAAGAACGGTGAAGATGAGGTCAAAAGGAAACGAGACGGCGGCAGGAAAAAAGGCGGAAAGAAATGGACTAGAGAGAGTAGCTACTAACTGGTGAGAACGACGGCGGCCGGTCAACCGGTGGCCAACAAAACGGGCAAGCCGGAACCGATCCGTTTTGTAGAGGCTATTTTTAGACAAGCAAATTACGGTAATTTGGAGAAAAAGAAAGGAGAAAAGGGGACAGATCCAAAAGGCACCCGTTCTCTCTTCCCGTCTCTGGTTAGGAGTGCCTGGCAACTGTAGGACGTCCTCCTCGGGACCGATAGATCTGGTACACCCCTTAGGAACCCACAGATACTAAATAATAAACCGCTTTCTTAAAAACTGTGTCCCAGTTCGTGAAATCCATGGGGTATCTTGAAAAAAGAGACTAGAATAGAGGGAGAGGGCCCTCTTGATGCTCCGAGGGGTCTAGGGGGATCCGGACTGCTCGATTTATCTCATAAAATAGGTCTTGACCCCCTCCACTTGGAGTATAAATGGCACCTTACCTGCAGTTATCCCGGCTACCGTACTCCTGATAAAATTCTGATGTAGTGATAAGAATAGTCCATAGATTAGAAGAATACTAATAGTACTGTTCATAAGCGGCGCTTTCCCCCTCTTCTCGCGACCAGCTGAGGTAGTTTGTGAAGCGAACGGCCGGCTAAAGTGAGAGTAACAGTCACCTCGGGGACAAGAGGGCGGGCCGCCTTCTTCCCTCCTCCTCCTTGAGATCTACACCTCGGAGAGGAGAAGCGGGGAGAACATTTTGACGGGTTTGACAAAAGACAGGCCGGGGGAAGGGAGGAGACGAGTTCTTTTTGTAGATTGCATAAGAGGATATGCAGAGAGGAAAAAAGGGAAAAGCTGAAGGATCAGGAGGAAAAAGAGAAGGGATTTGTCAAAATGGGTGACTGTCAGTTAGAAGTCCTATGCAATTTTCTCGGCAATCTGAGGATACCGTAGTTCGTAGAAGAGACCCACATATTCTCGAAGGGCTCCCCTCAAAGAACTTCCCACATTACTTTGCCACAAGCCCTGAAACCGGGTTTAGTTTACCACCATTCATTTGAAAAACGACTAGGAGACTGGGGAGAATGGGGCCTTTAGCATTTCTTACACCTAACCACTGCCAGATAGATGTTTTTGTGGAGGAAAATAGCGGCGTTACTGAGTATTCGGGTGGATCGCTGACCTGAACCACTTTACATTCAACAGATTACGCTCTTTGGACATCGCTAATCTGCTGTTTTTCCCAGTGACAGAAGGTGTGATGGCTTGTGGCGAGACGACAACCCTTTCCGGTTGAAAGTAAGTATAAAAAGGGCAGCAGCTTTAGGGAAGCCCTGCGGTACAAACGAACCATTTGTTATGGATTCCTAGTTTTTGCTCTTCTCCTTTTTGGTCAATTATCAAACTCGGACGGTTTTGCCTCCATAAAAACTGACTATTCATAATCGAGATGAATAATTTATGGCCATTACGTAGAAGAAGAAAGCTAAACATGGTGTATCAGCTAAGTCTTGCGTGCTCCATACGTTAATTCCGACTGTTTATTTATTTTAGTTACAAAAAAACTGGTTTATTAAACCCTCGCTTCTGACTGACTATCGCTATTCCCAGTTTACCCTGTTAGCACCATGCTTCGGGGGCCGAGTCGGAGTTTCTTACGGCAAGAAGAGTGGGATAGTAAAGATGCCTGCATCTAGAACAGCCCGGGCCGGTCCATTAAATTCTCACGAATGGGCTGACCGGTACCCAGTTCAAATTGGAAGAGCCCAAGGGTTTGAAGTAATTTATTTTAAGCCGATACGGTACAGTACAACACAGGAAAATGTTGAGCAAACCCCATCATCCAAACACAGTTTAGTAAATTCCTGCATTTTCGATTTGATAGTACTCCGGGGTAGCTTCCAGAGTCTCGGGTGGTAGGTTCTCAAATTGACCTTTCCAAAAGTAGACGGACACATCAAGCAACACAAAACGTTGTTGGAAAAATAGAGACTCTGTCCGAATTGCGAGAAGTCCTTTTGCCCCACAGCGATTGGTCAGCACGGTGTTAGCAGTAGTAATAAGCTAAAAATAAGAGATAAAAGCTTCGCATATTACAAGTACCTGATCGGTAAACTGTATGTAGCCACGTTGTTTTCTTCGCTTGTCGGAAAACATACGGCTGTCCGAATTGAACTGATTATCTCTACAAGGAGTTGGTGACAGATAATGTCTCAGAATGGTGGCAGCTGCCTTAGTATTGTTTGGATCGTCTATTTTGACGATTGTCGCATCTTGGAAACAGAGACGTTCCAGCTGAACATATGAAACGGGCAGCTTATCACTATAGAAAGCCTGGAAATTGTCTATTCTGCCATGTTAATGAACACGGTTTAAAGGAAGCCCCAGGGGTCCCTTGATTTTCCCTGATTGCGCACAGTGGTCCCGCAGCGACTTGCGCACCCTTTCTGTTTTGCGACATTACTATCCAGAAAAAAAGGGGAATTGGGGAGGAATGAAACCTAGTTCATTCGATTCAGTTTTAAAGCTGATTCTGATGCTGTTCTTTGTTTTTTTCTGAAAAGGCCGATTTCGCTGCCCCATTGTCCTCTGCTACAGTAACCCGCCTAGGCCCCTAGGAGATGCATCTTGTGAAACTTTAGCAAAAGAGAATATACAAACGAGAGCATAACAAATATAATTCATGAACAGTGGACGTTTTTACCTCTGAAAACTTACCAATGTTGTATCTCGTATCAAAGAAGGAAGGCAGTATTCGGTTCGTACAATCAAACGTGGATTTATGAGAAAATTCTCAACGTAACTGGGGATTGCTCTGAGATTGGGTAAGGCTCCATCATCCAAATACCCTACTTCTAATGTTTTTACACTTGCCTGAAAGAGAACTTTTTGAACCTGAACAAAATACCGGAATATTTGCCATATTGTAGTCTGAAATTCTCAAAATTTTAGGCTTCACGATATTGAGGATTTCCATTGAGGTATACGAGGATAGCATAGCGCTGGTGATCCACCGTTGATGTCGAATAAAATCCATGTATGCGGTCAAAACGGCCGGCTCCATAAATGACGCCTGCAAGAGGGAGAATATATATTTTTGGGAGAAACTCACATCGGGAAAGCCAATATTATTTCCGGCAAACACTTTATCGAACGTAAAGCCGGACAGTTTTTTACGGGCTTCGGGGAGTGTCATGTAAGTCCTATTATAGATGTCGACTTTGTAGATTTGCAATAAAATCTGATCTGTCCAACTGTAGCGTATTCGTTTCTAAAATTCATTCGAACGTTTGAATAAAACTTCGCTTTTCAGTTAGGGACCGTCCAACCGTTTTTTGAAGTTGGTTTCATCTTGTTCAGAATTTTTTTCTGATCAAAGTTATATATTTTAAAAATTATAAAAATGCCAGGTTCTTGAGAAAAATGCATGCAAACTTCCAATTTTGTATTGCGAATTTCGCCGTCAAACAACGGTTGGCGCCTGGATAGAGTAAAGAACAATACCGCGGGCTGTTTACGCATCCATTAGATTGCATTTTTCTTCCGATTACGACTTTTTCATAAAAAACAAAATAGAGCATCTTCGCGAAATTAGCTTTACAAAACAAGACCAACTACATCAAAATTTATGATAGTTTTGAAAACTCGGGGTACGGTAGCAAAACGGTTATACTGTTCCTTTAAGAGCCACTTACCTTAATTTTTTCTACTTCTTCTGTATTCTGTGATGGAAGAGAATCAAGTTCCAAAGGTGTAAGATTGATAGAGTAAAGAACAACACCAATATGCTTCCTATACTTCTCTGCTACAGTATCCATTGGTTTGCAAGATCGTCGTAGGCGGGCAAAGGATGTCGGAGTCGTCTTCTGTAGGACTTGAACAAGAAGAGAGACTGGAAGATCCCAAAGAGGGGAAAACTGCTCCATTATTTGTTGAAAAGTGTAGAAAATAATGAATATAGGTTGGGTAGATGGAATAGCGCACCAGTAGGGGAAAGCGATGCTTTTGAGACGCGTTGTTCATCCAGCTTCTGTGGATTGTTTAACAATAATAATTGGACCCAAATATTCTAAATTCACAAAGATAATGTCAGAAAGACAATAGGGAACAATGTCTATGATGAACTCACTTCGATGCAACAGATATTAAAAGCAATGGATTGTTCTCCTGGGAGAAAATATAGGTGTGCTCTTGATGGACTTGAAAAGGTTAGGGCATTTGCTTATTAGAGACTCTCTTTTTCAGTCCCGTGTTGTCATCACCAACATCTACGGCCCAGATCATTCGTTAGTCACTGGCCTTAAGACACCCTATAAATATTGCGAAGGGGCCTATGCTGACTACTTGGAACAGATGGAAGAAAACGAAGAAAGCGAAGAAAATGGAGGAGGAGGAGGAGAAGAGGCAGCGGACGGAGACGGCTACTTCACTTCGAAGCCCATCTCTTGGAAATGATATGTCGATATGGACCACTGTTTCTTTTTATTTACTTTTATTGGCAATAAACGTAGTTCTTTGTAGATTTTTAATTGTTTGTTAATGCAAATTTCGAGAAACAAGACGATAATAGGGCCAGGAGGGGATAATTCAGATTAATTGGGTCGTATGTACATTAATGGCGCGAGGGGGAGAATTCTTCCTATTCCATATCGACACTTCTCTTTATTAATTGTCCAGTCGGGGCCAGATAGTATTTACCCTAGAAATAATATGAAAAGAAGAAATTGCCAAAGGAAAATGCTACCTTTCCCAGTTTTTCAGGCGGCTTGATGAGCTCCCCCTCTTCAATACTGCATTCACTTGTACGACGAGAAGAATTTGGCGAGTGTATCAGTCTGAAATGAAGAAAATACAACAAGGGCCTGGAACCTCCCGCAGCGGATTTTTGAGGATTTTGGGACAAAAGAAGCTTTGTTGTCGAGTCTAGGCTAAAAAGAAAACTGGTGGTAATATGATGGAGCGAGGAACTAGTGACCTTTCGGAAGAAGAACTTCCGTCAGCAGGGACCAGACGAAAAATGGATCGGGGCATTTGAAACACAGCACAGGAACATGTAATAGATGGGGGTGTAAAGTGTAGAAAAAGTATGAAATAAATGGATTTCTGTAGTCAATGGACATCAAAGAGGGAGTGCCGGGAAAGCGCTCCAGCCTGCCCAGAATTGGGTGGAAATACGGGTCTCGTAATCAAACCGGGCCTCTATTCTTGGACTGAACGAGTTCTTATATGGCGGAATGCTTATCTGACACCCAAAAACGGATTCCCCCTTCAAAAATTATGTAAAACACTCACTTGTCTAGGCCTTCTTTGATGCTGTCCTTGATCTCTATCGCCGTCTCCTTGACAATCGAGGCTTTCTCTTTCGTCTTATCCAGAAGAGTCTTCTACAAATTTAATTTTATTAATAAATGAAAGGTTAGGCCATAACTCACACTATCAGACATGGTTACGTGATGGTTATTGTTGCTCCCGGTTGTGAGGAACTGATAACCCCGGTGAGCGAGAGAGACAAAGTTGTTGTGATCGAGACTCGAGACCTTTCTTTATGATGCGCCCTGCCGGCTATCCCCCACTTTATTTTTCAGGAGTCTTTTCAGCCTTTATCGTTGCTGGACTCGACAGAACAGACCTCACGTTGACGAAATGGATCACGTGAGAAAACAGCTCAAAAGCGAGATTGAAGTAGTGTTTTGACATTTGACGCGTAGAGAGAGATAGACAGCGAGGTTGTTTAGAAGATGAGTGTAATAGAAATTAGAGCAGGACAGGGTGTGGGGATTTATTTGTCCGCCAGTTCAAAATATCACCGTTCCTTTGAACTCATCTCGCACTCTTCTTGACTTGCCCCCTGCCAACTAGTGAATAGAGCGGTTATTCAATTGAATGCTAACGAATGTATGACTCTTTTTAAATACCGTAACCCCAAAAAAGACGGATATCTACAAAGACATAACTACAAAGTTGCTCCCCTTATCCATTACTTTGACTTTCTACTACTACGTTTCTTGATTTCTACATGGTTGGAGCTAGGCGGCCTCTCTTCGAAGAGTTTTCTGGCTCAACTTTGAAGTGGTTACGGCAGAATACTAACCTTACTGTTCGACGGTTGCAGTTTCCAAAATTCGCCAAATATCGTTCGCCAAATTTCAAGTTGCTTTCATTTAACAGAATCTATCAAGGTTTAAGGAACACTTTCTCCTTGAGATCTTATTGTTTCCCTAACACCGCAATCTTTCATCTGTTGTACTGGTAGAAAGATTGATGAGTCGCCGTCTACAATAATATGTCAAAGAATTTAACAAGTTTGCAGCGTTCCGGGGATGTTTCTCCAGCCTAGAGGCCACAGCGCACCTGCCAGATGGCAACGTAACAAAATGGAGAATACATCTTGACATTTCCATTGAACCGAAGCAGGTCACAGGGGAACAGAAATAGTTCAACCAAAAGTTCAATAAAACTTTGTAACCCACAAGAACTGTTTGCTTAATAAGTTTGCCGACCATTTATTCAACAACGCCTAGTCATCACAAAGAGAACAACAGAAACTGTTTACCAAGGCGCCGGACGGCCTTCAGATTAGCTATTTCCACCATATTTGCTCTGATAAACAACAGTTAACAAATGATGAAAATCACTCCAGCGTGGGGCAAGTACAATGAGAAAGAAGTAGTGTCTACTAACGGAAGAATCAGCAAACAATTACAACCGGAAACAGGGTTTGCCCCCCTCTGCGCCCGGGTCGCTCTGTGTTGGCACAGTGTTTGACGCCTGCCCGGTGTGTTTTCCCTTCTTTTCTCTCCAATGAGCGATGCTTTATTCTCTTTTTCTAATTCCAATGGTTCGTTCAACTACATTTAATCTTAAAATATTGGATAAGCTTCCAGATCTCAAAGACATATCAAGAAGACATCATTCCTGCTCAAGTATTCCATCGTTTATTGAGAAATTCTTTTAATAATGGTAAGCTTTTGTTCTAACTCGACAATTGGAGCATTGAAACGGGTACCCAATTGTTTTCTGTCAGAATCCCCGTTCAAATGATTCGGTTTTGACGTAAAAATGACGCGATTTTGGCCGCCTGACCCATTCTAACGACCGATTGCTGTGTATTTCGTGGGGATATAGCTCAGTGGTAGAGCGCTCCCTGAGAGGACTGCGGTTCAATTCCCTATATCTCCAGAACATCTTTTAGGGATGTTTTAATCGATTTTGATATCTGGAAACCTTTGGTTTCCATATTTTTGTTGAAAATGGGCTTCTTGCTTTTAATGACGGCTATCCTGACTCTAAACAGTACACACAGTATTATAAAAACATCAAAGGAAAGCAAAACATTCAGTTTCAGACCCGATCGTATTGGAAACAGCATGTGAATCATCTGAATGTTATTCCGTCTATGACGTCCTCGTTTACAGCGACTATAGGCCACAAATTATTCGAATTTTTGGAATATCCGAGAAACATTTGGGGCATTCCGTCTCTGTCTTACATTTCCCCAAGAAGTTAACACTAGAAGCGTTGAATACAGCCAGCTGGGGCCTTCAACCGGATTATATTCAACACTGCCCCTATCAGATAGGAATGGTCGGTAAGGCGTCCATTTTCTTCAAGTTAGACCTTTAAAATTTATAGAATCTCCATTTTGGACGGGTACCTTGCTAAGAACGTCAAATACAACAAAATCACTCCTAATGATAGGACTAGGAGGAGCGAATTTTAATAATTATCTAGCAGAGAAATATGACTTCGTAGGTAATTTTACTAGAAAATAAAGCAGCTCCTTTCAGTTAAATATTACGGTAGTGGAACTAAGTCAAGTGGTTGCCGATCTGGCGAAGAAATGGTTCCCGAGTCGATGGAATGCCCGTCATCGGGTTGTAGTGAAGGATGGGGTGGATTTCATCAAAGAAGAATTAGAAGGAGGTAGGATTCTTTACTCTATAACTACCATAAAAATACCATCAATAATTTATTTGACCATTTGAAACATAGGAAGAAGCCCAGGTCGAGGTGCTAAAGGTTTCAAATAAACGGGCGGGCTTTGAACTTCTTATTCCTTTGCTAAAAACACATCCAGGAGTCTTGGAAGCAATGATGGAATAAAACAAATTCCTGCCAGACTTTTTAAAGAGCTAAAAATAAAAACCTCAAGTCGATAAAAATCAGTAATCTTTATTTTCATAACCTAAATTGTCTAGATTATCAAGATTGCACAGAAACAGTTGATCCCAATCTTGATTGTTTTATGCTTACAACAGCCACCGTTGCTTGTTTTCCACACACAATCTTCTTTACCAGATTATATTGGTTTACATAAAATTGTCTATAGGGTGGATAAGTGGCCGCATAGACCATTATAGCCCCGGGATAAGCTCCTCCAGCAATGGAAACAAGAATGTTCGCTAGATCTAAACGAATTTTTCTTTAAAGATTAGATTAAAAACTTTACCAGCTCGTCGAGAATGCGTAATTATCATATAAACTAAAGTTGGAATGACGATAGTCACTTGAGACCCAAGAAGAGCTATCTGGAAGATTTTTAATTGATTTTGCTCGCGTTTTACATCTAACCATTGAAAGGAGACTCTTCAGCAAGACGATGTGATGTTTTTTCGTATTAATAGACAAATTTCCGGTCTTGGACTTTACGGTATAGTAGATTACAGTACTACAAACAACCACAAGAGCAACAGAACCTGCACACAGTATTAATATCACAGTCGCAACAAAAAGAGCGAAAGGATTGTTATCCAATTTGGCCACAACAACATATGGACTCCATAGATTATCAAAAGTCATCTGATATTCCATTTCTAGAGCTTGTTTGACCCTATTTTGATCCTCGTAATTAATAGCCAGGTAGAGTAAAGGGGCGAAGAGGATGTAGCAGACACCATAGACAAAGAAGTACATAAGGTAGCGGAATATCATCTTATTAAAGAAGTGACCATGGGGAAGCAGTATATCCATACGGTAGTAGAATAGGGGGCAGATCGCTGCAGCAGCGGCTGAAAAGGATCCATTGAAAACCGTCTCCAACTAATAATATCAGCATTTGTACTATTCGACAAAGTGTAGTGGGGGGAGGGAACTTATCAAAAGGCGAAGAAATCCCCCAAAATTGGAGTTTTCATCAAGCCGGGGGGGCCCTTTGCCAAAAAAACTCACCAATAATAGATGTGAACAGTTGAATCACTTGCCAAACAACAGGGACACCAAGAGCGGTCATTACTCCGGGCATTTCCAACGCCCCAAAGGGTAGAAGTATCAACGGCGGCGTGAGAACTGTCACCGTCAATTGAAAGAACATCCCCACACTCAGATGATAGAGCAGTAGGTAGCCGAACGTCTTCGACATTTGTCTTGGAGAGTTGTACGGCACAACATAGAACCCGATAAGCGTCAGGACGACGGCAAGCACGCACCAGATCTTAACATTCTTGTAATAGGGGGAATACAGTACTCCTACCTTTAAAATAACAAACATCCATAGCGGATTTGGATCGAAGTATAGGTTCTTCGTGAGATTCATGTAAAAAAGTGATGTTGCTCTTATAACAATGTCAGGTGGAATGTTAATAGGCTAGTCATCTGAGTATTGTTGAATTAAGCAAAACAGGTGGAGAACTAGCTATGGCTAGTGAGTGGGATATCTGATCTACGTATTTTTCTAGAAACATCTACTGTCTGATATACTTTGCGCTAATAACGACACACCGTAATTTACCAGATGCTTGAGAATCCTAATGTGAATACCGTAACCCTGGCTACTATCACATTTAAAGAAGCAGTTTATTTTCAATAGAATACATCTATTTTCAGGTCGACACTACGATGTAATCCTCCTTGACGCCACCTATTCCGACAACAATCGGGAATTTACGTCCCCTGTTCAAGAATTCATACAACCTGATGTCATGAGAAATATGGCAGAGCTCATAGGAAAAGACGGTTTGTACTTCGATCTCCATTTATTTTTCAAATAAACGAAATTTATAGGGTCTCTTATCATCAACGTGGCTCTTGGTATACGATCAGAAGATAGATTGACCTCAATTCAAAAGGTTGATCCTTTTTGGTAACAGCATTTCGTACTCCCGCCTTTTCAGCTTATTTCACGGTACCAAGAGTTTTTCGAACATGTGTTAGCTGTTCATCCGACGGAATACAATTGGGTAAGGCACTCGATCCCTTCAATTTAAAAAAAAAAGCATTCAGATTTTCGTCTGTCGGCATCTTCCCGTCACGGTCAACACGTTCAATGACTTGCCCCCTACAACAATCTTCTATGCTTTCTAAAAAGAATAAACGCAAGATCTTTTAGGTTCCATTCGGTTCCTCACTGTTTATTTTTATAACTTAGAATGAACAGAGAAAGCGGTGCCCTCTCTAGTTATCTTTTTATGCATAACAGGCACCACAACTTGTTTTCGGAGTATAATTCTTCTCAACAGGTGATATATCTTCACGTAGAATAGCCGATATGGCGGATAATTGAGCGTATAAACTAGCACAGCACTTGGATAAGCGCCACCAGCGATGGAAACAAAGATATTTGCTATATCTAAACAGATTTTCCTTCCAAAATAAATTTTAATAGCCTCACCAGCTCGTTGAGAGTGTGTGCTAACCAAAAATAGTAGTACCGGAATAACTACCATCACTTGAAAGCCAAGAACAGCGATCTGGAAGAAATTTAATCCATTCTGCTTACAAGAAGGGAGCTTACCATAGTGATGAGGCTCTTCAGCAGGACGATATGATGTTTTTTGGTATTAATTGATAAATTACTCGTCTTCGACTTAACAGTATGATAGATTACGGTACTGCAAATAATAAACAGGGCAACGCAAGCTACACAAAGGAGAAGAACCACAATAGCGACAAGAAGAGCAAATGGATTGTCATCAAAATTGGCAGCGACAACAAACGAACTCCACAAATGGTCAAATGTCATCCGATATTCCACTTCCAGGGCTTTTTTGACCCTATTTTGATCCTCGTAATTAATAGCCAGGTAGAGTAAAGGGGCGAAGAGGATGTAGCAGACACCATAGACAAAGAAGTACATAAGGTAGCGGAATATCTTCTTATTAAAGAAGTGACCATGGGGAAGCAGTATATCCATACGGTAGTAGAATAGGGGGCAGACAGCTGCTACTGTGGCTAAAAAACACCATATACTCCACTGGATTCTTCTCGGTAGTCCCACTGTAGGAGATATAGACCATTTACAACCGGTGCGAAATGTGTTTCGGGACCTTCAAGCCATTTTAAATTTGGTAAAAGATCCTCATGGAAAGCTGAGCTCGAAGTTTCGCCGCCACCAAATTAGCGCATGAATGTTCATAGATGAGTTCACGAACAAAGCTCGCTACAGGTGTTCTTTCTCCCCTTTTTTTGTACAATAACAATATCTTATTAGCTTATTACATGCTGTATGGCTTACCAATAGCAGATGTGAATAGTTGAATCAATTGATAAGCCACCGGCAAGCCGAGGGATGTCATCAACCCTGGTGTTTCTATTGCCACAAAAGGGAGAAGAACCAACGGCGGTGTGAGAACTGTCAGAGTCAATTCAAAGAACATTGCCACAAAGAGATGATAGATTAACAGGTAGCAGAAAGTTCTAGATTTCTGCTTGGGGGAATAGTACAAGACGACGTAGCAGCCAATAATGGTGAAGATGATAGAAATGAAACACAAGATCTAAATACCGTAAATTAAAATATCTTTCGTGTAATAGAGAGTACTGTAATTAATTACCTTTAAAATGGTGAACATCCATACTGGATTAGGATCGAAGTACGGGTTTCTCGTAAGACTCATGTAAAAAGTGGCGAAGGTTGTGATAGTGGCGACGGCAGGTGGAATATTATCAGCCTAATTGTGTGTGTAATGTAATGGCAAATTAACCAAATTACGGTGATTTATGTTCGATGTATGGCTACTGCCTGAACCATTTTGTCTTTTTTTTTCACAGCATTTTTTATCACAGCAGCCGTTCAAATGAGTTTCGCAATATTTACTGGCTCCGTCTACCATATCTCTGAGCGAGTGTAACGAACGGATTCGAAAATTTCTCGAGATGCCCGTCTTTTTTCTGTTTTTTTCTTTCCGGCAACGCGGGGCATGCAGTTTGAGCTACTGTTGGAGGATTCGGCTCCTTGGCTGGCTTTGCAGTCGGTGGACCCGCAGGTGCGGCTGCGGTCAGCGTCTCCTGTGCCGCATTGAAGGGACTGCCCGGCGATTTCGGAGTCAACGACAATAACAAGCAGTAACCTCGGTTCATTTTATGCGACGATATAGTTGAATAATTATGAACGTTTAATGTGCTTTATACTCGAGTTTCTGCTGTCTATTTTGCTCTGCTGTCGAAAATAAAACACATTCAATGTTATGTATAAATTCAATAAAAATTTGGCGAAATGAAGTGGTTGAAGACTGTATAAATAAGAATATCAAACTTGAGTTAATTTTTATTGAACCCATAATAATTTATCTATAAGTACAAGCTCGTTATTGTCTAATAAATAATAAGAATAATATGATGTTGAATACCAGTTTTACTCGGCTTTAAAGCTGCTAACAGAAGTCCGTCTTCTTCTTCTTTTTATGAATCCTGGGAGAGGGGAAGAGTCTTCCGTCGATCCTTATTCGTTCCAATAGTCTTTAGAAGCGATGCCAGCTCTTCAAAGTCCTTTCGATGGGTGAAACCGTAGACTACCGTTTCCCACATCATTTTGACCAATTCGGACTCTTCTTTTGAATCCATCATAACATCCTAAACATGAAATTTTACAGAATAAAATAATACGAACCTTAGAAAGTGGTGCATTCAGTCGATAGTAGGGCATTCCCAACGAATGGCACCAGGTCCTGGCTCGGGCTATTGGGGCTCCTTCTGTAGCCGTCGCCTGGTCCAATACAATACTGGTCAGATTCTTTAAACCACGTAGAAGACCAAACATATCACTCATTTCAAAGAGTTTCGGATCGACAGGAACAATGGGAGTGATTCCCGTACCGACAGAGAGAACACATCCCACGTCTACCGTATGCGGGGACTTCGGATCCTAAAAAGCAGAGAAAAGTGTCCTATTCTACCGTTTCTATCGATTTATTAGTGAAAAATCAGACTCACCACATATTTACAAACACTATTCCAGAAGCATATCTCTGTCAGGAGATCGGAAGTCGGATTGTTGGCTACCATCCCGCCGTCGATGTATTTTCCTTCAGACGAGGGGAAATACGTCGGGGCTGCGCTGCTTCGACGAGCGGCTCTCCACATTTTTAGCTCTAGAGATTACTGTAGACCATGTCTTCTTAAAATAATCAAACCATTAGGATCTTCAAATCCCAAATCATCATTTTCCTTCTTCGTAATCGGCAGGGTATAGCTGCGGAGAAGATCCAACTGTACCGGGAACTGGTCAGCTCGTACCGTCGTGAAGAAGATCTTCGGATAATCCACATCGGCCAGTGCCGTCTCCTCGCCAAATATTTCCTGTAGAAATCCTTCCAAAATCTCGGCGCTGTAGGGACGGGACCAGGTGTCGAAGAGCGCATCCTTGAAGCGAAGATATCTCTTCTGCATACCGCGGAGCGAGGAGCCAGTGCAGAGGGCGCCGCCAATGTAGGAGCCGGTACTGGTTCCGGCTATCCAGTCAAAATAATTCAGCAATGGCTCATCGAGGAACTTTTCCAAGGCTAGAAGAATCTAAAAAAGTGGTGTAAATTGCGAATAGTGAGGCAAAAATGGCGTAGAAGCGAATTTTCAACAGAGCCCGCGTACGGAACCCTTTTCTAATCCAGAGAGTATGGTAACAGTCTTACCTGTACAGTAACAAGTCCCTTGATGCCTCCACCATCCATTGCCAGCACACTAATAACATTTGGCTTCTTCTCCTCCTTTACAGCCTTGACCACCCGGTCAATGGCTTCCTCCTGGGGAAAAGATCGAATCGGATTGGGATCTTTGTGAGCTTTATTAGGCTCTTGACTATCCGGATCCAAATTGAATTCATACATAGCGGTAGGAGCCTTGGGATCGACTGACTGCTGGGAGAGTTGTTCGTCTTCTTTATCCTTCTTCTTCTTGTCTTTTTCCTCCTTCGGCGAGCTGTCTTCAATCTTCGGCTCATTGACAAAATTATCCTTATGAACACAGGCTACAGTACACCCGGGAAAGCCTTGAGGACAGGGTTCTGCTTCACAAATGATCAAGGATTTGATTATTTCCAGTCCCGTTTCACTGAAAATTCTTGAATGTTCCAAAAAAAAGAAGGTCCTACTCGTCAGTCTTCAACATTTTAGCCGCCAGATGCCGCGGGGTCTCGTCTTGATTATTCCTCATATTAGGATCAGCTCCAAGGCAGAGAAGAAGTCGAACAATATCCAGATTATTATTCTAGAGCCGGATTACTGTATTCCAATATGAGAGGAGACTAACAGAAACGGCCATATGAAGAGCAGTAGTGCCATTGCCATCCTGGGCATTGACATCCGCATCATAGGCGGTTAGAGCCATAACCATGGGAAGGTCATTCCGCTGGACGTAGACATGAAGAGCCGTCTGCTTTTGGCTGTTCCTTGTCTCGATGGAAAAGTCATTTGCCTGAAACAACTTTATTGGGGAGCCTTCGGCCCATACTACTTTTATAACTCATTCTAAAAATGGAAAAGTACTCGCTTCGGGACCTTCTGGTAAGTTTGTTGTCTTTCATAGTTGAAAATCAAGAAACCGCGGCCATTTTTCGAAGAGAGGGCCCCGAAGCTCGTTTCGATTCCATTTGAAATGGATTTTGAATAAACAGCCATAAAGATATTCGACTACAGTATCCCTCCTTTCTATAATAAGTTAAAAAGGCGCCCACCTTTAATTGTAACAAGGCCAAGAGCGGTTTCTTATATTTAGCATTATGAAGAACACTGTTCCCCGTAACCGCGTCCATTTCTTCCAAAGCTTTAGGATTGGCTTCCAGAATGGACCTCATGTAACTGAAAACAGCCCATTTACCATACAAAAAATAGGGTAAACATACTCCACATCCAATTTATCCTTCCTCATAGCATCGACAATAGGATTCTTGCTGCTTTTCGGAGTCTCGGATGTTAGAGAAGCTCCATAGTGTTGTAACTTCTTGGCGCAGTAGGCATTAGCCGATGAAACAGCCACATATAGGGGAGAAGAGCCACTGGAATTGGCGACGTTGAGAAGATCGTTGCATTTTCCCGATTCCATCAACACTTTGACCATTTTAGCACTGCCGGAACCAGCTGCCAGGTGGAGGACATTGTTCTTATTGACATCAACTGCGGCAATGTCCGGATCGAGGGTCAGGAGGTAGGAGACCATGTCAACCCTGAAAAAGGGGGCTGTTTTAAATCTCTATACACCATGAAAAGTTTATAACTGATCAGGACATTCCGAAGCGAGCAACGTTTTTCTTTAGCTGGATAAATGTGTGAAAAGGTCTACAGTTGGACGCGGTGAGATTATGCACGCGTTCGCTTCGAGACCTGGGAACCTGACAATCCTTTGAAATGACGTCAAATTCTAGAAAAAATAGAAGAAACCGTACCAGTTATTCATTATAGCAATATGAAGCGGAGTCAGTCCTTCCGGCTGGCAGGGAACATCCACTCCTTGCCTGATATCGTGGTTCGGCTTCTTGAAGTAGTCTACCAGTCCCAGAGAGGCGGCAATGTGCCCAGATTTCCAGAGGACATGTTTCTTGAGAATGGTCAAAATCTCTCCGTAGAATTCTTTCAGCTTTCTACCTGAAAAATAAGAAGAAATGATGGAAAGAACCAGAGGAAGCCCCACCTTTAGGAACATCATCAAAAAGATCCTTACATTCTCTACAGCGTTCACAAAGAGCAATCACATCGGTCACCTACAACATAACTTTGAAATTTAGAGTAAGATGGAACGAACCCGTCGACTTCGATACAAAGAGAGCATCTTCTTAACCTTGGCATCGGCGTCCCATTTAATTTGAACCAGGTGATAGAGTGGCGGCTTAGGGGGTTGCCAGAATTCTTGGATATTTGTAAAGGAGCCAGTTTCACTTCTATCGTCTTCAAATCTAAATTTTAGAATTAGAGATGGTAAAGAATAGAATAAGATTACTTTTCAGATTGAGGCGTCCGTCTGCCTTTCCCAGAATCGCTGCAAATATCATCCTCTTCAGGCGGTTGGTCGCCTTCCGGGCCGGCAGACGTTGTCAGGTCATTGAAGTCAATCTAAAAAGATATAAATGGTTTTTTAATAAAAGTTTGTATTAATTTTTAGCGAGTAGCATGTTGCTTTTAACTCTAAAAATCCAGAACCGCCTATTTCCTTCCCCAAGAGCCACTTTGAGGGAACATTGTCGTGAATGAGGGTGATATTTCAAATTCACGCGCTACTGTACTCCTGCTCTAATGCAAATGGCTCCACAAAGTCGATTCAAGGCGTTTTTGACCAGTAGATAACAAGTAGATAATGAGTGGATGTCGAGTAGTGTCGTTACCGTACCCCGTGCCTCAGGAGCAAGAACCTTTGATAGAGAAGAGTATAAGCTAGGCGGCTCATTGCCCCAAAATGGATAACAATGTCCAGGAGAATTGTGAAAAGTAGATGGAAGAGATGGCAGAACTGGTTGTAGAAACGGATCGACATTTCCTCCAAATTGGGCATTATTTGAATTAGTTCACGTTCAGCCACGGCTCGAAGATTAGGAAAAGGATTCTGCAATGGAGAGACGTCGTCCGCGTTTCCTACCTCTTGTAAGTAAAAAGGGAAGCGCTCAGCCGGCAAAAGAGGACAAGATTCTGGACCATTTCACAATTTTCCCCCTTTAGTAAACAAGATAAGGCGCTACCTGAGCGTCGGCGTCGCAGATGACCAGGAATGCTCCGTCGTCCTCCAATCCCTCTCCGACCAGTGGATACGCCCTCTTGTAGCCGTCGAGCTGTGCTTCTGGTACTTCCACAATTTGCCCCGAGTCGACAGGAACCCATTCATCCACTCCGCTACAGTAGGACGGCTTCCGTTCCACTGAAGTCCTCCAGATGAATTGAGACAGCTTCTTCATGTAGCTGAAAAACTTCATTGAATGAACAGAATCGGTAGAAATAATCTTCCCGCTCAAACAACATTTGAATATTGTGGGTATTTTGTTATTCAAAAATGGAAATAGTCCGCCAACAGATAAAAACCGACGCGTTGACTCGTCGACAGCACCTGATGGTCTTCTTCGGAGAGCCGTCCTTCTCCTTTTCTTTTTCTTTTTTATCCGATGGTTTCTTCGCCGGGACAACGTCATCTTTCCCGTTGTTTATGGATTTGAGATCTTCTTGGGTGGATGAAGCCGACGGCGGCGGCTGCGGCTTGCCCACTTCCACATTTGTTTCAGAGCCGGCTGCTTCGTTTTTTGGCGGCGAGGCTAGAGCCATTTCTGAAAATTGGACAAAATATGAGAAATAGAATAAAACGAACAAAGAGAAAAGAAGAGCAGCGGAAGAGGAATACGTAGAAAGGAATGGTCAAGAATGGTCAGAAAAAGCGAACATGTGGTGGAAAACGACAAAACGATGGCAGTTATTTGCCCGTCATGACGGAATGTTTACGGGTTTAGCCAAAGAACGAAAAGAGAGCGGGAAAGGCTAGTAAATTGGGGGATGTTTTGATAGAGGCGAACGCGGGATCAAAAGATCAGCTGGATTTGAATAGAAGAGGGAGAAAACAGCCAAGGGAGTCTAAAATAGGCAGAAGCCGGGCGAATACCCAGAAAATTGCGCGCCATTTGCGAAATTTGAAGAAATTGTTCCATTGCAATGGTGAAAGTTGTTATTTTCCCATGCAGAACCAACAAAGGAAATGAATAGATAGAAGCCCAAGAAAAACAAGGAGCAACGAAAAAAAGCGAAGAAATTACTTTTGAAAAGAAATATTAAATTTGAAGAGCGTTTTGACTCATTTTCGGGCGAAATATTGACAAAAAGAGTAAAAGAGCTTGAATTTGTCATCAAAAACAACGAAAAAGCCGTTGAAATAGCGCCGTGAGTAATCGTCCTATCCAGTTTGCGAGGTGGAGACTGGCAACAACGGCGGCTATGGCTCTATGACAAAGAACAACATAAGGACACTAGAGCAAACAGCTGATTCCCTGTTCAAACCTCGTTCTAGGCGGGGAAAAATGGTTATTTTCTCAATTAAAAATATGGAAAAGCTAGGAAACTGGTAACCAGTTCACATTGTGATCTTTCTCCTACGTGTGGTGGCATTGCTTAAAACAACGGGGGGTTGTTTATTGGCGGGCTGGCGGAGGGGTTCCGGGGGAGAGGGGGACACGCACACTATTATGTTCACGTGCTTCACATGATGAAACCAGCTGTTTACTGTTGAGGAAGAAGGCATTGGGGAATAAGAGACGATGTGGAGACATTTGAATGCATTTGGGGGGAAAGAAACGGAAAATACAACTGTAAGCGCTATATATCCTTCTCTGGGGTCTCCATCCTTTCCAGGAACCATAATTTGCATAAATGTAAAATTAAATCCCCCTAGATACTCCAAAACATCTTCCGGGCCTTTCCGGGTATCTTATCCACTATAATGATGGCTCCTAGAAGGCTCTAAACCTCGAAATGGAAGGATTTCTTAGACAAATGGTAGCCGGAGAGCAGTTGAAGGCGAAGAGAATAAAAATTCCCCTTGTAAAATAGGTAAACCTTCCAAAATCTTCGTTCCTCCTAAAATTCCCTGAACCAAAACTGTTTACTATTTCATTTTCGCTCCCTTCTTCTTATTTTTTCCGCCTTATCATAAGTGCTCCCCTCCTCATCTCTAGTTTCTATTTATGTTTGCCGGCAACGTGTTCTTACCTCCCTTTTCCAAAATATTTGTGACCAATGTAGTCATCCAAACTCTTCCAATCGGTTCAATCTCTCTGAAATTTCTTCAGTCGTATGATTTGCGTTCCTTTTGAGACTCTCCTTCTTTCTTTACCTTTCTCCAGGAATTAAAAACTCATACACTTCCCATTCTAGTCAAAGGCACTGTTAGCAACTGAGAAAAGTATGCTGCGAACTCTTCAATCTTAAAAAAACGGCCTTATCTTCTTTCAGAATACTGTAGCTCTATAGATCTTATTTTTTTAAACAATTTTCACCCAACATTTTTATTCCAGATGTGTAATAAAAGTGTCTCCTTCCTCAATGACAGCAAACGTGAGAAGAAGCCCTTCATAGAAATTCTGAAGAAGTACATCCCGCTAGCCAAGCTCGTCTTCTACGTGGCCTACCTCACTGCCCACTTTGTAATTGAAGTCGTCAAAGAGGTAAACATTCCCACGTGTCCACCAATGTTTCCTCCCAGAATTTCCGTCAATTCTTTCTCCGGGAGGAAAAACAACCCGGTCAAGTGCGCCTGATGCGAATTCTTTGGAAGAATAAAATGGACCCCGAGGAAATAGCCAAGAGACAAGATTTTGTTACTTCACTGGGTGAATATGTCGACATTGGACTGCTGGACAATCCCGCCTGGCATCTGTACTGCGTGGAGAAGGAGCGAGCCTTCTTTGTATTGCTGCCTCATCCTATCTGTCACTACAGATTAGAACGCTGTCCATTCATCTACGTTCCCGTATTTGAAGAAGTAAATTTAGGAAATTCAAACTGAATCATTTGGGTTACCGGCAGGCCATAGTGTTTGATCCAATGAGGATTTTTGGGACAAGCTAGCCATCCAAAACGACAGCGATCCCCTGTGAGGGGCCATACCGCGGTCCAAAAAAAGGAGAACGGGTTGAATGCACTAGAAAAGACCCATATTACCGTTACCATCACAAAAGTAGCCTGGGCAATCCCGCCTGGCACCCCTCTTCCTTTTATAGAACTACGGGACCCCAAATCTGTAAACATTAGATAAAGAAGCAGAACCCCCAGAAAATTTATATTTTCAGGCTCTGGCCCTTGCTGAGGTATCCAAAGAGGATTTTATAAAGCTGGGACAGCAATTCGAGGAAGAAAACAGAATACCAAGAACGGTAGGATCTCTTCTCCACGTTATTTAATCAATTCTACCAATTCCAGGTCCTCTTCACAAATACAGCCCGCTGTGGTAGTACCCTAATGGCGAAGATGCTTGACCGCCCAGGAGACTCCATCTGCTTTGGAGAACCACACGCTCTTCATAATATCTCCACAGCTCTATGCGAAGACCTATGGACAGAAGAGGAGTGCAAAGAGCTGCTCCACCCCACAATATCTTGCTTACGAGCCCATGCTCCTTTGGATCAAGTCTGCGTATTGAAAACATCTTCATGTGAGGCCAAACTGGTCCCACTTTGCGAGGGTATCAAGAATTTGAAGCATATCTTTATGTTCCGGAAACAGGGATTACAATCAGTGGAGAGGATGAACAGAAGGTAAGGAATTGGCTACCGTAACCTCCTTTCCAGACAAGAGGTCGTGGCCACCGTTCTCCTTCATCTATACCACATGTACCCTGCAATTTCCCGTTGGATTAGTACCCGCACCCCAGCTGTCGAGGGCTATTGGGTCAGGAAACTGAAGCCTCAAGATATGAGAGTATTGCACCCAATTTTTCCTGATTAGTTCCTGATCTTCCAGATGTGGTCAGCTATTGTCTACGGTTCTCCATATGTTGACTTCTTGAAAAATAAGCATCTCTACTGTCATCCATGCATCTGGTACCACGAGGTTATTGAAGACACGGCCAAAACTCTGTCGCGTCTGTTTCTTGCGGTATAAATCTCCATTTTCTAAGAAAGAAAGTGTGCTTACAGATTGATTTCCCATTCGTTTGTGTAGAAGACGCGATAGAGTGTAAGAAATACGACTCGCAGAAGAATTCTGTCGTTTCGAGGGATATCTTGAGGCAGATAAAGACCCCGCCTCTCACTGAAGAAGACAGAAAGGTATTGAACAAATACGCCATTGAGATGGATCTTCCGGCAGATATTTTCGATATATAACCATACAATTAATAAATCTTTTGGGTTGAGGGCTGTATAGGGAAATAGGCAAGTACAAATGGTCTGCATTGGTTCATTTTACTTGACATCAAGATTTCTCCACCGGAGCAGCCTTCTCGTTCAACGCCAAGCTAAGCGTACCGGCTACTCCATGCTGGCTTAGAAACTCTTCAGCCTCAGATTTGGAGATCAGTCCATCCGAGTCCGTATCCACTGCTGCGAAGAAGGCATCCGCTAAAATGGCACTTTATGAAAAAGGGGGGATTCTATTACTTTCATTTGTAACTCCGCTCGTTGCGTTATGAAGATGTTCGGAGATGTGTTCAACCTTCCGGTGGATGGCCGCTGTCCAAACAATTAAACTGTAAAAGAAGGAATTAAACCAATAATAATTAGGTAAACTACCCTACTAAACATAAGACACGAAATATTTGCATAAGGGAAATATGACGCTTCGATGGTTGTCCATGGTTTGACTCTGCTGGTACCAAAAGTTGGAAACTCTGTCCGATTGTAGTACAAGGAAGTATCGGCATTATTTTATTGGAAAAGAAAAGGAACTGGCATAAAGATTTTCCTGGAATAGAAATATATAGCCAAAGAATGTTAGCCGGAAAAGAAAGTAACTACCGAGATGGTCTGATGTGTCGCGTTTAACGAACGGTGCGCGTAATAGAGTGAATCATTCGCTCAACGCACCGTTATCTATGAACCCTGATCTTACAGGAGGAATGTTTCAACGCCAAACAAGGAACAGGAAGAATTAGGAGAAATCATACAAGAGAACATTTTCAATAACTTCCGGCTTACTGGAGGCATTCGCATTAAAATAAACAATATCTCTCACCAATCAAAAGAAATTTCACTATTTTCGAATGGGCCGCTTTGTCCACGTCTTTAGGTAGTTTCTAAACGAGACACCGTATTGCACTAGTTCCTAACATGACTCACTTTTCTTCTGTTCTTTTGAAAAGGTACCGAGGGTCTTCCCCTTTCTCATCAAAGAGTGATCTTTGCTCTTCCCAACTATCCTTTCCACGTTGCTTGCCATTTCACTCCCTCAGTTCGTCAGACACGTTGCTTCCGTACCGCCTCCTCTTCGAACTTGTATAAATTGAAGGACGCACTTCTTCGAGCTCCTTCCGAATTACCCAGCCCCACTGTTTTAGTCGTGACCCCCCCTCCCGGAAGGAAAAAAGTTGAAAACAGCCGTTATTTGTGGTATTGTTCCCCTTTTGTAGATTTCTGCCAGTCCCCAATATTGTTCCCTTTTTGTACCCCCCTTGTAAACGCAAATAACACTTTTTGTTGAGATTTCTCCTTTTCCAACAAACGAATATTGCTTGTTTCCATCTCTTCGCTTCTTCCAGTTGGCCTATTTCAATGTAACTGCTTATTTCAGATCGCAGAAGTGTTCTAAAGTGCCCCAAAATGGGTGAGTAGCTACTGAAAATCACCTTTCTTACATATATTTTGATGAATTTAGGCGCAAAGGAGTCTATCCAATTGGTCGCTGAATGTTCTAAAGCAGGGGAAATATTGTTTCCCGACGCAGTCAAAGCAACCGGTACATTTCATACACTGGGAAACCTGATAGTACTATTCCTGGGTGTAGCAAATCCCAATCCAGACATAGGTCGAGAATTACAAGAGCTGAAAGGATCCATCAACAGGGTCAGTCTTTTTATTTTGGGCATTCTGAAGTTAGAATGTAAAATTTTAGCTGCACAACGATATGAGACGGGGATTTAGGGGAGTTGAAGCTTTGATCGTGGAGCACAGCTTTACAAAGGTTAGTTCAAAATAAGCCCCTGATTTTGATTGAAATATTATCATCTCCCTGCAGGATATTATACACAAAGTCGAAAATCAAGAGCGCTTTTTGGAAAATCTATTAGCAGCTCGTTCGAAAGAAGCGATGGAACAGTTCCTGCACGAATGTGACCGTCACAGGCCACAAACATTGCTATCGGTTAGAAAATCTTCTATGGGAACCATACTGACGCTTTCCAGGAAATAATTGGCTTTATCAAGCATGATGTTACCAATCCTATAAAGTATACAATGAATGCCAATGTGTTAAAATCTAGGGAAATAGCTGGAAAATGGCGACGGAAAATACAGAATCTGGCCGGAACATTGGTAAGGCATTTTTTCTACAGACAGCAGATATGAAACAGATCTTTCTTATCTTTTCAGGCTATGATTCATGGTGTGTTTTATGGGATAAAAAGATGGAAGAACGACGGAACAATGGCTACTAATATCAAAGAGTTGGAGAAGGCGTTAAATGAGTTTGAAAGAAACTTTAAAGTCTCGGAAACTTGTCACATAAGAAATAAAATAAGATTTCAGCTGGACTATTGGCCAGCGTTGTGGGAATTCGCGTCAAATACGCAGGATACCCGAACTGACATTGGCAATGGTCCTAAAGCTGACATTATAAGAAACGGCATTAACAACATGTTCACAAAGTATTCCCTTTCCTCCTCAAAGTTAAATGCCAGTTTCTAGCGACCAGTTCTATATTATAGTCTACAATGATTGCGCCGGATACGAAAAACATAGTTTCCGACATCATGGCGACCATACTTTTGCCCGGTTTGGGCGAGGTGGCTGTAATATAATTATTTACCAAAGTAAAACGGCTCACAGCGTCAGTGATGCGGCCTATCAAGCGTTTGGGAAACGATTGAATAACTGGAAATATGACCACATAGAGTAAGAAAATTCTCCCCGCTCTATAATATTTTAGGAACCGGGGTGACCTGAAAAAGGTAACGAACATGATATGGGACGACATGTCTGCAAACTTTGACACCGGATTTGTTGGAATTATCAGAGCTCAACATCAACCGGCAATTCGTGCCACAGATGGACGGCGATCGATGCCTGGCGCTTGGATAGAAGCCCGTTGTTTCGTAGAGAAGAAATGGTGCCTTGATGGAAGCTCGAGTGTATATTGTGTCAATAAGTGGCCAGTATCTCATGCCTACCTTATGGCGGGGTTCACTTAAATTTAAAAAAAGTGAGCGGATTCAAAATGTTGTAAATGAAAGTCTATTTGCTGGAATTTTGGGCCGAATAATTTTATTCAAAAAGAGTACTAGTTCCCCAAAAAAGACGAGAAGACCACTAGCGCTCTTCTTCTGGCTCGACGGCGGTCTCCTCCTCCGGCTCGATGGCGGTCTCCTCCTCCGGCTCGATGGCGGTCTCCTCCTCCGGCTCGATGGCGGTCTCCTCCTCCGGCTCGATGGCGGTCTCCTCCTCCGGCTCGATGGCGGTCTCCATCTTCCACCATTTTCCCACGCTCCCATTGGGTTTTGTAGAATTATATTTGTTTTTACGAATAGCACGACGATAATAGATCAGATAGTGGCGTTCCCTTTCGTTGAATGTTTTTTCTCTTCCGATCAAAATATCAGCCCAAATATTCCTTCTCCCATCATCGTCTTTAGAGAGCCTTAGCCTATGCCTCCTTCCGGTCTCTTGGGTCACAATCGTTGTATACCAAACATAACCACAGATTTCAGAATAATATTCCTCGAAATCCGCATATCGATGGAAAAGTTCTTCCAGACTAAAATGAATACTTTACACACAAAAAAGAGTAAAGATCAAATTCTACAGGGGTAATCTTTTCCGGTTGCGAATACCGGGGCGAATTCTGTAGTAGACTTGAAATTTCAGAGTTGTCAAACCATAAAAGAACACATTCAATGTTAGTCGTACAACATTATCTGGAGGGAAGCCGTAGTAACCAATCAGGCTACAAGATATATCAGGATCCTCTATATTCATAAGGCTGTACCGATGTCATACTTCCATCTAAGAAAGCGCGTAAGTCAAGAATTCTCACAGGAACTGTACCTGACGGGCGTAAGGACAGTTCTGATAAATTAAAAGGCTGGGGGAACGACTTCGAAAAGGAGCATTTCTATCACGCCTGCAAAAAGTGGTGATGTTGAGATTCTAAAACGAAAATTTCAGAATTCCAAATAGGTACATATCAAATACAACCTTGAAAAAGTCGTTGGTGGCCGGATAGTTGAAGAACGGCTGGCAATAGTCTGCATGGATATATTGCAAATGAAGGTGCAAACGACGGGCCTGCTTACGCAAGGGACGAATAATGGACAGGCATCTTTCATAGTCTTCTTTTTCATATAATGGAAGCTGAAATATTCTACAATCAAACCGAACAAGAAACCCTTACATCCATCATCACTTCCAGGGTGTCAAAGACGAATGGCTTTTGGAACCGGAACGGGTAAGAGACAATGAGCCCTCGGTAGCCTTTCAGCCCGGAATAATACTGGCCACTGCCTGCTATTACAAATTTATCACGGTTAGATGTATTTCCTTCAAAGTAATAGACTATCTGGGGTGTCGTCCTATATCTACACCGGCCTTTTAGGAGGCAATCAGAAATTCTTATACGAACTTTGTAGGGAGCATAGCATTTGCAAAAGGTAAACATGCGCCAGTGCAGAAAACGGCAGGTAAGAGATAGTTCCAAGAAATCCAATGGAATCAACTGGAAATTGGACGTCAGAAAACGTGGAAATGACTTACCATAGAACAAATTTTGTTCAACACGTCCGTTCCTAAGAAGCAAAGGTTCATTCCGACCGGCTCCTTCAGAAATGTTCCCCTGTCCAACCCGATAAATTCTTCGGGGAAGCAGCGGCGGTCATAGTCCCACAACGATGGCGTCTCCTCCTTATTTTTGTTGAACATCTGGTCATTTACATCACGCATCAAAGACAACTGGACATCTTGGACTTTCTCGTTTTCATAGATTCCATAAGTATATTTCCCAACCAGTAATAACTTTGCGAGATTTCTTCCATTCAATCATCCTTCGTGGTACTCTTTTCTCAATGGCAGGTCTAACTTCCTCTTCCTCTTCATATTTCACTGCGGTCAGATAGTCTCTGACACTTTCATCCATTCCTTCGTCTTGAGCTATCGGATCCGGCTCTTCCGGCTGACTAAAAATTTGAGTCTTATTTGTTAAAGCAGCCGAAACAGACCGAAACAATTGGCCTAGAGAGAAGAGACAGCCGCAGATGCCCCAGAACATCACGCCTGCGGAAATGAAAAGCAAGGGTCTTTGACGGTTTCGATTGGCCAGTCGAAACAAGTCAGAACAGATGTTTACCCCTTTACTAGCAGGGCCGCTTACAACAAACTGTCCACGACCCAAAAATTTCGCCGGAGACACTATGTAGCAGGATGGAAGGTCGATCATCGATCAGGCGGTACCCTGCTCCATCTTTAATCCATCCTTTACCGTACTTTATCACAGTCTGTATTACTTCGAAAGTTGTTTGTACCTTGAACACCGGCAGTTTCAGGCAGCCGAGAAGAACTCGAGACCCTGACGGGAAATTGGCACCAGTTTCGCAGAGAGAGAATGCGGACGCGTTGTACCACAAGACAACGCTTTTACCTATCAATCGTCGTGTAAAATGATCGCCATACCACACCTAACCGGAACCTAATTGGGGGAAGTTCCGTTGTCCTTCTTCTACCTTTCCATTTGCAGTTTTCTCCTTTCTCCTTCGATTCTTTTCTATTATTCTCTCTCAAATTCCCCATTTTCAGGGAACAGAGATGATCGGAATAATGAATGTTGGCAGCCACGAGTCTATTGAAGTCTACGGCTCACCCAAATACAGTTCCATGTATGATAGGAAAAAAGTCTCAAAAGACGTCAGAACATACATGGAAAATGGGCGTGTTATGGTCAACGGCGTGCCGACGTTGACAGAAACTTCCGATCAGTTATGGGCTGGTTTGATACGCAAAATGATCCTGATACAAACTGTTAAAGTTGAAGAAAAACCTGGTGAGTCTATTCTAACAGTCGTGTAGTTTTCTTGGAGCCTTGCGACCGGCGTCAAAGTTGATGGTCCCTTTCCGAAGTATATTTTCCAAAACACGACGGGGTTTCGTTATAAAATTTCTCCTTTCAGGACTTTTTGCCAAATTGTTCCGTCTCTGGGCTTCGAAAACTCACAAGGATAGGAAATCAGAGAAACAGAACAAAACCAAAGAGCCGGCAGTCATCGTCCACCTAACGAATGATTCCGATAACATTACCAGAATCGAAATTTCAACTCAAGCTACGGAAAAGCCCAATTTTCCAGACGTTGTAGACAAGATGGTAGATAGGCACATCAGGAATCGACAAGAGGTACGGTAGTTATTCTATGCTCCAATGAGTTTTCCTTTAGAAAACAAACTGGAGTGATAAGGCCAGCCGTGTTGTTATCAACGTGAATAATTCCTAAATGGTTGTCTCTAACCGCTGACTCGTATCACTCAGATTGTTTCCTTTCTATAAAAACATAAACTATTGGCAGATGTTTTTATATTCATTGATAGATTCGAATTGAAGAGCTCTGCTCATCTCCCTCGGTGGGAAGACTACTGGGACCAGAAATTATCCCCTTCAATGAACTGGAATATGCGAAATAACATCATTTTCTTCCTTCTCTGATGTGTTTAGAAGACCAAACGACTGTTTTTCTATCAATGTTTCCCTCATTTCCTAATTCTTTTCAAATTGAAGCAGCACAGGGATCAGTCTGCCCATCCTTGCGTGAAGGTAGTCCCCTTTCATGCGTCAGGTGGCACACTTTTACTCTTCAGAAAATAGCTTCATTTTCAAAAAAGGAAATCTCTTTTGGTTTATTATACGGCGCGTTAGGCTTGAAGTCATTGAGTAGTTTATTCATAACTCTATCACGAGGCTCGGTTCATGGTAGTCCAATTCCCTGCCCTCGTAAAGTCTCGGTAGCAGGCTTATCTTTATTTAAAAACAGTTACAAAACTCTGACCTCTTTATATCTTTGCCTTGTCGAGACTTTATGGGTGCAGGGGGTTTGGACTATCCTGTACCAATCCTGCCGCGAGGGTCTTGTTTCTTCTCAAAAACTGATACGATTTCTGCGGATCTGTTCCACCTGAAGGAACCTCAAGAAGTCATTTTTTTCAAATCTAAATCAGTCGCCTGATTGTGCACCTTGAATTACACACAGGCCCTTTCCCTAGAAATCCCCCACTCACGTGTCTTGCTCTCCTGTTCCCTGTAATCATGTTAGCCTACACGACTGACCTTTACTGATACCTGATCATTCTCGTCTTGAACATAATGATCACCTAATGGCCTGTAATCGTTGTGATTTTAAGAAAGATGTCTGATCTCTTGGATCCCTCGTTGAACAATTGTTGAACAGCAAGGGAAGTATACTTCTCCTCAAAAGGGCAGACAGTCTGCGGCTGCCCAGTTAGTCGATCATCGTCATCTTATATGCCAGCGTATGGAGGTGAAATACTGCTCAACCGACCCTAATATAAGTAAAATTTTTGTAACGGCGGAACACGTAGCTGCAGGAGTAAGTTTTTATCTAGAACTTGACCAGAGTTTTCAGATAAGTTTCCCGATAAATTTACTTGGAGTATACTGTATTCTCAGGGCAAGTTCCCGAGTCCATGCGAGGATAAAGCCTCTCCTTCTTAACATGCAAATATGGTCAGTCCTTTGATTGTTCCTTCCAGTATTCTATTCTTTTCAGGCTGTTAATTTGCGATATATCAATTTCATTCTTTTTAATTCCCGAGTTTGCTTTGCCTGTTCCCGTTATTTTCCCCCGTGGGATTCTATACAAGCTGGGCATCACAACAGAGGCGCAGCTTATCGCTACCGTTACGGTCTTTGGAGGTAGCGCTTTTACCGGGTCACTGTAACTTACTTACTACCAATTTTTCAGGTTTTGCCAGTGCCGGAATGCACCTCTTCTTTATGAGGCACCAGACGATTCTAACAGCCCATCATAGTCGAAATTTGTCTTGGACTACACAGAAGATCATAACTATTGGAATCTATCTAATTTTTGGTGGCTTCGGTATCCCGGTTTACTTTTTTTTACCGTCCGACCCTATGGAAACCAAATGGAAACTGACACAAGTGAGCTACAGTAATCCACTAACTCATCTAATTTCCAGCGATTTCCCTGTGTCCCTTCAAATTTCTTCGACTCCCATTCGCTAGCATTCGAAATGGAGAGATTTATCTATCTGATGGCTTACGGTATCATCTACATGACGACTTGGACCGTCCTTGTCGGCCTTCTGGTATCTCGTTTCTTTTTCATACTGATTGCGAATTTTTAGGTTTATGAAACATTCTACATTCTCCGGAAAAGTCCTTCCCTTTCCCAGAGCACAAAAGTGTTGCTGGCTCGATCACTTCTTATCATAATTACCCAGGTAAATAGCGAGGCGGAATGTGGACGTCTCTCTCCTACGCGAACCCCCTAATGAACATTTGTATTCATGAGCAGTGAAGAGAAGAGCAGTCAAGGTGAAATAGAGGGGCGAAACGGGGGGAATGTTTCAACTGTTTTTTTCTTTCTAAATTGAATTTCTGCTTTGAGTCCAAAGTAGAAAAAAACTGTTGACAAATATCAGAAGCGCATCGGACGGATTTTGAGAATCCTGGAGAACTTTCACTACCGTAATCGGCTGCGATTTCCGTCCAAATTTTTCCCCTATTTTTCTCGGATAAGCGGAAGGAAGGTTAGTGGTCGTAAAACTGAAAGGATACGGTATACTCGTGTTTAAAAATAACGGCAACAATATTAACCACTATGATGTCTTATTCTTTCAGCTAGGAGTCTCCTTTCTCGTCCTGATCATTCCAATCTTTATCCTAATCGTTGCGGCCCAGATGCAAAATGTGTCTCAAGGTGGGGGCTCATTTATCCACAGTTTATTCCGCTGCCGTTTTCAGTAATGGTAGCAATCTGTGTAGTCGGCGTCTCACTTCACGCCTCCTTTGGAACGTGTGTCATGTTGTCCTTAAACAATCAATATAGGAAATTCATATTGTATTCAGTTTTAAGAATGAAAAGTGGTAAGAGATAATAGGAGATAAAGACTTTACTTTTCAGCAGCATCATCGGTAGGAGTATTGACTATCAGTCGAGCTTATTAATCATTTTTGAGGTCGTCCTTATTTGATGGAGGAGATATGGGTCAAGAAGAAGAACAAACAATATTATTGAGCTCAATTTGATTAGTCATATAATAAAGATTTTTTTGTCTTTTTTCAAGACAAACTGCTCTTGGTCGTGGTCCTGAGACGGCTTTCTTCTCCATTGAAAATGGACAGCATCAAACTTTAGAGCTTTCTGTCATGACGTCATCGCCAGATTGTTTGCCCCCTGTAGGTGTAGGTAAAACTGGTCAACCGATTTGTAAGCTATGGATTAGCGGCAATGAAATTGTGATCAAGTGGCCAAGTGGATAATGCACTCGTTCACAAATCTTTTGCTTTTTGTGGTTTTTTATTCAAGTTCGAGTTCCCCATGGGCCAACATCATTTTTTCAACTATTTCCCACTATTTCTGCCCCAAATAAGGTCTTCTACGGTCTCTCATTGAATGGACTGGCCTAGCAAACTTTTAAAATAGGTAAGGGATGAATCCTTCGTATTCCCTTTTCCTGCCGCTCTTGTCAGGGAGGACCAGACCCAGTTGAGATCCGTTACCCACTGTTTGCTTTGTCTCCTACTAATTTGCCCATTAACCTAGAGAAACAAAGGGATTCCATTCTTATAAACTCATTGTTCGATATGGATTTCCATTCAACCACAAAAAAACATGTAGCAGAGACAATGGTAGACGCGGTTACGTTGAACACGTTAAAAAAATTTGAAAAAAATTGATGTTGGCCCATGGGGAACTCGAACTTGGACTGAAAAAAAGCCAAAGATTTGTGAACGAGTGCATTATCCACTCGGCCACTTGATCGCAATTTCATTACCGCTAATCCATAGCTTACAAGTCGGTTGACCAGTTCCCCGGATTTTACATGTCAAAATGGCGTGCCACGCCGTAACACGAGGTGTTTAGCAGCTAACGAAAACGATTTCTAGCATAACTTTTGACGATCTATCGAATGGTGTGGGTCTTGTCGCGTGAAGCCACCTTAAAGTTAAAAGGTTTCCTTGTAAGTAGATAATCTTTTTCCTGTAAGCTGTTGTCAAAACTATCACCTTTTCCATTATACTGCTAGTAGTCTACACCATTTTCGACATATGGAAGCTAATTGAATACTATAGAAATCCACCTGTTGTATTAGTAGAACCCCCTCTATTGACGCGTTCAGTTCTTCTCTATGAAATGAATGTCACTACTTTCAGCATAAACCCTTATTTTAACCCTCAGCCAACATCATACTTCTTAGCTTTAAAGGTATCTGCTTGTCTTGTTTAATTTATAGAAGTCGGTATAGATTCTTTGCTTGGTTAATACAATCGTAACTGGGATTAGTCTCTACACAATAGCGTTCAAGTCGCCACCATTTCTGTCAAGAGTGTTCATCGGATTGCTCTTGTTCCATTTTAGTGTGTAGGTTTTTTGTTTATAGCATATATTAGAAGCAGTAATGATGACATAATTCATTAAATATTAAAAGTACCTGGGCGTACCTGGGCGGTCTTTTCCCCCGATCAGATTGTTTCTTTGGGAGCCCAGCCGTCTCGTGCCATCATGAAACAAAGGGCTACGACGCAGAACAGGGGTTCAATCAAAAAATAGGGGGCCAATGGAAAAACAAGGGTCTGGCGAAATAAGGGTCCGATGGCTTGGTCGGCGCCGCCTATCCAGAATTTCTCTGCTTCAAAGGAGTGTTCCCTGGTATGTTACATATGATTCGAAAGGTCTTGAACTCGCGAATTCAATAGTACACAGGACGAAATGGGCACCTCCAGGGAACAGTGTTTATTTGCCATGTACCGCCGTTAGTTGGCTTGCCCAAAAGTATTGGCTGAGATACTGAAGAAAGCCATCTTATCATGTGTTTCCGGTACACCACCGAATTCGCGAGCTCAAGAGCTTTCGAATCATATGTAACATGCCTGGGAACACTCCTTTTGAGCAGAGAAAATCTGGGTAGACCGCCCCGACCAAGCCATTGGACTCCTATTTTGCATCAGAACCAAACTAAGTGTCTCAAAAAGCCTGGCCCGAAATAATCAATGTGAAGCGATTCCTCTAAACATTATTTTCAACTTAAAATATACACAACACATAAACATTTAGAGGCATTTTGGCTGTCATGCATCTTTCCTTCTTTTCCGTTATCATCTTCTACCTCCCGTATACGGCGCTTAAATTTGACGGGATGTATTCAACTCTCGGTATTCCTACAGTTGCCCAGCTTGCCATTACTTTTAATCTCATTATAAGTGAGTATTTTCCCTCCAATAATACTATCCTTTTTTAGTTATTGTCACCACTATCGTTCCCATGTTTTATTACCGAATGGATGCAATTCTCCCTCGAGAACATATTCTCAACTCTAAAGCTCTTCGTTATTCAGTGTATACTATCTTCTACGGGATAGTTAACACCGTCCCCCTACCTGCACTGTACATGATCTTTGATTTTGAGGATCAACACAAATTGAAACAATTCCTGCTCCAAACAACTGCTGTTTATTTGGAAGATTTTCTGTCGGACGAAGTTATAGCTGCACGACTTGATGGTTCGAATCCATTCGCAATTATCTTTATCTATATTCTGTTGTTTTCGTGCTTTCTCGCAGTAGCGATGGTGTTAATTAGTGCTGGTGTCATTTGGAAGCTCACCAGCAAAGTTGGAATAACTGGTTCGATTAAATATAAGGCACAACAGAGGCAACTCCTCTGGTCGCTTACTACAATGGTAATTCCACAGAAAATTGATCTACAGCTTTGCTCAGAGTGCCGTTTTCACACCCGCTGCGGGCATCATTGTTCCGTGGGCGGCCGTCCTTTTTGTGACAAATTCCTATAGAGCAGATATACTGAACGTCCTAATAATTCTCGGCTTGTCAGCGTTTCCTATGGCCATATCCTCCTATGTTCTTACGTACAAGCCGTATCGACAGTTTATTCTCAGCCCGTTTCTCAAGGTGGCTCTTCATTAACAGAACTATCTTTATTTTTAGAAAACAGCACTGCAAAAGGCAACTATTCACTACCTCAAAAGTCGTCCTCAAAATTTAAGCCTCGACTAGACATTTCTATCTCTTTATATGTTTTCACTTAAAAGCCGTATCGACGCTTTATTATTGGCATTAAGCCTTCTGAGGATTCGTTACTGGAGTATGGTTTATTTCCGATGAAAAAGAAACGCGTTTCGTGATCACCATTTTGGGGTCAAACTGTAGCAGTCCCCCTTGGAACAGGCCACGCTTGAGGGCGTGGTCTGAGCCAGAAGAGTTCGCTTCACCCGCCACCCGGGAAGGTGGCCACCTGGCTTCTTTTTTCCCGGGGTTCACTTCCGTTTTTATAGTCGCTAGTTATCTGTTCTATTTCCTTATAAAGCTTAGTATATTCCTAAATTTCTATCATTGTCTATCTCTGGTCGCTAGTCAGAGTACTGGCCAGGGATGAGTGGGGAGAAAGCCATCTAAGAGAGTGGGAACCATAGAACACATCCGGTAGGAGGCCAGATAGGCCCCTACCGTATTTAATGTGTTACGAAACTCCCAACTCCCACTAATAAAATTCCTTTCTTTTCCGCTAAAAACCGACGATAGATCTTTGATCACCCGTTTTACCATTGTTTTCATAGCTCTTACTTTGCTCAGACAATCTATGAAAACAATTCGAATTTCGAAATCCTACTCTAATAATGAGCAGATCTCTGTCTGTCTGTCCGTATGACCTGTCGTCTGTACGGATTTGACGGGTTGTAGGGGAAAGTGAGAGAAGCAGAAAAATCCGACTGTCAAACCTTATTCGACCGTCAAATTTCTAATACCAACGCGGCCGATAGCGGCCGGAGGCATACTAGTTAACTTATACTTATGAGATCTTTGACTAATGTTTCATAATTCAGGATAATTCAAATTTCAATTGTCTGTAATTTTTCACAAGCAAATTTTGTTTCAGAGACGAGAAGAACGAGTCTGCTCACCATTTGTCATAACAAAAGGAGCTTTTCAATGTTAACAACAACATATCAATAAATTATTTTGCTTGGTTATAATAAAACAGAAGAGGACGGATTCCTAGATGGCCATCCCTGCCGGAGAAGAGCTGTAGTCGAGATTAGGGCCGTCTCCTTTTGCTTACGAAAACGGTTGACCCGTGAGCAGCTGGTTATCCACGAGTTATACGACTTATTCATTACAATGCACCAGTAGGATCAATTGAACTTTTGGCTAGATGACTCAATTGAACTGAACTCTCATGGAGAATGGAAATTGGCAGAAATGTCTGTATTTAGAGAAAGTTGATGGCACTCGCCCCGAGTGAACACGAATCCTCCTTGTTGACATCATGTTACCGGCGCAAGGCGAGACTAATTTGCTCATTATATCTTCATTCTGCACTACTTCATCGCTGACAATTAGTTTTTCATCTAATAATCCAGTATCCTGCCCGCACCTCTATCACTGATCGAAACATCTGCCGTGCGGGCAACAGCAGTTTCGATTGACAGCCATCTCTAGATGGATGAATACTGCTACGTACAATGTCAACCCTTATTTCAATGCCGAGCCGACGCTATTTTTCACATCTTTAAAGGTTAGTTTACGATTAATGTAACCGATTTTCCTACAGGTCCTCGCTGTCGTCAGCACTCTAATAATTGGAATTAGCCTGTACATTATAGCGTTCAAATCGCCTCCTTTTATGTCACGAGTATTTATCGGACTGCTACTGTATCATTTTAGCATGTGAGGTTGTTATTGAAAAGGGAGCTATTCAATGGTTTAGAGCCAGTTTGACCGTAATAACTTTGTCTGTATTTTCGATACCGATCATCTATCTCCCGTATATAGCCATTAAATTAATTGGCCCGTTTTCCTCCCTGGGAGTTCCTCCACTCATACAGTTCACATTTGGTGCCCTCCTAGTTTTAAGTAAGTTTGTATCTTGTAATTATCCACCTAATTATCTTAAGCTACCGGCTCCACAGCCATTCCCCTCTTCTACATATCGTATGAATGCGATTCTCCCTCCTGGACATGCCCTCAACTCTAAACTCCTCCGTTATTCTGTCTATATTCTGGTCTATGTTGTATTTAATATTCTTCCGGCCCCTGTAATATATGCTACAGTAGCTTATGAAAACCAAAATGAGCTGAAACAAGATCTACTCCGAACATTCTCTATTTACTACGAGGATTTTATGTCCGATCAGATTGTAGCAACCCGAGTAGATGGCTCAAACCCCATCGCTACAATTATCGTCTACACGTTGATTTTTATATGTTCCCTTGGTATAGCTGTCGTGGTTATTAGTTGCTACGTAATTTGGCAGCTAACAAGTAAAGTGGGAGTTTTTGGCTCGGCCAGGTACAAGGCTCAACAGAGGCAACTCTTCCTGTCTCTTGTTATCATGGTAAGTTGAGCAGAACCATTTATATGCTAGTATATTACAGACGTCCGTTATCCTTACTGTTATGGCAGTTATTTTACCTACTCTGTTAATGTTGTTAATCGTTAGCTCCTATAGAACGGACATAGTGAATCTGTTGATATTCCTTGGGCTACTGTCCATTCCTACGGCTATTTCCTCTTACGTATTTACGTACAAGCCATATCTACGGGTTATTTTTGGACTGTTTAGAAAGGTGGGTTCTCATTAGGCGGCACAGCTTTTTTAGCCATTTATGTATAGTTCGCTTTCAGAAGAACCAAATAGAGCTTCGCGGAGTCTCCTCTCCATTTATTGTCACAAAAGCTGTATTTCAATTTAGCAATAAAATGTGAATAAACCTTCATTTTGGTCATAATAACCCAGAAGCGGACGGATTCCTGGATGGCCATCCATCCCGAGGAAGAGCTGTAATCGAGATGAGGGCCGTCTCCTTTTTCTTATGGAAATGGCTGACCCATGAGCAGCAGGTGAATATCCACGAGTGATACGACTTATTCATTACAATGAGCACCAAAGCATCAATTAGACTGAATAGCGAACATGAGATGATTATTAGATTACCCAGTACTACAAATGTATGGGTATTCTATCAATTATAAGGGGTACTTACGTTCTTCTCTCTGTTCTTTTTGGCCCATAACACCGAAATTAGCAGTGGGATAAATATCACAACATATGGTAGAAAAGCTTGTAAAATAATTTGGAGGGTAAACCTCCGCTGTAGAGCCTTCATCTGCAGAGATGACTTGGCAGTCTTGACAGTGCGATAATTTGACCCAGTTGGGCAGAAATACATGACGGTTATGAATAAGAAATTAATGGAAAACGGAGCCAAGAAGAAAGTTTTGGCATGGTCGAAGTTGTAGGCACACATGTTGGAGAATAATTGGTAAACTTCAGCGATACAAGTGTAGTTCTGAAAATAGTCTCGATGCTTTCAAATCAATCCACATATCGCTATAATTTGCTGGGTACGGATTTACTACTAAAAAATCCTAAAAATTAAGGAGCAGCAAAGACTGCAAATAGACAGAAATGCATGGCCCTTGTTACCGGCTCAACGCCAGACTAACTCATTCTGTCTTCAAGGCAATGTCTACTTTGCGCGGTTCTTGATTTCTGACATTTGTTTTTCAACATAATCGGATACTCTCCAAACGGCTGCTATTATTGACAAGAAAAACATCTGCCGTGTGGTCAACAGCAGTTTCGATTGACAGCTCTAGATGGATGAATACTGCCACGTACAATGTCAACCCTTATTTCAATGCCGAGCCGACGCTATTTTTCACATCTTTAAAGGTTTACGTTAGTTTACGATTAATGTAACCGATTTTCCTATAGGTCCTCGGTGTCGTCAGCACTTTAACAATTGGAATTAGCCTGTACATTATAGCGTTCAAATCGCCTCCTTTTATGTCACGAGTATTTATCGGACTGCTACTGTATCATTTTAGCATGTGAGGTTGTTATTGAAAAGGGAGCTATTCAATGGTTTAGAGCCAGTTTGACCGTAATAACTGTATCAGTGTTCTCAAACCCGATCGTTTATCTCCCGTATACAGCCATCAAATACGTGGGAACATTTTCCTCCCTAAATATTGCTCCACACCTACAGTTCTCAGTTACTATTATGTTACTTTTAAGTAAGTTCTTCGTGAACAATTAGCCTCTAATTATCTCAAGCTACCGGCTCCACAGCCATCCCCCTGTTCTACTATCGTATGGACGCGATTCTCCCTCCCGGACATATCCTCAACTCTAAAAGTCTTCGCTATTTTGTCTATATTGTAGTCTATGCCGGGTTTAACTTCCTTCCAGCACCTGCAATCTATGCTGCTTTAGTTTATGAGGATCAAAATAAGCTAAAGCAAGATCTACTCCGAACATTCTCTATTTACTACGAGGATTTTATGTCCGATCAGATTGTAGCAACCCGAGTAGATGGCTCAAACCCCATCGCTACAATTATCGTCTACACGTTGATTTTTATATGTTCCCTTGGTATAGCTGTCGTGGTTATTAGTTGCTACGTAATTTGGCAGCTGACAAGTAAAGTGGGAGTTTTTGGCTCGGCCAGGTACAAGGCTCAACAGAGGCAACTCTTCCTGTCTCTTGTTATCATGGTAAGTTGAGCAGAACCATTTATATGCTAGTATATTACAGACCTCATTTTTTATTCCAGTTCTGACAGTTATTCTACCTACTCTGTTAATGTTGTTAATTGTCAACTCCTATAGAACAGACATAATTAATATGATGATGTTTCTTGGATTGCTGTCAATCCCTATGGCTATCTCTTCCTACGTGTTTACGTACAAACCTTATCGGCGGTTTATTTTTGGACTGTTTAGAAATGTGAGTTTTATAAAGGGGGTGCATCCGGTAACTTTTTTAATCACTTATGTATACTGATTTCAGAAGAAGAGCAAAGTGGAGCCTGCCAGAGTCTCCACCCCATTTGTTGTCACAAAAGCTCTATTTCACTTTACAAGTCACCGATAAATATTGTGCTGTATAGTTTTTCGAAAGACCGCCCTGTGGTCGAGTTAGTGTATTGATATGAAGGGGATTTTGCTTTAAGGGGTAAAATAAGGAAGAATCTTCTTTGCAGGGCCTTTTCAAAGGGCTATAGGTCATAAAAAACTTACGAAAAGGTCAACAACTACACAGGTGACTTGGTGGACGAATAAATACCAGCGAAATGTCTTCATCCTCGTCGTGGACAAGAAAATTATACAGTAAAAGCAAAACTGTTTAGAATTAGGGTAGTAACAGCAGCGGACGTCATTATCCAGGAAGAAATGACCCGAAAAGAAGGATCAACAATGGAATAGGAAGGACAGTATGTCATCTTCTCACCAGCTAGGCTAGTCTGGAGATGAGGCAGACGTCTGATGGTTGAGAGGCTGGACAACTAGAGACGTCTGATGTCCAGAGAAGAAACTTCAAAGACTCTTTTTTCCCGGTCATTTTGAATTATGCGCATAACCAAAGTAAGGAGGGGCCAATTAGTGTCTTCAAAAACAGCGTCAATTGCGTAGAGTACAACTCGAATGATCTTCGAATTGAAAGGATGAAGGTGCGACTTCTTATAAGGGCAAATTATCCACTTTCCCGGGATGAACATGGATAAACCTTGATAACGACTGCAATAAAACAAATATTAATCTGACTTGTGTTTGAGCCAGTACTAGGAATTGTTACAGAAATATTGGCATCAGCAAACTGATCTGTATAGAATTTACAGATGGATCCCTGAGGAAAGTGTTGAGTCATCTCCAGAAAACCCGAGACTAGATGATCAGGACCAAATCGGGGTGTTCCCCTTGAGACTTGCTCTACTCCGCTTACATTGAAGTCACGAAATTTCCTCTCCACTTCTTCTTTGGTAAAGAGGTCGAATTGTCCTCTATGGTACGATAGATTGAAGTTGAATTCGCGGAGATTTGGCCATGGTTGAGAAAAGATAATCTTAAACATTCAATTACAACGTTTTCTCTGATTTTACATACCTCGAGAATAGAACGAAATAATGAAAACGGCTCGTCGCTACAGTCTACCACAAAAAGGCTTGTTTCCGGATAAACAGGGAGAAACTTCTTGGTTACATCAATAGCAACATCTATTTCAATGGCAATCTTTACACATTCCTAAAAAAAGCTTTCATATAACACAAATTTTTAAAAAAACTGACCATTATCTTTGTCTTTGACTGGAGAAGCAGCTCGTAATGATCACACTCTTCACAGCTCATAGAGACCGTCTCTGGTTTCACAATTCCGATCAGTGTCACATATTGTTCTACACTTATTTTGGTGCGATCAGGTTTCATCATTAGTTCGGTGCATGTTAATCAATGTTTGATTTCCGAGACGTGTACTCTCTTCCCAATCGGCATCCCAGCGATCTAAGCAGTTTAACCAAGTTCGACCATCATTTATCCTGCCACCTGTCTGTGGACTTGTTAGGCGTCGGTCAATTCCGGTCATCGACTGCAAACTCGTGAATCTCGTCGAATTCAGTCATTCTCCCAAGTCAGTCTCTCTCCGTCTTTTGTCTGCAGCGGTCGTCTTTTGCATTTCTACAATTTGTCAGGTTGCTTTCTTCATTTTTTGCTACTTTCGTAACTTTTGGAACTCCTGAAATCAAAGTGCGCGCCGGACCCACCGCTTCTGGGGCTGGCGCCCTCTGTCATGCCCCTTCCTTCGGGATCCCGACAGAGAAATGGCGCTGTGAGACTCGTTCTCACGTAAAATTGCGTCTCCCGTCCTTTCGGGTCTTTATTTTGCTCTAAAAATTCGGGTTAGTAGGTAGCGGCGCCAATGGAACAGCTTGTGAGAGCATCCGCCGCTCACAGCAGCCTACTTCTGCTCCTCTTCGAGCAGAGAAGGTGTTCCGGCTCAGTTTCCTGGCTGCTCGGGCCCCTCGTCTACCACGGCGGTGTTTGGCTCCGAGGTGGCTCGACTGCCACAAAGGGAGACTGGTAGTTACCGAAAACTTGACCAGCTTTTGACCAAATTTCAAGTTCAAACAAGTTTTTTTTATTAAATTTCCTCATTTCTGCTTTTCTGTTATTTCACTTTCAGGCGTCGGCTGCTGGAAGAGGGATATCGCCTGGTGGATCGAGAAGAAGAGCCATGGAGGGCAGACTTGGATTGCCATCCTAGAGAGCGTTTATCGTTCGATTTAATGCTGCAAAAGCAACGTCGTTGTCGCATCTACTTCGCTTCGTAGTACCCAATTAACCGATTCCTATTGCAGTTGTTATAACGGATCGATGTTGCCATTCTAGTCGGAGAACAAATGATATTCTTGTTTTCGCCATATTTTGCTATTGGAATACAACGATTGAATGGTCAAATTGGACAGTGACCAACGGCTTCAATTGGCTTCCGAAAGACTATAAATTGCTCTTCAGCGGCAAGAATGCTCATTTTGGAGCACAACATTTCCAAACCTTGGATACAGTAATCAACTCATTATATTTCCAGGCACATGCTATTATCAACAATATCTGCGGTCCTGAGCATCCTCTTGTTATCAAACTGACCGACACCTGCAAACAGAAATTGGGATGCCTCACTACTAATTCCGCTAAAAGGATGACGACGGATAACGGACCAGAAAATAAGGAAGAAGTAGCTGCTGCCCAAGTTTGATGATGAAGAATTCATTAGTGTTTCTATTTCAAACTTTTATTGTAACCGTTGTACATTATTGATAAACGCGTGGTTGCCTTTTGCTGTTTTTTTGTCTTCAAGAGTATAAAATTTCTTGAAATAACAAGTATGCCTCCGGCCGTCTTCGACGGCGCTGGGGTTAACAACTCGGTCGAAAAGCAGTCGACAGCGCCGGCTCCCCCTTCCCAAAACGCTGTTCTAGTTATTTTCTTGTCGAATAAGCTCTGACAGTCGGATAAACCCTGACGGTCGAAATGTCTGCTTCTCTCTCATTTGACCGGTCAATCCGTACAGACGACAGGCCATACAGACAGACAGACAGGCACACAGAGATCTGCCTATTATTAGGGTAGGATTTCTAATCTTCCTTCTAAATAGATAATCTTTTTCCTGTAAACTGTTGTCAAAACTATCACCTTTTCCATTATACCGCCAGTAGTCTACCCCATTTTCGACATGAAAGCTAATTGAATACTATAGAAATCCACCTGTTGTATTAGTAGAACCTCCTCTATTGACTCATTTCTTCTCTATGAAATGAATGTCACTACTTTCAGCATAAACCCTTATTTTAACCCTCAGCCAACATCATACTTCTTCGCTTTAAAGGTATCTGCTTGTCTTGTTTAATTTATAGAAGTCGGTATAGATTCTTTGCTTGGTTAATACAATCGTAACTGGGATTAGTCTCTACACAATAGCGTTCAAGTCGCCACCATTTCTGTCAAGAGTGTTCATCGGATTGCTCTTGTTCCATTTTAGTGTGTAGGTTTTTTGTTTATAGCATATATTAGAAGCAGTAATGATGACATAATTCATTAAATATTAAAAGTACGTGGGCGTACCTGGGCGGTCTTTTCCCCCGATCAGATTGTTTCTTTGGGAGCCCAGCCGTCCCGTGCCATTATGAAACAAAGGGTCTCGAAAAGACTGATCCTTACTTTGGAAATAATCTATGTGAAGCGGTTCCTTTAAAAAAATATACACAACACATAAACATTTAGAGGCATTTTGACTGCCATACATCTTTCCTTCTTTTCCATTGTTATCGTCTATCTCCCGTATTTGGCGCTTAAATGTGACGGGATGTATTCGGCTCTCGGTATTCCTACAGTCGTCCAGCTTGCCATTGATGTTAATCTCATTATAAGTGAGTATTTTCCCTCCAATAATACTATCCTTTTTTAGTTATTTGCACCGCTATCGTTCCCGTGTTTTATTACCGAATGGATGCAATTCTCCCTCGTGAACACATCCTCAACTCTAAAGCTCTTCGTTATTCAGTGTATACTATCTTCTACGGGATAGTTAACACACTTCCCCTACCTGGACTGTACATGATCTTTAATTTTGGGGATCAACACAAATTGAAACAACTCCTGCTCCAAACAACTGCTGTTTATTTCGAAGATTTTCTGTCGGACGAAGTTATAGCTGGACGACTTGATGGTTCGAATCCATTCGCAATTATCCTTCTCTATATTCTGTTGTTTATGTGCTTTCTCGCAGTAGCGATGGTGTTAATTAGTGCTGGTGTCATTTGGAAGCTCACCAGCAAAGTTGGAATAACTGGTTCGATTAAATATAAGACACAACAGAGGCAACTCCTCTGGTCGCTTACTACAATGGTAATTCCACAAAAAATTGATCTACAGATTTGCTCAGAGTGCCGTTTTCACACCCGCTGCGGGCATCATTGTTCCCTGGATGGCCGTCCTTCTTGTGACAAATTCCTATAGAGCAGATATACTGAACGTCCTAGTAGTTCTCGGCTTCTCAGCGTTTCCTATGGCCATATCCTCCTATGTTCTCACGTACAAGCCTTATCGACAGTTTATTCTCTGCCCGTTTTTCAAGGTGGCTCTTCATTAACAGAACTATCTTTATTTTTAGAAAACCGCACTGCAAAAGGCAACTATTCACTACCTCAAAAGTCGTCTCAAAATTTAAGCCTCGACTAGACATTTCGTGTCTTCTTTTCTTTGTCTGTGTGCATTACAATATCTCTAACGGGTTTCAATATCTTCAAAGCCAAATTCATCAAAAAAACCGAAAAAAAAAACGGTTTAATCCAAAGGAAGTTAGTTCAGAATGAGAGCAGTTGTACTTGTTGAAGCTGCTTCTGTAGGTGGATCCAGGGGGGCAATTTTCACCATAGACGGTAGCGAAGAGCAGGAGAAGAACCGCAGCTTTTGTCGCAGCCATTGTGGGTAGACTAAAGCCGATAAGGAGCCGCCCTCTCTTATAGGTGAAGTTCTTATCACCAAGACACTCACTAAGCCAAGGTGACAACGGGCGTGGGAAGTTTGGAAAACTTTCCCAACAGAGATCATGCTTTCGGAAAAGGTACGTCAAACCGATTAGTCGTTATCAGGAATTCTCTAGGAATACAGTCAGGTACATTTTGGACCAATGCTCAGAAAGCGGACAAGTTTTGAAACATTCCTTTAAATCTCTACGACACTAAAACAATTTGGTCTGACCATTCGTTTATTAACAACGAGTATAACAATATAACTAAACAACAGCAATACAACAATTTCTAAGTAGCTTGTTTTTTTTCCTGGTCCCGCTCGATTCCCCCCTACCCAATTTATAAATTAAAAACGAGTGCAACTTTAATAACAACAAGGCTTATGCTTAACACAATCCGGTGACTGTAAGATGTTTTTGATAAGTAACCCAAGATGTTTCATGGAATTATTGCGGCTATTCCATTTCTCCAGGACGGATCCCCAGTCGATTGGGCTCTTCCCTTCGATTTTACAAATAAACATCGAGAGAACGTCAATCAATTTCTTGAAACAGAATTCCGTCTGGCAATCACAGCCATCACAGTCCGAGATATCGAAGAATAGGAAAACATGAGACCGTACACAACGGAAGATGATGGCCCATCGGTTGTTACAAACGGAGTAAATATAAGAGAAGACATCCCAATTATACTGAAACGGCTATTATTAGATTACCATACCACAATGATAGCCTTACATAGTAAAATTTTATAAAAGCAGTATCAGCTGAACTTTTGGAGGCTCCCCAATCGTTTGAGGCATTGCTGACGTGTATTTTGAGATATCTCAATTTTGTTCGGCCGGATTCCCATCGCTACAAAATGCCTTATTAGACTCGCTATAATTACCCTACCTTTATCAGATCGTTATAAATTTCTTCAAAGTTTTCTTCCAAACATGGAGCAGCAAACCCTTCCAATGAGTGCCAATCAAGATCCAACTGTTCGATGTGTCCAAAGGGTTCAACAGGTCTTCGTGGTAGAAAAGCGTATGGGTAGCAGACATAACGGAAGGATAGCTCCTTGTACTGGAGATTTAATTCAGCTGCGGCGATGGATCTCCGGAGGAAATCGAGATTGTCAGGCTTGTGAAGAACTAAAGTTTTTGCCCGGAGGAAAGGAACAATTTTGAGAATTTCTTCCATAATTAGTAATCGCTGAGGATGCACCACTTGACTACTTCTTTCAACATTCGGGTCCTAAAATTTTTCACCAGCTTTTGTTGTCATGGAATAACTTACAATATCAACTGTTTCGAAGCGGAAAAACTTGAGAGCATCACCAAGTTGCTCGGCTGTCATTTTTCTGTAGAAAGCTCGCTCTCTGTCAGATTTTCGTAAAAGTAAGTGGGATCTTGGTGGGAATTCAAGAAACAAATGCTCTTTTTCTTCTCTCTCCCGTGGACTATCGGCTGGGATAAATCTACGTAGCCTTGGGTACCGATATTCGAATCGAGATTCGTAGTTACATTCTTCACGCAGGCGATCTTTTGCCTTGGCTAACAGGCTCTTTTCCTTCCTCTTACTGACGTCGAACATGACCTTTTTCTTCTTCACATCGAAGTAGGCAAAGGCTACCAATGAAGAGTGACAGAATATCCTTGAATCTTTCTCCAAATGTTTGGCAGCATTATACATTCGGCGGCATGTTCGAATAACCCGCACAAACGACTCGTCATCGCTCTATAGCGGGCTAATTGATGAAAAAATAAGATGCAAATGGCCTACCTTTTTCAAAATTTGAATAATATTTGTAGTAGGAACAGCTCGAAGTGGAAAACGGGCGGTTTTAGGAGATTTTGAAAAATTCAGAATTGAAAGAGGCATTGTGGTGTTGTTGACTGTGATAAATCAATACGCTGCGCTGTGAAAATACTTGTTCCGTTGTCATATAAGTCAGCTGGCTGGTCGCTGATCATGCTTGTGAAGGTTTTACTAAAATAAGCCTATATGCCATTACAGACAGAATGCTTGTAGTGGAATCCACCAAAATTGGTCTAAAAGTACCAGGAGAATATTGATAGACTGGGGGGATAAATATTACTTACATAGTCACATTGTAAAAATGTTTCTTCAATGGAATAGTTCGGCTTCTTCCACTTCCAATCGTAGGAAACATTACTGATGCTTTTTTTCAAATATTTCAATTTGGTTTCACCGGATTCCCAATCCCTGAAAAATGCAACACCGTTTAATTTTCTTGTTCGTTCACCTCTATCAGATTGTTATAGATTTCTTCAAAGTTTTCTTCCAAACACGGAGCAGCAAAACCTTCCAATGAGTGCCAGTCAAGATCCAATTCTTCTATGTGCCCACAAGTTTCGACTGGGCTGCGTAGAAAATAAGAATGTGAATAGAAGTTATAGCGAAGAAAAAGCTGCTTCAATTGCATGTTCTCATCAGATGCGTGTATGGTTCGGCGCATAATATCGACACTATCCATTGTATGTATGGATGACCAAGGTTTTTGCCCGAAGAACAGGGACCATCTTCAGGACTTCTTCAGCCACTTGGAACCGTTTCGGATGTGGTTCTTGGCGGCCATACTGGTTTTGTTCATTATTAGGATCCTACAAGCTTTTCCATCTTTTTCGAGCTATGAAATTAACTTACAATGACGATGGTTTGAAACCGGAAGAATTTGAGGGCTTCGCTGAGCTGTTCGGCCTTCATTCTCTTATGATATGCCCGCTTTCTGTCAGATCTTCGCAGAAGTAGGTGAGACCTTGGTGGGAATTTAAGAAACAGATGTTGTTTTTCTTCTATTTCTCTGGGGCTTTTGCTTGCTCTAAGCATAGACAATCGTCGGCGAAATCCTCGAAATTGTCATGAATCGTAAGAGCAGATGGCTCTCTGGTGGCCAGCCTTATAGGAAAATGAGGAGTAGAGGCAACACAATGAAGAGTCCCGTTTGTTTCCTACCTTGTTGATAACAATCGAAACTGTCTCTGCTTAGATTCTCAAGAAACACATCGGAACAAACTTTCCTCACTATCTGCCGCCTTGCTATTCCAATTCGACTCGGCGATGTTTCTTCTCGTCGTTTTCCTGCTAACCATTGCTTCTTCCTCAGGGAACTTGAACTGTCGCGTAGGAGGTAATCTCTCGGCAGCCCGTGCCCCGGGGTTACGGAGTGTGCCAGTGTGCCAGCGCAGAAGATCACATTGTTGTGTGGTAATTAACAACATGCCCATTTCCAGAAGTATCCGGAACCGGTAAGCGTGTCCCACCAAAAGTTCAATCATGTTTCGCCCAAGCTATTACATGCTCCGTGTAAGTCTTCAACCATTTCCTTTTTATCCCCATTTCAAGCATGAGAATCGATATGCTAGTCAATGGAAATGAAACAACTGTTCAAGAATATCACTGCGAGCATAAAAATGGTATCTGCGATAAATGGGTAAGTTTCCTTCCGTGCAAAACGTGAAGCCTGCTTTATTTTAGGGTATCCATGAAGAATGTAATGATATAACGAAATGGGCGAAAGAAACACGGACAAAGCCCGGAACGGTCGTTGTCTATGCAAATTGGTGCTGTAGCAAAGATGGGCTTCCCTGATCTGTTTTTGTTATAAAGATTTTTGACTTGTTCGCAGGAGGAATTTTTTCGACTATTTTGTTCAGAAATAAAGGAAAGTAAACAGCTGACGAACAGATTGTTTAAGATCCGAAGAGATTTCGAAACCTGGAATGGAATGGATAAACACACTTACTTATCTCTCCCAAATGCTTATAAAAGACTTTCTGGGTTCATATTCGACAAGGTTTTGACTGGAAATGAGCTTGGAGCCACGGTAGATTCCATCTCTCAAATATCTATAAATACGCTTCAGATATTTTTCATGGAACCAAACGTTTGGACTGAATACATGAACTTCATTAAGCTACAGAGCTGGACTACCAGAGCCGCCGCCACTTACAGCACTCCAATTGAAATTTTCGATATTATCAAGCCTAGAATTTTGAAGATTCTGGACAACAATGTGACGGATATCTCCGTAAACATATTGTAGCATATCTCTTATTAGTTGTTTGTTCCAGAAGAGCGTTAAAACAGAGAAAATTGGACGGCTGCCAGATGGGATCCTGCCAGATATTCGGGCAATTCCAAGCCACGTCGAAAATTTGATCGTTAATCGACGGGTGGCTTGCAAATACGACGGCTACTGCGTGCCTACAGTTATTCAGGAAACTGCTTCGGTAAGCGGAAGTTTTAATCTCGACTGGGTTACTGTAGCCTTTCAGGCTTTCTATGACGACGAGCTGCCTGTCTCATTTGTGCAATTAAAACGACTAATCTTTGAACGTGTAATAGCTGTGTACATTCCTCGTCCAAACAACAACAAGGCCGCTGGAAAACTGCTAAAACATTGTCTCAAGGGAACTCGCTTTGAAGCGAACGAGATCTATATATTCCACAAATTGTATCCCATGAGCTTTACCAATACAAAGGAAGGCACGCATTCGATAGTTTATCTCCTCAAGATGGCCTGTTTTCAGTGAGTTATAACTGCTAACACCGTCTTGGCCAACAAATATGGAATGGAAGGGCTTCTCGCCGTCCGCGTCGACGTGTTATACACGGAGACCGGTGCTTTCGATGAAATTGAAGTGACGATGTATTTCTGGAAAGATCGACAAGAATATCTACCGGCAACTGTAGAATACTACGAAAAGGAAGACAGTGGAATCTAATGGCGGGCACTCCCTACTTTCTTATATTTCCGTCTTTCATCTTAATTTTCGTGTTATTTTGAATAAAGTATCCTGCCCTCTTTATTTAGTGGGTAAGGGGCTCTTTGCACCCATGTACGCTCTAATCACCCTAAAACTGTTTATCCTCCACGGAAAATGTATATCAGCTCCGGTCCGTACACTCCCGACGTGCAGAATCTCCACAATACGTGTGAATCGATCCTGCTTATCCGCGACACACAGGAAATCCCTTTCCGGTCAGAAGGATGAGTGTGTCCGGATCAAAAAGAGTATTATTGTTGTCTCCGCCCCAAAAGGATCCAATCGGCTGTCCTGCTCTGGATCGGAAATGTCCGATGACACTAACTACTATTCTGATTCTGAAGTGGACCTCTACGAAGAAGAGAATGATGAAATTGATGACGAGGAAGAAGAAGAAGAAGTCGCCGGTCTTGGATCTGATGGACCGAATGATGTGGTTATGCATGCCGTCCACGAGTACTTCAGTGTTATGGAAAAGGTTAGTCTTATTTTTAGATTATAGACTACGCAAACTGTATAACCTAATAAACAAGCCAAATGTTCAGATCAAAGAGCTCGAAGCCGGTGGTGACCGAATGGGTGACGAAGTCACTAAAATGCTTCAAGCTTATGGAGTAATGGAAAAAGAAAACAGGTGAGCCTCTGTCTCTTCCCGCATCATTTCATTTTGAACTTTCAGTCCCCCGGCTAATCTTCAAGAAGCTCGGTTAGTAATTGAGCAGGCCGTCATCCGCCTGGTTGACTATTGGGACGGCGTAGCGAAGATCCACACCGCCCTGAATCAAAGTGTCCTGAATATCCTATAAATTTTCCCCCATCTCCTGGTATTTTTGTATCCTACCGTTACCCACTCCCTTCATTTTGAAGTCTATACTTATTTGTAAAATAATTGTTAAAGGACTATAAATAAATTGTTCAGTGTTTATTTGGAGATCAAAAGAGTTCATCACATATCAAGTACCAAACGTCGTGATCTCCGCGTTTGGATAAGCCTGCTACAAAGTTTGTTTCTCAAAGATCTCCGGATAATCACGTTCTTCATTTCCACCAGCTACTCGAAGAACGACCGTCCTAGCGAGGGGATTAATTAATCACAACGGAGGGTGCGTGTTTTAAACTTACCCAAAGGTTAAATGCAGCCCCACTACTAGCATAAATCCTATGAAGATTAGCCACATGTGAACTTCTCTTTTATTTGTGTTAGTCCTCTGTTTGTCTATTATCTGCAAACGCGATTAAAATAAAGAATTCTTGATCCAAAAGCAGCAAGACCAATTTGGGAATTCAACATAGGAAACTATGATCTTTTTATGAGCTTGTAAGACATTTTTCGAGTGGTAAAAACTATCAGAAACGCCTAAAGACCCTAATTCTGTTTCCAGGCCGATTATTCCCCATTTGAAGGACTTTTTCCGCCTAGGGCCATGCTCCTACGGCTATAGTTACAGTAGCGGTCTAAAAACGAACCTCCATCATAGCCACGTATATAAAGATTCCCCCGGCCATAGCTTCAAACACCAGCGTCAATCTCTGTTGTTTATCTTCTGACATTTCATAGACCTGTGGTATTAATTTTTGCAAGTGATATACACATCTCCATTTGCACTCACGTCAACAAGAGATCCTACTGCAGATCCCAGTGGGATCATTAATCCGAAAACAAGAACTGCCGTAACGATGGCAATGATCTTCTCCCGCTTTGCTTGTTCGGAATCACCAGTGGAGATAGTTTCGACCACTTTGTGGAGCAGAAGAGCTAGCAGGAGTTCAACTATTCGGTTTGTTGTATTCTAAACGGATAAGAGAGAAAAATACTGGAAGTGACCTGAAGGAGGGTGAAGCCGTCGAGGAAGGAATGAACAGACATGGCAGCGAAGAAAACGATTGCAGCGACAATTAGGTTGCTTTCTTTCCTGGAAATCCTAATCCTTTTTCTATTTTTCACGAGGGGATGTTTACCACCGTCAATTTTGTATTAATCCCCGGATTTCGAGGTGAATTTCTAGGAGAATACCTAGGGGGACTTCCAGGGAAGGGAATGGGGGTACGGTAGGTTTTTTGGATCAAAATTTGCGATGTTTCTGCTCTGACTCACAGGTTCATTGCAGTTGTACTCTTTTCAATCATAAAAGTGCAATGCACCTTGTTTTTCAATTACAAAGAAAGGGGTGAGGCAGCCAAAATCCGTTCAAAATCTCTAAAGAAGCTTGTGTGGGCTGCAGAATCCGGTTACAAAACACGGAAAGAGTACAGGAAGAAAACTGGGGAGATCAAAACGCCGGATCCCGTTTTCTGTGATTACGGGATTACTGTTTATTGTGATTACTGTTTATTGGGAGCGAGTTTTCCAGATTTCAGACTTCGAAAGACGACGCATACCTTCGTTTCTTCATTCCTGGAATCCTACTGTATGGTTCCCCCTGTTCCAGCTTCAATTTGGCTTGAAACCTCCACAGTTTCCTTGACAGTTCTTCGAAGAAAAAGGTTAAAAGGAATCCCATACAAACGAGGCAATAGATAACTGGGAATTTAACCTTCGCCTGTACTTCTTTTTCATATTTATTGAGCATTACTCTAAATATCGTTTTAATTTAAAGAAAATGCAATAAATCTTACTGTGTATGGGGAATGATGTCAATAAATACGGTGGCGAAGATAATTCCCCCAGCTAGGGAATAGAACCCGGAGAGGATGTGATCCAATCGTCGTAAATTGTGTTCATGATGATCACTAGATCCACCAGGCAGGGGGAAGTCAATATCCGTAAAAAGGGTGGAAGGATTCATTCAGAAGGCCAGGAGAGCCACCCCCCAGAAACATATGGTACACAGGACATGGCGCAATAGGCAAACATTGTCCACCGGGAACAAGGGCTTCCTTTTCCCGTTAAAAGGGGCTCAAAGGGTCAAGTGCTTCATAGACACGGGGCGATAAATTCTCACGAACTCTTTTTACAGTAATAGTTTCAGTTGGGGAGAGTCACGGGTTCAAACTGGGATTTATTGCATTCTTCATAGAAGCCGTAGACACGGTTGATGGTCAGGCACTCATGGTTTCCGCGTAGCATGAAGAAGTTCTCATAGTATTTGATCTTCAAGCAGAACATCAGACAGATAGTTTCAATATTCTGACGTCCGCGATCCACATAATCACCGAGGAAGAGGTAGTTGACCTCGGGCGGGAAGCCGTTCTTGTCGAAGATGCGGAGCAGGTCCGAGTACTGGCCATGGATGTCGCCGCAAACTATGACGGGTGGCTGGATTTCCATTAGAGACGACTGGGTCGAGAAGACCTGCTTGGCCTTGAAGCACAGCGTCTGCAGTTCCTGGTCGTTCACGCACGTCGTGAGCCGTCCGCCAACACTGCCAACATTCAAGAGACGGGCGGCCAAGTTGTCCAAGTCAAGTTCAGCCATCCGATACCGCTGCCTCGAGCTTAACCAGAAGATGACACGATAGTTTTGACCCAATATTCAAATGAAGGATTAGACCAAAATCAGGAGATGACAAGTAACTCTGACCAAAATGAACCACCATTGGTCAGGAAAACAAGTGGGAGGATACGTGGACAGGGGAATTATAGCTCGGGTACATTTAACTGGGATTTTTGGTCATACACCCTTCATTTATCGGCGGTGGAAGTGTAGATGGTTAGCCAATTCAATAAACTTGTCCGTTTTCTGGGCAGCTTATTTCCCTGATACGGGGGAAAGGGCTATTTGAATCGTTGCAGCTGACGGATATGTATTTACCCTAATGAAAGACAGGGTTTAGCCGAGGATACACGTGTTATAAATCCCAAGATGAGCGCCTTCAATCTACGACAGGCAGCCGAGCTTGCCTCTACCGTATTTTATAATTCTGCACGTATACTTTTTGACAGACTTATCTTGTTTTTAACCTTCTTTCTGCTTTAATAAATAATCAGGTAGGCTCCCAGTTAATCTGTGTCTAGTAGAGGCACTCCCCGCTGAGTTAGAATTAGGGCAGAAGCGAATAAAGGCAATTTATGGTTCCGTTTAACTTCTCCTGTTCATTGGGAATGGTTTTCTTTCTTTTTCAGGTCCTAGTATACATGACATGGAGGCCCATCTCTTCCGTATTGTCGCTGTCGCTGCGGCTTTTGCCTTCCTCATCTTCTTCTGTCTAATCATCTGGATAATCCGCCTTTGTCGCAAGGAGCCGTTGCCGGAAATCGACAGGCAATTATTTGTCAAAAAATAGAAATATAAGGAACTTTTAGTGATCGAACGCCTGAATTACCAAAAGTAGCCAAGGAGAAAAAGCGGGCCACTTCAGCCATGAGCAGTAACTTTAAAACCACACCATCGGGAGGCCTAAGCCAGAGAAATAGGGACAAAGACGACCAGGAGAAAAATATCCAAAAGGTATGAAAGGAAAGACTATAATTTAGATGAAGGTATTTATTTTTAAAATGAGGTACTGTTTCAGCTGCACAGCGGTATGCTAGTCACGGCGACCACTCAAATAATAGCCGCGGAAATTGGACTAACAGCTGATGTAAGATTACTATCTCATTCAAAACAATCCAGTCGTTTCAGACCAATTCCGAGACTGCCTCTATTGCAGAATTTTCGAAGGAGCCCGTCAAGAGGAAAAATACCTCTCTAGTTAATCTGTTCCCTGGGAATGAGTTACCCTTTCCAGACGTTGAATAAGAGAACATGTTTATTAAACAGCATAAAGGGGAACATGAATATAAATTACGAATTAATCGTTCAGTAGCCGGCTGGTTGTTCAATAAAGCGGAGATAGTGCTGCCCACTGGGAACTTTCTGCTCTTCAAAGCCGCCGAACATGTGTTTAGCCTGAAAATAGCCAAAAATAAGAATCGCTCCTAAGCGGGAGTAATACATTAGTGAGGGGTTTAAAATTATTAAATACGGTCAAAATTACTAAAATCAAGGGTCGGGCCACAAAATTGGCTCACCTTCTCATCATTCACGTACTGTTCCACCATGCACTTCTGACTGGGCTTCCATCCTTCCGGAGTAGCTGTAGGTACACGATCTCCCATTTGGAGTGAGTCAAGACAGCGAATGATTTCACTAAACTTTTGATTCTTATGCCTCAAAAACAGAAATCACCAGAAACTGCGACCGGTATTAGCTGGATAGACAATCATAGCCCGGATGGTCTTATCCGGTCCAATGATGAAGACATTTCTTGCCGTTAGGGGGAGGCCGTCCTTGCCAATTTCACGGGGATCCAACATTTCCAGCATGTAGGCAATTTCACGGCGAGGATCAGCAATTATGGGGAACGGGAAGCTGTCTACTGAAAAATAAGGTGACACACTTATTGCCTGGCTCAACTTACCGTCACAATCATGCTCGAATCCGAGTGCGTCCCTTGCATAGGCACAAATATCCGGAATCCATCTCTTATGCGATTCGACGGTGTCACAACTGATTCCAAGCATTTTAACGCTTCGTTTTTCGAATTCAGGGGCGGCAATGAGAGCTCTAGCCAATTCTGTGGTGCAAACCGGGGTGAAGTCACCAGGATGAGAGAAGAGGATCATCCAGCTATAAATATTAGTGGCCCTGTGGAAAATGTAGGATTAGACTTACTTTCCCTCTCCCATCCATTTATGGAGGCTTTCGATCTCTCCTTTATCAGTAGTGCAGTGGACGTCGGGGATAGTATCACCGAGTTTCATGATTTTTTTTTCTGGAAAAATAGGAATGGAATATTTCATGACATGACAAGGGAAGAGAGTTAGAGTCTCAATTATTGAGGGCTGGAAAGCTTGTGAGCGCGCTCAGTGGGGCAAGGAGAACAGGTCGAGAAGGAGGAGAACGGCAGTTTGAAACAGACAGAAATACCACCTCTCCCCTTGCCACATCAATTGAAAAACACACTTTGGTTTATTATTGGATTGTTTCCCTCTAGCCCTCCCCTCTCTGGCGGGGAACACAGCCTTGTTGTTTTTCGAAGTTATTGATAAGATCGATCTTCTGAACTTTAAAAAGTGTAGTTCTTCAGGACTTTGACTCCATTTTTTGTTTACTTGACGAGTGTTTTTCTCTTATAAAAGTGCGAACGTTTTAGACCCTTTGCTCCTGTTGTCAGAAATTTCGAATTTACCAAAGAACGGAGAAGAAGACAATGGGACCGCAGATAATTTTTTACTTTCCAAAAGCTACAACAACAATTTTTGATCGTTCAGGAGATATTTTCTTGAAACCAATCAGTTTCAAAACATGTTGTTTATAGGCCTTGCTAGAAAGTATCAAGATAATAGAGCAGATAGGCGATGTTTGTGGATAGATTATAGCGCCAATGTTGGCCAGATCAGCTCGGTCATACTCTGTATAAGAAGCAATTCCTAACCCGATAAGTAGACATCCATAAACAACTATAATTACTTGTACCTAAATTCTAGGTATAATATTCCAAAAAATATATCTTTTTGAGAGCGCTGGAACCGGGTGACTCCACGCCGGTTGCAAGAGAACCGAGCTTACCTGCACAACATGGCCAATCAGCCAAGATTTATGCATTTGCCTTGTTCTCTGTGACATGCTGCTCCGTTTATTATGAAGAATTGCAAATGAAATAGTAGCACATAGGGTAATTATTAATATAAATCCCAGTAGAGCTAAGAAACAAGCTGCGATTGCAACGTAGTGTACCCAGCTAGAAGGGCGGGTAACTATCAATGCCAATGTCTCGTCATCAAAAAGTTTTTCCGTAAAAATCCCGATCTGATTGGCCAGAGTCTGCTTGTCTTCTGTTTGGTTAGAAACCGAGAAGTAGACTCCCCAAGAGATTGGAGGAGCTATAGGACTTATGATGAAAGTTACGAAATAGATTGGAATTCGCCAGAAATTCGATAATATCCTTAACAGATGACCGTGAGGAATGAGGGCATCCGCTTTGTAGAAGAATAAAGCCATCATAGATGAGCCACACAAGACACAAGACCACATGAAGGCAGTAAAGTGATAGGCAACAGGGATTTTGAGGAAAGCAAATAAGCCAAGGGAATAGAAAGCACTGTAGGGAAACATAACAACGGGAATCGCTCCAATAGATATAACAGTTTGGGTGAAAAGGAATCTAAAAAGATCTGATTAAAATGAGATTGGACATTAAACCAAATTTCAACCGGTTCCCCAGTTCAAACGTAAGAAAAACTTACGACATTTGTGAATAGATGAGCAGTCCTTTATAAAGTTGAGTAACTTCTTTTGGTGATTTTGTAAGGATACAATATAAAGTGAAGATTGTAATGGAGATTCCAATGAAGCCAGAGAACTAAAAGAGAGGGGAACAGGTTGAATCAGAAGAATATGTTATACCCTTACCCTGGACACAAGGGGATAGATCCAAGGCTCCGGATCAAAATATGGATTGGTCCAGTAATACATAGATCTCGTTTTTTTAACGAATGGAGATGTAAGCTGATAGGAACCACACAAGCAGAGCTCACGCCAGTTTTTCTACCTTGTCCCGCTGGAGCAGGTGTTTTTGCTTATTTAAACAGGTGATTTCATTGACTCACCAGCGGGCCTTCGTCAGCTTACGGCTGTCGTCTTGTTAGAATTATCCGTTTCGACCTGTGGCGACCTTTCCGCTCTTCTGCCGACGACCGCCTGCGGCGGCCCCCGGGATTAAGAAATTTTTTATCCCTTTACCGTCGGACAAACAAACAAACAAACAGACAAACACCATAGCACTTTAATAAAGAGTATATATAATGTTTTACACTATTATTGAATTATGGCCATATACATAACTTTGTATTGTGATCTTTCCCACAACTATCTCCAAAGAAATACTCCGGAAAAATACCAGCACAGAAAAGAAAACGTTTACTTTCCATTAGTTACAATTATCTTTTCTTAAAACCAAACAGTTTCAAAACATGTTGTTTATATGCTTTGCTAGATAATAACAAAATAATTGAGCAGATAGGAGATATTTGTAGATAGATTATAACGCCAATGTTGGCCAGATCAGCTCGGTTATATTGCGTCATAGTAGCGATTGATAAACCCACAAGTAGACCCCCAAATATGATGACAACTGTGTGTACCTGAAATCTGAACATTTTTTGACAAACTGGTTCCTTGTGAGTAAGTCAGAGTAAGTAAGAGAACCGAGTTTACCTGTACAAGATGACCGATCAGCCAAGATTTATGCATTTGCCTTGTCCTTTGTGACATATTGCTCCTCTTATTATGGAGGATTATGAATGAAATCGTAGCACAGATAATAAGAAGTACCAGGAATCCCATCAAAGCTATGCTGCAGCTAGCAATAACTACATACTGTAACCAGTTAGAAGGTCGGATAACAATTAGAGCCAATGTCTCGTCATCAAAGAGTTTCTCAGTAAAAATTCCTATCCGATCAGCCAAGGTCTGCTTGTCGACTTTTTGATTTGAAAATGAAAAATAGATAGCCCAGACGATTAGAGTAACTGCAGGGTTAATAATAAAAGTAAAGATGTAGAGTGGAATTCTCCAGAAGTTTGTTATTCTCCGCAAAGAATGGCCATGTGGAATGAGAATATCCATTTTGTAGAAGAATAAAGACAACATCGAAGAACCGCATAAAACAGCTGTCCACATGAAGGCGACAAGGTGATACACAACAGGAATCTTGAAAAAGGCAAACAAGCCAAGAGAATAGAAAGCACTATAGGGGAGCATGATGATCGGAGTCATTCCAATGGATACGATAAATTGGGCAAGGAGGAATCTGAACAAGATGCACTCATAGATAAAAAGAGCGAGGCAAGATTTCTTCCACTTGAGCCAGACTCCAAGAGGAAACCTCATATTCTCTATACCGGACCATCCCAGCAAAGGTAAGACGTTTCCTCTAATCATTTAGTCTATTTCCAACGGATATTCCACGGATTCAAATTTGACGGCGCGTCTCCGCTACGGGACCAGGTCTGAAACCCTCCTGGCCCCGTAGCGTGGAGGTTTTTATGAGGAATACCCATTGGAAATCGACTATAGTCCGTTTCCAATCTCGGGTTTTCCGGCTACGGGACCTTTTCCTAGTCCTTTAAATTATTCGCGCCCGCGCTGCGTTTTCGTTTCTTTTCTTTTCTTCGTTTCTTTGTCTGTAACATTGTTTTTTTACTGTCTTGTTATAGTTTTATGTATTTTTCTACTATATGGCTGACTTGGTGCTCAATGGACTCTTGGGGGATCGGTTTGCTAGCGGTTAGTTTACAGCTCGATACTTCGCCGCCTGTTTTTTCAGCTTTTTTTTGAAATCAATCTACTACCACATATTTTTATATTTTTTGGAGGATATTCACGCAAGCATTGGGAAGGTAATGGCTATTTATTCCTTAGATTCATTTCTTCAGTGTTTCTTCAGTGTTGGAAGCAAGAAAATTAGAAGAAAGAAGATTTTTTGTAGGATCTTCAGAAGAAATATTTATTTCTCCACTAGGATCTTCTTTTTGCTGCTAAAGGGGTTAGCGAAAGCTTTAATACTTCCCCCGGTGAAATATTTACAGATTTCTGAGAACAACCTTCTGTGCTTCAAGTTATCAAAAGACTAATGACGAGTTTTGAAGGGAAGATTTTAACGTTATATTTTATGTTTAGAGAATAATATTGAAAAAGGAAACAGTGTAACATAATATTCAATACTCGTCATCGCTGCCATCCTCGGAGTCAATAACATCATTACAATTAACGAAGCGTAGACCATCTTTACGGATGAATTCCTGCTCCTCATGTAGAGCATTGTCAAAGAAATTACGATGGATAGTTGGATCAACTTCGTTGATTATATCAATGGTTTTATCCCGGATTTCGTCAAGCTTCTCTTTACCAGTGGTATATTTTCCGATCTTTGCTTTAAGGAATCCCCAATATCGCTCGATTGGATTCAAGATACAATGCCGAGGGGGGAGACGGAGAATACGAATTCCAAATTGCTTCGCCATTTCGTCGACCGTAAATTTCTTTAACGAAAGGCGTCCACCCTTTGTTATGTAGAAAGCATCCAGCATAGCGGTAAGTTGAGGCTTAGAGTACGATTGATCACATTGAATGTGATTATCAAGCAAATACTCTATTATGACCGTTTTGCTGGAGGATTTTGTCGGCAGCTAAATATTTTTATAAGAGGTTTTTAAAAAATAATCTTACATGTTTAGCAATCATATTATGATATGCCGCATTGTCCATTATCAAAACTGGCTGTCTGTGCCATTTGGACAATCTCTGGAGCAGTGGACAGAAACCAATCATGAAACCGTTCGGCATTCATTCGGCGATGATAATCGCCGTCAGTCACGTCTCCCCCTTCGAAGATGACTTGAAAGGAGGACGGGATAATCCCATATTCACATATGGCTCCAATCACAATAGCTCTTTTTCCTTTGGACGGACAAGGAGTAGGTCCCAACTTGAGGTTTTTCTCCATGTATTCCATGGGATGTTCTTAAACGAATATTCTTTGATTTTGAAAAAGACTCACCGATTGCATGCATATTAACCCAACCGTTTCTTGGCCTAAGGCCTTCGAAAAGCCACGTCTCGTCCATAAATGTAAGGAACGCATCTTCTAGACGATATTGGGTAATCTAAATAATTTCTTCTTTAGTAATTTGACTCACTTGTGCAAGGTATTTGTGACGAAGATTGGTCAGAGAAGAGCTCTCGAAAACGAACATTCTATCCGTTATCCGTTGGAAGCAAAAACCACTTGCACGAAGAACTCTCCAGAGAGAAGTTTTGCTCATTTCTGCTTCTAATTCAGGAAACTCGTCGACTAATTTCTTCTTCAATTCGGCTACCACCACTTTTTTCTTCATGGAAATAATGATTATGGACAGTCCATCGAAGGCAGTCGATAAATTCCGGTGGAAACTTGGCCAGAAGTCGTTTTCCCTTTTCCTCGGGAGTTTGCGGAAGAGCTACTTTTGCAGAACATATTGGCAACGGCTTGTGCTTCATAGTTTTGGAGGTGATGACTTCTCCTTCAACTGCTTTCTTTATCGATTTTCTGTGGAGTCCAGTTGCCAGTTCAGTCAGATGGTAAGGATCCTTCAGTTCCTCAAACTCTCCTCCTAATGATTCTACGAGAACGGCTGTGAAGGAAAATACTCGACGAATGAGTTCGTTGGTTTTCTCACAAAAGTTGTTTGTATGGGCCCTCTCCTTATTCAAAGTTGCCAATCCCTTGATTAAAGCGTAATTCTAAAATTTGGAAATCCAGTAATGAAATCTCTCCAAGTTTTACCTCGGGAGTTTGAGTTCTTTTTTCATTAGGAGAATCGGGAAGGTGACCTCGAGAAGCAATAATATGATTAATTATTGGCTGCATAATTCAGCGATGGAATCTAGGAAATTCATAAGGATCAGAACAAGAAGAAATAGGGAATACCAAGAAGAATCTGAATTTCCCAGCCGAAATTTTGCCCTTTTCATTTATTGTTTTTTACCGTCTAATATGATCGAACTAACTGTACCAAATAATAGATTTATTTTTCATCTTTCTAACAATGATATTCGAAATAATAAAGACCTAATACACAACAAAAACACGAAACATTGACGAAAGAAACGAATAAAAGAAAAGAAACGAAGAAAAGAAAAGAAACGAAAACGCAGCGCGGGCGTGAATAATTTAAAGGACTAGGAAAAGGTCCCGTAGCCGGAAAACCCGAGATTGGAAACGGACTATATATCCGGTCAGGTTCAAAAGTATTTATTCATTGGCTCCCTAACGCGAACGACTTTCCACCATTTTACTCTCTACGGGTCAAATCATAAAATCAAATTAGTTCTAACTAGTCAAGATGTTTTTATTAGTCGCCGCTATGGGGTTGGCTTTTTCTTGATGCCTCCAAGAACATTTGGCTCTTATGATGTCATTCGCAGACATAACAAGTTAACGGCGTTCCGTTTTTGGAACAGATTGAGACTGGCAAAATTTTCCTAGCTATGTAAATGTAATTTAGAACCCACGAAATCTGAGAATACATGAGCAGTCCTTTATAAAGTTGAGTAACTTCTTTTGGTGATTTTGTAAGGATACAATATAAAGTGAAGATTGTAATGGAGATTCCAATGAAGCCAGAGAACTAAAAGAGAGGGGAACAGGTTGAATCAGAAGAATATGTTATACCCTTACCCTGGACACAAGGGGATAGATCCAAGGCTCCGGATCAAAATATGGATTGGTCCAGTAATACATAGATCTCGTTTTTTTAACGAATGGAGATGTAAGCTGATAGGAACCACACAAGCAGAGCTCACGCCAGTTTTTCTACCTTTCCCGTTGGAGCAGGTGTTTTTGCTTATAGTCCGTTTCCAATCTCGGGTTTTCCGGCTAGGGGACCTTTTCCCAGTCCTTTAAATAATTCACGCCCGCGCTACGTTTTTTTGTTTTACTTTTTGTTTCTAACACGGTTTTTTGGCTGTTTTCATACATTTTTACCCATGCTTCTGCTATATGATACTCAAAGGACTCTCGGAGGATCGGTTTGCTAACGGTTAGTTCACATCTTGATACTTCGCCGCCTGATACACCTTCCAAACGGATGTACTGCTGCTCCTCATGTAGAGCATTGCTAAAGATGGAGCCTATAGCATTCGAACGTATCAGAGCAAGAAAAAATGGAAAAAAAAGGAAAAAAAAAGAAAAGGAAAAACCAAGAAGAATCCGAATTTCCCAGCTGAAAATGGATTTTTTCATTAATCTTGTTCTCTTACCGTGTAATACCCAATTTTTCTTCTTTCTAACAACCATAAGCGAACTAATAAACATTTTATACTCAATAAAAACATGAAAAATTGAAAAAGAAGCAGAAAAGAAAACGTAGCGCGAGCGTGAAAAACTTAAAGGACTGGGAAAAGGTCCCGTAGCCGGAAAACCCGAGATTGGAAACGAACTATATTTAAACAGGTGATTTCATTGACTCTGGCGCACTCTTCTGCGAACGGGTAATCCTACCCTAATAATAGGGAGATCTCTGCCTGTCTGTAAGACCTGTCGTCTGTACGATTGACCGGTCAAAGGAGAGAGAAGAAGCAGAAAGTTTCTTTTGTACGGATTGACCGTCAGATCTTATCCGACTATCAAATGGTTAACCCAAACGCGGCCAAAGGCCGCCGGAGGCATACTAGTAATCTAATAACCACCCCATTTTTCTACTTTTCAACAGATGATTTTGCTCATTTGACAGGTGATTCAAATTCAGATTGGCCATTCCAATTTGTTGAAAAAGGACCAGGAATGACTTCACGTTTTATCAGCGATGAGGAACTGTTTACTTTTATTACACAGTATAATTGTATCAATTTGACAGATCAAATAAAACTTGAACCAATTGTAAAAAAATGATGATAATATACACTTATCAATATTTAAAAAAAAGTATCCCGCAACATAATTTAGGGTATGTGACAACTGCGGAAGAACAAATGATGAACTGCAAGCTTTTTCAACAGAATAGGAAGAGACAACTGTACGAGCTGATCTACAAAAAGGGAGAAATTTCGAGCCTAGAAAGGGGACAAAATAGGTCCATAGACCGATAATTAGACAGATATCTGGAGAAAGAAAAAGCACTGGGAAGTTGTTAAGGCAGGAAAGGAGGTGACGGTCATAGGATAGGTGGGGGGAAGCATCATCAGCTGCAGCGAGATATCAAAAATATTAACCAGATGAGGGCGATAAAATCATGATCTGAAAATTGACAAAATAAGGAACGCTTGAAGAAAATATGGGAAACATGGAAATATGGAAGCTTTTCTAGAATTTTAGCTGACTCTCCCGGGAGCTCAATCTCAGGAGAGACTCCCGGGAGATCCATTGGATACCGCTACGGGGATCTATGGGTTTTTGGGATTTCGAAAAGACTCAAGTTTGGTTTTTTGCAAAGCACAGCCCAATAACAAAGGACTCCGTCAAAGTTCCGCCTTATTTTTGATAGCGTCATAGTTTTTGTCTAGTGAAAAGAAAAATAAAAGGTTAAAATCTGTCTCTACTTACCAGAAAAGTCCACATTGTCTCAAATTCTCCCGAATAATAATATCCGTCACTGCGTCAAAGACAAATCGGATATTATTCGTATCTGTCGCACATGTGAAATGTGTATAGATTTCCTGAAGTTGCGTTTTCTAAAAAGAACATTCGAGTACACATAAATTGGTTAGAGACGACGGAGGACAATACGACACCCGGATTATAGAACCAAGAACGAAGAAAAACCAACCTTATGACCATCCTTCCTCTTATTCATATTCTCAAATTGCATTTGAATATACGTCGCGGCTTCGTCGAAATTATTAGGTCCTGAAGGGAATTGTAACTCGAAAAAAGGAAAGTTAATGATTACCAGGGTATTCTGGGAAGCATATTGTCAATGGCGACCTCTTTATCTTCTCTTCGAAGAGATCTTTCTTGTTCAAGAAAAGGATGATGCTCGTCTCTGTGAACCATTTGTTATTGCAGATGGAGTCAAACAATTTCATCGATTCCACCATCCTGTTCTGAAAAGGGGAAGAATGTGATACGTACAGTAATTTTGGTTTTTTTTTTAATATTGAAGATCCCCCTATTTCCTCCAAACCTTTTGATCTTTTCTCCCTCCCCTGCCCAGAGGTCAAGTTTTCTTTTCTCTCTCAAGTTAGTTGGCCGCGGCTGGTATTGGTAGCTAATCCCGCCATCCCACGCGTTTCATCGAGAGCAGTTTATTTGCAACAGAGAGCAAGAATAAACATTCGGGGGGTAAAACGACATAGAGCACTGGAAGAAATGAGCCGCCGAAGGAGGCTCAAAGCACGGGTCACCCCATTGTTGGGTTATTTTCGGAATACTGCAAGGGAGACCACAGTTAGACAGCGCTGTTGTTTTCTGGTTTTTGCAGAGAGAGGGCAGGCCCCTTTTTAGGTCCAGAGATCTCCGTCTTTTCAATTTACTCCTCCTCGGCTCGATCACTCTCACAAACTCGCGATTAAATTAGTTGCATTTATCTCCGGTCGGTCGTCAAGGGAAAAGAAAGACCCCTGCCCCACTTACCATTTCATCATCTTCCGCCAATAACATATCGTATTCACTAAGTGCAACACAGAAGATAATGGCTGTGACTCCCTCAAAACAGTGGATCCACTTCTTCCTCTCCGACCTTTGTCCTCCCACATCGAACATTCTGAAAACAGGAAATAAACAAACGAAATGGCTGCTTCTTTTGTCTCTTTAATTGAGAAGTTAATCGCCTGGAAGCAGATGCAAAAATAGATGCCTTCTCATTAAAGGAGCAATAATAAAGGAAGTGAAAAAAGGTGGAAATGACTTACTTGAAATTGAGATCCTTATATGTAAAGTGTGTTTCCACAATACCGGTGGTCTTGACACGAGTACGGAGGACATCATCTTGTGTCGGGATATAATTCGGCTGGGAGATTTTATCCAAACAATTTAGGTAGTAGGGTGCGGAATCATTTAGCTGGTATTCCCGGGACCTGAAAGATAGATAATGGACAACGGTATCTTCTGTATCGAGTCCAGTTTCTTTATGTTTAGCCATAAGGGCCGCGAAACGAATTGATCAGCCGAATCTCGAAAGAAAGAACCACTTGCGTTGGTCCCGAAATGGACATTTAACAAAGGTCTCGGCTTATTTTCGTCAAATGAATGGGCCCCAATTTCCGGGTTCTTTTTAGGTTCCTGGTGGTTTTTGGAGGAACTGCAGAAGGGAAATGGTCCGCCAGAACAGGGATTGTTGATAGTTTAGGGCTACTGTAGGATTCCACGGTTGTTTTGTTTTTCTACCTGTAATGGATATGCCTCATTCCCATTATTTGATGAAACATCCATGAAAAGACCTCCCCGCCTCCTACCTATACCCCGGACTGTGTAAAGAAAGTGGGAAAAGACCCAAGGCCATAATGTTTGAAAATGTTCCTGTGAAATGGTAAACAGTTGAAAATTACAGGTAGGATCGAGTGGACAAGTACTAATACTATAATTGCCAACCAGAAACCTCCACCCACTCCCACTTTTCTAATTATACGGAAAGGACAAGTACAGATTTTCGTCCACCCCCTCCTGCTCTCTCCTGAAAACAATAAGGCCAAGGCAAAACAAGGCAAAACGAAATACTGCAGAAAATAATAACCTGAGATAACAATCTTGAACACCTTGATCCGCCCACAATCTCTTCATAACAACTGCAAGATCGGGTGGCAGCTCGCCCTATAAACGGATAAGAATCATAATAAGGCATGAAACTAGACACCAACCTCGTCGCAGTTCTGGGAAAGCGTGAAGAATTGTTTGGCATCATCCAACGATGCCGGGTTGGCGAATTCTATTCGGAGCTTCTGCATCGCCCGGATAATGGCCACCATTGACTGAAAAGGAAAAAAAGTATAAGATAAAATAACCAAAGAAAAGTTTCTATTCTAGACCCGTCAGTCTTAGTTTTTAGCATACGAGAGCTTGGCCTTCGATTTTAATTAGCAGTAACCTTGGAATTCAAACGCGGTTCGGCAGGAGCTAGGTCCGACAAACTGTTCCTATAGTCCATTTCCAATAGAAGAGTCAAGCGTTTCGGGGCCTATTACCAATTTTAGGTCGAATGTTCCTGTTTGTGAATTTTTTTTTAAAACCAGAACAGCCCGGCCATTTTTCGACAAAAGGTCCCGAAACGCTTGACCCATTCTTTCGAAACGGTCAGTAAGCTCTTATAAACATTATATGGCCTGCGCAGTCAAATTAACGAGTTTAAAGGACTAAAAAGGTCTTACCTGGATAGTGTTGCTAAAAACGACCGGCCGGTACTGTTTCCTCTCCTCGTCACTGTATCCCGTCTCATGGATAATCTTCATCTGTTTTACAATTGTACTCTTTCCAGATTCTCCTGCTCCCAAAAGGAGAAGCTTAACTTCCCGGGACGCCCGTTCTTGATCCTGCTTGAGCTGAAAAAAGTACGAAATGTGTAAACCGCCCCGGAGAAGGAGAGTCATACCTGTTCATCGATCTGTTTGGACCGCTGCTTGGCATGCTGGTCCGTACTGTTGACGCAGCCCATTGTCTGAAACAGTGAGACTGAGACTTGACATTTGATATGGCCTGAATTTAAGGAGAGAGAGAAAAAAAAGGGGAGATATGATCCACGTGTGGGGGATGGCTGCGTGAAACACGTCTCCCTCTCTCTCTTTCTCTAGGGGGACATGAGATGCCGAGAGAGAAGATGAATCATTTTCACGGGACGAGAATAAACTAGAGGATGACACAAATGGCAAAACATAACATACGTGATTAAAATAGCATACTGCTGCTCCTCGCCGCGTGCTGTCTGATTCTGGCGTGAAGGAGAGTGGGAGACGGATTTTTCAAATTTTTTTAGGCTGAATGCGGAGACGGGCGAGAAATTGAGAAATTTGAAAATTGGGACAACAAGACGCATCAGATAGTGGCTAGTTTTGATTTATAGCAATAGTCGGGAGGGGGCCTAAATTCTAGGCGTTGGACCAAAAAAAGAGAGCGAAAAGCGAAATGGGAAACTATTCTTTCGCTTTTCTGGAAGAAACCGAGGAATCCGGTGTTCCGTGGATTCCAAAACGAAGGGGAGCGACCTTTTGATTAATTTTACAGAGTTTAGGGGGGCTGTCCAATCCTCTAATAATGGGTCTTAAAAAAGATACTGGCCGTTTAAAAAGAGTGGGCAAACCTCTCGGCCGTTTCGAGACCATTCTACAAACTCTGTAGGTGTTCAAAAGTTCCCTCAAAGCCCTCCTTAAGACGTCTTTTCCAAAGTTCACTTCAAAAGAAAGTAGAAATAGAAACATGATGATGTTGACCTTGATGCCCTCCTCTCCCTCGAGAGAACTACAAGTTCTCAGTCGGCGTATATTTTTATCTCCCTCGCCCTCCCTTGTGTCTTTGGTTCTCAAATTCTTCTGTCTTTTAATTAACTCTTCTGATTTATGGTGTTTGAGGAGGCGAGAAGAGAGGGTGTGAGGGAGAATATCTCTCACTGAGGACGGGAGAAAAGTGTGAGATAAACATGGAATTTGAGAAGGAGAAATCAAACTCTGGCTTTTAAAGCAGAGCAGAAGAGCAGAAACGGAGGCCGGGGGAGAGATCATTGGGATCATTTCGGATTTTTGGAAAGAATTAAAGCGGACAAAAATCAAGATGGAATCATCTTTTCTATATAAGAGGGATTCGCAACTACAATCCCTTTCAGCATTTCGTAGGAAACTCACGTTTCTTTCTGGTTATATTTAAAGAAAAGAAAAAGAGTAAAGAGTGGAAAAACAAGGCGGAAGGGAAGAGTTATTGGGACAGGAAGTCAAAACATGACTTTTACAACGAAAGAATTAATTGTCGAGGGTTGGGAAAGGTAAAATGTCAGGGAAAACTTCAGTTGAAATATGATGAAGGGTTCCTTCATGATCCAGACATAAAATTGAGCCAATTTTAGCCGAGCCTTGCCGTTTTGCCCCTTGAAATAACGCTTTGAAGTCACGGAACGAAAAAAAGGAGGTAAATAAGGAGAGAATTGGCCATTTCAACGAAATTTAAGATCATTCCATGGTTTCTAGCCGTTTTATAAGCCTTAAATTTAATTTTTAAAGAAGAAAAATGAGCAAAGTGCGTGAGAAACCAACTGAAAACAATAAAGAAATCAAAAGGCTGCCGTTGTTATTGAAAATGGGCTTAAAAGTATAAACAGCGGCAGCAGACTAATAAATTATTAATTTATCTATTTTGAGAAAGCTGAAAAATGAAATTAGAAAAAAATCAATGATTTAAAAAGTTTTCCTCGCCCCTGGTTGCCTGGTCTCGCTCTGTTTGCGTCGCTTTGTATAGCGGTGGACACACAAAATTAATTAAAAGAGAGGGCTATATGAGGAATAGGAATCGAAAGCCAGAAGGATAATTAGAGAGAGACGTGGGGATCATATTTAATAAGGAAAATATGAAAAATAACGGAGAAAAAGAGATAAAAATAGCTGAGGAAGCAGCGGTTAGATTAGATAATGGCGTTAACTTTAGCGCGCGTCTGTTCCCACGCTTCAATCAAGAGGGGGGAACCGACGCACACCCGAAACGCGTCAAGTTTTCTCTCTCGAAATACAATTTGACCTATAATTACTTGAAAATAAACAGAAAATAATAGTATAGATGTGTGCAAAAGAGAAAAATTGAAGCAAAAGGCAGCAGAGTGTGAGTCGAGGCGTAATTGAAGGGTGGAAATTTGAAAAGACTGCTGCTGGCGGGGGTGACGCTTTTGGGAGACCGGCAGTGGCTGCTGAGCGCATTTACGGTGCATGGTGGGCGAGGTCTTCTCCAGCGGTGGGTGATAGAGTGAGAGGGGGGGGCGAGAGAGCGAGAGGGGGCTGACAGGGGGGCGACCCGAGAGAGAGTGAGACAGATCGACTAAAGAGTGTGAGAGGAGAGCTTTCGCCGAGGTCGTCGCCAGCGCCGGGACACAACACCTGTCGCAAAATGCGCATACGACGCGGAAAGTAGCGGAATTTATGATTATGAGTTAGATTTTTGAACAACTTTCAACAATAAATGAATCAGTAAAGAGGTCGAAAAACGATTTCCCCGAGGTTTGCTGATGGTATCGGCAATAATGAAGCGGGGGAGGACTTTCTACCCTGAGAAATTCAAAAATCACCCTTGAAACCCCTCACTCCAGTTAGTAAGAAGGCCTCGGAGGGATGTTATAGTATTCAATTTTATGTAAGAGCCCCCTAATAACCAAAACAGGGCCGCTCATTTTAAAACAAGTTACCCACCTGCCTCATTATCCTCCCTTCTTCTTTTGCAAGACCGGCCTAGCAAGAAAGGCTTCCCTAATCCTCCTGGAGAGTAGTTTAGCGACCTCCCGGGCTTAACTTCGGAAAATGATCTTCTGCGGCTTCTTCACCTGAAGCGGGGTGCTATAATTTACCTTCCAGCTGTTTCAAGGACAGACACTCAAACAAATATCTATAGGGCGAAAAGGGAAGGCGAAGAATATGTTTTGTTCCAGGTGAAAATTTACGAAAATTGAGGGCATGGCCCATATTTATTTCAATCCACAGCTGATTATATCCCAAATTGGAGGTACCGTAATCTCGAGCAGCTGTACTACAAATAGCGGAAAAGTGCATCCAAGATTGGCTTTTTGCAGACAAGGAGTAAATGTAATTGACCAAAGAGCTCATTTTAAACACGGATTAATCTTGTGAAAAGTTGACGGATGTCTAGAAGTGAGCGAGTTGCACACTGAGTGCAAACTATGGGCTTCTTTCTCGTTGCAAATGGATTTTGTCGATAAAAAGCTGGAAAAACGTCTAGTTCTCAAAGTTTCGTAAATTTCCCAATGAATAGGGATTGTTTCAACCTTCAAAAACGTATTCGAGAGCAGTAATTCCCGATCTTTATTGCACAAGGAGAATAACAGCAAAATAAGGTGGGTTACATAGGAGTGGCACAAACAATTCTCTGTACTGGCCGTCCGTCACAAATCCATTGTGGATTCGCATCAGAACAGGCCCCGTTAAGATACTGGGTAAAGCCGGTGTTTGTCCATGTATTATCTTCTTCCAAAGCAAAGATAACCTCGCCGAAGTCGCACGTAACGTCGGTCAGTCTGAAAAAATGAATACGAGGTTCAAATGTGACTGTCAGGAGGTAAAAGAGGCCGAAAAGGAAGAAAGTAACTTACGTGCATTCATTTACTCCTCTCATTACCATTGGGGCCATTCCTCCCGGAGCTGGATTACAATCAACGGCTCCTGTAGGTATGGTGGCGCAGTTGAATGGGGTTGGGCAATATTGGCACACTGAAAGGGACGTTTTGGCATAGAATCCAGTTGAATAGGGTAAAAACTGGGTGGCAGCGCGAAAATGTCAGGATTATCCATTGGAAAACCAATTATACCCATGTTTTGCTTGTGCAGTATGAATTTTCAAGATTTTAAAGGCCTAGGGAATCCTTGCTTACTGGTGTTATCAAAAGAAGTAGTTGTCGTAGTAGAGGAGGTTGTGGTCGTTAGACTAGTAGTTGTCAAAGCAGTTGTAGTAGTAATCTCTAACATATCATCGGCTAAAAGCCCAGGAATTAAAATTAGTCCAGGGCTGTTCCTTACGGGGGAGAGTCGGAATACAACCAAAAGAAATAGCCGGAACTATAATCAAGATCGTTTTCAGAATAGACATGGATTAGAAGAAAGTGAAGCCGAGAAGTGGGGGCAGGATCTATTGGTCAAGAAAACTGGAATCCTAGTGGATGGCAAAGATCACAAAGGAATCATGCGGATACCCGGGTACATATTATTCCTACTGTATTGTTGAGACTTTGCTTCTCCATCTTTTCATCTTACTTCTCATGGTATAGCTTTTTCCCACAGGTTCAACAGCCTCCGCAGCGTTTCTTTCGTTTACGGCTATCCATTTCAGCCCGTTAATCTTTGATGCTCTTCTGGAAAAGTGCGTTCCTCTTCAAACGAATCGCAGTTTTTTTTGCCGTAATTAATTAATCCAAAGAAAAGTTCCCCTCCCTGGGAGGAGTAGCCGCCCTTCTGATACAAATTGTACTTTATTGTTATCTTACCAAGGAACACGGATTAAAACTGAATACGGAAGAATCTACGGACGACACACATTCAAACTTACAAAAATGGATACAGTATACAAAAATATACAATGTACAGTAATTACAAAGATATATACAGGAAAAATACGCTCTTCTCAAGCAACAGTCGAAGGATAATTGGTTGTACTGCCGGGAGAACCAACAGAAGACTGCATCTTCGTGGAGAAGCCTAAAAATATAAAAATCTTTTATATTTCCCCAGTCTAAAACCGAACCTAACGTTCTGAATAGCGTTCTCCTGTATTCAACAATACACCACATTGCAATTATCGGATCTATCGCCTTGGGAATGGTGGTAAACATTGCAAAGAACGGTGTAATTGGCTCGAAGAAGACGTGATCCCAGAAGGGATAGGTTAAATTAATCGCCGAGGGAATGTGACAAAGGATAACGGGAATAACAATCTAAAAATAGGTGTTCCGGAGTAAAATGGGGCAAACCTGGATGATTAGGGTTAAAAAGAGCTGTCTTTCCAGCTTTATCTTCGATTTAGCATGGAATCTTTTAACTTTTTCAATTTCTTTCCAAATATTGTAAGCACAGAAGATAATGATCAGCCCGGAAACTGCTACAATCCCAAAATGGGTCAACGTTGCTCCAATCCCACTCAAAGACGGCTTTCCGGAGAGATCCTAAAGATTACGGTCATTCTTAGAAACTACGGGGGATTTGGGCTCTCAATTTTGAAGTTACAGGGCTCACAACGAATAATCTTTTTGTTTATGACATACAATCGTTGCCATTCCCCTGTACTAATGTGGTTTGAACTTGATTGTTTTTAAATTCTTTCCAGGAACTTACAAAAAGTCTCAACATTGTGTATCCAATATCCTTGACGTGGGTTATCCCGAAGTCCATAACAATTTTGTTCTCCATTGTCTGAAAACAGTTTTCCATCTCGGAAAAGTGGCGAAATTACCGTAGTAATATGGTTAACAGCACACCAATAAATGGTACACAATCCACAGAAGGCAACAAAGCCGGCAAACATAAAAATAAAGACGATTTTCAGCCACAACCGTTCGCCCACAAATCGACCAAAGTGAGGCCTAGAAATAGATGGATTTTGAGATTTAGAGTAATGTTAGCCCACTTGCAGACTGCTGTGTACCGGTAGATAAAGTTTACGACCACAAATCCCATCCAAACTTCATAAAAGAAGCAATACATGGCACTGCCGAGGAAAGCCATCGGGGTGCCAATCAAAGGACCACGGTAGCTGAAGAAGATCCATGTCTTCTCCCAAACGAAGTGGACCTAAAATATCTTTATCCCGCTGCCTTAATTTTGACCAAAAATGTCGCCTAATCCTCTGCATAAACAGGGAAAACGGGTTTAGTCTGCGATTTTGCAACTTGAAGGACAAGTTTTTGTTCGCTTCAAGAGTCTCGCGGGCGGGGATCACTTTCCAACTGATGACTAGATTATCCATGAACTTTCTCCATGGGGATTTTTAAGGGAACTGCCAGGCACCTGGAAGGATCTGCAGGTCCTAAAGCGGGGGTACTAGAGACGATTGGGATCCGTTCCAATACTGGAGGTCCTGGGCCCTTGCCTGGGATTCCTGGTTTTCATGTTTCCCCACTTACCGGCAATCCAACGAGTACGGTAGCAGCATACATAATCTCAAAAATGGCGTAGGCCATCATTATCCATCGATAAGAGCCCAATCCGCCTTTCGGAGCTTTGAGAATGACCAGAATGAAGAGGGAGTTCAGTAGAATTCCAAGGGCACAAAACAATATCTGTCCATTGACAGATAGAGCCAGAAGCGCGGCCTGCATCTTCTTGAGTCGGTCCTTATCAGGGTTAAATATAGACAAGAATGCGAACATGCTGCTGCTTATATAGGAGAGGGATCAGGGTTATCCCGTTGTTTATTATCTACTTCAGCAGAGAGGGATAGATGAAAAAGATTACCCCTGGCTGGATAGAGAAAGGCAAATGTCAACTGCTTATTCTTTGACGCGCTCGACGTGACAATAGTATATTTAATTTCTATACCTTGTTTTTCAGACTCCCAGGGGAATCTGTGTGTTATTATCAACAGTTATTAATGAAAAAATGCCGGATGTCGTCGTCCGTCGGGGTGCTTCTGAACTTGGAGTACGCAATTAGGACAGTGTGTCCGAACAGGGGATGATACAGTCTGGTATTTTCATCATTTATGACGTGATTATTATATTTTCAGCTTTTTATACAAATAAATAAGGGCGGGTTATTGTAATCTCTCAATTTGTAGGAGCAACCAGTTGAACGGCCCTTTTTCTTCGCTCATGGTTTGTCCCAATTGACTTGAGAAGGGCGGCAAGCTCTTGGAAGTCCTTCTTATGGGTGTAGCTGTAGATCATCGTGTCCCACATCATTTTTACCACTTCTGTATCATCTCTTGTGTCCAACATCACTGCCTAAAATATGCATTTTCCATTTCGTCTAAAATTCATATATCACCTTGGATAACGGAGCATTCAGCCGGAAGTAGGGGAATCCCAAGGAGTGGCACCATGTTCGGGAGCGGGCAATAGGAGCTCCTTCAGTAGCCAAGGCCGTGTCCAGCACCATATTGGAGAGATTCCTCAGCCCACGAATCATTCCAAACATATCGGCCATCTCAACCAAACTCGGGTCTATTGGGACAATTGGGGTGATTCCTGTTCCTATTGAGACGACGCAGCCAATCTCCACAGTGTAAGGGGATTCGGGGTCCTGAAACGAACATTTTTAGTCGGAAAGTGGGTCTTGGGCGTACTGCGTAGCTGCAAACACTGTTCCAAAAACAAGCTTCCGTCAAAAGATCCAATGTAGGATTATTAGACAGCTAAACACCGATTTATTACAGACTACACTGCCCATTACCATTCCACCATCCAGCCATTTCCCTTCCGAAGAGGGGAAATAAGTCGGAGCTGCGCTACTCCGCCTAGAAGCTCGCCACAACTTCATATCAGACGGGTCCTCAAATCCTAGCTCGTCATTTTGTTCTTTTGTTATGGGGAGGCGGTAATTTCGAAGAAATTCCAACTGCACTGGAAAGGTGTCCGCCCGAACGGTGGTGAAAAACAGTCGTGGGTATTTGACATCAGCCAGTGTGGTGTTTTCTCCAAACATTTCCTGTAGGAAACCTTCCAGAACCTCGGCACTATAGGGGCGGGACCAGCTGTCGAAGAGGGCATCTTTGAAGCGGAGATACTTCTTCTGGGTCACTCTCAAAGAGCTTCCTATAATTTTCTTTTATGAAAATGGGAAGAAATATGATTTACCCGTGGTAATTGCACCGCTAACGTAGGAGCCGGTACTGGTCCCGGCTATCCAGTCAAAATAGTTGATTAACGGCTCATCTAGGTACTTTTCCAGGGCTAGAAGGATCTAAAAGGAAGAAGGGTTTTCTAAAGTGAGGGGAACAACCTGGACTATGACCAGACCTTTAATTCCACCTCCATCAAGAGCTAGGACGCTGATAACGTTGGAGGTCTTCTTCTGTTTAGCGAATTCCTTGAGCTTTCGAAGGACTGATTTAATCGCTTTCTGGAAGAAAAATGGTTATGTCACAGTAAGAAAACGGCTAATTAACCTGCTGGGGGAAGGTTCTAACAGGATTAGGCTCCTTGTAAGCTCGATTGACGTCACAACTATCCGGATCCATTTCAAATTCATACATGGCCGAAGGGGCTTGAGGATCCACGGTCTCTTTTGCGATTTGTTCTTGATCAGGAGCTGAAGCTGAACGTTTTAAGTCTCCGAACTTTAGAATAAGCCTACCTTTGGAATCAAGACTAGCAGTACTGCTAGACATGGAAGAACTCAAAGCGAGAATCTTTGGCTCTGCCACAAAATTATCCTTATGAACACAGCCAATGGTACAGCCAGGAAGGCCTTTGGAACAGGAGCGAGCACCACAAATAATCAGGGAGCGGAGAATTTCTTGGGCTGTTTCACTGAAAAATCGGATTTTTAGAGAGAAGAGCGAGAATGACGAACTCATTCTTCTGTTTAGCCGCCAAATGACGAGGAGTCTCGTTGTGATTATTCTGAAGATTGACCTCTGCTCCCAAACACAGAAGAAGATGAACAATTTCGAGATTATGATTCTAAAACACAATTTTAAAGATATGTATTGAAGTGAAATTACAGAGACGGCGATATGGAGAGCTGTATTGCCATTGCGGTCTTTTGCATTCAAGTCAACCTGAAAATGAACATTTTACTATATTAAACACTCTATTTTTACGCCGTTTAGTTCGCAGAAAATAGAAAAACTCACATCAAAAGCAATTAAAGCGATAACCAAAGAGAGATCATTGCGTTGCACATAAGTATGGAGAACTGTGTGATCCTGAAGATTCCTAGCCTCCAATTTGAGATCATTTGCCTAAAACTCGAGTATTACCTTTCCTCCTGGGATCCCGAACCTTTAACTGAAGTAAAGCTAACAACGGCTTCTTGTAAACAGCGCTGTGAAGGATAGTATTACCAGTAACGGGGTCTATTTCCTCTATAGCTTGAGGATTAGCTTCTATGACCAGTTTCATCGCTCTAAAATAGGAGCTAGGCTAATTTAAACTGGAAAACTTACGGAATGTCGAATTTATTAGTTCTCATAATAGCATGCAGTGGATTCTCGTTACTTATTCCCGGAATAGCTGTGAAAGAAGCTCCATAACTGCGCAATGCCTTGGCACAGTAAGCATTCCCCGCCGTCACTGCCAAATACAGGGCAGAAGAGCCAGTCAAATTGGGCGCCTGGAGAAAGTCATCACATTTCCCGGTATCCATTAAAATCTAAAAGGGGTTCTGATTATAAATAGAGATGGCTGATTACTCTGATCATTTCCTCGCTAGAGCCAGCAGCCAAATGGAGGACAGTGTTCTTATTGACGTCTGTTGCAGATAGCTCTGGAGAGAGGGCAAGGATTTGGGTAACCAAGTCAACTCTGAAGAGAAGAAGGTGAAATAAAGGGTGTAAAAGAGCAAACCTATTATTCTGGACGGCAATTAAAAGAGGAGTCATTCCCTCGGGTTGGCAATAGACGTTCAGGCAGCTAAAAATATCCTGTTTGTTTTTTCAGACCAAATTTTAGTCCACTAGTTAATGGATTGTGGGCAAATAGGGTCAATTGGGATTTGTAGAACGAGCAGCAGTGAGATTTGAATAGAAGATTGACTCACTTTCTCGTCTCTTCCGTAGCCGGATCAAAATATTCCATAATGCCCATAGCTGCTGCGATATGCCCTGATTTCCAGAGAATGTTCTCCTTCATCATGGAGAGAAGCTCAGGCAAATAATCCTCCTTTTTCATATTTTTAGGGCAGACTTTGAACAAATCCGCACATTCCCTACATCTTTCACAAAGAGCAATAGCATCCGTAACCTGTAAGTTACCATATTTTAGTCATGCCAAAAGAATAGGGACTACCTTACGACTTCTGTAGAGGGAAAGAACATGCCGTTTGTCTTTATGACCATTCCTGAAAATCATCACCAAATGATGGAGAGAAGGTTTAGCTTGGTAGCAGAGCTGTTCAAGGTTGCTGTTAGAATTGGAGCTGAAAATGGGTTGATCATAGAGGAAAGAAGGAATCAGTACGCGTTAGAAAGAGTTTCCAGTTGAACAGGGGCGGCTGCTGGTTCTTTTGGATTTTCATTAATTAAAAAATCACTGATGGATTCTGGTTGAGGCATGTTTATCTGCAACAGGAAGGCTATGATAAAAATATCGTAAGCGAAAGGAGAGGAGAGAAAGAATCGGCCTTACCTGGGTATTGGCATCAGCAATGACAATAAAGCAACCATTTTTGCACATTCCTTCTTCCGTAAGGGGGTAGACCTTCTTATAATACTGTATTTGTGATTCGGGTACTTCGATAATTTCTTCAGGATTATTGGGAACCCATCTGAAGGTCTTATTTTCCAATTTGTGCGAAAGAAACTCACGAATCAACACCACAAATGTAGGAAGCCTTTCTCTCTATTGGAGTGTTCCAAATTAAATTGGATAACATACCCATATAGCTAAAAAATAAACCAGCTTACTGTAAGGAGAAATCGATACCTTGTTGAGGTGACCTCCGAATCCTGGTCAGAATCAGCTTTGATATGTTCAGGAGCAATAGTGGTTACCGTATTTTCAACAGCAACTATTTTTGTTGTCGTCTCAATTTCTCCACATTGTGAACTATTAGTAACGCTTAGAGCTTGAAACGACTCCATGTCTTCCCAAGAGTAGGCAGACAGAGCCTGTTCCACTAGCTCCTTTGCTTCTTCCTATAATAACAACAATACTGGGGAGATCTTGGAAAATCGGAATGGTGGGCCCTGTTGGAAGTGAAAAAGGCCCTAGACAGCCCAAAAGCAATGATTACAATGATAGATAAAGAACAAGATAACGCCTATATTTTGCTGAAAAACTGATGCACCCATGGCGATTTACCCTAAAACAGCGCATGGAATCCCCATGGGGCTTTCTATTGAAGTTAATTCCTCTCTGGTTTATTGTGGGCATAGCTACGTGGAACTATTATTTCCCCATCGGTTACAGTTTTGAAACACCGAATGTTTTGACTACAGCTGTGCCCAGATTTTTTTCTTTCGAGATCTATTGCTCCCTACTAATCCACGCGGCTGCCCCCGGTTTCCAGCAGATTTTCGTTATGCCTGGGAAACTAGACGAAAAGCCAGTAAAATGGGAAATAAATTATATTTTTAAAGAGAAAAAAGGGAATAAAAATAACATAAAACCAGGAGGAAGAGTAAAATGACTCTCACGTGGTGAGCGAGGCAAAAGAGGCAAATTCGGAGCGCGGCCGAAAGAGGCCAATAAACAACAGACAGCGGGTTGTTTGTTTGCTTTTAGCCCTGGAGACATGACGTTTACCCCCAGGACAATGAAGAACGAAGGAGAAGAACCTACCTCATTATCATTTAGCGTGGCTCCTAAAGAGAAGAGAGCCATAATTTGGTTGGGAAGAAAAACTGAACGAATACCACTAGCCGCAGATCACTTGTGCGAGGACACGCGTAAATAGGACGTTGGTCTAGCCCGGCAATACGAGTCCACAATGTGCCCGTCGCCCCCGCTGAAAGAACAACATAAACAAGGGTGAGAGCATAAACAAGGGTGTTTTCTGGTGGTGTCTCGCACTATAGGACCAAAAGATCGGAGTTTTGAAAGAGTTGAAAAGGGAGCGGACGGTATACAGACACGCTTATTTTGTTGTTATCGAACACTGTCTGGAAAACAACGAGGGAAGGCATTTGAGACGACGTGAATGGAAAAACAAAATGACAAAAACGTTGTGATCTCTGTTTTTTTGGAGTTGAGATGAAATGATCCTGAACAAAAATCCGAGGTCAAACTGAGATCGAGCTGCGCCTCGTTTTCTACTGGAGGGCGGTAGAAAATATGCAGGGGATAAAAAGGCTAACGTTTATTAATCGGCAAATCAGAAACATTACTCGTAAAAACTAGAGTACACTATATAATGAATCATTTCTTTCGGCTTTTAAGAGAATTACAGTGGCTGGTCCTGTCCGTAGAGAACATTCTTGGGATTGAATATTTCGATCCAGTAGCCATCAGGATCTTGGACAAAGGCAATCCCCTTGATCAACCCAGTATCGGGCTTCTTGATGAAGGGAATTTCCAGCTGTTCGAAACGTTCACAAGCCTTCTCCACATTGGGAACATGAATACCAATATGGCCTGGAATATTTCCATAATTGAGAGTAAAGGCCTTATACAGCCTTACCAAAGCCTCGAGGTTCAGTGTTTCCGTTATGGTAATTGACAGAAGTCCCACATTCACTACCCCAATTGCTGAAAAACAAAGAATAACTTCTCTATATTCCCTGGTAAACATACTGGGTTAATTCGATACAGCTAGTAGTAGATAGGGCAAATTCCGCCGTATCGGATTCTTCTTTCGGCAGCTCCCAATGTTTCTTATAGCCCATGAAGAAGATAGAAAACTTTCCTGCGTCGAAATCCATCTGTTTCATGAGCCTGAATTCTCGATAACCGGTAATTTTCGAGACTTACTTCATCCCAAGAACATTAGTATAGAAAGGAATAGACTTCTTGGGATCCTTGATCCGGTACATTGTGTGTTGGAAGTAATAGTCAGCAGTTTCTGGAGGGGAGTCTCCAACAAGTTGGAGGATCTAAAAACGGCCCAATGAAAAAAAGAAAAAGAATAGAAAAACTCACCTCTCCTTGTGGAATAGGTCCATAAGTCGACGTTGCACTTGCTGCGAAAGCCATGGCTAAAGAAAAGAATAAAGACAGGGGTTTTTGCTGAAAAGGGAGAATATGAGCAAAAATTGAAATCACTTTAGCGAAACAGTGAAGAAAACAATTTTAGGAATCCAGTGGCGGGATTTATATCAATTATCCGAACTGGAACGGCCCTTTTTTAAAACACAAAGGGCACCAAAAGCCGAAAATATATTCGCGCCACAGCGGCGTAAACGAATGTTTTCAGTGGAGAAACTTTAAAAAGGTGGAAAAGAGAAGACCCCCTCTGGGAAGACGAAAAAGAGAAGTGAACGGCCAAAATACTATTTCATTCCATCAATGTTTACGATTTTTCCAAACAGAGGGAGAGAAAAATATTGACGGGGATGTTTAACAAGAGACCAACATCGTCCACCTTTTGACCCTGGATGTTTCTTTTCCCCACTATGGGCCTTCCCTCGTCCTTTTCTCAAATTTCCCGAAGGAAACGACGTCATTCCCCCCACGAGCGGTTGTTTTCGCCGACTTTGTCTTTGAACTTTCACACACCCTGATAAGAAAAACCAGTTAGCTCAGAATCTGATCACGTTGGGGGAATACTATGCGTTGTATGGAATGGTTTGAACCAGTCTGATAGTGTGATTTGGCGTAGGAAACCGTGCCAAATATCGAAATTCCTCCCGCTGTGTCGTAGGTCACACGTTGTTTGCCTTCTTTTTTTACTTTCATCATCCCCCACTTCTCATAAAATCATAGTATAAAAACAACCACTGCTCTCCTTGACCCTTCAACTTTACTTCCTATTCCTAATTCTTATAATGGCTGACATTTCTCCCGCACGTTTTTCCTTCAGTATGGAACAATCTGACAAAGGGATGCTGCGCCGTGGATTGGCTAGGACTAAACAACTGGCCACAACTCTTAAAGACGGCGCAAAGAATTTGATCACAATGGGCACACTGAAGCCAGAAGACTCTGGCATTCGTCCAAGAGTACGGACAGACTCCTTCGGAAGGGTGAGTGACTTTTCTTGTATTATTTTTGCCGCTTACTAAAAGATAATTTCGAAAATTTGGATTGTTTAACAGTTAAAATCTTCTAATTTTATAGAAACAATACCGAGATGACTTCAAAATCGTCCACAAAGAGCTGGGCGGCACTTCAACTGGCGGCTTCCCCTTGAACAGCTAAACGATGCCCTATGGCTGTTGTATTCTGTATTCTGTATTTATCTGTGATATCCTGATGACATTTACGGTTCAAATAATATGTACTCATTGTAAGAGATTTGATAAAGTGTACATAATCAAATAATCTATTCAAAGATATTTTTCCCAATATTGGGTGGTCTCCTTCAATATTATTGGTTTAACAGAGTGTTTTGCTTTTCAAACTGCCTAAAAAAGCAGTTTTTTTTGCAAGAATGCTGCAAATTACATGTTATTCAAAGATCAGGTGTGGTATAAAGAAAGTCACAAGATACTGGACAAGGTTGTGCCCAAATAGAAGCAGGTTCTTCTGACTCTTGTTTTTCAAAAATTCTTCCTTTCCCCATAGATTTAGATTTCGAAACCCCTTCCTCTTCTTCCCCTTTGCAATTTCAATTTTCATACTTTGTTATTGGTCACGCGATGGGGGGAGGTCTGTCCTTGTTTACAGGGTGAGCCGTGGCGGAAAGCACGTCGTCAGTAGTCGTCTATAAAAATACCCTCACGCCGTCACTTCTTTGCTCTCCTCCTCTTCGACAAAAGATAGGACTGTTCTCTACTCTAACTACTAATAACAATGGCTGACGTAGGACCCGCTATTTTTGCTCTTAACGCTTCCAAGCATCAGGATAAAGGCATTCTCCAAAAGGGAATCGACAAAACGAAGGAGATAGCTGAAGATATCAAGGAAGGAGCCAAGAATATGGTCACCCTTGGCACTCCAACGGCCGAGGCTTCGGGAATCCATGTGAATAAGGCGGAAGATCGATGCATCGACAAGGTAAGGCCTTATTTCCAAGGTTTTCTAGTCAGTTTTTCCATTTTAGACCTTCGCGGACCGAGATGAATTCACTGTAGATGAAAGTGGAGGAGGCCGGCAAGTATCTGCCATGTAAATTTTCTCATTCCGACTACTTTGATTTGTAAATATTCATGTAGCTCTAATACGTTCTGTGTACCGTGTACATTGTGGCAATAAAATTGTATATGATTTAATTTTCAAGGTTTTAACTAGAGATAAGGTTTCGAAAAGAAGATTGGAGCAGAAACAAACACTCATCATTGCGGCGTTCCTCTCGTCTCGTTGTTGACTGGTTGTTTACTGCTAGAAAGCAGGCAAAGCATCCCCGCCGTTTGCAAATATGATCTTTTGATCTGCTTTCTACGAGATTTCCTTAGATTTTGAGGTTACCGGTGTAAAAATTGGCTGAGAAACAGAAAAGGAAAAGGATTGTGAAACTTTTTTGAGGACGACTTTGGTAAACAGAGGAAAACTGATGAAGCTCAGCGGCTGTTTCGTTATTTTAAACCGTAAACAACACCAGTAGCGCTAATTGTATATGTTTTTCTTCATTCTGCTTTCTGGAGGATTATCCCAATTAGTGAGAGGCGTCGGAACGGAGGAACCCCAAGTCTTACATCTCGCTCCCTAGGAAATCCTAATAGTTTCCCGCCCGTTTGAGAGCTTACTCCATTGTCCTTCATCCAAAGACGAAGTTTTCCCTCTCCTGGCCAAATTTTCTGAACTTTGCTGCTTATGAAATCCCAAGCCTAGAACAACATGTTTACCCAAAGAAGAGAGGAGGGCGACCACGGCCGGCCACGTGTATAAGAGAGAGGAAAACAACGGAGCGTTCAGTCTAGCGACGCCACTCACTAAAACTAGCCAACATGTCGGATTCTAACGAGGTTGGTCTATTTTTCCTTTTTCCTTCCACTTTTCTTTTTCTAGCCCAATCCCCCTTGTTAGGTCAAAATTTCTCTGTTCTTTTTGTTTTTTTTTCTCCCAAGATCAAAAACCCTATTTGAATACCCAACTCTTTTTCTTTTTCCAGAACCAACCCGGCCTTATGCGCCAAGGAGTAGAAAAGATGAAGGATATGGGCGAGAGCATGCTGGAAGGAGCCAAGTATGCGGGCGAGATCACTGCCGACACCTTCCGAGGAATGAGACAAGACGCTGCCCGAATAGTTGAAGTCGGCAGGGAAGCCTCTATGAAGACAGGAAACGCCATGGATTCGTAAGTTTTACTCCTTATTTCTTCCTATATTTTATTGGTATTCTTGTAAATATCTTATTTTCCAGGCCCTTCACTGACCAAACTCCGAAGGAAGTCTAAATCAGCTGCCCCTCTGTGTCATCTTTAAATAAATATTTTTGCTCAGAATAAGTAATAAACAGTTTTACTTCACAAATAAACAAATTTCAATGAGATTAGTTTAAAAAAACAGATGGCAAGGGCAGTAATCGGGCCATGTTGATTTTATGATGGTAATCCACTCGCATGGTACCTATTTTCACAAAAATTCTTGAAATACCGTGCCCCGCGTTCTAGTTGAAAACAGTCCCGTTTCTCATAACTTTTCTTGGTATTTCTGCAGCTTTCAAAGAAAATGAAGGAGTGTTTCCCTTTTTGGGAGTCGGTAAATGTGTTCACTGCGCTTGTTTTCCTGTAAGATATCCATGGATATCCATGGTTTCTCTTCTGGTGAATCTTCCTGGCCCCTCCTACTGTTGATGGTTTCCAATATTTTCATTTTCTAGTCACTTTTTGCTCCTCTCTCGATTCAATCACCCCTTTTCCTGGTCTCCAACGGCAAATTGTATCAATAGTCGGCGCAGGTAACTTGATGGCCTTCAATTTGGCAATACTTGAACTATAGGGAGTTCAAGACGTTGCCTTATCTTCGCCGCCCAAAAAGTTACACAAATTTATCCTCTTTTGGTGTGTTCTGTTGGACAGTGATGCCTTTGAGACAGGTTATTTGTCACATGTGTTGATTTTCTTCGAAACACGGCATATAAACAGCTTTTAAATGTTTTTTTTCCTACCTGGCTTGTTGAATTTTCCTCTCTTGGAAATCGCCACCTTCGATCTTTCCACTTCAATTTCCAGAAATCTTCAGTCTGTCAAAATGGCCAACGTTTCAACATCCCCAAAGGTTCTGGTAAGTAAAACTGTCCAGTTTCAATGATTTCTCTACAGAAAGAAGCCGAGAAATCTCCAGGCGCACATAAGAAATGTGACGTGAAACGGGAAACAGAGATAGACGTACATGGGGACGAAGACGACGAGACTACTGCCCAGCCGAATGCCGAGTCCATCCAAGCTGGCGGAAATATCATGGGCGCCTTTGATACAATCAAAGAAGCTGCGGAGAAAGTCGGGCACGCTGTGAAACGTGGGTTTGAGTCTGTCGATAAGAAGGTTAGGAATTTGTTACGCTTTTCTACCCATTTATCATGATTTCACCGTTTTTCAGTAACTATTTCAGGCCCATAAAGCTAATGTAGCCCTTGAGAGACAGATCAGTGGGGAGTCTGCTCATTCTCGTCGTACGAACAAGTCTTGAATCTTTATTTTTCTTTTGTAATCCATCAGCCAGCTGTATCGTAACGATACCAATAGTTTTGTGATATTATTCATTGCAGTTTAATATATACAAATTTATTTTCTAATAAAAACAGCTGTTCATGCAATTGTGTACTATACAACTATGTACCCGTAGTATTCTCCCCACTGCCTCCGCATTCATCAGCCGGATGACTGGTCATGTACTTGTCACAACAGCCAGTAAATCTCTCCATAGGACAGTCGGAAGTCCCTTTACATGCGGGAAGATCCTTAGTATACTCCTTGAATTCCTTATTCTGCCGGCCATAGAATAGTTTGACATAATGATGGTCTTCTAATTTTCCTTCCTTCCAGAGTTTTATCAAAATCGCCGCAGTATCCGGAGAAGTTTCTCCTTCGAGTGTTTCATTTATGATCGAAAATGAATCCAAGAGGGATTGGATAATGTATTCGTGCTAAAATTAAACAATTAAGGAAGAACAAGGCTGGTGTACAGTAGAATAGGCGTACAATTTAGGCTCCTTGCATTTGTCCTTCTTGCAGGAGGATCTCTTTTTAATATTATCCATAATGGTGTACATCATCAAGCCTGAACGGCAGCGAATCCATTGGGGGCGATGAAATTCACCAGTTCCACCAACAAATGACATACTCTGCAAAAATCACACTTACTTCTCATACAAAAGGATTTTCTTGTCATATTTCCAGAAAATCCCATTCTGGGAATCAGATCTTTGGTCCATGGTGCTATGCCCTGCTAAACGGTTCCCAAGGTACCTGAGACCGTTCAAGGGTGGTGCTCTTTGATTTTGTGCAGTTTTGCACCCCACTCACCAACCTTATAAAGAATGTGCTTGAATTCCTTTTCTGCTGATTTATTATACCATCCAGGTGTTTTTATCAGCCCCTTTGCGTTCTGAAAATAACCATTGGTTACCATAGCGACTCCATCTGTTTATACCTCGATGAGTAATGGTTCAGTTAGACTGCTCAACTTGCCCACATGCTTCAGATACTTTGACTCCTTTCCCCAGATATCAGTCAAGGCATTAGCTAGTCCAGCTTGACTTTTATTCTGTTTTATTGGGAAGCCAGCAGTGTCAAACAGTTCTTTTAGTAGCTTTTTCGGGGTCTGGTGGATACAGAGCTAAACATTTTTAAAGGTGGTCGTGTCGGGACCAGAGACTCACAAAGTCCTGATCTGTTGGGATAGTTTGAACCTCGACAGAGTTCGGCATTCCGTCAGACGACTTCTCAAACATAGCTTGACCAACAGCTGACGCCGTAATCAAACAGCGCGGTTTACCACTGCTGCGGAATTTTACCTGGAAGAAGAAAATATTTTGTCTCTATTTCTCTGTCTTGGTCTGGCATGATCAGGAACTTTAAGACCATCCGTCAACTGGGAAAACATCAAAAACTTTCGGGCAAAATGTTCCTGTTCGTTAAAGAGAATAACCGCTGATCATTGTCAACATCTGGTATCAAAAAATTGTCTAACAGTCCCCGGGAGAAGCTGTCGGATCAAAGTTACCCCGTATGTTTTCATCGAGGAGGCCATAACGCCTGGTCTAGCCTTAATCCGAACCGAAGTTTAACCGAAAAACAATTAAACTGGTCAGCAGGGGTCAGTCAATATCGGTCAACCCTTTCCGGGCGTATTTTTATCCGTCCCAGTCATCCCTACTGACCTCAGAAGGTATATATCTTTTATCCAGGAAGCCGTTATCCACATATCTTTGCTTCAAAGCATGACCAAACTTGTGGGCTTGTTTGAGACCTTCCTTAGCTTTTTTTAAAAGAAACTCTGGCTCCCTACATCGGTCAGCATGCCTTTCCCTTTATAATAATACTTTTCCGACTCCTTGTTACTGAATTCGTAGATAGGGGCTCGAGAACCATGGCGAAAGATCTAAATTTTATTAGAAATGAGAGAACAAAGGCTTACAGCTTGAACTTGGAGAAGTTCATCACTTCCTATAACAAAATTAACCAGAGAACAGACGCAGGAACATAACAAGATAGTTCATAATGTGACAGTGACCAGTTGTCTCATGTTCACCCCCTCTGTCCGTAAATCAGTAGTTCTGGTTTCCTTCTGGTTTCCTTTTCGTCTCCTCTCGCTGGTCTGGAGAAATCAAAAGAGCGAGAAAACAACAAAAACATGGTGGAGTCCCCGCCTTTTCCGATTCCCTTGTTCATTCTTTCCGGATGGCGTCAATAACATCTCCCTCTTCCGCCGTCTCGAGGGGAAGTCGGGAGAGAGAAAAAGAGTGAGAGAGTAAATAACCACAACAAAACAACAGACGTGCCCGTCTGCCTCGCTCGTTTTCTCTCGCTTGTCTCACGAGGAGGATTTTGGCGCCAGGGTGGTCATCATTACATTCTCCAGCTGGCGTCACGGGACTCGGCATACATTACTGCTGTTTTTACTTGTCAGAGGAAGATTACATCACCCGGAACGAATACCCGGTCAAGAAACGGACGGCAGGACCGAAAGAGATTAGGGGCTCTTGAAATCAAAGGCCCAAGTCTTCTGGTGCTGTAGAACTCTTCAATTCTCTCACCTAAAACCGAAATTCAAATTCAGTTAGTCTAGTAAGTGAGTGCCGGCTGTCCTGTGCCCTAATTGTTTTTTTAAATGGACTGGTTCTTCTTCAATAGAACTGTTAAAAGCCTGGGGGCGCCATTCCGGCACCAGTGGACGAATTCCTGGCTCCCGAACAGTTGACTTAACCAGAGTGCTGCCGGCTACGTGCCTTTCTGAAGAGTTTTCCCCCCGCATTGGCATTAGAATTTCATAGGAGGTCCCGGAAGGGCTCCCCAGCTTTTTGTGTGAGGATCCCCCAGAACAGCTGGTCTCTCAGACCCGCCAGCCATCTGACGTCATATTATTACCTCCAGCTGACTACCCCAAGACCCGGCACCCCGCAGTTACAAATCTCGGCTTCTTTCTTTCTTTCTCTAGGCCAAACCCCCCTCCCCCGCTCTTTCTTCTCTCTCCGTTTTTGTTGGTGCCAATCGAGTTTTCATCTTTGCTTCTTGGGCCAGAAAATTTGATTTGCTCTCATTTTTACGGCATGAACAGCGACAAACCTATGTAACTAGCAGCAGCTAGCATTTGATGCTGGAGATAAAATTTCGCCTTTTCACATCACTGACCACTCCACGCGGTGATGGTCGTGGACATAGTACAACTTCACGTGTTGATTTTAATTTTGATTTATTCCTTGACGGAAACTTTGTTTGTCAATTTGCTATTCTATATAAAAACAACCCTGTTTGGACCAAGAATACACAGCATAACTTCACCCCTGCTAGACAGTCTAGCCCGCCCGGCTAGTTGGTCTTATCAAAGTTTGGTTTATTGCTCTTTGCTCCGGGTTACTTCCCAATCTCATTTGATCATATGGGGCTTATGTAATCCACTCTCAATCACGTCTTATTCTTCTCCCACACCAACTCCGGAACGGCTCACGCGCTTTCCAACCCAGATAACCGCTACTCTGAATCATATTTCCGCTTTTGGGACATGACAAATTTGTCATGACAGCATGATAAGGACGCGGAAAAGGGTGGTCTCGTGGGTCTGGAAAGTTTCCGATGGAAATTTGGAGCTGTTCTCGGGGCGTGTACCCTCAAAGACAACTGCCAAAGATGCACTCGAGACCACCTGGCCGGCCCCTACCGTGCTTTTCCCCGAGTAATTGTGGCCAACAATCCCTCTTCCACGTTTGTTAGGGCTGTAGCGCGGCCACGGGGCCCCTGCAAGGAGCCACAAGGCCCCCACTGGCTTCAACCGCCCCATCTCCCTTCCCACTTATGACTTCCCAGTGGGCTTCCCAGTGGAGGGGACTTCCTTGTGGACATGCCCGCAAGAATAACGTTCCAAAAGCCAAATTTCCTGTCCACTCTCGAACTGCAGTCGACAAGTTTTGTTCCCCTGTCCCTTCCTGTTATATTTGCCCACGTGCTGCCGCTTTATTTTTGTTTGTTTTGCTCCCGAAAGAGAGCGAGAGAATTGTGAGGCTTCCTTGTTATTCTCAATTTCTTCTCCTTGGACTCTTTCTCCGTCTCTCCTTGATAACCAGACTTTTTCCCAGCATTTTCAGTTTGATAAGACTTCGTGCGTTCGTTCTGACCTTCCAAAAATGAAGACAACAATGGCTGGCGTTGCTTTTATCTATTTCGCCCTAATTTGTAATTTTTATCATAAGTCTAACGGGTTCGTCTACGATGAATTTTACGCGTATTGGTCAGTTTCCCCATTTTTAACCAAATAGCGTTCTTTTTAGGAAAGTAGTGCCTATGATATTCTTGGTGGCATCTACTCTTCTCCATAAATTGGGAATGAGTGTGAAAGAGAGTCGAATAGCCGCCCTAGGCCTGGCTTTTGGCACTGCTGGCGATTTTATGCTTGGCGGTAGTCATGAAAGCATCGTTTTTGGAGCTATCGCCTTCGGGTTGGGGCATATGGCTTACTTGGTGAGTTTAGAGCTCAAAAATTGGAGTTCTCAAGGGTCTGGTAGGGCTTTCAAAGACTGCACCACACCCGCCAGTTTTTTGCCGGCTCCGGCGAGCCGGAACCCTTGAGAACAGGCAGTAAACTTCAAAAATCCACTGTATTTGAATAAACAACCCATTTTCAGTCCCTTTTTGCTCACAAGACGCTAGCTCTCCATATTCCAACATGTGTAGCCGTCGTTTCCTGGGCAATGCTCCTCTTTCAAGTCTGTATCATGCCGCTGATTAGCCTCCAACCTGTAGCAGTCGGGATTATGGTTCTTTACTTCGTCCTACTGTCGACTTGCTTCGTCCTGGCTGCTTCCCAATATTTATTGAGGTCAGAAAAGGATCCAGAAGAAGTGAGTCTCTCTTTTAACAAACTTTACTGATCTCATACCATTTCAGGCCTTATTCTTCCGATTTCTCGGCTTCGGCCTATTTTTCGTCTCCGATTCCTCGTTAATTCTCGGCGCTACAGGTTGTTACATTCCAATGGAGTCGGTTGTCGTCTTGGGGACGTATTTCACTAGTCAATATTTTATTCTCCACTCATTTGTGACACAAGCAATGTACGCGAAAGGCTTTAATCCCGAACAGAACCCTTTAACAACACTAGTTCAATGATGTATGTACAATAATTAAATAAATATGCCATAATAATAAATTGTATTAAATTGTACCTCTTTTTAAACAGTGGAGACCTTCTTATAGGTTCAAACGAGGATTATTTAGTTAGACGAAGAAAAGGATGCAAGTCTGCCATTTATTGTGGCCGTTCGTAAATATGTTCGTGACTTGGAGCTCAACATAAGGTATGAGTGCTCGTTCGATCCGGACTCTTTCCTTGACTATTCGGCGACCAATGAATTTTTCAAGGTATTTTTTTTCTTTATTTGTCTCCCTGAGTGCTTTATTTCAAGGCTGTACGCGTGAATTCTTACCACAAGTCAGACAGGGACATTCCGAATTCTAGATCCAATTGGGGCGTCTACAATGAATCAAATTATGGTATATATCACAACTGTCCCTACACTCATCAGGTATGATCTTTATGGTTTAATGAGCTCGTGAGCATATTAAATAGATTACTGTAGGTCAAGTGAGATATTGGAAATGGGCGGGGGAAGCGTTTTTGTTTTATGCCGCGTTCTGGTCCGTTTACACATAAGTGGAAGTTTGTGCCGATCAAGAGGCAGGTCATATGTGCTTTATAGTTCGAGCTCGAGAACCATGTGTCTTTTTAGTTAAGGCTATGAATTCCAGTGACCATAGGACTCGAGTCGGGTTGTGTTGGATTGACTGACGATCGCTTCAACCTTGATTCGAACTCAGTCATATCTCGTAGATACTTTATAATTTCGCTGACATTAAATTTGTCTTTGAAAAGCTGCGCCAATACTCCGTGTTTAGACGAAGTGCCAAAAGTGAAAGCACCAAAATGCGCGAAGCCAATAATTCCATAGACTTAGGGGTGGAAATTAAAATGAAAGGCTGTTTTTTTTTCAATTGCTTGGTCAATTTCCTTCAGTCTTGTTAGCCGATCATTCATTACGTTTTCAGATGGACAGGGTGTCCATAGGCTTTGCTCAAGTAAACGAGCCAATTTTTTGAACCGTATTGGCTGGTATAAATCTCCGTCCGACGACGCCATCAAGCGCACAATGAATGAATTCTTCCACGGCTCGTCAAATCTGGAATTTCATACCTACTCATCAATTCGATGCTCTGATCTAGACGACAATAGCTATCCCATGTATGTATCCTACTTTCCGGCTTCTCTAACAACTTCTTTTCAGGCTGGAATATCTTTTCAACCAATATAAAGACTTCGAGGAGTGTTACTCGGACAGATATGGTCATCACTGGTATACGACGATCACGACCGAAGAGACCGGAAGGAAGCATAGACTGAGGATTTCTAAAGAACCCAGTTATAAGGCTAGCGTCACTATCGGAAGGGAGAAGACCTTTGCCGAAATGGAACAGAAGGAGTTTTGGCATTTCTTCTCTCGCGACGAAAAATGGTACAAAATGGAGACGGCTCTGGAGCCGGAAGAAGACGAGGCCAAGATGGACGGCGGCGAGGCCCAGCCCGAAGGTGCCGAGTAAGAAGAGAGGCAACAAGAGGCCGCAAACGGCTGTCTGTAGATATATTTTATGGTAATTGTGAGTGGGTTACTCTGGAGTTTTATTATATCTCTCGCAGATGAGTTCCTTAGGTCGGAGGGAATTTCATTTTGCCTTCTGTCGACTCCGGCTCTTCATTTTGGGCATGGGCTAGTTTATCTTCAGGTGATTCGTCTTTTACACTGACAAGGGAAGGATACTTGCTCGGCATCACTTTTTCACATTTTTTTGATGCCATCTTGTAGAGAATTTTCTGGCGATCAAGACATATCTTTCCTTTTTGCTAAAATCGCGTTCTGGAGGAGGAAAATGGAAAATGAGTTTCAATACTAAACGTATTTTTGGACTTGTCTATTTTCATTCTCCTTCTAAAAATGTGAAGCGATGACTGAGTGGATAGTGCACCTTCCCATAAAATTTATGGCTTTTTTTCAACTTGGGTTCAATTTTTCCAAGGGACCAAGTCATTTTTGTAATTTTTTTGGGGGTGATTGACATCCTTTGTTTCTAACACTCACAATTACGTTGGTGAGGAGAATACTGGACTCGCGAGTGATGGCGGAATTTTCAGAGCAGAAGGGTGCGGAAAAACCTTCTCGCCCTTGTTACGGCATATCAAGGAGAAAGTAGTCGAAAACTGATTCAATCACCCCCAAAAAATTACAAAAATGACTTGGTCCTTTGGAAAAATTGAACCCAAGTTGAAAAAAAGCCAAAAATTTATGGGGAGGTGCACTATCCACTCAGTCACCACTTCACATTTTTAGAAGGAGAATGAAAAATAGACAAGTCCAAAAACACGTTTAGCATTGAAACTCATTTTTTAGCAAAAAGGAAAGTATAAATCTTGATCGCCAGAAAATTCTCTACAAGATGGCATCAAAAAAGTTTGAAAAAGTAATGCCGAGCAAGTATCCTCCCCTTGTGAAGAACGACTAAAATTAAACCCAAAACAGGAAAATCTGACCTATCGTAGCGGTCTGTATCCATAATCGTGTTGTAATCATGGCTACCGTCAAGAACCCCTTTCTAAAAATCAAAATATTCCAAAAGAGAGCAGACAACAACTCACATCTTGAGGAGGAGAGACTTCACCGGTTAGGGAAGCATCCTGCTACAAAATGAAGCCATTATCCTCCAAATTAAATGGGAAGACTCACATTTCTGGATGCATTTAGACGAAAGAAAGGAGTGTTCAAACGGGACTCAGACATGCGACGATGTTTTTGATAAACAATAGGGCGCCTCCCCCACCTCTTCCCGCTGGGAGGTAAACATGTTTGCAATTGGCATCACAGCGGATCTTTTTGGTCTCTTGCCCTTTGAAAAATTATGAAAATGGGAAAGAAGTCGTCGAGTGAACATTTATTAAAAACTGCGAGTATAATAATGATAAAAATGAGGAATTTCAGTCGGAAAACTCATTGGGAAAGTACTTTGCTATTATTCTTTCCAGATATCGTTGAAGGTTGGGGAATTCTTCCGAAACCATTCTCTTTACTTCATTTGGCTTTTCATAGTAGCACATAGACGCTAACTGGCCGAAAACGGAGCAATCTACCTAAAGCACGACCTGAATTTCTAGAAATTCGGGGCTTTCCATACCACATCAATCTTATCTCCCAGGAAGTACTGCCTATCTCCTAGGATATCGTTCAGAGCGGTGAGATCCTTCCTCAAGAGGAGGTTGAACTCTTCTTCTTTGAGATTTCCACCAACTGTTGGTGGATACCGGGTGGCGATTCTTCTCCCAATCATCCATTTGACTATTGGATAGAAGAGTTTGGCCAGGGCGTTCAAAGGGAAGGCCATTTGGCTGATTATGATATCAGTAAGGCCGGACTCGAACTTGTAGTGGAAAAGGATTCTGGAAGAAATGTTTTGAATTTATCACTCTAGAAATGAAATATAAAATGAGATATAAATCCCTTTCCTCCTTATTCCCAGTTTCAGTATGTTCAAGTAATGTTTACAAAATACTTACGCATAGGTATGGGTGTCAACGAGTCTTTCCACAGCACGGGCAATACCCTGTTCACGTGAATCGGCATGAGACTGAAAGATCAGGGCGAAATTTACGTCAAAGAACCCCTACCTCTATTTCGAATCGGTTCCTTAGCATCTCTATTATGAGCTGAGAATCAGCATACTGTTTCCCATTGAGCTCAATAAATGGCAGAAGACCGTGCTCGGATCTGTGGCTGTTGTTATTTATGGCCTGAAATGGATGTGCTACAATTAAACAGTCTATTCTCTAGCCTACCTCGTAGCGGATATTATTAGCCTTCAAAAACAGCTCCAATTTCATGCAAAATGGCGAATAGTTGGCCATTTTTGGAGCCCGTTCAAATTGAAAGAAATAGACGACATCCTTCTGCCACTGTTTCTTGTGCAATCCAACCATATTTTTAGCGAAGAATTTCTTGTAGACAATGTAGGCTGCTCCAAAAGTAAAAGTGAGCAACCAAACGGTGAGGTAGCGGCTATTGTCCACTGGAAAGAAAGAATAGAGTGAGGAGGTTATAATCATGACAGGGGGATGGCGGACAGCGAGAGGAAGGTCAAGAGAGGAAGGACGTGTTGTTGTCTCTCTGCCACTCGCTCGCTCTCTATCCTGCTTACGTTGTCACTGTTATTTTGGCAGAATTTGTTAGAAATATAATGTGGGTTACACACAAGAACGGGGATGAGGTACGTCACGAAAAGGACCCTTTGGATAGCGAGTAAAAGAGACCGCCAAACTTTTCGAAAGCTCCAGAAAACAAAGAAAGAATCCAAGGCAGGGAGATCAAACAACGAAAGACACCGGCCGGATTATAATAAGAGTAAAACTTCACCAGTCCAGAAACTACTACCCTCTTCTTCGTTTTCCTCAGAAGTTCAAAATAATGTTTTCTGCTCAAGATCCAAAGGATTAGAACCGCAAGAGATTTGCTTGAACTTCCCCTCTGGCCGCTACTTCCAAACGCCATTGCCTTGTTGACATAAATAGCCGCTCCCCCTAAAAGTGGACCCTAAACTCAGAAACAGAGGAAATTAAAGCAGTTTATTGCAAAATAAATTCAGAGGAATACCGAAAATGAGATACAGTTCTTCATGGAATTAATATTGTGTCATGGGGACGTGTATTTTGCTAGCCACTGATGTCTTGTCGTCCTTGTGATTCTCCACCACTTCCTCTTCCTGGGTCGTCTTGTTGAAACCATCCGCAACGGCGTCAACGACATCCTCCGCAAAATCTAATGTTTTCTCAATGAGACCTCTCTAAAAATAGCGGCAAAAGTTTCATAAATCTTGGAAGCAGGGGAGCACCTTATTTTGTGGGACGGCAAGCTCATCATGCATTGTAAAGCCTTTATCTTCTAAGAGACCAAAGAAGTTCGGAGTGTGCTCGTTCTGAAATGATCATTGTGACGTTTTCATTAGTTTACATTAACAATATTTCGGGTAAGATCCAATACTAATGGATTAAAAGAAGTAGGAGACAATTCACGCCCAGTGTAAACGTGAAAACTGGCAACTTTGGGCTTTTGGTTACTTCTCGCCTTTTCAATTTGATTTCCCTCTGTTTTCGGTTGCCTAGAAATTTGGCTCAAGTTAGCCGTCTAGACGAGGATTACACTTTTATTTTCTAAGGGTTCTTTGAAATTATTAAATTCTTGCTTAAGCCAAAGCTTAAAAGCAGATCAAACATAAGACAACGTTTTTTGCCTCATAAAAGGACTTTTTCTAACTTGTGAGAGTGCCTTATATTTGGTTTCACTTAGAATTTTAATTCATTTAAATTTAAAAATTGTCCTTATTTACGAATTTGGTTGCATAGAGCCGGTTATTTAAACGAAATAGAACAAAATCCCTCAAAGACTTCTCAAAATGTTCGAAAGCTCTTTGAGCCCTGATAAAAAGCTATTTTCTCGCCAAAGAGGACTTTAAAAATAGGAAAGACACAACAACTTACATCTTCAGACATGGTTTAAGTTGAGGAGACAGCTATTATGACGAGAGTGAAAAATAGACTGCGACGCCGCCGTCCCCGATAGACCTGTTTACAAAACAAGTGATCCATCAGACCATGTGAAAAAATGAGCGGGAACCAGCCGAGTCAACACGTGGAGTGCTGATTGGGAAACCTTGCCTCCACTTGTTTTTGTCTATCTCTATTCATTTCCTCTCTCTCTCTCCCTGCTGGGGCTCGTGACAAATTTGGGTCCTGGATTCTATTTTAGTATAGTGGTGATGACAGGATAAATAATTTATTGACTCCAGAGAGCCGAAAAAACACATGTACAAAAGACCACTAACAAAAGGGAATGTGGTAGGAGTGATAGAGATTAGTCAATTTGTTGGTGGAGAGGGAAACGACTCCTGTTGCCGAGGTTATGCTGGTCCTCGGGGTACTGAGCGGCACGGGCTGCCTTATCTTCCGGAGAATTGTGGACCACTCTGGAAACGAGGAAAATTACCGTAATCAATCATTTGAGAGCCTGTATTTTAAGGAACTACAAGGTTGCTTGATTTTCTGGGTCTGCAGATCCCGCGCCAAGCACAAAACCCGGGACTTCTGTAATCTATGGGGAAGCCTATTAATTTATCGTTTCGATCGTCTCGGAACCGTTTCCCCAATGAATAGAATCCTAACCACCGATTAAAGTGAAAAACCTACTTCTCATAGCAATTCTCCACAGAGTCGATGACATTCTCCGCGGCTTCCTTGGTCTTTTCCAGGATTCCCTTCTAAAAATCTCTTTTAATTAATTAGTTACCGTAATCTTATTAAAACTGAACAGTACCACGCATATCCGGGTGAGTATCAAATGCTATTACAAAATTATACAAAATTGGCTGCGTAGGCCGCTACCCTCGAGCACATTTGATACCCAGCCGGAATATTGTCTGTAATTATCTCCCTCTCATCGTTTTCTAGATCTACTGAGTATCAAATGAGCGCAAGGTTAAAAATACAGTAGCAGCCAATTAATACACACTGTGTTCCTCATCTAGACATTTGATACTCACCCAGATAAATCGGGAACTATCCATTCTTGTAATTAGTAAATTAGAACCTACACCCTGGTGCGGGCTGTTGGCTTCGTCTTTCAGAGATCTCTATAAACAAATGTTTATTCCTAATTATGATAATGAAATGCTTACGTTGAACTGCATGGTCGGAAGCATGCTTCTTTACTTTCGTAACGTTGTGTCGCGGCGAGAGGGGGGACGGATGATGAAAATGGAAAGCTCCTCTGGCGAGAGACTCTCCGTACTCTTATTATTGTCTTCACTGAGCGCGAGAAGGGGCAGAGTTGTTTACGAAAAATAAGGACATGTGAGGCTAACCAGGCCAGAGGGGGAGTCAACACCGAGGGGGGCTCTAATGGGCCGGAGTGGGTGATTGGGAAATGGCCGAGGGAGGTATCAACACATTCCGATCTTTGAAACTATGCCATAACTAATGACTACGGCGAGTGTGTGGAAATTCTAGTAGATTGTGTTAATTACGAGAGTCATAGTCCAAGATCGTGGGATACTATCAAAGCTCACCAGAGAAGACGTTTCCTGGATGGTTTCCCCTGTTTTATCCTAGTTATCAATTCAATTGAATCGATGTGCAGAAGAAAGCTTTTTCCAAAAAAACTTTCCCCTATTTCCTTCCCATTCATTAGAAGAGAATAGGAGACTGATTACGCTTCCCAAAATATGAGGTGAGGTGTGAACCCTTACTTAAGTACAACAAACTCTATTAGAGGGAAGGTAAGTGACTCGAGTCACTGAATCTTTCAGCACGAGTATTCCCACACAGGAAAAGACTACGCCTCGAGACAGGACATAATTGCTTCAATGACGAATAGTATAGGAAGAATCGAAGGAAAGTGGCTTTACGAAAGTAGCACAGTAGTCTCCACAAAATGAAGGGCATTATTGGACGGATGAAGTGGAAATGGATTGAACCCTGCTACGTACTGCTTCCTATCTTTTCTCTCTTACAAATAAAGCAAAGATCTGGGTTAGTTGAAATTTTATCAGCCGTCAAAAACAACTAATAATAAGTATGACGGTTTGACACATGTACAGAGAGAAGAGATCAAATTGTTTGGGTTATAGCCGTAGTGAAGCCGTTGTCATCTATTCCTGGATCTGTCCCTCCCGCCTTGCTTTAGCTTGGCGCCTCTCAATGCTATCCAAGAGCATTTTCCCGGCCTTGGAGATGATCGAGAAGAAGATGAATCCACCGAAGATGATACAGCCACCGACGGCAATCAGCTGCCAGCTCGGTCTGTTCAAGAGGAAACCAATCAGAGCGATCATCTCAAGGACGTAGACAAAGCCAGCGACGACCTAAAATTACCATTTTTAGAATTTTTCCGTTTTACTTTCTCTCAAAAAGGGAGTGGAAAAACCAACCTGCCGATGGAGATGAGAGCCGCAGAAGCTGCCAACTGGGCCAGTAATGGAGCTGACGGGAATGGAGATGGCGAAGGAGCACCAGGCCAGTGTATCAATGTCTCCCATCATCACGGCTCGGTAGTAGAACCCAATCATGGCATTGATTCCTAAAAATTGATTACCGGTAAATATTTTAAACTGTGATTGGTTTGTCACGCGCTGCTCCCCTGCCTGTCTCCCCTGCCGCTCCCGACGGGCGGCCGTTACTCTTTCAACGTTCAACCAGCCGGTTTTTCAACCCCGTTGATATATGATCACCGTCGACAAAATTTACCCTCCACATTACACCGTTTGTGGTCAAAAAGTCAGACTCACCTTTGAGAATGACAGTAGTCGGGGTGGCGGTCTTTTCAGTGACTCGGAAAAGGAGGGTAATCACGGAGAAGATGCAGATATCAATTCCAGAGCCGGCGAAGGCGTCAAAAACTCCTCCAACGAAGCCAGTAAGGACAAGGACGGCTCCCTTCCAGTAGTTGAACTCGGGGATTTCCTTGAAGGTTGGGCGCTTCTTCTGGGCATTCAGGATTCCCAAAGCGGCGGCAAACGCGGTCCAAATGGAGACGAAGAGCATCTTCTTCTGCATTCCATTGAAGAGAGGATCGACGAAGTGGACACCAATAATGAATCCCGGAACACAGCCAAGGGTTCCCAAAATGACAGCTCGGTGTTCGAATTTGACCTTCATGAAGAGGACACAAGCCAGGGCGGAGGTCATTCCTAAAGAACAAAATGAGATAAACAAACGGCAGATGGACGAACCGATGGATTGGATCATGATGGAGAAGTCTCTTGCAATACTGGGAGCGATGTGGAGGGCCAGGGTCATCACGGGGAAGGCAACGGCACCGGAACCTATAAATTCTCCATGTTTACGTTACGGTAACTCTTACCTTCAGATGTAATTCCACCGACGAAGGACCCCAGGACCATAGTCAAGGGCATTGGCCAGTACTCCGGGTACCATTTGAAGAAATTGTGACGGATGGCTGTTGCCCACCAGAAAATCTGCAAACGTTCCTTGATGCTACTTTTGTAAAAAAAAAACGAAAAAACAGGAATTTATTGAGGTATGAGTAACGGACGAAATAATCCTCTTTGAAGGGATTTGTCTTTGAACGGGCCGGTAAAAAATGACACAGAAACTCACATGGATCAGAATCAGCGGAATGAATACGGCAATGAATTTCCTGTACTTGATGAAGATCAAGTCCTGGAGAGTAGGATTTGGTGGCAGGTTGGCCAGCTGATTGGCGGCGTCCTCTTCCAGATGCTGTCCTAAAGTTATTTTTGGTCAAAATTCAGAAGAAAGCTATCGTACCTTCGAGGAAATACTTCCTAAACCACTTCTTGACCTTCTGCCCGCAGGTTAGAGGCTCTTGCACAGTGTAGGGGGTCTTTTCCATGGAGCCGTTGAGCTCAATTGGCTGGATGGCGTTCATCCTCTCTCTCTCTCTCTCAGATTTGATGAACTAAAACATTATTTAAGGTAAGTAAAATAAATAAAAAAACGAACCTGATGATGTGGACGAATTGTTCGAATCGAGCGGTAGCTGCCCTGTCTTTTATACGCGACCCCTGTCCAACGGCCGAAACAAAACGTCAGCTCCGCCCATTGAGACGCATTTCTCCATTTACTGTATTGGCCAAAAGACAACGTTCTTATATTTTCTAGAAGATAGTGTAGAAATTAGACACAGTACAAATAAATAGAGAAAGGGTTTCCAGAAGAGCTGACGGCTAAATGAACAGAGGAGGATAACGGGAACCTGCCGCGAAAACGAGCAGGAAAAAGTCAGTTGTATGGGGGTTTCTTAAAAGTTGGCTTACAACGGCTACAGTAACCCAGAAATTAGCTTAACAAAATGGAATAGGTAGATAAATAAAAAGTCTAAGCTAAATTATTGTAACCGTTGTACTGTGTTAATAATTCGTAAAAAATGGAAATATACAGCTAGGATACAAAAGGGTTCTTGTTATTCTTTTCTCTTGTTATTTCCTCGATCTTCACAAAGGATAGTCTCTTACTGCAGACGATCTCAGTGTAATCGACCAGAACTCCCAACTGATCACCAGGATCTGACTAACTGGAAAGCTTTTAGGTGACATAACAAAGCACAAAGAGGCTTCCATGAGAATATCACGGGGATGAGTTGAGAATTCTGATGGAACCGGGTTCATTAGATCAAACTCCATAGTTGGGTTGTGTTTCTTAAAATAGTATAGGTTCCGGTGCATTTTTGTAATAAGAATGTGAAAGACGAAAGGGAGCATTCGTGTGATAGAAAACGAAAGATGGACCGGGGATGGTCAAGAATAAGATGGAAGGCGAACTGGCAGTCCGCGACCTCTTTTATACTTGGTTTACGGTAGCCGATGTGGCTGGCTCCTTTCCACTGCCGTCGTGAACGTTCATCGACCAATTTGCCCCCCCCCCCCCCCCCCCCCCAAAAAAAAAAAAAGACTTCTTTTTGTTTTTCTTCTTCACTTCTCCATTTCCTGTCTCTACAGTCACACCATTTTACCCCCTCCGGCTAGTATTTTCCTATTGCTTATATAGGCATTTCTTGTCCAACTCTAGAGTCCTTTGATGACGGCGGAAGGCCGAATTGTGTTATCAACACAACGGTTTTGTCTCTCAACCTTCAACCTTCACCGATCAAACCAGTTCAGAGACGAGAATAGCTACCGCGCCTGACAGACAATCCACACCAAACGGAAGTGACGACTCCTGGGACTGATAACGGTTCCTTTATTCCTGCTGATCCATCCTCTTTCTGGGTGATTCATTCATATCCGCCCTTTAAATTGTGACAATAGAGTAAACATCGCCCCTTTCTGGATTAAAATAAGGGGGCCAACCAGGTGCGACTGAACTCGCTCGACAGTCCGATTAGTTATCACACCCTCAGGGGCCGGCTATTGTTTCTCCTCTGTCGTGTTAATTGATGGCCACGGTCTATGTCAATCGATCCTCGTCGCCCAATCAGTTCAGTTTCACCGTTGATAGGTCACGTCCATTTCTTGTCTGTTCTTGAACCTTCGCGCGAGAGAGAAAGACAGCAGTCCATCGTCCAGTGATAAACGATTATTGCTGGCTGAAAAGAGTGACAAAGTTCTACTGGTACAAGAAGTGCGCACAAACTTCTACAAAAATGTTTACCGAAAGAAGAACGACACGAACTGCTCCTGTCCGGTTTAGCCTGATTATCTTCCTTTTCTCCTGTTTTTGAGGGTCATAAGGAGAGGTGTCGCTTTAGTTTAATTACTTGTCTATCTCTTTGTTACCTATTTGACCAAAAGATGAGACAGCTGCTGTCGAAATTCGGCTGTTTTCCGTATAAAAAGTGCATTAGGAACCTCCCACCGGTAAACGGCGCCGGTTGCTCCAAGGCGGCCAATTCAAACTGGGAATCCGTTTGTATTGCAGGGTATAGGAAGGCAACAAGGATTCTCTTCAAACAAACATAGTTTTTGGTCAGAAAAGGGACTCGTGTTTCTTTTTAAAGCTTTTCAAATCAGGATGGTTTATGAGATCTAGTTAAATTTTTTATATCTACAAGAATTCCAGCTGATGATACGGTAGTTGGTAGCAGAAAAGTGTATTACAAAAGGAATACAACCACCAGAAGCGCTTCTTTCTTTGTCTTGGGTCCTACAGCGTGAATACAACCCGGAGCGGAACTGTTTGGAACGACCACAAAGGATATACGTCATGACCTGGTATTCTCCGCACCTCACAAATTATGACAGCGATGCGGGTGTGCTAAATATTCCTGTGGTAATCGCCAATGGTTTATCGAACAATCCGATTCTCTCCTATGAACCTTGCCGGTGAACTTTAAACAAAAGGATGGTCGACCGCTGATCGTCCGACGTAATCAAAGGAATTTTTCTACTGGGGCAAGGGAGAGAATTGATAACTTTTTGGAAGAAAATAGCCGCCGCCGAATCATGAAACCTTCCTCGGAAAAAGTGAAAGTCTATTGGAAACGCCTCGACAAAAGATTTCCACTCCAGGTGGCTGAAAATATCCGAGGTCCTCCAAAGCGTTCTGGCGGTTTTGACCATGCTTTGACTAGCGTTATCCTTGTTGCTTCCGGTTAAACCGTCTAACTGTGGTTGTTAGGAATTGGTTCACCAGAGTCATAAAAGAACACTTTTTAAACGTTCTACAGGATACTGGAAAGTAGACTAACAAGAGAGAAAGGTGAGTGCCGCAAACGTCTCCAGTCGTCGGTTGCAGATGTTAACGGAATTCTGGTGAAAAATTGAATTATACCAGTGAAATAAAGAAGTAGAGCCAAATTTTTTATTGCTCCATATCACAATATAAATGGCTTCTTTGCGGCGTCACTGGCCGTAGGTGGATGAAGGTTGTCGGTGTCAAAATGAAACTCGCGCAGTGAGAAGTTGTTGAGCCATATATCCAAATTAATCCACTGTCTGTCAGGCACCTAAAATTTTTTTTCCAAAAATAGTCCTAAAAATTCATATGGATCATAGCGCGAATTATTCACTTTTTAGTAGTCAGCATGCTCTCAAACACATTCTCAAACAACGGCAAATCAAAGAGAAATTCAATTGGCCATCCAAAATGCGATATTATTGCTGATTGGGCATCGTATTTAAAGAGACTCTATGGTACCTCCTCCAAGACGGTTCGCGGTTTGAATTTTTCTCTTTCATTTTTTTCTTCTTTTGATATTTCGCTTTATTTTTATACTTTGTACTTGTTTTATTCTTATTATCTTTGTTGCTAAATTATCTACATTCGACCGCGCATCTTTGGCAGTATCACTGAATACGGGGCATGCGATACAAATGTCGAAAAATAAATGACAACGCAAGGAATAAATCTAAATACCATTTCATGAATTGCTTTTGATTCTGCTATTGTTTTTGACACATAGAGTAGCATGTTAGCAACATTTTATAACAGCTACAGGAAAAAAATTGAGTAAAAACCAGTCTAATTAGCATATTGCAAGACCTCAGCACATTTCGTCATTATATCATGTGCATTGTTTGTTGTATTGCTTTCCCTTGTTGTTTTATCATTTCTATTTTGTTTTCTATTGTTTCTAATTGATAATACATTATTTTTAGATGTGCAAGCACAAGAAGGAATAAGCGGATTGAGCAGCAAGAGCTCTTCGCAGGGCATTAGACGAATATTCAAGTAAGTTTGTTTTCGATGGTTATCCTTCAATTTAGATGTTGTATATATTATTATCCAGCTGTATTATGGCTTGCTTTGCGTTTTTATATGTTGAATTACCCCAAATAGAGGCGAAGCTCTGCGCAAATTTTTTTTCGCTTTCACGACCTGTAATTTATTTGCTATTTTTGTTCCTTGATGTATTCTAATGTTTGTTTTTCAGAGTAAGATGGTATTCAACTCCATTGTGATACTGTGAATAAATGTAACACCTTATTGAAAATAAAAATGTTGTTGATTTTTGGGTGAATCGCTCACCTGCCGATATGCTAACGTTGATGCGGATCGATGTTTTTATGCATTTTTAGAAGTAAAAAAAGTGCAGAATGTTGATGAATCGCAGAAATGCGAAAATAGGAAAATAATCGTATTCAAAAAATTACTATTTGAAAATGCGCGTACCGTAAACCGACGCGCACCCAAAAAAGTACCATAGAGTCCCTTTAAGCCAAGTTTTTGATTATGGGCGACATAGTATGGAATGAATGGAACTAGGGAACTAACTTAATTAACGCTTCGTATTTAAGCTATCAGCCATAGTAGAATGTGGCAAACATTGTAGAAAAGGCCGTTTTGTGAGCTGCTAGTAATCATGCGCTCTGGCAGTGCCAGTTACAACCCAGGGCATGAGATAGAATTAAATCCAAACTGAGACAGTGAGAAGTTGAGTCATCATCAAATGGACCTATTCTCATCGCGCAAGCTCAAAAAACGAGCAGGCCATTTTCGAAAATTTAAGGCTCTATCTCTACCAAGTTTGAAATAAAGCGCGGGTCATATAGCGCAATTTGTTATCAGTATGTTTTTTTTTTCGGTTTGGATAACTAACGTGTGGTTATTGTGGTTTGACTCGCTTCCCGTGGTGAACATACCGAGTTACTAGATTTTAAATACGCGCTCGACAATTGCACAAAAGTTTGTGCAGGAGAAACGGAACCCAAAATAATCAGCGGTTACCAGATCTCAAGCGCAGCTCTAAGCGCAATGGTGCGCATCTCGGGTGTCACAAGGTGGGTTTGATTTTTTGACAGTTTTTTGACCATTGTAGTTTTTCACCTGCAATTGGTGTGAGATCACTTTTCAATCGAAAAAGAGCACAACGCTGAATCCTTGTAAATAACTACACTTACCCGATTTTGATCTGTACCCAGCTCTACGTGAGTAATCGAATTTGCAAAGTCCTTTGCACAGACAGCCAACTCATCCCTTGCAGGTGTCCTCCGAGACTGTCCTGGACAGAGCCCGCCTTCCTCTCCCGTCTCTCCGGACTTTTGCAAAAAAAAGTCTAGAAATTTCTCACTCACAAACAATTCATTTCGAAAGAGCTCTATCTCCAACGCGCCCAACTGCATTTGTCCTCACTTGCGCAGTCCTGTTGGTCTCCCGGCATTCAGCCTTTCCCAGCAGAACACCTTTTTCGGTAGAGCCACGACGTTACTACAGGCTTCCAATGACTGGCAGAGGAGGACAATGTGAGGCCTTTTTTGGGGAATGGGCCAAGTTTGCGCATTTTTTAAGGCAGGGTTATACGAAATTTGGCATACTGTAACTACTAATTAATATAAAGGTTTTTGTTCTCCTGATCAGGGGAGCTAGCTTCCCGACTTCATTAATCCTTGAGCCATACAGTAACCCAGCCCGAATACGTCATATTCCCTCCTAACTTTACGTGCAGAAACAGACTTCCTATGCAAATAGTTTAACCCACGTCATCTTACTCATCCCGCTGGTCTCGAAATTTCCCTCCCAGACAGTCTGTCCCGGACAGCGTCCACTCTCCCCGCGTCTCCCCGAGCTTTTAGTGTAAATAGCTTTTAGTAAACGTGACAATGGCGTCTCGTTGTCCAAAATGGACCTACTCATCCGTCTGAATCAGTGGGCGGCGGCGAACTCTCTGCCATTGAACTCTTCCTGTCTGGCCGGCCAGTTTTAGCTCACTGTCGCCTACAGGGCGGCTGCTCCCCCCACCCGCTCTCTTCTTCACTTCACTCCGCATCTTTATCAAGGCGTGTTGGGTGATAATCCTCTTTGTTTATGGCTGCTATCTATGGGGTTATCACGCTTCCGACAGATGTCATAGTAACGGAAATGGGGACCGCCGAAAAAGTTAGCTTGATGAAATATGGGGAATCTGCTTGGCATTCGCTTTACTGCGGAAAATGAGATACCCTTTTGACTTTAAAAGAGCGGAAACCATTATTTTTGGGAAAGTTTTGAATTTCATCCCCACAGTAAAGACAAAGGAAGGCCGTTCGCCTGGCAGAGACTGCGGGATAATCCCAGACTTTAGTACCGACCCCCGCATTCCCTAAACCGTTTCTTTATGTGCCTCGAGATCAAACAGTCCAGTTCAATCTTCCCCTTTGAAAGGAGTGGGGTCCTCGTCGGGTTGCCTCCATTTCCCCGAACATCTGGCACGTTTCCCCCTCTCCGTGTCTTTCGTGGATAAGTTATGGGTCACTTTCTTGCGGTGGTATTCGCATAGGATAACAAGTTGTTGTTCAACTTACAAAAAAAGGAAAAATAGGACGTTGGAAATCCATAATCGTAAACAGATTTGTTTTGTTCGAAAAGAACAAAGAAGAGCAGGGAGGGGGCAGTTCCTTCTCCTTGTTTGAACATTCTTCCTCGGTTCCAGGAAAATTTCTACGGTCGAAATAATTATTATTCTACACATTGATACCCACGAGAGACAAAAAATTATAGGAATTTGAGTACTCCTGACGCATCTTTGAAGCAGATTTTCTTTGAAATGCGGAAGTGTAATGGCCACAAGTTGGCCCGGACAAAATATTCAACGGGGGGAACACATGGAGGAGGAGGCCACGTGAAGCTATTTATTGCGCTCTTTCCTCGAGGGGTGATTCCTTCAATCTTTTGGCACTTTTGGTTTATTTTCACTTTAAAATACGATAAACAATATTTCTGTCTGTAAATCTTGATTTCACCTGTCTAGAAGAAGGGCCCCATTCAAATTTCAGTGCTGGAACGGAGCTGAATTTCATTTTCATCCAAGGAGAACATTTTAAGGGGGGCATTCTCCCTTCTTTCCCCTCCTTTCTAAATCACACATCAAGTTGCATCACTGCGCCTTCTGGCTAGTAACCCTGCCCTCGTCTCAATCACTTCGAGTTCAATCGGTCGGCTCAAATAGCCAAAAACTCTTACGCAACGTATTTGCAATTGTCTGTTTGCCGCGGGGTTCAGTCGCGTCGTCCTTTTTACTCCTCCGTTCTGCAAGCTTGAAATTGAGAGTTCCGCTGTGACAGTAATACTCTTAAAGTGATTTCAGAACTGCAAAAACTTGGTAGCATGCACAGGCACATAAAAGAAGACGAGCATCTGAACCATTACACGGCCTACGAGCCGTACTCCACTTCGACACGTGAGTTTTATCACCTTTTGGCCGTATCAAATTAGGGTAAGGGGGAATGCGCAGCAGACGTTACTCCAGTTCAAAATACCGAAGGTTGCTGAAAACCAAGCATTAGAGATCATTTTGCAAGGCGCTGTCTGGGAGTGCCCTTCGGTCACGTTGCTTTGAAACGTCTCTTACGGAATCTTCTTCGTCTTTCCCCTCTTCCCTTCGCATTCCTCATCCCTGTGGGACCCTTCCTATTGTATTATGATTCCCGATCCGCCTATAATATGTAAGCCTTACTTTCTTCTCATTTTTTGAACTACAATACAATTTCAAGCCGCACGTGGTTCCTCGTAGACAGTCATTTATCACATTCCCCTCTGCAAAATACTTTCTGCTGACGTCAATTAACCCCGCGTCATTTTTACTAGGAGAAAGAGGACTCCCTGCTCCAGGAAAGATGACAACTGCCCCCTCAAAAATCACAGGAAGAAAAAAAGTTTGCCCTACTAACCTCCGTCACGGGAGAAATGGGCAATGCTTTTATTGCAAGCTGTTGTCACAGCTGGCCTAGGAATTCCCCCCTGTCTGTTTTTGTGGAAGCAATGATAACCCCGAGAACAGACCAAAACTTCAGACAGCGCGTGTTCTTCCGTACTTTTGGGACGATAAGTACACAAAGGCTGATTAATACTAGCAACATCCGTTAGGAAGGAGACGATACAGGGTCTGAAGGGGGGATACTGGAGTAAAATCATTTATTAGGACTTTCTCCGGGGCTTTGGCCCCCCTAGAGGCTTGCTAGGGGGGCATGGTTCCTCTTCTTGTTTTAATTACAGTAATCCAACCCATAGTCACCACCTCCAGGAGAATCTCCCCTAGCTCAATAGCCCTCTTCTGCTTGCCCGTTTATGATTTGAACCGCTATGACTAGCCCGCGAACGAAGGCAGTGGGCGGGCTAGCAGATCAATCAATTCCTCCCGGGGGAATTCTCTTCTTCCTCTCTCACCACGTGCTGCTTCCAACCTCAATTATACCTAAATAATCAACAAAATAGCTATGCTCAGGCGGAATCAGAGACTACCCTCCTATGATTCGGAAACACGTCTGGAATTTGCTTTTTTCTTGAAAATGGAAAATTTTAGTCTCGGCCTGTGGCAATGTCCTCGACAGGAAGACCAGCATACAAATGGTCCTGCCAAGGACCGCTGAGAACATCGCCGAAGCCATGGAGAAGCAAAAATTGGTAGAGGCGTCAAACCACATCTTTGAGCTGCTCGTGTCCAGCAACAAGAATAAGGAGAGATGCAGCCTGCTGAAATTGCTTCGAGTGAGTCTTTTCTCCATTTTTTGAGCCTCCTTTTGGGACTTTCTTTGCCAAGTTCCCATCCAATTTCATGCTCTACGGCTTTTGAATACCGTAATTATAGGTTTCTCTGCTCTCCCTTGCCCATTTCCTTTCTGAAAAGGTTAAACTTTTGATCGGAAGGGCGAAAAGAAAAGTTGTTGGGAAAGAAATCCTTTAGCCTGCCGCTGGCCGAGTTCAAAATGCGTCATGCCCGCAGCTGAGGTCATTTTCCCTCGCGTGGTTTACACTAGACAAATGCCAAAGGGTGAACGGGGGTTGTTCCCTGTTTTTCGGGTGAAGCAGCAAAGGAAATGATTAATAACGATTGATTAAAACCGATAAAAAGAAGGTAGCTGTACAAAATCTTCTCCCTTTTCCTTTTCTTTGGTCACTAGGTGAATTCCTCCCTGCAATAGAACTGTTTCCCAAGTTTTATGGTGACGACTTCATTTTACGACCGTAACCGCTTCTTTATGGGTCAAAAAGCTGGGAAAAGGAAAGATTGGAAGGTTACGACGTTTCTGGGGTGGTACAGGGGAGAATATGGAAAAAAAAACATTTGCTAACCTTTTGAGAGAAACTGTCAGAGGGTCTATCAATGGAGGCCATCATCGCGAAACAAATGTGCCCGTTTACCAGCTGAATGGACCATCTGTAAAGGGTTTTGGGGTTTGTACATGTATTATATAGGGTTCTGAGAATTTATGGAAGGGTTTACGTTGATATTTTGAGGTAAAATTGGATAAGGAATCCTCGAAATGTTCTATTTTCAGCTTCTCAAAGGATTTGGACTCCAGGACAACGATCCACGGCTGAAATCAATCACTGGCTATATCAAATCGACAGAGTCCATGGCCGAAGAGGACGCCCATAAATGTCTCGTCACCAGAGAGGAATTCGCCGTGTTAGTTTACATCCTCTCGTAAAAATAAAGATCAAAATGTTTAGAATAATCGCGCCCTGCCTTCAGCTTGTTGGAGATACGATCCGGAATCAGAGTGTTATCCCGAATTGGAGTGATTTTGTCGAGAATTTGAAGGGACTTTATGAAGAGGTAAACCAGTGTACAAAGGGAAGAACGTGAGTTCTTTTCAGTGCAAACAGTTTACTGGAGGGAATGTGGCCGACTATATCCCGCAATTGAAGCGCCAGAATCCTGAATACTGGGGAGTGGCTGTCTGTTCTGTTGATGGTCAGCGCCACAGCTTCGGAGATGCCAAGAAGCCTTTCTGCCTTCAGAGTGTGTCCAAGGTTGGGATTAAACTGTCTTATGACCTCTATGAGACTTTGTTTGCCGTTCGACTCACTCAAACTACGAGCCGATGGGAAAAATTCCTAGCGGGACATTGGGATTGAGGGGGCAGGGGGCAGTGGGGACCAGAAATCGTCTTCTTCCTCTAATTTTGTTGATTTTTAGGCATTCAATTATGCTATTGTCAGTAATGATCTTGGAGCTGAGGTGGTTCATAATTATGTGGGGTATGAGCCGAGTGGTCGTCTCTACAATGAGATTTGCTTGGACGCCACTGGTAGGATTCTCTATTTTCTCCTAAAATTTATCAAAATCTTTCAGGGAAGCCCCATAACCCGATGATAAATGCCGGGGCTATTGTTGTGACCAGTCTGATTCGTGAGGATATGACTATGGCGGACAGATTTGATCACATGTTGGTGCAATACAGACGCTTATCTGCTGGAGAGTACGTCGGCTTCGACAATGCTACGTAAGCTATCTATCCCCGCTGTCTACAGTTCTTTTTTCAGTTTCTTGTCGGAGAGGGATACAGCCGACCGTAACTATGCTCTTTCATACTATATGAAAGAAAATAAGTGCTTTCCCAAGATGAAGAGACAGGAATTGGCCAAGCAAAAAGCTGAAGAAGAGAAGAGGGTCAGGAGAGAGGCTGGCTTCCACATGGAGCCCGAGGATCCGTACCAGAAGAAGAACGGCGAGCCGTGGAAGCTTCGTGAGGAACTGGACCTCTACTTCCAGCTCTGTTCTTTGGAGGCCAACTGTGAGAGCGCCTCTGTGATGGCGGCTACCTTGGCTAATGGAGGTTTGCCATCTTTTTAAAAAGAAGATAATTGGCTAATTTTCAGGAGTGAATCCTCTGACTCGTGAAAAGATCATTGATTCGGTTACCTGCCGCAATGTGCTCTCACTCATCGCCAGCTGTGGCATGTATGATTACAGTGGAAAATTCAGCTTCACGGTAAGTTTTGCTGAAGCTATGGACATGGTGGGACATTAAAATTAAAGAAAATCGCGCTTTTCACAGCTTTTTACCGGGGTTTCCCTAATTTAAACGGATTAAAAAAGTTAGAGCAAAATTCTTTGAATTTCCTTTGCTTACAATAATGGCCTCCTTTCTTTTTTTGTTTTTAATCCTCTTTTCAGTGCGGCCTGCCTGCCAAGTCCGGCGTCTCCGGGGCCATGATTGTTGTTATTCCCAATGTGGCCGGCTTTGCTCTGTTCTCGCCGCCTCTTGATCCTCTTGGAAACACTGTCCGTGGTGTGAAGTTCTGCCAGAAGATGGTGCAAGTCTACAACTTCCATAACTATGATAGTGTCCTGAACGTCGACGAGAAGAAGAAGGACCCGCGCCGAATTGGAACTGTGACTACTGTTGAGCCGGTCCTGACCTACCTTTATGCTGCGAAGCACGGAGACCTGGACTACATTATGCAGCACTGGTCCCAGGGACACAATATGCTGGCCAAGGACTACGATGACAGGACGGCGCTTCACGTTGCTTCTTCTGAAGGAAGACTTGAAGTTGTGAAATACCTTGTGGAGAAGGCTGGTTGCACTATTAATGTCAAGGACAGGTAGAAATTGACTAATTGTGGAGTTTACCGGGTTCAGATGGGGGCACACCCCCTTCGATGAGGCTCGTACCTTCCGTCACGAGGATGTGGTCGTCTATTTGCTTGAGAAACACGCCGAAGCTGAGAAGATCCGCGGTCCGAAGCTCGAGGAGCCGGAACGTGAGGACTCAGATGATGGACTTTTGGACGAGGAGGAGGATTTCCCTCCCGAGGCTCCTGTTCCCAAGGAGCGTGCTTTGGAAACGATTGAGTGGGTTCTTTTTGCCGTTTTCTCTTTTGTATAGTAGTTCATCCCTTTGTTTATCTTCTGTTCTCTCACTAACGCTCTCTTTTTCCACTTTAACGGCTACAACATGAAGAAAACAATGAATTAAGGAGAGTATTTCTAGAGAGAGCACGAGCCCCTTACCCGTTCAAGAGAGAAAAGGTAGCCACCGATTGTTTGGAGCCTCTGCACGGTTAGTTGTCTCCATCCTCCTTCTTGCACTATGCACTGTCTACTCTCTTCTCTGTCCTTCAAACTCGACATTTTCTTCTTTTTGAGCACATTTTCCGGGGAATAAGTCCGCCTTCTGGTGAAAGTAGCCAGCAAATTTCAGGCCTGATGGTGACATGCCTCGAATCCGTGAAGCTGTTGAAGAGCTCCACTTCCGTAGCCGCACACGCAGCGAGTCGGACAAGTAGTTCTTCTCTCTCCTGCTCACCTCTAACTTCACTTTAATGACATTACGGTTCTTTGATGTCAATCCAGTTCCCTATTTTGCATATTATTCCGTTTCGAGCTTTAGAAATCCAGTTTATTCGAAAATTAGATGTAGCCGGTTTGTTATCAAAGTTCTAAACTTACTGGGTTGTTTGTAAACGAGATTTTTATCGACATGACATTTATTGAGAGCCCCAGAGTGGCATATTTACACATATATTTGGAAATTGTGGATTATTTGTTAAATTAATAAATTGTAGTAAAAAGGCAGTCTATTGAAGAATTCCTACACGGATAAATGGGCAAAAGGGTCGTTCTTCAAATAATGAATTCCAACGGAAACAATACAGTTAACAGGAACCCATATTTATTGTGTTGTCTTTATCACCACCACTGCGCCTCGTAGCGCGGGTCTTCGAGAGAAGGCGGCTCCTTGTGGTCGGGAAGGCCCTCGATACTCATCCTATTAGCGGCGCATGTCACTTCTCCCTTCTTCAGGGCCGTCAGAAGCTTCATTCCGAACTTCTTCTCCAATTCTTCGAGTCTCTTCAGCGCGTCGGCTCCCTTCTTCAAGCTGGCTTCATCGGGTTCCAATATCTCCTCCGAGGGCTCGTCCGACAGGAGTTCCGTCTCCGTGATGTACCAGTTCTCAAAGAATCGATCGACATTCTTCAGGTGCACCTCGTCGTCCTTCTTGGGGACTTGGCCGCCTCCTCCGGCGATGGTAGTCAATCCAGCGGCGACGGTGGTCCTGTAGCGATCGTCTCCTTTGAAATAGTTTCTTCTCGGTCTCCTGGTAGGCGGAAGGGTTCCGGCGAGCGGACGAGGACGACGAGGTGGAACCGGGGCCGGAGCAGGGGGAGCCCGAGCGGCGGCAGGAGTCTCCGCTGACGGTTTAGCGGCAGTCGACTTGGCGGTGGCGGTGTTCTTCGACGCCTCCTTTCCCTTGGACGACTTCTTCTTCTTGCCCTTGCAGCACGGCATTCTCTTAGAGAGTTGAAGACAAGAATGAGCCGGAAAGCGGAAGAAACGGAACAGAATAAGGATACTTCCTGTCGTAAGCAGGTAATTCTTTTCAAATTTCGCTTTTGACCGGGTCTGGACAAGAATCCTGACACCGCTTTTCGTCAGTCTCACTCCCATTCGGTTCTATCTCTTCTCCCACCAGCGGTCGTCTCAAAAATGCGGAAGATGGCCGAATCATTTGTTAGTCATCCATCCAACTTCCTACTACAACTTTCAGCATAAGATCAAGAAGCCGAAAGCCTCGATTGTTGCCAAGAGAAAGAAGCCGGAAAAGGAGGCGATGCCGAAGAGTGACGAGAAGAAGGACAGCAAGAAGAGAAAGGAAAAGGAAAAGGAGAAAGAGAGGAAGACGACGAAGGAGACCGAAGTGGACGCGGACGAGCCGACGGAGGAGAAGGAGAACGCCGACGACATCGAAGACGCCAAAGGAGTGCCGGTGCCCAAGTTCTTTCAAAGCAAGACTGAAAACCAACAACTGGCATTCGAAAAGTTCGCGAAGCAAATGTTTGCCACCGGAGTGGACGGCCTGCTGAAGGAATACAACGAGCAGCTCAAGAATTACATAGGGCAGCCGGCGGCCCGGGCCATCTTCGACAAGAACGGACCCAAGAATCGCTACAAGGATGTGATCTGCAACGATCTGACCCGGGTGGAGATAAAGGACGGCAAGCCGAGCGACTACATCCACGCGAATTTCGTCCGGGGCGAGCCGCTCTTCAACGAGTACGTCTGTACGCAGGGGCCGACAGCCACCACGCGGGACGACTTCTGGCGGATGATTGTCTTCTTGAGGGTGGAACGGATTGCCATGCTCTGTGAGACGGTCGAAGCGGGGAAGACGAAGTGCGACCAGTACTGGCCAATGGCCAAGGGAGAGAAAATGACCTTTGGAGGTTAGATTTGGCCTCTTTCAAGTAGGATTTCTGGCCATTTCTCATTGTGGAACCGTTTGAATTCTCCATTTTGCGCTAAAACAATGAACAACCGCTCGAGGGATAGAAATGATTCCATTGCTACTGAAATAGCGTGAACCTTCCAATACTTCTCCATTTCAGACATTGTGGTGGAGAACATCACGACGCTGGCCATGGCCCGCTCCAACAGCATCACTACCACAAAGCTGAACGTCACCCAGAAGTCCTCGTCTTTCACCGTCTTCCACCACCACTGGAAGACATGGCCGGACCGTTCGATCCCCAAGAGTACCAAGGATGTCCTCCGCGTCCTCCGGGCCATCCGCTTCTCCGGCAAGCCCGCCGTCATCCACTGCTCGGCCGGAATTGGCCGGACCGGGACCCTCGTCGCCATCGAGATGGCCATCCAGGCCATCCTCACCAACGGCAGTCTCAGCCTGATCGCCATCTGCAAACGGCTCCGGGACCAGCGGATGGGCGTCCTCCAGGTGGATGTCCAATTCGTCTACATGGCCCTGGCCGTCATCGACTTTGGCATGTCTATGGGCTTCCTGGGCAAGGACTTCTCGAAGAGCCCCTTCAAGCGGGACTTCTACCTCTTCAAGAAGAACTTGGATGCCGTCGTGGCCATCAGGATGCAGGAGGCCTCCAATCCTCCGCCTGCCCCCACCGCCGGCAAGGGCAGCAACGACACGTGTACTCCTGAGAAACCGGAGAAGTCCCTCGGAGCGGTGGGAAGCGACGACCAGATGAAGGCAGCCAACCGGATACAGGACAAGGACGAGAAGACAAAAGAACACATGACGAAATAAATGAGATAGCTGAGGATACGGTAGACAGTAAAGAGTTTTCGGTGTGATTCTATTCGTGTTTTGATCGTTTTCTCGGCCCACTTATTGGGTCATTTTCTGCAAAAGAAACGTCCTGCGGTAGTCAACAATGAGTTTCTCCCTTTGAGAGTCTAATTCTGCCTCTATCCGACTTCATCTCATTTGTTATCTTATCCTCAGGACACGATATTCTCGTGGGCCTGCAACTGTCTCTCCGACCCTGTAGGGAATATCCCCGTGGGACCATTTGTTTGCCTTTCCACTGACCGCTGCTCGCCCGTTTCACAAGCGCTGTCATTCGCAACGCAGACCGCAGGTTGGTGTAGTAGAATTTATTCTATTTCTTTTTTCTCAGGGGCCACTTTTCGTCAAAATGCGCTCATACGACTACCGCCGACCCACCACCACGCAGACTGTCAGCCGGCCACAGGTCGAATCCGAGCGGCAAGCAGAGAGGAACGCCTAAGCGTGCGCAAAAGCTCATGCTCTCGTGCCACCGAAGCGAGATCTGCCCAGATGGAACGAGAAGCACAGCAGCGGAGAGACAGGGAGGCAGAGCAGAGGAGAGAGATGGAAGCGCAAAAGCGCAGGATGCTGGAAGAGTGCAGGGACAGTATGCGGAAAGCAGAGCAGAGGGCGCGACAGTACAAAGAGCGGGAAAGATAAAGGGAGAGCCAGCGACAGATGGAGAGACGTAAATGCGGCAACCATCTCGCCAGGAAATCCAGCGCTCGAACAATGTCAATTTATTGAAAATTGCTGGAAAAGTCTTCTTGGAGGGGCAGTCCAAGGTGGAAGGCAGAGGGTCAGCAACTTTTTGAGAAAACCCGAGAAGATAATCCTTATTCGTATCCTTAATAGCCCATCCGAGTAAGAGACTCGGAAAGAAGACGAGAAGACAAGAAGAAGGCAAGAAAAGAAAGAAAAGAACAGTACACGGCGATTTTTGCCGGGCCAAAGCCCTCATTTATTCTTCACCCGTCTCGCCCATCTAGGGATTGTACTCGATGGGGAGGCTCTTGCGGCGGACCATTCCATCGCCCTGGAACCACTCGCGGCGGAACTGCTTGGCAGCGCCATCAGGAGTGTTGGTCCACTCGATCGTGATGCGGTCGTTGTTGGTGTCCTCCTGGCCGTAGGCGAAGGCATCGCAGCTGACGGCCATGAGGGTCGCCTCCTTTGGGTCGAGGACCTGCAAAATCCGGGATTAGAGGGGATTAAAAACAAAAATTTTGAGCGTCCGGGACGATTCAGCTGCCGTAAAAATCGAAAACTCACTCCGCAAGCGGGGTCAACTCCCAAACGCTCCAAACGCTGCGGGGTGGAACGGACTAGCATTCCGGCGGGGGGTGGGGGGACGCAAGGGTTTGGGGCGGCGTGATTACTGAAGAGGGGCCGTGTGCAGCGACCGCGGACGAACCGGGGTATGCGATCCAGGGGCTCGCTGGATCGCAATGCCTGTCCCCTGAACGGATACTACCCGGGGTAGGTTAGATTGTGAGTCTTTTCCTTTATTCATTTTTACACTGTTTATTATATAAAAGAATAACATTATAACCGGATATATAAAAAGGACGTATCTAGAACTGGAAGTGATTGTTCGTCTTGTTGGTGGTACCCTCTTCCGCGGTAGTTCTGATAGAGTTCAGGGCAGGAGTGTTGGAGATTCGCTCAGCGATAGACATTGCCATGGTTGTCTCAGCCGGGTCATTGTTTTGTCCAGAAAGCTTCTTTGTTGGGTAGGCGATCATCTCATCAATACTCATTTTCCTTTTCTTGGCTAGCTCCGGATTGGTTTTCTTCATGCTTGTCTCCTCGCTCCACTTATTAGTGATTATGTAGTTCGAAATACGCTTCATACATTCCTGAGCCGATCCGGGGATTGCTAGGAATTTTCCATTGAGTCCAACCGCATCTTGTAAGAGTTTGTTCAAAGTCTCATTTCCAGCAATGTTGAGAACCATGAGCAAATTTATCGGATTTAGGGCCTTGAGCTGTAAAAGTATGTATATGTTACTTCAATTAAATGTTTGTACCTGCTCCATCATCTCGTAGAACTCTTCAATGTCTGAGGTAACCCCAACCAAGAGGTATTCCCTCTCACCGAAATCCCTCGGGATTGCGGAGTCAAAGAAGTAGTTTATCTTGTATTGCGAAGCGGGCTGCTCCCTTTTGATACGCTTGATATTAACCAGTTCCGAATTTGGTTTCCACACCTTTACTGATTTTCCGTTTTCAACTGAAGGATAATTTATTGTAAAGAATGTATTGGTTACTTACTTGGAAACAAATTGCATAATTGTTCGTATAGATTCGGGTTTCTTGGGAACTTCATCTTGAGTACCTTCTCCGAGATAGTCATTGTTGCCTTCTTGTCTTCACGAAACCAACCACCACTTTCCATGATCTTGAGAATAGTGACTGAATTTGGTCAATTATTTGGTTATGTGTCGTTTTCTGTCGAATTTGGTATTGTTGGCAGGTTGAGCGTGGTTTTTTGACAATTTTTTGACTTTTTGTGGTATTCGCTTTTCTTTACCTGTCTAATTTTTCCGTCTTTTGGGTTGGGGTTCATAGTCTCCCGGTGAACAGAAGTCTGAAATACTATATATTGGAGGGTAGTCATGGGTTGGGCCAAGGATCGTTTGTAGGTAGATGTATCTGCTCCAGACAATAGCAGATTTACACATTAATTGAGCCAGTGGTTTGTGATATTTCTCTGGGATTCCTAGAATTTTGAAGGTCTCATAGTTCTCTGTTCTCCAGCACCCAAGAGCACCTACTACTATGGTCCACAGTGACGCCTTTTTCCTGTTTTTATTCAGTTGGATAATATGATGATTGTATTTGGTAATCTTTTTCTGGTGGGCTCTTTCAAGGGCTTCTTCATCATATTCACCTGGGCAAGCAATGTCTACAATTATTATTTCCTCCGAAGAGGTGGGTGTTCGTCCTGATCTAAATTGTAGGTCTGGTCTTTCATTATTGTCACTCCCTGGTACTGTTACGTCTTCTACGACTGTGTAGTGTGCCTTGTCGCTTAGCCGGCTTCCTTCTACCAGGAGAGTTACGATACTATTATGCCTCAGGAGCATGAGGCGGTCGTTTGTTCTGCATCCGGATATTACATGTAGTAGAGTATTTAGATATTGAATAGGTTTGCATCTTTGGCATAGTTGTTCCTCTTTTTCGTATTTTCTCAGTAAACTCCATCCGGGTTCCCCGCTGAGCTTTATAGCTCGAATTCTGGCTGCATGTATAAACTCTGTTTGCTCTGGGTTTAAGTATACTGGTCCTTTCCCAAGGTAGAACCGACTTATTGGATCTTCTAGGGCCGCCTTTATGGTACCAGTGAGTGTTGATCGTTTTAACCATCCACTGAATACAGTTTCTTTATAGATTTTTGTCAGTATTTCAATGATTCGATCATAGTGGTTTTTCCCAAGCACAATGGGTATTGTGGAGCCTATTTTCCTTATTATTAGTTCATATTCTCCCTTTTCATATCGGAGTCTAAAGGATTCAAAGATTCCTTGAGAATGTCGACCACTTGTCCCTTTTTTTGGTGTTGCTGTATGATGGTTGGTTGCCATTAGTAGTCTAGAGTGATTGACATCGTTGCACAGTTTCTAGTAGGAATTCTGCTTCTAGTTGTAGTAATTCACTCGATATGTCTTTTACAAAATGGTCTGTAGACCATAGACTTTGCATTAACGTTGCCGTTTGGTAAATTCTTGCCATATCATTGGCTGCAATAAAGTTTAGACAGCCTTTTTCTTTTGGAGAATAGAGATATTCAACTGCTACCATGGGAGAAACCCGTAGCGCCACTTTAATATATTTGGTAAGTAGGTTAGAAATCTCTTCCTCTGCATGCCTTGGGGTTTCCATATTGTAGTTTATAACTTGCTTTTGGATAGATGAATGTTTTGATTGCATCTAGTTTTTGTGCCAGAGTCAGACTACTACTGGTGATGGCTTCTCCTTGATCTTCAATCTTTTTCTTTAATTCGCCGAGTTAAGCCATTTTAGGCCCTATAGGGACTCCTAGGTATTTATAGGGGGTATTGTCACCAACTCTTTGAATTTCTTTTCCTATGATTTCAATGCCTATTCTTCCTGTAAATCTACCTTTGTGTATTATGAGGGAGGCACACTTGGTTGGTTTGAAAATTAGATTCAGATCGTGGGCTATAGAGACCCATTTATCCAAGTTTTCTTGTATATCATGGTGGTCATTGCTGATCAGTACAATATTGTCAGCATATGCAAGGAAGGGAATTTCATGGTTTAATATCTTTGCTCCCTTGCTCTTCTTTGCATAGTATCGTAGGAGCGGTTCTAATGCGATATTGAATAGTGTTGGGCTGATTGGATCTCCTTGCTTTACTCCTGTTTGTATAAGGATTGGTGGTGTTTGCCCTGCCTTCGTTGTGACAATAATATTGTTGTTCGTGTATATGTCTTTGATAATATGAATAATTTTGGTTGGGAATCCAAAGTTTATAAGGGAGTTTAGAATTAATTCATGAGGTACAGAGCCAAAAGCATTTTTGAGATCCAAAAATACTAAGGCTAGGTCATTCTTTTCTAATAGTGCATGGTTTATAAAATGGCGTAGTATGGTAATGTTAATTCCTGTTCCATTGAACTTCTGGAATCCTTTTTGTTGTGGGCTGGTAATTTCTTCTACTTTGGAGATTCTATTGTTCCATAGGGCCGAGTATATTTTATAAATTGTGGGTAATAGTGAAATTGGTCTCCAATTTCCTGTGTCATTCGGATCTCCCTCTTTACATAGTAATGTTATTTTATTGATTTTCCAGTGATTTGGTATCTTTTCATGGTGTCTGCATTCCTCAAAAATCCATCGTAGTATGAAGCATCCTGGGTCAATTTTCCTCCAATTATCGTATGTAAGCCCGTCAAACCCTGGTGAAGTGTCATGTGGTAGTTGCTTCATGATGTATTTGACTTCGTCTACTGATATGTCTTGGTCTATTTGGTTTGGGATGAGAACTTTTGGTAGATTAGAACATATATTTTCTATTTTCTTTGGATCTATTAATGGTTTTTTAGCATTATTTTCGAGCAGAGAGGAACGCCTAAGCGAGCGCAAAAGCTCATGCTCTCGTGCCACCGAAGCGAGATCTGCCCAGATGGAACGAGAAGCACAGCAGCGGAGAGACAGGGAGGCAGAGCAGAGGAGAGAGATGGAAGCGCAAAAGCGCAGGATGCTGGAAGAGTGCAGGGACAGTATGCGGAAGGCAGAGCAGAGGGTGCGACAGTACGAAGAGCGGGAAAGGCAAAGGGAGAGCCAGCGACAGATGGAGAGACGTAAATGCGGCAACCATCTCGCCAGGAAATCCAGCGCTCGAACAATCTCAATTTATTGAAAATTGCTGGAAAAGTCTTCTTGGAGGGGCAGTCCAAGGTGGAAGGCAGAGGGTCAGCAACTTTTTGAGAAAACCCGAGAAGATAATCCTTATTCGTATCCTTAATAGCCCATCCGAGTAAGAGACTCGGAAAGAAGACGAGAAGACAAGAAGAAGGCAAGAAGAAGGCAAGAAAGAAGAACAGTACACAGTAATTTTTGCTGGGCCGAAGCCCTCATTTATTCTTCACCCGTCTCGCCCATCTAGGGATTGTACTCGATGGGGAGGTTCTTGCGGCGGACCATTCCATCGCCCTGGAACCACTCGCGGCGGAAATTCTTGGCGGCGCCATCAGGAGTGTTGGTCCACTCGATCGTGATGCGGTCGTTGTTGGTGTCCTCCTGGCCGTAGGCGAAGGCATCGCAGCTGACGGCCATGAGGGTCGCCTCCTTCGGATCAAGGACCTGCAAAATCCGGGATTAGAGGGGATTAAAAACAAAAATTTTGAGCGTCCGGGACGATTCAGCTAGCGAAAATGTAGAAAACTCACTCCGCAAGCGGGGTCAACTCCCAAACGCTTCATGTTGGTGGTCTTAATTGCCCAACCAATACGGCGTGCAGAGGTATTGAAGCGGCGGGGCGAGACGGATGAGCATCTCTGCGGGGGTCGTTGGGCGCAGGGGAGGGGCGGGGTTCACAACTGACGAGGGGCCGGCGACGAGTCATCTCGAGTCCGGCGCTGCAGGGGCACCACGGCTGCAATAGCCCTCCACCTGCGCACCTTCCTCCGAGGGGCAGCAACGTAAAATTGGTATATTAGTTTAGTGTTAGTAATAAAAGTAAATAACTCTCCTTTTCATTGATTGGTGACTGGCCGCTTCTTTAGGGGTATGGTGGGTGGAATGGTATTTGGTATATTTTGTGGAATTTTTCTAAAAAAAAAGCGACTTTTACTTGGATTTTACAGGAATTTTCTAGCTTTCTATTATTTTCTTGATTTTTTGTGAGGGGGGTTGCTTTGATTGGGTTTCCAATATCTTCCAAGACTGAATTGTGGTGGGCGTGCTGCATGATATGAGTCACCGAGTACTGCGTCCCAATAAATATGTCTACTCCAGGATATGGCTGATTTACACATGAGTTGTGCTAATATTTTGTACATTTCTTGTGGAATACCGAGTGCTTTGAAAGTTTTATAATTATCAGGACGCCAACATCCTACGGTTCCAACGATTATAGTCCAGAGAGATACTTTTACTCTGGAGTCTTTTGCACTGAGTTCTCGGATATAGTCTGAATATTTTTCTATTTTTCTGTCATGAGCACGATCTAGGGCGTTTTCATCAAATTCTCCAGGACATGTTATGTCTACTAGTATTATTTCTGTTGGGTTGGCTAATCTGTCTCTTAGTTGTAGGTCTGGTCGTTTCTGTGATTTACTTTCTGCGACTACTGAGTCTTCTAGTAGAAAATATGCAGCTTTGCTACCAATCTTGGTGCCTTCTACTAATAGATGTAATATACTGTTGTGTCTCTCTGTTCTCAATGGATAATTGGTTTTACATAAAGATAGGACATGTAGTAGAGTGTTGTTGCAATTGGGGTGCCCCTCATTCCTGCATCTTTTGCATTCTTGTTGCACTTTGTTTAGCTGGTGTCTTTTGGCGTACCATGGTTCTCCATTGAGAGATGTTGCACGTGTTCTGGCTTGATGGATAAATTTCTGATCGTTTGCTTCTAGATAAATAGGTCCTCTGCCTAGATAAAACCTGCTTATTGGATCTTTTAAGGCTACTTTGATGATATTTGTGAGTTTAGAGTAACTGAGCCACAGTCTGAAGGTTGCTTCTTTGAATATATTGGATAGAATCTTTACTAGATTATCTTTGTGGATTTCGGTGATTACCATAGGTGTAGGAGAACCTCTAATATGGATAATTAATTCATAATTAGAATTTGTATGGCGTAAAGTGAACTCTTCAAAGATACCTTGTGGGTAGCGCCCTTGGGATACTTGTCTCGTTGGTTGTGTTAGATTTTTGGCTGACATGAGTAGTCTGGATAACGGTTTATCATTCATTAGATGTAAACTGTCTTTCCTGAGCCATACTTCTATGAGTGTTTCTGCTGGAGGTAAATCAAGACCAATAAGTTGCTTTGCGTGTTGAAGGAGTATTCCTTCTGTTGTTTCTCTAACTATAGGATTGGGGGACCATAAATTCTTTAGTAATGCAGATGTATGTAGTATTGTTGTCCAGTTATAGATCGGTATAAAGTTAAGACCTCCTTTTTCTTTTGGAGAGTATAGGTATTCAGCCGGAGCTCCCGTTGGGAGGTCTATGGCTACTTTAATTTGTCTTGTGATCGTTGCTCCAAGTTCTTCTTCTGCATATCTTTTTGGGTATGCATATTGTAGCTGGTAAGTCATTGTTGGGTATATGAAGGATTTCAGAGCATCTAATTTTTGGTGGGGTGTGAGGAGACTATTTAGGATGGCAGATCCTTTCCTCTCTATTTCCTTTCCGAGGTCTTTTAATTCAGTCATTTTAGGTCCAATTGGGACACCGAGGTATGGGTATGCTAGTTCTTCTCCTATTCTTGGTAATGGTGTCTTTTGAATCGTGAATCCATTTCTCAGAGTTTGACAGCCGTCAAACAAGACAAAAGATGCACATTTGCTCGGTTTAAAGACTAGATTGACTTGACTTGCGATTTCTACTACTTTATCTAGGTCATTTTGGAGGTGTTGGACGTTTTGATTCAGTAGAACGATGTCATCTGCGTATGCTAGGAACGGTATTCTATGATTGAAAATACGTGCTCCTCGGCTTTTACGTGCGAAATGGCGAAGTATCGGCTCGAGGGCTATATTGAATAGTGCTGGGCTGATTGGATCCCCTTGTTTGACTCCTGCTAATATTGGAATCGGTAGTGTGCTACCTTTTTTTGTTACTACAATAATGTTGTTGTTTGTATATATATCTTCGATAATATGGAGAATTCTGGTAGGGAAACCGAATTTGGTAAGTGCTGTAAGGATCAGCTCGTGTGGTACAGAGCCAAACGCATTTTTTAAGTCTAGAAATACCATGGTAAGATCTTTTCCTGTGAGTTGGGTGTGATGGATAAGATTTTGAAGAATGGAAATATTGCTATCTGTGCCAGTTCCTGGTTGGAACCCTGTCTGATGTGAGCTAATGACTCCTTCAATTTTACTCAGGCGGTGGTTCCAGAGCGCCGTGTAAATTTTGTATATCGTTGGGAGGAGTGAAATAGGTCTCCAATTAGATGTTTCATTTGGATCTCCTGCTTTATATAGCATATAGCAGTACCACTTTAGAGTTTTTCCAATGATCGGGAATTCGTTTGTGGATTCGACATTCTTCAAATATCCAACGAATTAGGACACCTTCTGGATCTATCGTTTTTCAATTTTCATAGGTGAGGCCGTCAATACCCGGGGTAGAGTCGTTAGGAAGTTTTTTCATCGTTTGTTTTACTTCTTCTGCTGTTATGGCTTGGTCAAAGTTTTTCGGGATAGTTAATGAGGGTAAAATTGAACAGAGATCATTTATTTGTTGCTGGTTAATTGTTGGTTTCTTTGAACTGTTCATAAAGTACTCATGAAGTTGATTGAGGGGGATTTCGCACTTGGGGTCTTCTTTTCCAAGGATAGCGTCTACTGTCCGTTTTTTGTTTTGATAATAGCTTTTTACTATATCCATCTCAGATGAGAGGTGTGTTGGTTGCAAGGGTGTATATTTGGCAATTCGGTCTGTTTGTGTGCTCATATCGTTTGCTTCTTGAGGAGGAGGCATTGTTTTCATCTGAAGTTTTTCAAATTCTTTTACTCTTTTTCTAGTAATGTGAGCTACAGCTAATTGACACATGTGTACTATCCATACGAATTGGTTGAAGAAACTTCCTCCTCGGAGGTAGTCCTGCATGTGCTGACTCATCCAAGATCCAAATTGGGTTATCATGGGTCCTGTATCTACTTCTTCTTCTATTCGTCTTTTTAATCGAATTGGGGTAGAGATTTTCTGGGACATTAGTGGTTCAATAGCTTCTCTAGGGTTAACGAGGATGGATTCCCCTCCTTGTGATTTTTGTTCTATGTTATATGCCGAAATCAGTTGGGCTCTCATGGCCGCTGCCGAAGGTACTTGGATTTTGTCTGCTTGAAGTCGGAATTGATGCGCTATCATTGCAAATATGCATATTATAGGGCCACAGTCAAATCCATTATTCTGTTTAGGGACTTCTTTGTAGAATGCCTCGGGGTTATGCCATATTACCTTGAGATCTCGGTCTATGGGTTCTTTGATGTGGGCTGGAATTTTGGTCGGTTGAAAGGGATCAAGGAATACTGCGTGACGTTCCGAGTTTTTTGATCTGATTACTATGAGTTTCCAATGGTTTCTCTCACATATGGGGAGGAGAGTCACCGGATTTTCATCGATTTCAGGTATCAGTAGAATTAGAGGATGGCGGGTTGCATGAATAAATGCCCATCTTGCTGGTTCAATGAGGTATAGATCAGTAATTTTTCTCATTGCCCAAAGGACTACTTCATCGGTGAACCATGCCCCATATCCTGATTGGATAAAGAGGCATTCAAATCCTTTTTTGGGTTCTGGGGGTGATGCTGATGTTAAGGGAAGTCTGCTTTCTGGAGGATCTGAGATTAGAGGGCCAGATGTAATAGCGTCTGTTATGGTTTGTGGATAATTATTCGACTGGCTCTGTTCCGGGTGCACGATGCGGTTTGCCGAAATTCGTTTTAGTTTTTCTACCTCATTTGGTTGGATTGCCAGTTTGTTTATGGGTTTACCGTCTTTCATGATTCCTATTTCATGAGCTTTTCGACACGAACGAATGTGCTCAAATAATCCTCTTGAATTTTTATGTGGGAATGCACAGAGGCCGCAGACAAAGTCTCCTTCCCAAGGAGCCCTGACTACCGTCATCTCGTGCTGACTCATATGGTTGAGTATTGGATCATTCTTTGCATTGTAGGTTAGCGGTCTGTCGCTGATTTTCTCGTCACATATACGGCAGTAGAAGGCTACTGTTGGATCGATTTTATGCAGGTATTTCAGGTGCTTGATGATTTCTACCCTAGAATCAGCTTCCGCTTTTGGGGAGGGAGTTTTGGTATAGCTGTTGCAGAAGTAACGGTTACAGTGGGCGGTACATTGGTAATATCTTGGAGTGGGAAAATATATTTGCAGGTGATATCCTTTACTAGTTTTAGTAAGGCGGATTTCCTCAGCGTCCGGAAGGGTTAGTACATGTTTTGTTTGGGATAGTGAATCTTCTTCGCTTTCATGTAGTATGTTTATATCTTCCTTACCTTTTTGAAGCTTTATGTCTTCTTGAGCCTTTTTAACTTCTTGAATCTTTTTATATTTTCTTTTTATCTTTTCTATTTCATTCGGACCACATTTTACCGGCGGGTCGTTACCGTCTCCCAAAAGAGGGAAGGTATTACCACATTTTTCAGGCGGGTAGTAACCTGTCCCCGAGGTAGGGATGGTATAACCACATTTAGCAGGCGGGTTGTAACCTGTCCCCGAGGTGGGGAAACCGCATTTAGAAGGCGGGTTGTAACCTTGGTCATTATTTCTGGGCTGAGTCCTCACCCGACCTGAAACTACATCTGCGTAGGTGAAGACACTGGTAGAAGAGGTTCTTCTTAGCGGGGCCTCTTCTCCTTCTTTTCCTGCAGAGCGTCTCCTGATGTGATAAGTGTGCTTGTCGTCCTGAAAGTATCAGGTTATTTGAAGAATTTGAACTGCAGCTTACGTAGGGCGAGTTGAACACAATTTTAGCCGAGGGCTGGGTTTGGATGTCTCCTGAAAAGAAAAAGATTAGTTTGGTTATGCTATATTCGTCGTTTTGATCGGCCAGACGGTTTTGAAGGTATTGAAGTGAGCTGATCATTCAAAAGGGTGGTTTCAATTGCCCCTGTTCTTGGAGTGATAGGTGTGCCCGTCAAAATTCAAAAGGAGTAAGAGGCGGGCTGGCAAAGATTTGCAGCCCAATTTTGGTGCCAGGTTCAGAATGCATTTGCAAACAGACAAAAGGGAAGTCAAGAGAAAGGTGTTTCAAAAGAGAGAACCGAGGAAGCAAAGAAGAAGAAACGCTAAAAAGAAATATTGAGCTCACCGGGGGGAACGGATTGAGTCATGTTGACAGTCGATGTCGTTGGGTTGATGAGGAGACCGACCCGCACGCTTTTATACTTCGTTTAGAAGCAAAATTTGACATGTTAAAGAGAGAGAAGCAGATTGGCGAATACCAAATATGGGTATGCTAATGAGGGAGAAGCAGAGTGGTCGAAACAGACAGGGAGAGAAGCAGAAGGAGATTAGCAGACAGAAGAGAAGCAGAAACAGACGGTATGGTTGAGGAGAGAGAAGCAGAATGGGATTAAACAGACGGTACTTGACAGGGAGAGAAGCAGAAACAGGCAGTATGGTCCCAGAGGGAGAAGCAGACCGCAATTCGGCAGGCAGTACCGGCCAAGGAAGAGAAGCAGAAACACGAAGGATTTCAGAAGCCGGAGAAAATAAATAGAGCACTGTTTATTCTGCTTCCAAATTATATACAACAGTTTAGTTATTAGCAGGGAGATAGACTTTAGAGAATTTGCGATCCTCCTCTTCTAGGCAGATTGTGCGAACCATAGCCGTGGTGACGAGGTAAGGATCACAATTAGAAGAAGGCCGACGATCTTCCAAATAACCACAGCCGTCTTCATCTGTCTGTCGGGGAATACGAACGGAAGACGCGCGGGAAGCAACCCCATAGGTGAACTGGTCAATCTTGGCCGTCTCATGGAGGCCAGTCAGACGGCGCTCGTTATCCTGAAAGAAAGATCAATTAGACTATTGACTGAACATTAAATAAGCTTAAAATTTAAGGTGGTATGAATTGTCTTCATTACCTTTCCACAATGAGGATCGTAATAGGCGATGTGCTGGGGATGGACCATGCTCAGCTTGTTAATGGCCTTGAGGATCTCATTAATTCCATCCTTTTCTCTCATTTTCGTCGTCGAGAAGTTTGTGTGGCAGCCAGCTCCATTCCAATCTCCATGGATAGGTTTAGGGTCCAGAGAAGCAATCACACCGAATTCTTCGGCCACCTGATGGAGGAGGAACCTCGCCATCCAGAGCTGATCTCCCATTTGGATGCCTTCACATGGTCCTACTTGGAATTCCCACTGAAACAGAAGCAGGCGTTTAAAGCTACCCTTCTAGAGTCTTACCTGTCCTGGCATAACCTCAGCATTAGTTCCGGAGATCTGTATTCCGCAATACAAGCACGCTCTGTAATGACACTCGACAATGTCTCTTCCATAGACTCGGTTAGCTCCTACTCCGCAATAATAGGGTCCTGAGAGAAAATTACCGTAGCATAAAGGAAAGGCTACCTTGCGGTCCTGGGAAGCCGTTCTTTGGCCAGCCAAAAGGATGCCCGTCTACGTCCAAAAGAGTGTATTCCTGTTCCATTCCGAACCAGGGATGTTGATCTTTACATTTCTTCATAGCTTCGAGACATTTCCGACGGTGGCTAGTCTCTAGAAATTAAAACACTAGACTGTTTCTTCATTTGCTTACCTGTAGTATCACCTCCCTTGTTCATAGTCTCACAGAGAACAAGTACATTATTTCCCCGTCTGAACGGGTCCGGATAGATGGCCACTGGCCTTAAGAAGACGTCAGAATCCTCACCAGTGGCTTGATTTGTAGAAGAACCGTCGAAGTTCCAATTTGGCAGATCTTCACAACTATTTTAAGAAAAGTTACAGTATTTACCTTCAGGTTTCTTCGGCTCAAAGTCAATTGTCCGGGTCTTGTTACGAAGATTCTCCCCACTTCCATCAATCCAAATATACGTGGCCTGTACCTTGCCCTTCTGGTCGAGTTCCATAAACCGCTCGACCACTGCCTTGTCTGTAGAGAATTGCTGTCGTAGATTGTTCATTTCTAAAAAAATTAATACTTAAAAAAAGTAGGCAGAGAAACTCGAAGGAGAAGTTATAACAATGGGGGACAACAATCCCACCAAAACAACTCATTTGATCTTTAGGAAGCAGTGGCCACTGGACAGACACACCAGGGGCTAATCGTTCTTTTACACCACACCGCCGCGTTCTTCAAAGCACACAAACAAAAGCTTCTTTGAGTTCTGTATCGTTCGAAATGACGTGAGCTCTCATATCTTTTATAATCGGAAGAGGAAAACGTAAGGTACAGGGCTTCTAACCTTCCAAGAAGATTATAATATGCCGAGAAGGGCGCGAGAGGCACCTCTTACTTTCCCAAGCTGCTTCATAGACTTTCATGGAGTAAAATGGGATCCCATATAATTCCCCAGCCGGAAAAATATGACGACTTGCAATCCTGAGATTTGAGGACCCCAAAAACTGTATCGATGCCAAAAAGGAAGGGAATCTTGGGTTGTGGAAGAAATGAAAACATGCTAGACAAAATGTGGAAAAAGGAAGAGCAGACGACAAACTAGAGGACATCATGTTATTCTTTGGCTATAAATAGGGTCGTCTCGTCGTAAAAATCTCATTCTCCCATTTTTGCAAACAAACAAAAGTCGAACAGGTTCTTTCCTTGTGGGTTAGAGAAGTCATCCCTGCGCCCATGGGGCGGGCCTTTTTGTATTGAAAATGGGGTCCGGGACCAAGAGGGAGTGGATAACTGCTTGTCAGTAGAAAAGTTACGAGGAAGCTGCTATGCGGGGAAAACAGAAAACAACAGATAGCCATCCCTGTTGTGTATTGAATGATAACTGTGTTGTCCTGTGCTATCAACTGGAGTGTTACTTGCTGCTTCTCTTGCAAACACATTTAAAATATTTATAAACTCTTTAAAAAGAATTCAGATCACTGAAAGTCCAATGAGATCGTGTACAGTTTCTCTACATTTCAAGTTCTTATTTATTTGTGTGTAAAGGAAACAGCGGTTTCTAATCTCTTTCCCTCTTCCCATTAAACTTTTCTCCCATTCCTACAAACAACATGTTTGTTTTTAGACCAGTGACGATTCCATTAGGCGCAAAAATCGAAAAGTGTCAATCTGTAGAAGTAAATCTACAGTACAGGTGAGAGTTGTAAACGCGTGAGAAAGAATGTGGAAGTGGTCAGATTACGACCCCCGTTCTTTGCAGTCATTTTAGAGAAAACAAGAGTAAAAGTCTGAAAATAAAGCGTGTAGCAACATTCAAAAAAGGGAAAAGTTTTTCTTCCGTATTTCGGATTTTTGTCAAAACGTTGCTCCTCTTTTCCCGTCTCTCGTTCAATGAAAAATTGTGATATTTTTACTTCCATTTGGACCCATACTGATTCCATTGTGGTATGATCTGCTACAGGTAATTTTGCGTGTAATTCTTGACGTCTGGGTTTATTTCAAGACATCAACATGAGTTTCATCCTTGAGTAGGGTACAAGGGGTTCAATTTTTGCAAACATTATGTACGTAGGTGGTGGGAATTGTACCACCACAATTGGTCCTGTTTTGAAATCGAGGAATAAACAACGACTGGTTGAAAGTGAAAGATAAGAATTTAGCAATCTTTTTCAGGGAAACCTGACCACTTTCAACGAAGCCGATCGGATCCCACGAGACAAATGATGTCATAAACAGACACTATCCAAATGTTCTGCCGATTTTCCAGATTTTTATAGTTCCTCGCTTCCTCCATCACTTTCTCCATATTCCAAGAAAACAAGGCATTTATTGTCGAGGACAGTGTCGAGAAGATGTCCAGGAAATAAGAACGAAATGGTTTTTGTTTTGGCTCTAAAAATAGCCCATCTCAAATGTTAGATGATCTTACGGTCCAAACAAGGCGTGTAGTCTCGACTGGAATACTAGGGGAAACGGGTTGCATCCCCTACCATACGGAATTCGCCATCAGAGGGGCACCTCTTTCCTGCTCTGAATGGACAAATCGGATTCAAAATCTGTCTCTAGTATAGGAAAATATTTTCGTTCTTTTCCTGTTAGCTACTCAAGCTCTTTTGACCTTTGAAGACAGTACAAACAAGACAAACGAGGTAAGTCAAACAGACAAAACAGTTTATCTGAACTTCTCCTCCCTTTTTTACGACCAACTGATCTTCTTTGGAAACTTTGCTCAAGGTTAACTGATAAAAAAAAACACCTTCAAGAGGCTAAAAGAAAACAAAGTAACCCTGCGAAGAAGGGGTATCATGCGTCTACTAAAGCGTTTAGCCCTTCTTCTAGACGTCTTCGATGGTTAGTCAGCACAGATTGAAGATCGGGGGCGGAATTCTAAGCAAATTGAAAAAAAAGTAACCATTCGTATGAAAAGCACCGAAAATGCCCTTTTCTTCCGCTTCTATTCTCAACATTCTAGTAAAAGCTTTGTGGTGTCTCAGCGACCACAAGTCACCACACACCACACAGCTGAGTGGTGCAATTGTAAGCATAATGCACTTTTCATCCTGTATATAAAGAGGCCCTCTTTCCTTATCTTCATCTGCTTTTATTCTCCTCCCTTCTACCCTCAAGACTCCCCCAAGGATGCCTGGAAGCTTCTCTGACAAAGTTGTTATTGTGACTGGATCGAGCCAAGGAATCGGACGCGAAACGGCTCGGATGTTTGTTGAGCAGGGCGCAAAGATCACTATCACTGGAAGGAATGAACAAGCTTTGGAGGTAAGAGAATCTAAATTTATTCTAACCTTTTCTGTCTTCAGGAAACCAAAGCTATTCTGCTCAAAGCTGGCGCCAAGCCGGAGGGAATCCTCGTCGTCACTGGAGACCTTTTGGATGCTGCCACTCACAAGAGGATCATTGATGAGACCGTCAAGAAGTTTGGAAAGCTTGATATTTTGGTGAGTCCTCTCAAAAGGGGAAAGGAATAGGGGCTCCTAATTTTTGAGTGGGCAAGGGGATACAATGGATCAAAGTACAAGTTTTAGGTCAACAATGCTGGAGCCGCTGGTCAGGGAGGCAACAAATCGTCCTTTGATGCGTCCTTAGAAGATTTTGACTTCATTGTCAACCTTAACCTCCGATCGTAAGGCTCTACTGTAATGTTGACCATTCTCTGGTTTTAGAGTCCTCGCTATAACGAAGTTAGCCATCCCCCATCTTGAGAAGACCCATGGAAATGTGGTAAACGTCTCGAGCATTGCCTCGACCGACCCCAGCATCTTCTTCCCCTACTACTCGGTCGCCAAGGCCGGTCTGGACCATCTGACCCGCTCTATGGCTCTCGCTTTCATTGAGAAAGGAGTAAGAGTCAATTGTGTTAAGTAAGTGCTCTTCTAAATAAGTAATAAGGACAATTTAAGCCCCGGCCTGACGAGAACCAAATTCCTGGACAGAATGGGAATGCCGCAGGAGAATGAGGACAAAATGGTGGAGGCAATGTGCTCTGACCGGACCCAGCTGCCAATCGGACGGGCTGCCCAGCCCCAAGAAATCGGAGAACTGATCCTATTCTTAGCAGACCCGGCCAAGTCGGAGTACATTGTAGGACAGTGTATAATTATCGACGGAGGTCGTAGTTTAACTCGCCCCGTGGTGAAACGCTTCCTTCCAACTGATAGCAAATAGTGTGATTCTTCCCCCTCTACCCAAATTTGAATTTGCTTTGCTTTATTTATTATTTTGCTTTATTTACAAACAAAAATAAATATAACATTTTAAGTGAATTCTACCGTATCACAGATAATCTAGACAGGAACCAGAAATATAAAATGGTAGGAGGAAGCGACCTCATCCGCTGATTTGGCGGACCAAAGCGGCGATTTCTTCTCCAAGAGCCTTGGTAGACTCTTCCGTCTCGGCTTCAGCATAGACCCGGACGATATTCTCTGTTCCACTGGGTCGGACAAACGAACGGATGCCATTGGCCTTCTTTACAGCCTCATCAATCTTCGCCTGAAAGCCGGCCGGCTCAAGAAGTTGGTCCTCGGCCCAGTTAGTCTTGAAGATACTGCGCTCTTTGACCTAAAAGAAAAACAAAATAAACCAAACATGAGGATAAACTCACCGGAACTTTGATCTGAACATTTGGAACATCCTGGTAGAGCTTGTTGTCCCAATCCTCGATGGTCCATTTGTAGTGGCGGAGGATCAGTTCGACGGCTAGGAGGTCAGAAATGGCATCTCCGACGACTTCATTGATCACAATGGAAATTAGGTGAAGACGGCGGACACTCATGTCAGTGGAGTCCTTACTGGAAAATTTGAAATTCGAAGAAAATAAAGGCAAGACCAGCTTCATCATAAACTGGAATATTTTTGAAATGAACTTACTGGACAAGTTCCTTGAATTTATCACTGAAGACAACGGTTCCGTGACCATTAGCCTCGAAATAGATTCCAATATCGTACTTGCAAGCCTCGTGGTGGAGATGCTTCACCCCGGTTGGGACACAAGTCGGCACAACTCCCTACAAAATGGATCAAAGTATCAAATCGCTCGTCGCTGCAAAAACTTACAAGATGGTCTTTGATATACTTCGTTGAAGCGCCGTTGGCATAGGCTGTTTGCACAATTCCCAAAGTTAGTTTTCCTGCCAGACCGGCATTGTCCAATTGCTAAAATTAATCCGTCCTGGATCAAAAGATAGCCGATCCTCACCTCTTTGATGTATTTGGTGAAGAGGACAGCAATCTTGTCGCCGTCTAGGAGGCGTACTGTGTTCTTGTGCTGATCGGCACGGCGGAAATAGATGAGACGATCCGCATCGCCGTCGAAGGAAGCACATTTGGTGGCGGGGCCAACGTCTTGGAAGGTGGAGGGAAGAGTCTGGGAGATTTTGACAAAGTCAGCTCCACACTAGAAGGAAATTGTTCAAAAAAATGTGGGAAATCCTTTAAAAGAAAAAAAAAACTAGAATAAACCCCCACCTCATGATTCAGTTCCCCCTGTTCGTTGGCAAATTTGACGGTCAGATAATCTCCCTTGAGATATTCGACCATACTTCTCATCGCCTTTGCTCCTACTCCATTTGCACAGTCGAGAACCAATTGGGTCGGCTGGCCACTCTGAAACATGAACAGTCTCCAAATAAACGAAGGAAACATACCGTAGTGATTTCCAGAAGCAGATTATAGGCACTGGCCAACTTCTCATAGTAGCCATCGGCTGTAGGAACACCGAAAGTGGGCTCGTTTTCACATTTCACGATGTAATGAAGCTGAGGAGTGGTTAGAACACCTAAAATTATATATACTTTTGCAAAAAGGAGAGTGACTGACCGTGGCAGGTGACCTCGACCTTCCGTCCACTTTGAGCAAGAAGATCAGCTCCGGCTTTGATTGCTCGACAGAGATGAGGGCCGCTGGCACGGGTATCAAAGGCACAGACCAGCCGGGCCGATGACGCGTTGATTGGGACCAGGATCTGGTGTTCCAGGGCTCTTACAGCCGTTGGGAATTGATCATCGGATTGATTTACCAGGTTAGTGGCATACTTCTGGAATTATTCCTTGTTTTCTCACATTTAAATTCGCTACGTAAGCCATTTAATCCCCGGAAACCCCGAAAGACTCTCATACCTCCCATTCGGAAGCCAGCATCTCCCCCGCCGGATCGACAATTTTGATTCCATTGTCACATGCAGGGTTGTGGGAGGCTGTGATCATGACGCCGATGCATTTATTTAGCTGCCTTTAAAACATGAAAGATTAGGGAAAAAGAGATGGAAAAAATGGGAGAGTCTGGGATGAAAAACAGAAATGAACCGAATCAGCACTCACCGGGCACGCAAACTGGCCAAATATCCCAGGCGGAAGGCGATGAACGACAAATCATCGGCTTTGGAACGGAAGCCAGCGGTTCCATACGAGAATCTGAAACCAAGCGGTTCATTTTAACGTTATCTACCAGGAAAGTAAGGTTCTCAACAAGTCAGGGTACAAAAGAAGAAAAGATTTTCATATGAATTTCTGTTCAAAATAGCATGAAACTCTGCCCGTTTGAGAATCCTACCTGGAAGAACAAAGGAACGGATAAAAAGTACGGAAAAGGGAAGAAAACTCACTTGATTGTCTCCGAAATTGGGCAGGGCCTCTCCTGATAGTCCTTGTTGACCCGCTTCTCATAATCGTGAGGTACGACGACGGGAAGAGCATCCGCCATCCCTGGAAACGACGTCTTTCTTATTAGGGGCACGTGGTCACTACTGCTGAGCGCGGGGCACTAGGCGTCCAGTTTGTCCCTTCTTCTCCCGATAAGATAAAGAAATCTCTGTCCATCTAATCTAACACCCCCAAAAATGAACGCAGAAGGCGAAAACAAAAGAAAAGTAGGGCTAAATGTTCTTACTTCTCCATCCGAAGCAACAGAAGACCATTTTGACTCAGCCGGAAAGAAGAAAAGAAGCAGCCGAAGAGGGGACGGTTAGAAATGGAAATGGTTGAGCCGCTTTTTGTTGTAATCTTTTCTCGGGGAAACCCGGGGGATATTTTGTAAAGTAAACTGTTTTTACTGGAAAAACCCACGCATTTGAATCATCTTGAATGAATTTCTGTTATAACAGGAAGGCAATAACGGAGGAGGGGGCGTTGCACACTTTCTTTCCCTATTTTCATTAATATCTTCGTTTTTAAATATTGGCTCTTAAAAATTAAAGAAAAATCTATAAAACTTACGTCATTTTCAAAGAGATCAGACGTTTTTTTAGGGGGAAGAATGCCAAGAATTTCAGGGGAATACGTCTTTTTTGAAAGCGAAAGTTACCCACGGAGCATATTTACCCAAGCTGCTTGTGGAGGGTCGTATTGTTACAGATAATTACCGTTTTCGCGATTGAAGCGTCTTCAAATTAGTGAAAATATCTGGAAACGGATAGACAATAGCGGAAATGTGAATGCTGTCCGAAAAATCGATGAGCTGTCCGCAAACTGCCAGTTGGAACGGCGACTAGTGTATCCATTCATTGAGACAGGCCCCCGAGAAACCCGAGATCCTTACCAAAATAAGATCCTTCACGAAAATATTCCGGTAGGGAATATTTCTTCCGAACTTGGGTGAGTTGTTCCCGCGACAGCATCTCTTCTTCTGAGGAACTGTCCTATTCCCACCCTTTTGTTAATTCAATTTAATTCATTTCCGTAAATCGTATATTAACGTGTGATTTTCTCATCTCCTTTTCTTGAAAATAACAAGTTATAGCATGTTTATCAGTGTCTAGTGTAGTATTGGATGGCCGCATTTTTGGTTAAAATACAGAATATTAGGAAACTGAAAGTTCTCCGGGGCTGGAGGGGGGAAGGGTTAGGAGTTGGTGGTGTTTTGATTGCAGTAGAAAGTCTGGCTGGTTGTATTCATGGCTTTGGCAAAGCCTGGAGCGCAGGAGGATCGAGGATACTGGCAAATACTGAAGTTGCACGGTGCTGGGGTGTAGAAGTTGCCGGAACAGCCGGAACCAACAGGCAGGCAGAAACGGTAAGAAGAGACTGTTCCAAATCCACCACAAGTATCGTTACAGGTTTTTCCATTGAGGGGAGTGTAAGGAGTCCAGGCGCCAGGGGTAGGAAGCTAAAAACGGCGATTAGAGAGGGCTAACTGGGTCGAAACATACGAGAACAGTCTTCACAGCCATACAAATAGTAGCTCCGTCGTAAGTAGTCAGGTTGTAAGTGCCGCCACAGCAGGGAGTAGCTCCTGGGCAGCCGTTATTTCCACACAATTGTGTTTGGTTGGGGAATCCGGTGCAGGGGCACCCGTAAGGATCGCTTCCACAAGTTCTGGTCCTTGTTCTAGTACCGCAGAGACCACAAGTAGCGGAGCAAGTGGACCAAGAAGACCAGTCATTCCACATTCCCCAAGGAGCTGAAAATTTTGATTTTAGAAGGTTGGAGAAGGGGAAACTTACAGATGCAGGGAGTTGCTTGTCTCTTCACGACAATTGGAGTGGGGGCAAAGTTATCCACGCAGAGAGCTGTTCCATTGACGGTGGTCAAGGTAGAGGAGAGGCAGCATTCTGGAAAAAGAAGATACTTCCGGGATGAAGTCTCTCTCCCCCTCTCGCTGATCTTTATCCCCCAGGTGATTCACAAATGCCCCGTCACATAGTTCTTTAATCTATCATGCCCGCCATGTCAGTTTTAATCGTTGCCCTACTCCCTCGCCCCATTGTTTTACTATGTGTAGACACACCTGATGAGCGTCCGACACACGGCGTTCGGGCGCAATTCTGCAGCTCCCAAATATTCCCCCTGAAAGCGGAACTATTAGAAGGGGAAGGGAAGAGGCTCTTACGTGCATCTACAGCCATAAGGAGCGGAGAGGCAGTTCCTGGTGCGATTTATTTTCCCACAAGCGCCACAGGTATCGGAGCAGCTGCCGGCATCCTTCCATTCTCCCCAGATGCCAGCCGGAGGGCAGGATTCACAAGCCGGTGCGGGAGGGAGCGTCGTGTTCTGGACACCACTTTCTCCCTAAAATTCAGACTTCATTGAACGAAGAGAAAGAAAATCCCACCGCTGCCAAGCATTGGAACCTTCCACCAGCTCCAGATAGGGTCTTATTCGGTGAACAAGTCCAGTTCCTTGGATAAATACAGGGAGTATTATCACACGGAGCAACTTCTGTAGCATTTCCTCTGAAAAAGGGCCAGACTTGTTATGTTGAAAGCCTTTTTTATGCTTTGTTTGATGTGTGTATGACGAAACCATTGTTCCAATAGTTTTTATGTGGCGTTCCGTGAGGGTGGATAAACGAACGTGGCAAAGCGTCAAGGATTATAGTTATGACTCAATAATAACTGGTTTGGAACACAGAACATAGAACAAAGAGAGAGCAGATGGTTTTTGAACTCGGCGAAGGAGTTCACCGGTCAAACTTCAATGAAACTGAAGTTTGTACTGTTAGTTATTTGCCCAAAAGACGATAAACTCCTTTGAGGTTTTATAAGGTATTTTAAAGATGCTCCCAAAGTGAATAGGGTCTTGTTATGCACGGATGATTGGATCGCAAATATTGCCAATTTACACGTTTTATAGGGCACTTTCTAAGCGAGAAGCCGTTTATAGTGAGCTTGTAACCCTCATTGTAACCTCCCAAGTCCTGTAATAATGTGAAAGAAAGTCAAAATCAAGACAAGAGTACAGTAGCCCGCGCAGTTATTAGTCACGGTAACAAATTACGGTTCAAAAAGAAGAAAAGGACATAAATTAAACCCTGTCGAAAAAGAAAACTTACGTGCAAGGACATCCTTGAGATTCACTGATACAGAACCGAATCCTGTTCATTGTACCGGCTCCTCCGCAGTAATCATAACACGTCGTGAGATCATCCGTCCAGTCGCTCCAGATGCCTCCAGCCGGGCAGCAGACGGCCCCGGTCACATGGGCACTGAATTGGCTGTAGAACAAAACCACCACGAGAAGAGCTGAGCTGCTGCTGATCATACTGTCTGCCTCTCTCAATCCCGGAAGGCCATATTTATACCGCCGCTGCCGGGGGCCAGAGGGGGCATGTACCGCCGTTGGCCTGTGCAAACTGAACCTCCCTCCGAAAAATTGGTTGAAAAAAGGGGAAACATCAATCGGAAATGGGTAGCAGGAAAGGATGTAGGGATTGTATGCTCACCAACAGAAATCAGAGAACTCCCGTTCTGGTGATCAATGAGCATCGGGCTAGACGTCAAGACACGGTAAGATGTTTTGTTTTAATGATTTTGGGAGATGCTACGGCTTAATAAGAGGGGAATAACGGAGACCTCGGTCAACGCCTGGAACAATCCGCTGTGCCGGAGCCTATTATTCTTCTAATGTCACTTTTTCTGAGATTTTCTCGGACTTTTTACCCGAGACTTCGTTTTCACGAAAACGAAATGCCAGAAGTTCGGAGCGTTGCTTTGGTTCCACAGCTACTATCTAAAGAACGTTTCGCTATTTTGCCGGATTCTGTAAATTGGAAAGTGTGTACCACGTTTCTGAGGCTAGAATTGCTTTTTTTTCTCCATAAAACTCGAAATTGTTATGAAATTGCCATTGGAAAGGATGATCACAATGTTGAACTGAAAAGTTAGGCTGTTTTGACATCCTATTTCACATTTTTTATCACTTTCAACTGACCATTTGATTATTTGAATTTAACAAAATAACTAAGAGCTTCTCTTACGTCAGTAATCAAAACAGGATCCCCTTTTTTTCCTTGTTTTCATCCGTTCTGATTCAGCCGGCTTTGGTATGAGGTTGAGGTGTAAACCGGGTACAATAAAACCCGACCAGGATTATGGGCACATACTACTGTCACAAAAAGTGTAGATCATATTGTAACCAAAGTCACGCTCTTTTTTGAAACGGCCCGACACTCATAACTTATTTTTTTCTTTTCGAGACCGATACATGAAGCTATTAAATCCCTCATAGTTTTTAAGAGATCAAAAACTGCCCACCATGTGGCAGACCAAAGATTTTATCTAAAAGCTAAAGACCGTCAAGTTATTTTCGCTCGATATTGGTTCATCTGAGCTATTTGCCAACATCAGCTCGCCTCCGTCAAAGGGCACACTGATCAGCAAAAAAAATGTAGTCAAATGATGGGAATTATTGGTCGACTAAAAGATGGACAGGAAGTCGGCCGAGCTCTGTCAACTTCCCTGTCATAAATCACAGAAATGGGAATGAATCAAAAAGTGGATTATTATTGGAAAATCGGCGTCCTTGTTCGGTCTACGTAAATCGAAGGAGCATTCAGATTATCCGGGGTCTAAATCTAAGAATATGTTTTTTGTGACAATAAGTGACGTCAGTCGGAAAGCTGGGGATAGCGCTGACGCCGGGAAGACAACAGCTACGTTAACAGGTAGTTTAAAGGTTTGTTTCTGTTATTAATTCTTTGTACCACTCAAATCTTTCCAACCCAAGGATTTACTTCAATGTGGCGATCAAAATGGAATCTGGTATGCCACCAAAGGAAATCGCCTGTCCTATACCAATTGGACACCTGGAGACCAATTCAAATGCTCTAATGATGCCTGATGGCAGATGGACCATTTTTTACGGAGATATGCAAGTGAACAACTATCTCTGCCGTATTGGGGTGAATGGGACCGCTACTACCGAGAGCCTCCCCAGAACTGAGAGAACCTTGTCAATAAACTTGTCATGGTACCATTTTTATTTTATATTTCAAACGGATTTCCAGCAAATCAACTGCCAGCTCCGGGGATCGCAGATGACCACTAACCACTCTTCTGATATTTGTAAGCAAAGAGGGATCTCTTTTTCTTCTTCTTCTCCAAAAATACTGAAAACTTGGCATTCTATCAATTTTTTTTAATAATTGAATAAACATCATTGTTTAGAAAAAAACATCAATGTTTAGAAAAAAACGATGATTAGTACCTGATGCGGACAGCTGAAAAATTATACGCAGTCATAAAATCTCATTTGTTTTCCCACCCGCGTTATCGAGGGCCGTATTTTTTTTTTGAATTCCCAATGGACCTTCTTTCTCTTGCCGTGGCCATTGGCCCTCTTCTGATAGATATTCCTTCATTATTCCTGATCTACGCAATCCTCACCAAATCACCAAAGAAAATGACATTTATTCGGCCTTTTCTTTTAAAAATGGTGGTAAGGACTCTGCAGCCATTTTTAGAATTATTCAGATCAGTGATACGATCCTAGCCCATGGTTCCATTTGGGGATATGGCTATGATATCCAGAAGTCATATTTACCACTACCGTTACTGAAAGTCAACAATTTTTACAACTGCCTTGGAGAGGCCGGTGGACTAATCGCACTGGGTGTATTTTTGGGTTCTAATCTCTTTTCACTATTGGCTGTATTCGAAGAATGTGTTATGCGCTATGCTATTACGTATAAAAATAATGCCATCTTAAAAGTTAGCCACGGTATACCGTAAGCGCAGTGTCTTTTCGCTTTATTGTTATCATCAGATTTATTTTATTGCAATTTATCCAATTCGTTATCATAGTACTTGGTTTTGCTAGTGGTGCCGTTCTAATCTTTGAAGGAAAACAGGTAAGATTCATTGCTATTGAAAGATTTATCGTGGGAAATTTTTGCTTACTTTAGGGATTACATGAGTTTGTCACGCGACAGAATGCCAGCCATCTTCTTGAAATCTTCGATATGGAACATGATATTTTCTCCTTTTTTCCTCCGGATAATCCAAACTTTTGGTTTATAGGTAAGTTTACACGTATTGCCGACAACATTTTCAGTTTTACCCTTGATATCTGCTCTATTTATTTTTCCTATCGGACTAGGCGGACTTACATATCTAACTCATCGCAGAATTATGAAGGAATCTAGACTGATGTCAAATGAGAACTATTCCTTACAAATACGGCTGACAATTATGCTTCTTGCCCAGGTGAAACTTCAACTTACAAGAGTTGTACATTGCAAAAAACATTTCAGACATTTTTACCCGTAATTATGACGGATCTACCGTTTGCCTGTTTTGGTATTGCAATGGTAATAGTATTTTCATCGAACAACACCGATTCAACCTATAGAACCCTATACGCTCATCCAAATATGGGATTCACCCTTTTGGGCGGTCCAATAGTACTCTATCCCTTATTTAATACGCTAGCTACAATTATGATCATCAAACCGTACAGAAAGGCCATCTTTGAATTGATTTCATCCGCCTGTAGATGCTTTAAAAGAAGGCGGCCTTCCGCAACGAAGACCTCTGAGGTTGCTCAGAAAGCCATTCGTTTACCTCCTCTGACAAATAATTCCCTTTCTCGCGTGGATGAGTGATCGGCGATAAACTACCGCTCATGAATTAATATAGACAAACGTTCTTCACCAATAGTCGGAACGTCTCTCTGTTATGCACTCTCCACCTTTGACGTTAACGCAACTTCGTAGTCCTTCCTGGGCTAAAATGCTGGAGAGAGGGTCAACGCTAACAAGATATTGTAAGATAGCGACGAATTCCTACTCACTTCCTCTCACTAGTAGGTGAAAAATGTTCACCAGTTTACTCCTACATAGATTCCAATCAACCGGTTCTCTCGAAAAAAAACACAAGATACTGCTTGTGATGGCGTACTTTCTTGTTACCTCGAAATCGACATGTAGACTTCGGAAGACAGCTGAAAAAGTATTATTAAAATCTCATTCGTCTCTTACTCTCCTGCCCATTTTATTGGAATAACAAATGGACATCCTTCGTCTTTCTTCTCTTGTCTTTACTGTGGGACCCCTTCTAATGGATATTCCTTCACTATTGCTTTTCTACGCCATTCTCACCAAATCCCCGAAGAAGATGAAATGTGTTAGCCCCTTTCTTTTAAAAATGCTGGTAATTCTATAGGCACTTCGAAAACTTTTAAGATCTCTGATACGATTCTAGCGCATGGTCTCATCTGGGGATTTGGCTATGATATCCAGAAGTCATATTTTCCACTACCATTATTGAAAGCGAACAGGGCTTACAACTATTTTGGGGAGTATGGTGGACTAATCGCATTATATATATTTTTGGCTGCTAACCTCTGTTCACTATTGGCTGTATTTGAAGAATGTGCTGTGCGCTATGGTATTACTTATAAAATCAATTTCATCTTAAAATTAAGCCGCGGTATACCGTAAGCCCTTTATTTTTCCTTTTAATCCTTTCTACAGATTTATCCTATTGCAATTTATTGAATTTGCCATCGTATCGGTTGGTTTTGCTGTGGTTACAATTGTACTCTTTGAAGGAAAACAAGTATGATTTATTGCTAAACAAGTATGCCTCCGGCGGACTTGGGATTAAAAATTAGCCGGTCAGGAAATATTCAGCAGCCGCGTAATATCTGACGGTCGAATTTTTCATGTATTTGGAAAATGGAAAAGCTGGGAATAAAGTACAAAAGGGTCCCGAAGCGCAGTACTTTTTCGATTGAAACGGACTGTGTAAAACCGGTACGTAATGTGAAACTTCAGGGATTACGCCAGTTTGTCACGCGACATAATGCCAGCCATCTCCTCGAAAACTTCGACGTGGAACACGATGCTTTCGTTTTTTTTCGTCCAGATAATTTTTACTTCTGGTTTTTGAGTAAGTTTACATTTATCGTCGACGATGAAAATTTCAGTACTGCCCTTAATAGTCTGTGCATTTATTTTTCCTCTTTCACTAGCCGCACTAACATATCTAACTCATCGCAAAATTATGAAAGAGTCTAGCATGATGTCATCGGAGAACTATTCCTTACAAACACGGCTGACAACTATGCTTCTTACCCAGGTTAAACTTTTTTTCCCCAATAAGGGTTTAAACTCATACTTTCAGACATTTCTACCAATAATTATGACGGATGTTCCATTCACGTGGTTCGGTATTGCAATGGTACTTGTATTTTCTTCGAATGAGGTCGATTCTACAATGTACGATCAGCCAAATTTGGGGTTTACCTTTTTTGTACTCCCCATAGCCCTTTATCCTTTATTTAATACCCTAGCTACAATTATGATTATCAAGCCATACAGAAGGGCCATTTTTGAATTGATTTCATCCGTCTGTAGATTCTTTAATAGAACAGTCTAATCGGGGGACAGGGTGCGCCCAAGTGCGCCCACGCCGCCAAACGTTTGAATTTGAATTTCAAAGCATTATTTTCGTTTTTGATCATTATTTCGATAGTTTCACATGTTTTCAATCATTTTTTTTGCTGATTATTCTTCTGGTTTACGGAAAAAGAGCCACATAAAAGAAATTGAAATTTGAAACTTTTTCACCAAATATCAAACGTACTACCATAACTTGACCCCCGACCAGACTGTTCCTTTAAAAGGGCAGGACTTCCCCAGAGAAAATATCTGAAAACACCCAGAAACCCATTCGTTTACCTTTTCTTATGAAGAATTCCCGTTTCTCGTGTAGATGAATGATATAACATACATTTTTATGATTATGAATGAATTTTTGAATTTTTATGAGAGGCTCCAATAAATCTGTCTTGTTATCATTTTCTTCTTCTTAAGATGTCTTAAAGAGATTGCTAACAAATTACCGCCAGCTCCAGGTTACTGTAATCTTTGCCTACGGCTGCCCCCGGGACTAAGAAATTTATCTCATTACCTTCGGGAATTTCCTTTGCACAATCTGTTTAAAAGGGTAGAACAATCAAATCAAATAGAACGAAAGTTTGCAGCAAGCAATCACACATTACTCTGGTTTTTTTGTCACATACAATACAAAACACAAGATACATGTGGCTGCAATTACTTTATTGTCAGCTCGAAAACGACATGTTACCTCTGAAGACAGCTGAAAAATTATACCGATTCACAGAATCTCATTTGTTTTTCGTACAATCGCTATCGAGCGTCGTGTTTTATTGGAATCACAAATGGACGTCCTTTCTCTTGGCTTTGCTGTGGGCCCCCTTCTAATGGATATTCCTTCACTATTGCTTTTCTACGCCATTCTCACTAAATCTCCAAAGAAGATGAAATGTGTTAGCCCCTTTCTTTTAAAAATGCTGGTAATTCTATAGGCACTTCGAAAACTTTTAAGATCTCTGATACGATTCTAACGCATAGTCTCATCTGGGGGTTTTGTTATGATATCCAGAAGACATATTTTCCACTACCATTACTGAAAGCGAATAGCGCTTACAACTATTTTGGGGAGTATGGTGGACCTGTTGCATGTAGGTAACCAATACCTCAAAAATACGAACAAAGTAAGCGAAAAAAAGGAACAGATTTCTTTATGTGGCCACCATTTTACAAACATATTTCATCGAATAAGAGCAGCTGTAGTCCATCCAGTACCCGATGCCAGTACTTGACATATCGTTATCAGACATGAACTGAAAGGAATTTGATCTCAAATTTAAGAATATACCTGTCCACAAGCAGGTGCAGAGTCATTGGGTTCACCAGCCCTCCAATTACGATAACTATTCTGTTGCTAGATAACACTAGTCCCTGTTGCTAGCTCAACATACCGATGTTCCATCTGTATAGGCGAAGTCGTCTATTCCTGGCCCGATACGCATCATTCCGAACCAAGTCATCCCGCTAATGCTACTCTGATCCACTCCTGTCGTTGTTAACACTAAACTTCACGAAATTTTAATGATATACAAAAGGTAACGTCGTTTCAAGTCCATTTTAAAGGCGGGCCATTAAACTGGTTCAAACAACTTACTGAGGATGAAATTATTCTCGGCTACGCTGTGAATTGAAGCCAAATGTGCACCCAAGGACTGGCATTCCGCCTCGGCGTCGTCCCAATTTTTACCATAGCCGACATAATAGCAATGCCCCTGAAATAGACTCCATCCCGTCGAGCACGTGTAGGAATAAGAAGATGACGAAGACGAGCTTGAACTACTACTCGAAGAACCAGAACTGGACGAGCCTGACACCGATTTTTTTGTTCAAAACCGATTTCTCCAACTTACTCGAGTCAGATTCAAACATTTCCGACATATCAGCTGAATAAATCACTATTTTTGAGAAGGATGTAGAGATTAACTTACAAGAAGTAGCTAAACAAGCCAAAGAATAGGAAAAGACGAGGAACAATGCCACGAGAAGCTGAAGAAACATTTGCCCGACTGCGCTAAATAGTTGTACAACACAACAATACATTCCCGGCCGTTATCCAGTTGGGCAATAAAAATAATCCCATCCCCGCTGACGGCGGTACCAGTACTTGTTAAGGATAAGCTTTGCCATCTCATCTCTCTTGTCGGGCAATAAACTAATCGGGACCGAAATGATCAATGGCTACTTTGTCTGGCAAAAAAGAGATGTCAATAATTTATTACGGTGTTTCTACAGGACCTTGAGCTAGAAGAATATATTCGGTTGTCTCTGGTGGTTTACATTCATAGAAGCCTTCTTCATTAGCGCAAATATGATCATCCTGGAAGATTTCCCTCACTAAAATTGAGGAAATACTTTACTCACCGGGCATTCTGTGTTGTTTCCACATGTTTTGGCAAAACTGATGGAGAAAAGAAAGGCGAAAACGAAAAGAAGGAGTAAAATTCGACGGAGAGCGGCAATCATGATTGGAGGCGAATGGCTCTGATTTCTAATTCGATCAAAATAACAAACAAGTGCAGCTGTGGGTGTGGGTGACGTGGAGAAAGAACAACAACAGCTGGTTTGAGGAGGAGAAGGATGGTAGGGTTTATTTCTTTAGAATGAGGACTAATTTGTATTTCAAAAGACAATAACTGGACAAATTGGTTCCTAATTACAAAGTTCTCGGTTATGATAGTCTCTATTATCATCAGCTCGCTGATTTTATGAGGTAAGTGGTAAGATAGATGAAGAAATAAGCAATCAATAGTATATTTCCTGAAATAGTTTAATTTTGTCTTTGAAATATTGAGTAACTGACGTGAAGAGGAGACCGTATAGGTTACCACCGCGTCGCCCATTAATTCCGCCTGAATACTGCTTGCCATTATGTTTAATTTGCCGCTATCGGTACAATTTAACCTAAAGAAGTGTCTGCTCTATCCGATAAAGTTCGTAAGAAACCCGTAATTAGTTGTTGTGCTGTTTATTGTTCCATTTATTTTAAGGTACGCATCCGACTGGCAACCAGATTCAAACTTGAACTGGAAAGTGAAGACAGTCTGATTCGTTATAGCTGAAAGGGTTCAGCGGCAACTATTCCAGTTGGTACCTCTCAATTTCAATACTTCAGAGCGATTCTTGGCAAATGTGTCATCCAACCAGTTAGTTCGTAGAAAACCTTTCCTCCCAAGAAAAGGTTCAAAATTCTTGTTCCATCGTTCAGTTATGAAATCGGGAATAGTTGATGCATTAGTGATTCCCATTGTATTTTTCGGATTCACTAGTGAAAGATTTGTTGCTGAATCGCTGTCAATTACAAAGGCTCTCATTCTTCCTCCAAATTGTTGAGGCAGGTCGGTAAGATAGTTACCATTTCTAGAAAGGAAAGGGTTAGTTACGATATAATGAGCTTACGAATATTCTGCTATCTGATTGGGTTTAGATGCATTTGGCCAGCCACCAAGGATTTCCATATCCGGGAAGTTCTATAGATCAAATTCTGTACGCTACAGCTATCTTTACCTGCTCAGAATAATAAGTAAGCCCAGAGAAGATGAACTCTTCAAAGACTCCAGGCTTCTCTTCCTGGCTAACAAGAATTAACCGATAAGTACTGCGATCATCAGGCGGGGCGACGGTAAGCGACATCGCCTCATCCTCATTAAAGTTATTCCGTTTCCAGTAGATAAAATAGATGAAAACCGGAGAAATAGCATCAATTGCTAAATGTATTTCTTTTGAAAAATATACAAGAGTGTCCACTTGGTTTAGGCATGATTAGTAGTTTTGATAGCTCCGGATCGACGGTCGCCGGAGTCGGGGAGATGACGTAAAGCATAAGGCCCTGAAGGTTGTAGCCCATTTCACAGTTGGTGGTGGTCGGCTTGGAAAGACAGGTCATGCTGGAAATATGAATAGGAAAGGGTCAATCTTCTAAATTGTCCCCCATGCGCTCATACTCTGGTATCCCTTTTCTTTCTTCCCGCTGCCGTGTTTTTATTTAATTCTCCTAACATAATTACGGAAAGTTCGCAACGTGATTACGGTAATTTCATAAAATACGCCAACCTTTGGCTGTGGAACAACTGCCGGAACTTACAATCCCATAGGTGTTGCTGCCGAGCTAGTCCCATTCCAGATAAGAATATTGGAAAACAAGGGAACATCCAGTCCGTCGTCTTGTTGCTGAGGACTGTAAGGCCGTCTGATGTTCCACTGAATAGAATATTTAATTAATTGAAAATGGATAAAATTGTACCATAGACCAATAATCACCGAACGTATAGGTAATTCCTGGTAAGAGCTCGTCCAGTTGAACGTATTGCAATTCTCCCATTGTTTTGGGGTAAAGGTACTGCCTCTGATTCAATAAAGTGGCTGAAAAGTTCTTTTCTCAGTCATGTTAGAAGCTTACTTTGCGTATAAAGTATTGTAAACCTGATAAAATACGTGGAATTATCATCGCTACCAGGAAGTGTCAGGGTCAAATATGGAGCAGCTATTAAAACCGGCGATGCGCTTGGATCGGTATTAAAACTGAAAGTATAGCTCTTTGTACATCACCCAGACCGGGAAATTACGTATTTCCGTCGTAGTTGCTTTTCCAGTAGCCATCCTTTGAGGATAGAGGACGACTGATCAAGTTGTCAAAAGATATATAGGAGTAGAACGGGATTGTAAACTTAAAAATAGAACCCTGATTATCTTGCGTGATTGCCGTTTACCTTAAACGAGCAAGGTTTTCGGAATTTGAAATTTTCGAGGGTTACATTGCCAATTAGCCAGTTATCCTCTATTATCTTATCTATCCATGTAACTGAGCCGTTAAAGGCTGCCTTGCAATCTGGAATTAAAAGGATTTCTGGGCATTCCTGTGGAGAAGACTGTGCAGCTGCTTGAGCCGCATAGGAAGAACACCATTATGCGGTGAGATTATGCAGAATGTTTTGGATTGGAAGAGTTGCTTTACCCTGTTTAAAAACGCCTCCCCAAAGTTTATGAGGAGCATCTCCCTTTCAATGGTGAATAAAAGAAACTTACCTAGAATTTTAGGTGGGTCTGTCGAATAGACGCCTGTAAATATGGCAGTACTGACGATTAGAGCACCCAGCATTGAGCGTCGTCACTTACTCGACGACCCACTGAACCAAGAAATACTCTCGTTAGTAACTAGATTATAGAATTAATCGGGGGAAATTGAACGTGTAGAGGGCAGAAACGGCTGAATAGAACACAAAAAAAATGCAAGAATTGCGTCGTGGCGAATTGAAGTGATATAGTGAAGAATCCAGGGGGGGGGGGGGGGGGGGGGGGGGGGGGTTGAGGGGTAATCTCTCTCTTTGTGGATTCCTGCTCTGGCGAATTATTCCGCTCTCATAATGTCAAAAAGGTTTCACACCCTACTTTTTTGACTGGACTATTGTCTGCACTATTCTTCTATTAGACAATGGAATTGCAGGCAGCTGAACTTATGCCTTATCATTTTCCAAAGGTTTTGAACAGAAAGGGCGTCTATCTGTGTCTCTCCCAATTTCCACGTGGTCACCACATGGTGTTTTCCCTTTGTTCCGCAGCACGTGGGAAGGTCGGCCCAGGACCAGACCAGTTGTGGACTCAAAGCCTCGCGTTTGTTGTAAACAAGTGATCTCATCTCCCATTCTTCCTCGCGCCGTTTTTTCTCAAATTCCCTTCCAGACACCAAAAACGTTATTTATATTTTTGAACTAGACTTTTATTATTAATTCTTGAATGCACAAAAAATGTCTAGAGACCTCCCCTGAGCGAGAGAGAACGAGAGACGCTGCCTCCATTAGATAAGAACCTGCTACTCTTTATAGTTGGTCTTTCGGGTCGGCCCCCGCCTCTCGTCTCTTAAATCACAATGGTTTACAACACATCCAACCCACACCTTCGTATTTCCTGCCATGAAGATCACACTTTTGGAAAAAGGAAGCGGAAATTCATTTCCAAAACGGGAAATGGCATCAAACAACAGCATACAGGGGTAAGCCAGTTCACTAGCTCATCTGTCTCTCAATAACCAGCCGAATTCTTCTAACATCTCTTTATTTCCTGGCTTAAATTTTTCGTTAAAAGTTACATATCCACAAAAGAACGTTTAAAACCATGGGTAACCCTCGGGAGAGCCTTTTTGTTAAGAAAATATTGTTCAGAAACTCAATAAGGGGCCAAACTAACCGCATCAGCCCGCATTTTCCCAATTTCTCCATACTTATCCATTAACCTTGAGCTCCTAGCGTGTGATTCGCCTGAGTTATATTTTAAAGAGAAAAGGGGACGGAGAGGTTTCGATTCGCTTACGAGAAGCTTCACCGACCTCGCCTGTTCCCATATTGGTACTTTCGGAACCAAATAACCGTCCAAACATCTTTTAATCTGAGTGTTCCTTTATTTTTTTTCGAACAATCAATTTTATCCCGTCTTTCAGATGTGTCAAAGAGATGAGAACAAAAATGAAGAAGAAAAAGAAAAAGAAGTGCACCTTTCTGACGAAAAACTGGAAAGGCGGCGGAAGTTGAACCTTATCATTCGTCTAATACTGACTATATTTTATCTAGTATTTCATTTTATTCTAGAAATCGTCATAAATGTGAGTTCCCCTCATTTGTTTTATTTTATTAAATAGTTTTTTCCAGAGGTTACGGAAAATATTCCTCCGATTTGAAGGAAAGCCCGGTGAAATACGTGTTAGTCGAATAATTTGGAAGCATAAATTAGATCTCGAAGAGATCTCTAAACGACAAGATTTTATAACGTCTCTTGGTCATTTTGTTGGTATTGAAATATTGGACAGTCCTAATTGGCATCTATATTGTATCGAGAGGGACAGAGCCTTCTTTGTTATGCTCCCACGGCCTATCACTCACTACACAGCCACAAATTATCCATTTATCTATGTGGCAGCCTTTGAAGAGGTCAGTTTTTGGGGTTTCTTGGATTGTACAGTCATATTTTAGGCTTTAGCTCTTGCAGAAGTGCCCAAAGCGGGATTTTTGAAGTTATCGTATCATTTTGCGGAGGATCGTATCCCAAAAACGGTAGGTCGAGAGATTTTCCTTTTTTATTCACGTTTTGCTTTGAAATACTGATTTCTCTAGGTCTTGTTTACTAGCGGAGCCCGATGTGGGAGTACTCTCCTAGCCAGGATGTTAGACCGCCCCGGCGATTCTGTCTGCTTTGCTGAACCTCATGCTCTCTGTAATTTAGCCGTAGGACTGAAGGAAGGTTTTATGAACGAGGCGGTAAGTCGTTTTTATATTGAAAAATAGTACCCAACCAAGTTTTAGGAGGTTAGAGAGCTTCTCCATGCTAGTATTGCCTGTCTCCGGGCCCACACACCCGATGAGCAGGTCTGTATCCTGAAAACGAGTTGTACAGAAGCGAGGCTCGTTCCTCTCTGTAAAGGAATGAAAAACTTGAAGCATATTTTCATGTTCCGGAAGAAGGGACTAGGATCAGTGGAGAAAGTGACCAGACGGTGGGGAGCTTCATTTCTATTCAAGCAGAATGTTAAAGGAACGGCTTTATGACGAGCTTTTTGCTCCGGCTGTATTTGAAATCACCACAGCTGGCAAGGAAAATCAGTCTTTTAACTCCGGCTATAGAAGGATCGCTGGTTAGGAGATTGAAGCCGAAAGATCTCAGGGTTAGTCTCATCTTCTCATTAGCTCTTTATTTTAAAACCACGCTAGGTAAATTTCAGATGTACTCGGCAATTATCTATGCCGCTCCCTACTGGTATTACCTAAAAAATAGAGATCTCTACTGCTATCCGGTTATCTGGTACCACGAGCTAATAACAGACACTTCAAGGACATTGACTCAACTGTTTATGGTGGTAAGTTTCCCTTTTCATCTGATAGACTATGTGTGCTCGTGCTCTTTTCAGATCGACTTCCCCTTCATTTGTGTTCAAGAAGCGGTGGAATGTAAAAATGAAGACTCCCAGCAGGACTCGTTCCTTTCGAGAGAAAATTTGAGTCATGTAAAGTTGCCGCCAATAACTGAAGCCGAGAAGAAAGCTCTAACCAAATATGCGGAAGAAATAGGCGTGCCGAGGGATATCTTCGACTAGGAGATGGAGTGATATCTACTGTAATTACTGTATTTTTCCCGTGATTCTCACATGTACAAATTGGGTATGATAAATTATACGCGTGTCTATGATTTGAAACTGTCTGCCATTCTCATGGGGCAAGCGGAAAGTCCCGATTCTTTATTACGAAAATCACAACGCCAAAAGACCGATACAGAGCCTTGGCATTGGTTATTCGACCGATCTTGTAGTAGAGAAAGAAATAGAGCTATTAGCTAGGAGAAAAGAGCCCCCTCTAACCATTTGGAGAACTTATACAGATCGTATGCTTGAGAAAGCGTTGGCTTTCCGTGTTTAAAAGAACAGTCAGGGAGCTGTTTTGAGCGCAGCAACTTTTGGCGCGTGCAACATAGAAAGCCCCAGGGGTTATTTTGTCTTATCTTGTGATTTTTACCCCTAGCTGGGCAATGTTAGTAAACACAATCACCACAGGACCACTGCGCTCAAACCGAGATCCCTGACTGTTCCTTGGAAGCTTGCCGTGTTATCATGACAATAATCTTTGTTTCATAGCTCTTATGATCACATATTATCTATTGATTCTGTTCAACAACTTCCGTTAGGTGTCTTTTTATCAATTCCACCTGCACTAATTAGCAGTATTTGTGAGCTTTTGTCATTATGACGCTAAGATCGCCAACGGCTGACATTCTTGAAGCGGGTACCTGTATTCTCGAAGCCTATAAACTTGTCTATACTTTCAGCTATAAAAACGTTCTATGAAGATGATTTTACCTCAATGAAACGTATTGAATCTGGAGCAGAAGCTATCACTTACAAAGCTTGTTCGCCTTTTTACGGGTAGATTAACGAATTAACTGGCATCACTTTTTAGAGATGTGTGTGCTAAACTGTTTCACTCGCGGGCTATTATTCAAGGAAGCAAAAGAGAAATTAAGTCACTATTAAAGGTACGCCTTAACACCCCCTTGTAAGGGAACTTATAAATCTGTTTTAGCATTCATTTCACCCGAATATTGTTCGCGTACTTGGCTTTTATGAAGATAGGGACAATTCACAGGAGCAGATAGGCTACGTCATGGAATTTATGGCCGGGGGCAGCTTACACTCAGGTGAGAAGGACCTCCTACTAAGACAAATGATTTAAAGCTATTTATTCTGATGAAAAATACAAGGACAGCGATGTTTACAATTGGATTATTCAAGCCGGAAGAGGGCTTCAATATCTTCACGAGGCAAATATTATCCATAGAGATGTCAAACCAAAGAAGCTAATTGATTGGGAAAATAGTCACACCTCTTTGTTTCAGTATGTTATTGGATAAACAAAGAGAGACCCTGAAGCTTTCGGATTTCGGGTTGGCTAAATCTTTGGACAGCCAGACTAATACCACTAGGTGAACTCGTATTTTAAATGTTTTCATATACTTACTATTAGTGGTGGAACACTTCCATATATGGCACCAGAACTGCTAGCTTCAACTAAAAAAGGAGAAAAGAAAAAAAAATGTGGTCCAGCATCAGATGTTTACGCTTTAGGAATATCTATTCTGGAAATGTTTCAAAGACGGTATAGTTTATAAGGGATGATTTACTAAAGGAAGCCTGATGTGCGTCTATACATGGGTTACCGTGGTGCCGTTTTATAAAAGCGTATTGAAAGTCGATTGATTATAGGCCACCATATGGAGAAAAAGTAGACCTTGGTCTAATATCGAAAGTAGCTAAAGGAGAGCGGCCCATGATTAGTAGCAGTATGGAGAAGGTATTAGCCGCCTTGTTGAAAAAGTGAGTTTATGAGATGACGAGCAAAGAACACCCTTTTTGTAGGACTTGGGATAAGGACCCTGGTCGGAGATGCACAATAATGGACATTGTCGTTTTCTCAAACAAAAAGATGGACGAAAATAAAGTAGACAAATCAACAGTGCCAGCTAGTGCTTCTTCCATTTCACCACAGCTTGAAGTGCCGTTACGTGTAGGCAGCCTGAATCTGAGCGATGGATCTTCAACGTCCCGTTTAACTACTGGAAATCTATCGTCTAATCCACTAGAATCGCAGATGTGGATTGAACAGAATCCAGATGTTGGAAGGAGGCCGCATGCACTGACGAGTTTACATCAGCCCGCAAAAGAGTCCGACGAGGGATATATACCAGCATCGAATGAGACGTTTATTGAACAAGGCCCAGATTCCATAAAAGAGGGCTATGCGCTTCCAAAGGTGACCGTTATATTTATTTTCTTAAATGTTTCATTTTTCAGTCAACTGATTCTGGAATCGTTTCATCGCTGTCTTTAGCGGACCATCCCCTGCCCATAATTTGTGTTTTGGTGAGATCTTTTCCTTACAGGTACCATTGTTATTTTCAGGAAAGGCAGACAAAAGACGTAGAATTCGGATTTCATCTTCTCTTGGAGAAGAATCACTGCCATTTTATTGGTGTCGTGGATTCCGGCGGGATCGGGGACCATGCAGGGCTACGTCAAGGTCAAAGGATTGTCGGAGTCAATGGAACCCTTATCTATCCAAAAACCCCGCATAAAGAAGTCGTCGCCCTGATCAAAAAGTTTTCCTTGACTGTGACGTTTCTCGTCGCCTCTGTGGAAGTGGTGGAGTGGTACAAGAAACACAACGAGTCGTTCAGCTTTGACAAGGCTGAATATGCCCATCCGCCGAAACAACAAGTCAATCAAGAGGTTGGTTTTCCTCTATTATTGTTCAATGTTATCTTGTTAGCCGCAAGACACTCTTCCCAGTGTTCAAAAAAACAGCGGTCGGCAAACCTTCGAAGAAGTCTGGAAGAAGAATGGGCGTGACATGTTCTTGAAGACTTTTTTTCTCACTGTCCCATCAAGCGAGACAGACCATTATTTAGACACACTGGAAACCTTTGTAAAGAACTGCAAAGACGAAAAAGCCAAAAAAATACCTTTCTTATATAATAAAAGAAGATGGATCGGTAGTAGCAATGGAACAAAGGATCCAGAAGAACTAAAAAGAATAGCTGGGCAAATTGATAAAGAAGACCTAAGCAAAGAAGGGGACTTTGGCGTGCATATTGTTTATTCCAGCTTTGCTATCATGTTTTATTGTAACCCGGGAAACTTCACAGAAGAAACGGAAGACACGTTGGATTATATGGAAGAAGTGGTGGCAGATATGAGGCTATTGCAAAGGATATATAAAGAAGAGGTAACAAAAAGTCTTCAAGGAATTTTCTCCACTCTACTAAATTGTCTAATCGTAGGCGACACTATAGATGCAGAAGAATTTCACGGATATACATCACGTATTGTCAACGGGCATGTATCACGTTCAGTCAAAGATATTTATCCTCAAAATTACACTACGGTGAATGGAGAAGATATAACTACGGATATCCATTTTATATGGGAAGCTATAGGCCGTGTTGGAAAAATACACAGTGTTATTCTATTATTGGATGGAGCAAAAATCTATGAGGACTTTGATGGTCCTGGCTGGAGAAGGCTCATCCCCTATACGACAGTTGTAGTATGCCATAAAGATAAAGGAATACTATTGGATAAGAAGAGAGACGAACTATTACAAACGAAATTTGGCAGCTACACGAATCTTGTTCTTTACAATTCGGTAATCAAATAAACAAAAACATATTTAACAACTGAAAATTTAGGAGTATTATAGGAAATCAGATCTCCTGGATGAAAAACTTTCTTCTGTTTATTACTCGGCATATGCTCGCAGTTTGAATGGTATAATCGAAGATCGTCGCCCACTGCTATTCTAAGGAATCTTGCGAATGGAAATGTTGAAATCTTGTGAATGGAAATGTTGTGCTTTGATTGAATTAAATAAACATCAACAACATAGAGAATAGTTCCTAGAAGAGATTTCACAATAGAAAGTCACTAGGTCATTTTTTGGTTGCCGAATTTGACCATCAACTGATAGGCCATATTATCGGCATAATGAACAGTCAGGGACCTCGGCTTTGAGCGCAGACTGCGCTCACAAGCATCCCCGCCTTTGGCGCGCGTTTGAATATTGAAAGCGTCGATAGTTATTTTTTTCTAATTTTTTCCTAATTCTAGTGATTTCTTAGTGTTAGGACCTAGATGGGGGACGTTAGCGAGCGCAGTCGCCACAGGACCACTGCGCTCAAACCGAGGTCCCTGACTGTTCCTAGTGAACTTGAAATTTGTTCTATTTTCTTTTATAAAATCGGTCATCTCATAAGCTTCAATAAAAGTGCTCACTTATCTAGTAAAACGGTCTCTGTGAAGAGTTAGTAGCAGGCAATAATTGTCGCATTAGTATTATTCAGATTTTCCAGATGAAAAATTTATTTAAAGGAGCAGTAAGGTCGGGGTGACATCAAGAGAACTAGAAAAAATACGCTAAAACCGTCGGCGCATTCAATTTTCAAAAGTGCGCCAAAGGCAGGGGACTCTTGTGAGCGCAGTTGCCGCAGGACCACTGCGCTCAAACCGAGGGTCCCTGACTGCTTCTTTAAGAAAAAAATATGTCCAAAGAGTCCATCCAGGCATCAGATATTATTTAATAAGCAGTTACAAGAAGAAGAGGAGGAAAGAATGCTCCTGATAAAAACGAAGCTTGGACTGATAAACGGTGAGCGATGAGAAGACAGATAGATATGAACAAAACGACGAGAAGACGCGAGAAAGAGCTTGAGAAAGGTATGGTAAGAAACGCAAAAGAGAAGATAAATTAAAAAATCTATTTAAGTTTGCGTCGGAGCGATTTTGAAACAATGATAAGCATTGTAGTAAGGAGTGAAGTGACCCGACTAGAGGAAGAAGTTGCACGCCGTGGTGAAAAAGTTCCCAAATCTGTTCCCGCCCATATTGTCAACGTTCCATACAGTGTGTATCAAGTGACGCCACGGCCTTTCGGTGCGACCCCTCATGTCTGATCCAAGTGCGACCCCCTCTTCCGCGAGATGTTATGTTACGCGCAGTTTTTCGGCGCTGGTGCGCCGAATCTGCAATGTAAAGTGAGCTGTCCCGCCTCATCAAAACAATCTCTGAGAATGGGCAGTATACTGTTCGATTCGTATTTTTATAAGGAATTCACTCGACCCCCCTTTATGGGGGGTCGCAGCCGACGTTTTCCACTCAACAAAACGAAAAACTAAACCCACCCAGTTTATGGGGGGTCGAATAGATTAGTAACACATGAATTCGATGATCAAGTATCTGCTACAGTACGGGAGGCATTAGAGCCGCTGGAGAGTGTCGTTCCCTTCCACTATAGGTGAGTTGTGGGAAAACAGCTTCTTTTATTAAGCAAAGACCATATAATTCAATTCAAACCAAGAAGTAAGCCGCAGTGAGTACCAAGAACAAAAACAATGCCAATCTTCATCAAACGTTCCCGTCTACAATAAGTTTTGGTTATCTCTTGTCTCTTTTATCATCAGTTGTAATAGTAGCAGATGGTTATTTCTCTTCTCTAATTTTTTCGCCTCTTCTTCTACTCATAAACGGTCAAGACGCTCCTGTTGTGACGGTTGTAGTAGTCGCCGGACGCGGTTATAATTCCGCGGGAGGAAGACACATCCCATGGGGCTGAAGAAACAATTGCTCTCCATTCGTCCTTCCAACATACGGTCAATTCGGCTGAAAGAATTTAGTTAGTCATAAAATAAAAGTAGAGGATACCTGGGCGCTCCATTGACTCCAATCGAGAAAACAGCGAAAAGTAAGACGAGAATTGTGCCCAAATTCAGCTTCATAACTGCAATTGACTTTTTCGGGTGGTAGTTATTTCCGAGTAGAGAGACAAATTGTACTTCTTAATGTGAAAATTGGTATTGAAAAAGTAGAAAAAGAGAGGGCATAAGGAAATGTGGACGGATGTATAATATCAGGACAAAAATCTAATCTGTTCCTAGAATAATTCTCTTGGAAATTGGACCCCAGAAAACAGGATGTTCGAAATTTCACAACTCCAAGGGGTACGGTAATGGGGAATATGGAAAAAGGGGAGGGCGAAACTAGAATCTGGTGTTTGAAATTGATCTGTTCTTTATCATTTTGGATAAAGTTGCCGCATGCAAAGTTGATGAATAGCCATTTCGAAAATAAGGTCTACAGATGCATTTTATTTTCGTCACTTTGAACAAGGAACACATTGTTCAGTTCCTTATGACCTTTTGGATTTATTGCTAAAGTTGGAAGATGGTGCAAGCCTGGTTAGAAAAGTCACGAGAGAGATCAAACGCCAGCTCAAATTTGACCGCGAACCTTGCTCCCAGTATCAGCGTTTTACTGCTCTACAAATAGAGAAAACAACAATAAAGACGAATGCCTAGATAGGGAAATAAAGCCAGACCTTTATACGGGTATGGAAATGAGATGATAACGGGTAAAATGCAATCGAAACCATTTGATAACTATGACGGCAGCATTGTTGATTTTATAAATACATCTTATTATATCGAACTAGTCGCATGACCGACAGATATTACCATGTTTTAATGGCCGAGCCGGTCTTTTTCAAGGGAGCACCTTCCTGTTCCGCATAGAAATGAATGCCCTCCTTTTTTGGCCTCAACTTGGGATACGTTTTACCATAACCAATTGAAAAATCACGGTCCCCACAAGGCGAAATAAGCAATGAGACAGCGCTGTAATAAAGCTGTTCCGAGTACGGTAATTACTGGTAAATTTAAAGCGTATGGGTAAAAAGGGAAATGATAACGAACTGAATGAAACATTCAGCAGTTCTTTTTTGCTACCTAATCGTATATGTAAGCGGTTAAAGGTTATCCGACTTGTGTCACAAAATTATTGAAAAAACGATAAAATAAGTTGCGAACAATGTGATTTACCCTCAATGATGATATTGAGTAAATGGACAGATGGCAACAATTTTAGAGAAAGAAAGAAAGTTACCACTACCTCCAAGGGAAGTGGGGGAAGAATGACTCGCAGGGAGGAAATTGGCCTCCCATTTTATGGTAGGCGAGTGATTGGCTTAGCTTACGTACCTGATATTTAATTACCGTGTCAGAGGGTATTTCTATGGGGGGGGGGGGGGGGTCTTGTTAGCTGGAAAGGTTAATATGTATTCCCTGAGGACGAGAATAGGCACATTACAGTCAACAAAGAGAGTCTGCTCGAGTCAGTCGGAGGGATTTCACCACCTACCGTAACCTAGCGGTCTTCTAGAGGTCACATATTGTTCATTTTCAACAGAGAACGGTGGAATCGTGTTCCTTTCTTTTGGAATAATTTGAAAAGCAGCGAAATTTGTTGGAAAGGTGCTAACTAGTACCGAAGCCCTTTTTTCCGGCTGGAAGTGAACTGGTTCCAATTCAACCAATGGGATACTGTAGCTCTTAAAATCCGTTACGGGTGCGTTTTACAACCTCTGGATTACTATAATGAAGCAGCCATATCAATTGATAACCGTCCTAACAAGGGCATAATCTACTTCCGTGGCCCGACCAAGACCTCCGCAAAATTGAGTCACAGATTATTGCGTAAAAATTAGTTTTTCATAGAAACTCATACTCGGGTTCAGAATCAAGTAATTTGCACTAATGTAGAAATTATCTAATAGATATGCAACTATATTGTATGAAATAAGCCAAGTTTTGTAGGTCTGGCAGAACACAAGTGGAATCAGTGAAGCTGCAGGGGGTTTGCTATTGTCTAACAAGAAAGCTATGGAGGAAGAATTGAAATAAGAACTGAACCAGGAAAAAACAAATGTAATTCTATGAAAATTGTAAATAATAATGGAGGAGGCGGAGGAGGGCGACTAGACCGGATACATCTATTTCCCTCATTTTATAGCCTCCTAAAACTTATGGAACAAAAAAAGTGTGGTCTTTTGATAGGGGGCGGTGGTCGTCGTGATATCACTCGGAGCTGATCGGTTATATTGATCCTTGGCTATTTTTGGAACAGGAACAAAGACGGAAACAACTAGGATGTCAAAGACCTTTGAGGAGGGCGGAAAGTGATTAGTCATAGTCAACTAATGAACTCGAAGACTTCGTCAAGTCATTAATTAACACGTTTGTGTTATTGAAGGGTTCGTCTTCTCCCGGGTGGGATAGAATGACGAAGAAGAGCAGCTCAACTGGACGCTATCACAAAGAATTCGGGTCTATTTAAGCCCATTTTGAGAAGAACGAGATAGGAGGGGTGAACGCCCACGAAAAAAAGGGATTACTGTCCTTTGGACGGCGTCATGGCTCCTGTGATAATAAAAAAGAGACCGTAAATTATAGTGGCAGTGAGGGGAGGGTGGCGAACAAGATAAGGCAGTGACTGTCGTTTCCTCCACCTTTTAAAGGAGAATGGAATATTACATTATTTAGGCGGATGACATCAGATTTGAGAACACAAAGTGGTTTGTTTCCTATATCTGCTTCTATATCCGCGAATTGTTACTCATTTCAAACAATCTATTGAAAATTGCGGACGCATAACAAATAATGACAAAAGCCTTCAGAAGTAGAGCATCATCTGGATTGCACACAGCGGAGTTGACACAATCCAGGGCCGCATCCATAAGAATTCTTCAAACCACCTTATCTGTCCAAACTTTCTTCACAACATGCCAAAGGACTTTTCGAACGATTGTAAAATACAAATGTTTTTCGAAAGACTGCTGGATTAGAGACCAATTCCTTTAGAGTACGATATGTCCTGGGTGATACCTCCCAACGTGTAAATTAGCCGCCCCTGGAGCTCGATTATTTAATAGCCGCTGGACATTTTTTCGGTACAAAACGTGGCATTAGAAACGTAGCTGTACACGTAGATAATTGTATCAATGGGACCACACAAACCAGACCCCACAGGGTTAATTACTGCGATTCTGAAAAGGGCACACGAGGCGTTTTGGTTCCTTTTTCTACAAGGGAACACATGCTTCAGCAGACCTGTGAGAAAGGGGAAAAAGAGCTTGAAGGATAGAAGAACAAGAAACAGACACGAAATATTTGTTCTTTTTTACGTCAGGCACCAAACTGCACAGAGAAATGAGAAACTGCATTGACAAGGGGCTTAACGGAGTGTGGGGGCCCGACTCGAAGATAAGAATGGCGTACAATCTCTACTAGGCTACGAAGGGGGAAAATAAGACAAGCGGTAGGGGTTGGGAGGTGGCTGACTGATACGAAGGATTTCCTAAGACCCTTGGACATTTAGAAGGGAGGGTGATATTATTTGCTCTCAAATTTGGCACGCTTCCCGTTTCATTGGGCGATCTAGTACACCGGGGGGAAGAGAGAAATTGGAGAATATGGGTTCAGGTGGGTCTACGACGCGCGTGGGTTTTAAGTATTGTTTCAGGTCAAGTCATCGCCATAAAAATAGACGAGGAATGATGTCAGACAGGAAGAGAAAAGGACAGACTAGGGAACAAAGACGTTCAGAGCTCGACATGGAACGATCTCGGGGAACGTCATTGTAAGCGGCTTATAAGGAAGTCTTGCCCTTAGAGGCTCTGGGCTTGAGCTCGTATGATTTTAACAGTCAAGCTTGACGTGTAAGCGTGAGAAAAGGGCAAAAATTGAAAGCAAGCTGGGGAAAGAACTATCAAGAACTAGCGACTCTTGTATGATTGGTCCTGAAGCGATTACAAGATTTTAAAAGGTTTAACAAGTAAATGAGCGTTGACATCTTTGTTCTAAACTTGGAGAACCCTGAAATGAGATAGGAGGGAAAAATTGATAGAAAAAAAGATAGAAAAAAAGAGACGTAGAGGAATCTTCACGCTCAAGAGTACTTGGAACCCGTGGGGTTTGATATCCGATCATGGTGGTCCATTTCTTACGCTTCTGTAGTATTATCTCCAATTTCTAAAGGAGTAACCCCCAAAATATTCCACAAAAAACCGCCACATCATGCAGAAACCAGAAAATGAACTTTTATGGGCTTCACTTCCAGACTCTAATGACATCAGCCATTTTTTGCTACGTATTTATAGAAGAAAACGCAACATTCAAGAAATCACAGGAAACAGATTCCGGAAATTTGGTATTCTAGAAAAAAAGAGCTGGAATAGCATCATTTGGGTGAGTCAAAAGATGCCCTGAAACGTCAAGAAGATAAGAAGAAAAGGGCATTTTCATGGGGGGAGGTCTAGCTAATTTGCGTGGTATCAATTGGAAGGACAAAAAAAGTGTTTAAGCAGAAAAAAATACCAGCTGAATTAATTATATAAAGCGGAGTTGAAACAGACTCAAGATGTCGCGAGACACTCGTCGTTGTTATGAGACAGACGAAGCGTAAGAAATGATGCGTTACTCAGTGGGAAAAAACTCCTCGGGCCATTGTTCATCTCCCTCGCTATAAATTTTCGAATCAACTAGCGACGTCATCAGATCAGGCATAGTTGAGAGATCAAGGGGTGGGGGAATGTGGTGAAGTGTGGCGTACTTTAGAGAAGTCAAGGATTTTGAAGGGGAAGAGAGTTCAAAAAGAGTTCAGAAGGGAAAATACGGAGAAAGGAGATAGAAATAGAGCGGGCGACTAAAAATAGTCTGAAAAAAAGCTGCACTTGCAGAAAGAAGATGCCGCTCTCCAGATTTTTATGACATCCAAAGTGTGTTTTTTTTGGCTAAATTTAGCTAAACTTCTAAACGTACTCTGGTTATAGGTTTTCGTAGTGAAGGATTATGGCCCAAAATCTACTAGATTCATAGAAGCAACACCTTGTGGCTGCCCATGATCCGGAGCATCAACCTGGCTCAACCCCAGTGAAAAATCCAATTTTCTAACATTGAATTTATTTTCAAAGAGCTTTCCATGTTTAGGCTTCAAGAGTACATTTGAACCCAGAAGAACAGGTTCGTGGGAAATCCAAGAGAGGCATTGCCCGGTGTTGGCTAATGCTCCGTACGACTGGAACGATCATCAACCCAGAAGCTATGCTATTCATGGTCCAGAAGAATTATGACTGACCCCCGAATCACGGTCCTCAAAAGCGCCGCGTGTTTTGACCAATTGTGTCTGCTTTTTGAAACACCGACCCGGTTAGTTGGAACACCTAACGTTTGAATACATGAATGGATAAGTGGATGACTTTTGGCGTTTTTTGTAGTCTGCAGAATGGATGAGAAAGTCCTTTGCATCATCCAGACTTATAAATGGATTAGGATAAATTGAATTGGAATTATTCCAAAATTCAATGTTCAACAAAGATAATTGAACTCTTTGGTCTGGGAATATGAGAGCTTTCTAAAACGAAAGTTACGTTTTACGGGAAACAAAGAGACTTTTGGGATTTACCAATTAGTGTCTCGCAGCAACCATGATGTCAGGATGAGTGAAATGTCTAATTTTTGATCTGATTTTTGCTAATTTTCAATAGAAGATGTCAACAAGGAACGGGGAATTCCTTGTTCTTTGTATTCTTGGAAAAACAAGCAGATTCAATGATGTTTGAGGACATTTAAAGAACGGGGCAACATTGTTCAGATGACGGTAATAACCTTTCCCTTTATGGATGGAACGACCCCCTGGAGGAGATGTCTTCGTCGAGCGGATGAAAACAAAGGAAGGGGGTGCTCTATGGCTCTGGCGGCCCGTACCGAGCCGGTTGAAATTCGAGACCAAAGAGGGAGATACTTATCGTGGGGATAAATAAGGCAAACCAAAGACAAAACATAGGAAACGGTGGGTAATAGCGGAAGGCAACTTGTTAGAGGAAGAAGGTTCTTTCGTACCGTCTATTGACCGCGTTAGAGCACCAGGCTGAAATAAAGGACATACTGTAAGGACCTCTCCTCTGGAACTTCAATGGCCAGTTGAATGAACACGGTTTGATCTGTTATTTTAGTCCGTTTCAATACAAAGGTCTGGCGCTTCGGGGCCTTTTATTGATTTCTGGGAAAATGACTTGGTGGTTTACCACCATACGGCATCCGGAGCACAAATGTGTCACCACGTATACGTGATGATTTTCTCCTGTGACGCTCTGGATTTATTCCGGGATTTAAATCTGCCTCCTCTTCCTTCAAGCTAACTGAAATTTTTAGTATTTTGTAGTATTTTGAGCTGGAAACACATTAGAAGCCCTTTTGTGTTTAACCACATCCGAGGAGGGATTAGTATTTTGACGTCGGTTTTGCAAATCCTTTCGAAATTTCAACTATTGGAAACAAAATGACCGGCTTCTTTTCTAATCAGTCGGATGCGCCTCCTCGGCAGCCATAAGATTCAGACACACATTCTCATGTGGCTGTCGTTTTTTCTGTTTTTGCTGTTGGGAATTGCGTTCGGACAGATAACTGTTCCTGTACCGATAACTTCACCATTAGTCACCACTACAATTCAAGTGCCATCGACAGTATCCTCTATTACTGGAATACCCAGCACAACACCGTTTGAAGGGCCAAGGAAAGTGGTAAGCGCTATTTTCAGTACTCGTCGTTTTTATCCGTTTTATGCTCCGAATAATGTTATTTTTGAGATAAAAGTCGGAGTAGCGGTCGGTGATACACTTCTACAGCAAAATATTGGCTTTTCTGTTTGCGGAGGAGCCATTCCCCTATCTTTGGAGTATCTGCGAAAACAAGGATACCTGAATAATGTCGACTTCCAGTTGGATTTTTACCGATTTCCCCAGTAAAACACTATTTTTCAGATTCTTCGTCAATTATACTGAATGCGATCCAGCCATTACCGTTTCCGTTGGATTGGATTTTATCAAGAATAAGCAAGTAGACGTTATTATCGGCCCTGCTTGTCCTGACAGTAAGTTTCAAATGATTACAGTAATCAACAAATTTGCTTAGGCATCCGGATGATGGGCTACCTGAGCACGTATTACAATACCTTCCTCGTAGTCTGGGGATATTCCTTTGATGTCGATTTCAGTGACCTCAAAAAGTATCCCACGATGTCTTCTATCATGCCTAATGCTATCGGGTCTGTTTCCTTTTTCTTTTTCCTAAAAATTTCTTATTCCAGGCTTGGTTACATTGCCAACAAAGTTCTGGAATACTTCCAATGGAGTCGTGTCTCAGTCCTGTATATGAACAACGACGTCGGTTACTGTGAAAGCATAGCCAATGCATTAGAAGTAGGTGAGGTAATCACTGTGATTTGGCTTATTCTAGACAGCTTCATTGGATGAGACGACGTATTCCTCTTCAATTGTATTGAAGTCTGAGTTGCCCAGGAATAACCCCACGCAGTACACGAACTTATTGAATACAGCTAAAAGTCGCTCCAGGAGTAAGTGATCGTTTCTTCAGCTGAACTGCATTTGGCTGAGTAGCTTGTTTAATATTCAGCGTATCGTATACCATGTACTTTTACAGTAATCCTGACTTGTTTTGATCAAGCCACCGAAACAAGAGAATTCCTCTGGAGAGCCAATGAAAACCAAATGGCTACGGATGAATATGTCTACATAATGATGTCCATGAAAAGCACAGGATTCGGTAGTGTTACATTATAAGTCGCACACTGTATATCTAAACTTTTAGGACAGTCAGGGATAACAAATGTGACTCGTAAGTTTCCAGTTTCTTGTCGTCTTGCACGGCACCTCGTACTTTTTGACTTTGAAATACATAATTGTTTATCAACGGTCTATTTTCAGTAAAATCGAGTGGTCTTACACCGTTTTGGCTCGACGCTTACAATGACAATAAGGATGGAAAGGATGAATCGGCATCGCAAACCGCTAAAAGATCTATTGTGGTCAGTTTTAACACTGCAGTAGTACCAGAACTTACTGTACCAACACCTGCGGCCCATTCGCTTCCGGATCCCTAAAGCTGCTAATCTTCAGATTGATTTGAGCACCTACGCTGCTGATCTGGCTTGGATGAACACCTTTCGAAATACGGTAGTAGCCAGAGTCCGGAGTGACCCATTCTATTGTGAGACGCCAGCTTGCCAAGCCAATTTGGGAAAGAATGTTCGTATTCTAGTTTAGCTTCTACATTGAGAACCAAATTCCAGCCTGGAGGGTTTTCTCGTCACCTCCACGATGCCTTCTTTATGTACGGACTGAGTTTGACTAAAGCGATGAGCCAGGATCCTGTAAATGGCTACCGTGATCCTGCCACGCTCCAAGATGGAGCGCAGGTCAATTTTATGGGTAAGCAGGTTGATTTATGAGTTAAAAAGTTGGTTTAGGTCTTACTGGAGAAGTTTCGATAAATTCAAATACAACTAGAAATCCATTTTTCATGCTCTACGGCTTGGATGCTAATATGGAAGAGAGGACATTTGCCAATATGACTTATTTGATGGGAGTTGCTGTAAGCTCTGGGCGTATTACCCATAATTTGTAATTCTTCAGGCGATAACCCCTGCCTTTACCGATGAGTCGACTCTTTGGGCCACTCGAGGAGGCCAGCGTCCTCCAACCATTCCCATCTGCGGCTTTCTTGGTCAAACCTGTCCTAAAGAATTTTGGCAACAAAATTTACTTTTTGTCGTAATTGGAGCCGCTTTGGGTTTTATCATCGCGCTAATTGTAATCTTCCTCGTGGTTTATCTGATACGGTAGGTTTTAATCTTCTTAATTCGAATTAACACGATCGGATATTTTTAGAGCCAGACATCGGGAGAAGGAGAGACTCAATGCGGAGTGGCAAATAGCCAGCACGAGATTACAGAAACCCGTCAAAGTTCGACACCAGTTTTTTGACAAATAAAGGATGTTCTTCCTTTAGAAAAGCAGAGCAAATGCCAGTAAGCCCTCCCTGAGGTCAGATCCTTCGACAGCGACCACATTGACGGGGGATAGCAAGAGTATGGGAGATACTGTAGCCGCCAAGTTCTATGAAGTCTACGTTTTGGACAGGGATCCGGTCTTCGTGACAGAACATGATCCAGTTAGACTCACTATGAAGGATGGAGAACAATTTATCAAGGTTTGTCTAATTGTTGGTCAGTTCGAAGATGTTGTAGCTCCGAAAATTGGATCACTTGAATCTGAACAACTTTATTGGCTTATCATTGGATGGAATGGATTATAAAGCTATTTGGAAGTACTGTAGTCGATCCAGTCTATACGTAAGGCTTATTCTTTTTTTGACTTACTCGTTCAGGACATAATTGCAAATGGAAACATGAATACGGCTGATACTTTCTTTGTTTTCTGTGTAATTCGGGATATTGCCGAGGTATTGAACCTATTTTTTTTGGGTATACGATGCTTTAGGGGCTGGACTTCCTCCATACTTCCTTTATCGGCTGCCATGGAAGACTGCACTCTGGCTGCTGTTTGGTAAACGACGGCTGGCAGGTTAAAATCAGCGATTTTGGTCTAAATCGCCTCCCAGAGGGAAAGAAGATCAAAGATAAAAGTAGGAAATAAAGACTGCTTCTAGTTTTCTTTTTAGCATTGTTATGGAAAGCTCCAGAACTTATGCGACAACCTGGCTATTCTGGACCTGGCGACATTTATAGCTTTGCTATCATCGCGTCCGAAGTTATCAATAGGAAGCCGGCATGGAGCATTAGGGATAGGAAAGAGAGCATGGACGGTATTTTGGATGGACAAATTGGAAAGGACTGTTTTAGAGCTTCTTTACTTGATAAAGAAAGGTGGCATGCGTCCTATTAGGCCGGAATTCGAGGCAGAGGATTTGGAATTGAGCCCAGCTTTGGTGAGAATACAGCAAAGAAGAAAAATTAGTTTTCAGTATGCCTTGGTACGAGATTGTTGGGCAGAGGAGCCAGGTGACAGGCCAAATACAGAGAATATCAAGAAATTGTTGAGATCCATTGTTCCAAACCAGAAGGTAACCGATTTTTCTTCAAGATTTTCCTCTTTTAGCTAAATCTCATTGATCATGTTTTCAACAAATTGGAAGAATATACAACCAGCTTGGAATTGGAAGTAGAGGATCGTACTAAGGAATTGGTAGCCGAAAAGAAGAAGGCAGACGTTTTATTGAGCAAAATGCTGCCCAAGTGAGATCCTCCATCACTTTTTCTCCAGAAATACTTTTTAGACAAGTAGCGGATAAATTAAAACTGGGCCAGACAGTCGAACCAGAAAGCTTTGACAGTGTTTCGGTGATGTTTATGGATGTAGTGAAATTCACTCAATTGGCTGCGAGATGTACTCCGTTCCAAGTTGTGAACCTTCTGAACGAATTGTACACAAATTTTGATAATATTATTGATCAGCATAATGTCTACAAGGTATGGACTACTGTACTCAATACAGGGATTGTTCAGGTGGAATCAATTGGTGATGGTTACCTCTGTGTTTCGGGACTGCCCATAAGAAATGGATCAAATCATATCAAGGAGATTGTCAATATGTGCTTGGTCATTAGAGAATATGTTCGAAATTATAAAATCTCTCACTTGCCAAGGGAAAAGGTCCAGCTGAGATTTGGAATCAATTCCGGTAAGCATTCCCTGATCGCTCAATATCGTCTTCAAAATTCGTTTTAGGACCATGTGTAGCCGGAGTTGTTGGCTTATCCATGCCGAGATATTGTCTATTTGGTGACACAGTCAACACCGCTTCCAGAATGGAAAGTAACGGAAAAGGTAGTCCTCCAGTCCTTTCAACTTCGTTCCCTTTTCAGCTGATCATATCCACATGTCCGCGTTTGCTCACTCACTTCTAATTGACCATTTCCCTGGCCAGTATCAGACCCAATCAAGAGGTGACGTTATTATCAAGGTATCTCCCCAATTCTCTTCCTCCTTACAGTTAATTTTTAAGGGAAAGGGAGTAATGGAAACGTTCTGGATCCTTGGAAAGACTTCAGAAGGGAATAGCGTGTATTCAAGGCAGAGTAGTCCAAGAACGATTGCTGCTGTCCAAATGTCGCCGCAGGAATCAGTGGAGCAGTTTGAGAAGAAGAGTGTTGAAGCAAAGAGCGTGGATGATTACGACCTGTCAACAATACACACCGAGCCACTTTATAGACATTATTCAAGACAGGCAACCACTAAACTCGATGATATCTGAAATATGGCAATAAACCTCTTTTTCTGATGCTCCTAAAAGTTTTGCCTTGATCCATAGCCTTGCATTACGTAAAGCCACTTGAACTGCCGGACATTGCGCAACAGACAACGCAGGCAGGACGTGAGGGATCTGTGGTCCACGCGTTCAGCGGCTATGTTTATTCTAGGCGAGTATGTACCCATTTTCTCCTGTGTACCATGTGTTCCTAGCGAGAAGAAACATGTAACAAGGCGGGACGGGGAGAGAGAGGACCCCGTTCCATGAGTCCGACGGGTGTTCCATATGCCCATCCACCCTACGAAACTTTTTTCCGACGTTGATCTGCCTCTGGAAGGTGATGATGATAATCTCGACCGGTTGGATCGTATTCTTTCCGGACTTTATTCTCTAGCGGGAGGAATTGTTATGGCTACCGTATTTATTGATGTTATTCCTCATGTACAGTAAGTATTTTTCTCTTTTTTGTACACTTTGAGATATTCAGAAGCATGCTGAAACGATATGAAAAACAAAACAAGACAAAATTGCGGTTTCCTATAGCATATTTTCTCATCTGCATTGGATTTCTGCTCACATTTGGTTTTACCGAGATTTCAAAGAAGATATGGAGGTATCACGCTAAGAGGAAGCAAGGAATGCCGCAAAGAAGGTTAGAGACTAGAGGGCAGCCCGTTCTTATTCCCTGTTCCAGACGGGAAGCTAACATGATGGTCGCAGCTATAGTTTTTGCTCTAGCCATGTCGGTGCACTCATTCTTGGAAGGGTTCGCTCTTCTTCAGGTAATCGTTCCTTTTTTTTATCCCTCCTTTACAATCTTCAGAACACGACCAACCGAATAGTCGAGCTGCTCTTGGCTTTACTGCTTCATAAAGTAGTTGAAGCAATTTCAACGGGTAATTCGAGCCAATCTAAACGGGAAAAGATCGTTGCCATTGTTACCGCTGTTCTTGTCTTCGGTCTGATGATTCCTTTGGGTTCTGCTGTAGGTTCCGTCATTGACGTAAGCCCCCTCATTTTGAAGCAAAGAAAAAATTCTTCCAGATCTACCAGTTGTCAGAAAACCAACAAGAAAGACTCACACTGATTTTTGAAGCTTTAGCTGGAGGGATCTTCATTTATGTGGCAATGATGGAGGTTTTTTAAAACTTTATTCTGAGTTTTAGTTTTTTAGATCATCAGAAAGCAGCGAAAGAACGCCGGTAAGAGGGAAATCCACATGTGGATCATTTTTATTGGATTTTGCTTGGTCGTTGGAATTCATCTTACCTTCGGGTCTGCGCCTTTACCCAGTGTATTTGAATGTGTTTTCAGGTCAGTGATTTTGAGAGCTGCTGGAGGGGATGAAGAAGAATTTTACCCGGACATCTTTGAAGAACGATCAGTTGATATGATTAATGGTTGATTTATTGCTGGTAAAGAGATAATAACAAGGGTTCTGACCACTGTTTTGGATCAATTTATGGGAGAGGGCGTTGCAGTGGTTATGTCGTGAAGAGAAAGAGGGGAGTCATGATCTTTTACTTGAGTTCTTGGTTGATCCTTTTTCACCAAGAGAAGGGGCTCAATGTATTTCGAATTGAAAGTTAGGCACTGTTCCTGCCACTGAAAAGTCTTCTATGATAGTAATCGAAAACTTACGGATTGCCAAATACTGCCCATCCTTGTCGTTTCGTTACTAGCAGGAGTGGGAAGCTCATTCCTCTGTAACAAAGGCTAGTAACAGCGTTTCGCCGTGCTAACCTGCTCTGGATCAATCTCTCCAGCCTCCTTTTCAATATTTAATAGTGTTAAAAATGGTTTGATTGTTATTCCCTGTAGAAGGCAGGTAACGATAATCACTACTATGGAAGTAGTGACCATTATGTCTTTTCCTTGGACATAATTCACATCTGAACCAAGACAAAATATAGTCGTTGTTGAATCCATACCTAAACTTTGGACTAGTCCATAACAGATGGGTCCTCTGATTCCAGAATAAGCAAGGACCAATTGATGTTTCCAGCTAACTTGTTCAGTTTTAAATTTGTTAACGATAAAAGTGAGCAAGAAGATTGCTACGCAAAATAAGTAAAGAGACAATAAAGTAGAAGATTTACCAAAGAAACGAGCCAGGAGAATGGCGCCGACCGTTACCACAATAAAGACCCAATCCCAATTGTGGTAGGATGAAATGGTAGAGATTCCAAGGAAGGAGAAGATAATAGAATCCGAACTGAAAAAGAATGGATACAAGCGAATCAAGAGCCACGAGATTTCCTATTTCCCTTACCTAGATGCCCATATTTTCATAATATTTTCCGTAGTTATCAACGAAACACTGTCCAGGTTCCCTCCAACATACTTACTCATCCATAATCCACACGACACTATTCTATAAATCCAAACAAACTCTTCTCTTTACAAAAATGACTTACGCTAACATGCCACTCAAGTGAACTTTCTCGGCTAGCAGATAGCAGAGATAGGGAAGAAGGAGTACAATTAATGGAAGAGTACGAGGTAACGATGAAATCCTTTGTTAACTGCGGAGAGAAAATAACACCTACTTAGTCCAAATAGCGGTAAGATAGGCGAATAGTGCTCCCAGAACAATCGCACCAACTCCTACGGTAGCAAACGAGAGGAGCGCTTTGATTGCATCGAAGTAGACAACATTATTCGCTCCTTTTGCTGCCATGGAGGAGAGGGAATTGTACAGTACCTAGAAAGGCAATATAAATGACATGAGAGTCACACTAACTATGCCGAAAGCATCATTTAGGAGGGACTCTCCCGAGACAAGGATGTAGAGCTGTTCATTGACGTGGAGTTCTTCGAAAACCGAAAGAACCGAGACGGGATCAGTCGCTGAAACTGACGGTTTTCAAAAGAGTATTTCTCCATTTTCTTCGTTTCAGGATCCGCCTACTGCCATTCCAACTCCAAAATCACAAGAACTTACGCGAAATCAAAGTAGCGAAGAGAAGTAGAGACAGTGGGTCGATCTCTGCTTTGTAGAAAGAGGAGAAGAGATAAAGAATAGCTCCTAAATTAGCCTCCAGTTTCTAACAACAGCCATTCCCTTACCAATAATAACAGTATTGATCATCGTCCCAATAACCGCATAGAGTAAAATTGTCCCAACGTAGTCAAAGAATGCCTTTTTGGGCATAAAGTAACCGGCATCGAGCGCTATTGGAGGAAGGAGATAAAGGAAAAACAAAGCTGAAAAACTTCTAACCCAAAAAATGGTAACCGTACCAGGAAAGAGGTAGATATTCCATTGGAAGAAGACATTATCCCAAAGAACAGCCCAATAATGTAGAGCTGACAGCTGTCATGAAGGTATGATCTCAGAGGAATCACCAATTTGAATACTGTAACGTCTTCAATAGGGAGAAAAAGGAACGATCATACTTTGAAAAACGAATATTGTTCCAAGAATCCAATGAATAAGGATCAAAGGAGCGCTGGCGTTGTCCCAAGAGAGGTGTATCATTTCCAGACAGAGTACACCTTTGATGTACCCGGTCGCAACCTTCAAAAGGTTCCACTACCCACCAAATTTTTATGACTTTACGCAGTTGCTAGCAACCGGTTAAGAGGATTGACCGATCATTTCTGTCCTTTTTATTTTCCATAATTCGACCCGCATTCGAAAAGAGGAAGGAAAACGTCCCCCGAACGGATTTTCGTTGTTTGCTGGATTGGAATAAACATATTTGCGACGGGCCATGGGAGGGTTTTGAACCCGAAGGATCAAAGGATGAAGATAAGGGCCGGTGGTAGGAGGAAAACTGACGCAAAAAACAAATGACGAGTTTTGGGGGCACGAGTACCTAGTCTGCTTTCACGTTGTGTCTGTTTTTGGTCTAGATTGAGGTCAAATTTTGGGAAAATATGTGATTGGGACACAACAGCTTCCACCCACCTCAATTGCCCTTATCCAAAAATGGACCTTTTCTAAGAGTTCTAGCCCAATAAATGCTTTATTACTAACACCAAAATAATATACACTGTGACAATACAATTTTATACATTTTATAATACAAAGCCCACTTCAGTAAAGACTCCTTCTATGGATAGAATGGCATTGTTCACGATCAGGCCCATACAGAGTGTCCTCGTCCACATTATTCAAATCCTCCACCAGTCCGCCAACAAATGCGCCGGTGCCCGTTTTCAGTAATTCAACCATTGTAGCAGCACTTCCCAGAAGAAACGCCGTTTCAGCCAGGGCTGCTTTAGCATCTCCGGGTTCTGAAACTGAACTGGCTTTATAGGTGGCTCTAAAGGAAGGGAAACTCGAAGCAACAAAGGGAAAGGGGAATGATAGCTACTGTTTGGCGGGCTAGTCAAGTGCCTATGATCTATTACCTTCTAATAGACGTTGGCAGACGCTTTTAGTCAACAAAAACTTTAAACTAACCCATTTTCTCGCTTAAAAATCGTCTAATTATTTTATGTTTCCGCTCTACTCGCCAAAAATCGCCTTATTTCCCTCTCGTCAATCCCCCAATGCTCACCTTTTTGCTCATCTGAAGCGCTGACCTGACCCCGCAACCACGACATCATATTGTAGACATTTTTCCACCCATGTTCTGTCTGGCCTGAAGTCGTTAGACTTCAATTTCATCTGTCAAAAGCTGCTTCTTCATGCTATTAATCGGTGGGCGTGTGCTTTTTTAGTTCTCCCCTAGTCTAACCAACTCAAGTTTCTTTTCTAAATTATAGCGTTTCATGCAACCGCTACCAAACTGTCCCACGTATTTTTCTTATTTATCTAAAGAGAGGTGAAAGAAGCGATTAGACATGGGACAGGAAAAAATATTTATTACAGTGCTAAATAAACAGACATGAGCACTTGAAGCGAAAGATGAAAAACAACGGGTTTGATTACTCACTGGTTGCGACGGGGCCACCAGTTCCTTGGATCAGATGGAAGTTATCGTGAGCTGAAAATAAAAGGATCAGTAAATGGGTATTGAAACGATAGAGAAGTTTTTAAAATAGGAAAAGTGAGCATAAAGACCAACCAGGCTCTCCTTCCTTGACAGCATCGGCAAAAGTCATGGGCAAGTCAGCCACCGGGGTAGTTCCATCCAGAGGGGGGAATTCCTCCTTGCTCAAGAGATCATTATGTTTCTTCGGACGGGGCTCGTCTCCCATCATCTCGTGCGAGAGAGCAGCGGCCGTCTCGTGATGCTCATCGTCTGCGGGGCCTTCCTTGACCATGTCGGCGAAGGTCTTTGGCATATCGGCGACGGGATGAGTTCCATCGATGCCCGGGTCCACGGATACGGGCTCGACTTCTTTGATCTCGGTCGATTCCATGGCATCTTCACTAAAGCCGGCATCAGAGCTCTCCGAGGCGGTTTCCATCTTCTCCTGGGTGTCTTCCTCGCCCTCCGACGGCTTCTGGTCTATCTTCTCTTGAGTTTCTTTCTCTTCCTCAGAAGTCTCGGGCTGCGGCTTGGACAGTCCGACAAAGAGGGCAGCCTGATCCTTGACAGCCTCGGCAGCATGGCTAACTCCCTCTACAATCGCTGCAGGACCACTGGCTACTGCGCTGGCAGTATTAGCAGCCATACCGGCTCCTAGAAAAAGGGAAAATGAAATTAAAGCTTAAAAATGCAGCCAACCTTGCCCAACGAGATCAGCAGCTCCCAGGGTGAGATCCTTGGCTTTTCCAGCGGCAGCAGTGGCAGTATTGGTGGCCGTCTCCATCACGGACTCGACAGCATGAGTAACTCCGTCGGTAACGGCATGCGTGACATTGGAAACGGTATCCATGCCGAATTTAACCGTGCCAACAACGGCGCCAGCTCCCATTCCAACAATTCCGGCGGCGCCAGTAGCCAGTCCGGTGGCTGTATCGGTCATGGTGGCGATAACTCCTCGACGCTCTTCATCGTTATGTTCATCTCCTAAAAACAACAAATCAGTAAAAAGAAGAGCAAGAGAGAGAGGCCACCTTTAGCTCCTAGAGAAGTCATGGTTTGTGATGGAAAGCGAATGAATGGGTGATTTATAAAGGGCAAAAGTTGGTCGAAACGGAAACGAAATCTTGTCAAATTACAGAGAAACGACCACATTCTTCGCTTTTACCAGGTTAGAAGCGGTCGAAGGGGTCAAATTCGTCAAAAGCAAAAAATTTTGGCCAAAAACGTGGATTCCTTGCCCCCAAAAGTGTTTTCCCCCTGCCGTGCGATGCATGTCAACAAAAGTTTGCCAGGAGCCGATAACAGCCTCAAGTCCATTTTCCCTGGTTAAAAGTCGTCAACAGCCCGTTAGAAAATCTTTTCTGTCTTCTTTTCTATTTTCATACGTTGCTCTTTCTTCAAATTGCCAGAAAAGAACACCCAGACAGTGACGAGAGGCGTGATAATTCGCATAAGGCGACAAAAATAGCTGAGCAAGCATGTTAGTGCATTCGAATTTGGCGCGGTGTAAACAAGCCCAGTTATGAATGGGGGTGCAAAAACAATAGTATAGTTCATGGACTAGAGACGGTAAATAATAATTCTTTCATGAAGCTTTCCTGATTTATCTGTTTACTGCCAGTGGCAGAGGGCAATGGGTGGAAATTTCACTGGGACAGCTGGTTTTTGTGCAGAGGAACGTCATGAAATGATTGTGGTAAATAATGCCCGAAATAGCCGCGAGTTTAATTTGAATTTAAATGGGAGATAATAGACAAAGGAAAGAAATAAACATAGCCAAAAAAGAGACAATGACGCATAAAATATGCCGGAGCTATTCTCCCCGCGCAAAACAATAACAAGGGGAGAAGCGACCAGGGAGCAAAGGATCAAAATGCGACCCACCTGACTGGTCTTTTGATTCGTCCTGGCCTTGTTCTGATTCATCTTCCATCTCTTCTTCTTCATCCCGGGCCATTTGGGAGTTTTCACTGAGCTTATTGCCTTCTTTTCTGGTCTGTTCTGATTCATCTTCCATGTGTTCTTCTTCATCACGAGCCATCTGGGTATTTTTGCTGAGCTTGTTGCCCTCTTCGCTGGTTTGTTGCTTGTAAACGTCGGTCATTTTTATATTCTGAAAAAGAAATGGAATAAGATATAATTTATGGAGGAGAGAAGAAGGAAAGGAAAGTGTCACAAGAGAAAAACAAGAGAGAAAGGGAGGGGAAGGGGGAAGAGGTCAGCAGCACCCAGAGTCCTGAACGGAATGAGGCTTTATCAGAAGTAGAAGACATTTTAAACAGGGAAAGGCAACAACAGAAAGGGGGAGACTGTGAATATCACGAGACCGGGTTTGGGCAAAAGAGGCTGTCTGTGTCCGTGGTTGTTTGTTATTATGAGGGAGGACGGCGCCCCCATCTCGTGTATTTACTTCTCCACGTGATCTTTTGGAATACGCTAAAAGGCGGGCAGCGGGTGGTGGGCAAAACAACACATTTTGAAATGTTCCTGTCTGGTTGAGAAGCTAAAGTACACGTGAACCAGGGGGACAGTCAAAACAGCTGAAGTGGATTACATTAAATTAAACCGCTGTTAGGTAATACAATTTGATCAGTATTAGAGATGGCAACACCCCTCATGAAATGTTGAATTTTAGAATTTCTCATAAAAAATGGAAACCAACAACCACCTGTGTCAATAGATTAAGATACGCTACTCTGTATTCCGTAAACTATTCAGACGGACAATTACGACGCCCCTCCAGGTGAAAATGAGTCGTGCTCCAACAAACGTCTATAATCACTTCTTATTTACTCTCAAATGTCGATAGATTTTATTGTTTCATCACCGTTATTTATAATAACCATGGTGGAGACATTACTTTCTTTGATTCTCAATGCCCTTCTTCTGTATATTGTCTATAAACATACCCCGTTAAAAATGAAGGATTACCGTATCATTTTATTGACTATGGCGGTAAGTAAGTTGCAGTAAACCTTCTAGAATGGATTGCTATAAAGGCTGATCAGCTGTTAGTTGCTCACACGGCAATTGGGGCTCTGCCAGAATATTTGCATCCACTACCCGCTCTACGACTTCATGGCTACTTTAAATACGTCGGTACGGCCTATGGCGGACGGTTTACGGTATATTATTATAAAGTTTTTTTTAGTTCTGCATTTTCAGATGATACAAGGTGCCTTTGTCTATGTCTTTAGCGGATTATGTGTGTTAGAATGTTCGCTTTGTCGGTTTGTCACCCTAAAATATTTGAAATTTCATTTAAAACCGAAATTATACCTTCTGGTTCATTTTGTTATTTCAATCGTCGTGATTGTAGTGGGGGTACTTGCAAGCTTTTTTTTCCTGCAAGGGAAAGAGGTAGGCTATTATTTTTTTTCCAAGGAAAAACCCTGGAAACGGTCATTTCAGGTTCTCATAGAATTTTCCAAATTTCATAACTATTCAACGGAAACAATAAATTTTAAAGAGGACGTGCTAATAATACCGGACATGAATTCTGACATCAGTTTCATGATTGGTTTTGTTTCTTTAATTTATCATAGATGCAAACAATTAAGGATTTTTGGCTGTGAGTGGAATATTTTCTGTCGCTGTATTTAACTACCTCCTCAATTTATTAATTCACCGTCACATGAAGAGATATATCTCTCGTTCGCATTTCAGTTCGATTAATTACAAACAGCAACAACGGCTGACACGGCTACTTGTTGGACAGGGGTCTTTGCCGCTGCTAATTGTAGCTCTTATTATAATCATGTTATTAATCGGGCTTCCTGATCTTATGAAGAATAAGATACTTCCAAAAAATGTCTGGGAGTCATGTTTGACTGCACTGGCCTTGTATCCACTGCTTGGCCCTATTCTAACTATTGTACTTACCAAACCCTATTATGAGGCATTTAAATCAATCTTTATATATAGACTATCGCGAAATAAGAACGGTGTGTCAGTAATAAAGCTTTGAAATGAAATTGTATTGCCCGTACTATTATACTAGTTCTATAATTTAACGATGCATCTCACAGCCACATGAGACTGCGTGCCGCAAGATTGAGTACGCTTCAAAACATCTATTTAAAATTTTCAGCGGCTGACTTCTTGCTTTCGTCGCGTTGAATGGGTTCAAACTTTGAAATTTCGATGCAGCAATGAATCAAATCTAAGCAAACACAGTTCAAAGTGCTTTCATGTTTCCATGACTGTAAAAGAGTATTGCTGTGACTCTTTTCAGATTAAAATCGATTTAATTGGGTACGGTATGAGGACACAGAACCAGCGCTTTCCATATTTAGTTGTTCTGCCGACTTGCCAAGCAGAGGAGGCGGGGAAAAAAAGCTCGTCATCATCTCCTCCAAGTGGAAATAAATTGCTAGGTTATCCACGTGGAAAAAAGGAAAAGAAAAACGTCTTTCATTCTCTCTTCCAAAAATGGCTGCGTCCTTTGACCCTACACCGTTGACAATATTCTACATAGTGGAAATGATACTGGCAACGATTATTAATGGTCTCCTTCTCTATATTGTTTACAAACATACTCCTCCAAGGATGAAAGACTACCGAATCATTTTATTGACTATGGTGGTAAGGTCGACGCTGTTTTAAAACTATTAGGTTCTTCTACAGATCGCTCAAATTCTTATCGCCCAATCGGCTATAGGTTCCATGCCCGAGTATCTTTCACCTTTACCGGTACTAAAGATCAACGGCTATTTTCACTATGTAGGAGCAGCATATGGTGGACTCTTCTCGGTATATTACAGCACTTTGTGGCATATTTTTGCCTTTTCAGCTAATTGAAACAGTCTTCTCTTTCGCCCTTAGCGGGGTATGCATAGTGGAATGCTCACTTTTCCGTTATTACACCTTGACTCGTAAAAAATACCAAGTTAAGACGAGCACATTTGTTGTATTTCAATTATTTGTGGCAATATTGATCATTCTAGTCGGCTTGCTTATGAGCACTTATTTTTTAGGAGGCAAAGAGGTAATCAACGGTTCCCTGGCGGAGCTTTCGAGTTCGACCTTGAGCCAAGAGCTCTTGCCCAAAACGGAAAGCCATGAGTCAGTTCAAATTATTTCAGGGTCTAGCAGAATATGCCAGAATACATAACTACTCAACAGAACGGATAGATTTAGAAAATGACGCCCTTATAATATTGAACCTTTCTTCATCACTCTCTTATCCAACTTGTTTATTCCTTTTTTAATCAGAAAAACAGCATTTTTCAGTCATCGCTGGGGTCTTGTTAATTATTTCTCTTCCTTTCTTCGTCTACACCTATAATATCCTAACTCATCGCCATATGAAGCGGTATATCTCTGGTGTTAAATCCAGCTCCATTGATTTTAACCAACAGAAGAAGTTGACAATTTTACTCGTTGGGCAAGGCTCTCTACCGCTGCTGATACCCCTCCTAGCTGGGCTAATTTTAGCCCCCAACATTCCTGATATCATAAATGGCCGGTCACCACCAAAAATTGTTTGGCAATTATGTCTCGGGACGGTTACAGTATACCCCTTGATTAGTCCCATTCTCACAATTGCCCTTACCAGGCCTTATTACACTTCGTTGAAAACAATATTGAGAATAAGGACAACTCCGCCAAAAAGCAATACTTCCATAAATCCAATGACACTTTGAAGCTTGACATCGTGTAATAAAGATTTATCAGATTGCAGCAATCCTAATATACGAGTATAGTCGGAGTTTTCAACGTTTCGACCATTATTATTGTCTTAAAAGCGGACTGGACACAAGAAGCGGTCATCAGTCTCGATTGGATACCCCTTAGTATTTGCGCCCCGTGGCGAGATTTGAAATTTCTCACCGTGAATGGTCTTTCATTTTCCCTTTCATGCCATTTCTTTTGGTTTTTCCTACTATTGTTTTTGTTCTGCATTTTTCCTTTCATTTATTTACCGTATCCTAATTTTCAGATGGTCGACGAGGTCAAGCTAAACTGGGAGCACAATCAGAGCACAGCCCTTTGCCAGCTTCCAACCGTTGTTTTCAATCACATTGCTCAATATGTAAGATACTGTAACTGAAACAAGCTCATATTTGTCAGGTGATGGGTCAAGTGAACGCTCAAATGAGTTTCACAATTTGAACTGGTTCTGTTTTTGCCGTGTTTTTGGATGGCGGCAAACAGAAACGGACGCTGCATCTTTTTTTTTCTTTGTTTCCTTAATCTTTTCATGATCCAAGAACGTTTATCGGGGATAGGGGAGTAGACGGGCTTGGGGCAAATTTCGAAACTCGTTTGAGCGTCCTCTTGATTCATCAGCTACCTGACAAATTCAAGCTTCGTTTTAGTTACAGCAACCGGTAGCAGAGTAATACAGTAATTTTTGTTGGCAAATCCCATCTCTAATAAGCTGTAATAATAATCTACACCCCTGCTACACATTTGTAGAGATTCTATGAATTGCTTACAAAAGCGACAAGCAGCTTTTTCAACATTTCCATGTAAATTTGTAATCGATTATTATCTCACTAAACCCTAATTGCGGCAGCTGAAAATCTTGTTCACCAGAAAACTATTTACAAGACTGTGTCAAAAATGTTGAAAAAGTGGTGCCGAGCAAGTAGCCTTCCTTTGTAAGGAGACCTTTGTTTAAAAACAAGCTACCAGTATTTTCTAACATTTAGAGAACGAGAAAATAGAGCTACAAAATTGTGTTTATTCGTTAGACAAATAGAAGAAGTTCGTATCGCAAAAAGAATGCTCGCCAATTCTTCTTCTCACCACCAGGGCAGCCAGAAGCGTTCCGAGGATCGGCGGTGTGGCATGGTGCATACCTTGTAGTCGCCTTGAATGCTCAGCCAACGGCCGTGGACATCGTAAAAGGACCAGGAGCTATCGTCATTCCTATGGGCCTCCCACAGCTCAGCGGCTTTACAATGGGAAGCCAAGCCCACATCGCCGTTCGGCCATCCTCTCAGGAATCGTCCGGGCGAATGGACGGACTTGAAGGCGACCTTGCCGCCATGATCCTCGACGTGCCACCGTTCGCATTCCTTTGCGTGACCAACCACGTCTACTGTCCAAGCGCCGGGGAAGGCACGCAGAAATGTATTATGCTCGGACTGCAAATATCGTTGGCCACAGACTTCAGACATCTGAAAATTCAGGTTTCAAATTTCGTCTGAGAGAAGGTGAAGAATAATGAGAGAAATAATTTAAAGGAGAAGGAAGAGTCAGACCAACAAGGGAAGCACATCAATTTAAAGCGGTCGTTTGGAGGCTTTTTTGAGAGCAGGAAAAAAATAATGAAATAGCTGCCATCTGAAGGGAAAGAAGCCTGTAGTGCTACTTTGTTGAGAGAGCAGGTCAAATTTGAGCGACTGTCTCACGGTCTGCCTCTTTTATAGGCGGAACAGCCCCCTGCGACAGAAACAAAAATACAAGAGCAAACAATAAATGACGAAATCGAAACGGGCAGTGAGAAAAGAAAAGTGAGCAATAGAGTCCATTGCCAAATGATATGTAAGGATTAACGGTTGATTCCTCGTTGTGGGAGCCTACTCCCGGCCAAAATTGTGTTTCCCCTTGCATGCCATTCGGAAATGAACACAACTTCAAAGTGCCGAGGGATAGTGACCGAATTACCTTTGAAGGGAACCTTTTTAGTTGCCGCGGTTTTATTCACCGAGACCTATTTTGTAGTCCGTCCAAAACTCCCCTAGAAACCGTCTTCTTTTTTGTCCGGCCCCCCTGATTTTCTCTTCTCTCTCCGAAGATCGAAGTGACCTCTTTCCTCCCGAACACACTAGATATTTTCCCGTTGTCTTATCACCAACTCCCGTTCCTCTTCCTATATTTGTTCCCGTCGAATGAGTAGTCCTCTCGAAAAATGACTTTCACAATTTGTACTAGTTCTGTTTTGCCGTGTTTTTAGATCGCGGGCAAACAGAGACGGAAGCTGCATCTTTTTCTTCTTCAAACTTCGTTCCGTTAATCTTTTCATGATCCAAGAACGCTTATCGAGGATAGGGGAGTACTCGGAACAAATTTAGAAGCTCATTTGAGCGTCCTCTTGATTCGTCGGCTACCTGACAAATATGAGCTTGTTTTAGTTACAGTAACCCGCAGAAAAAAAAAATGAAAAATGTAGTAATTGTTGTCAAAAAGAAAATGTTGAAGAGGGAATACATACAGATTACTGTGGCCTATTGGAGAAGGGATCTGCCAACCAAAATTACTGTAACCAAAACTCTATTTTTGACAACAATTACTACATTTTTCCTTTTCTTCTACCGGTTACTGTAACTGACACAAGCTCATATTTGCATAGTCAGGAAGGCTTATTTTCCATAAAAAGCTGACTTCATTTTTGGAGCATTTCTAAAAATTCAAGGAGTTCCTTGGAGAGCAGATCAAGGCAGTTTTAGCAAACTTATTGTCAGCTCAACAAGTCTTACATGAAATTTCCTATAAAGGTACACGTTGATTTTTCGGTGATTTCTCGAGGTTTTCACACGTTTGCGTTCATAGGAAATTTCATGTAAGATCTTTTTGTAGGCTCTCCCAACCTTTGTATTGAGATTCATCTCTTTTTAACAAACGGATTGTTCCCTTTTTATTTTTATTTTTTTTTTTGATATTCGGTAGAATATCATAAATCCTAAAGATTGCGTCACAAAGGTAACCCGCGCTTTTCCCTCTTATACCACAAGGAGAAATGGATACGCCCATAAAACTCCCCAAAGAAGCAAATCTCGAGAGTTGCACAAGTTTGCAAGAGTTGAGAATGGTGCAAGGATTCCAATTGCAAGAGAAAACATACTCTTCAACGAAGAAAAAAGCCATGGCGACGGCGTTCCTTTGAGTATGTTCGTATAAGTGGATCCAATTAAGCTCGTCTTTCAGTAATATGCCCCGATGAAAATGCCTATTTTGTCTACTGCCCTCCTCGCTATCGTCGCCAGCTTCGCCATCTTCGCCGTCCTAGCTTTACAGTGATTATCACACGGTTCCAAAAAGAAGGTCCGCAAATCTCCCACTTGATCGCCGTTTCCAGCCGCTATCCCGACTACTTCCATTTAAGACAACTCTTATCTTTTCTTGATATTATCTAGTCTCAATAAATCCTATCATCATTCATTGTTATTCGCGCTCCCTCTCTCCCGTTAGAAGTGCCTGCTCCTCGTGCACATCATCATCTGCCATAACCCGAAAGGGAGAGGGAGCCCCGCACGGGATTATTACTTACGCCCCATTTCACGACTTGATTCCACGTAGTGGTGTCAGGCAGCCCAAAAGCGGAGGGGGAATGTTATCTCATGAGGTCATAAAAAGCTCCCTGCTATTATTATACTCTACGTTATTTCCCATTTACCCATAGTTCTCGTTTTTTAATGGAAAACAGAGAAGACAAGCATTTATCACAGGAAACATTACACATTACGTGCCGCTGTGATTAATCGGTAGCCTCCGGGGGGTCACGCAGCCGCTAGTTTCCAATATTTTTGAGTTATCAGCACATTCTTGTATTCCTTAGTTTAATCATAAAAAAAACAAATACTAGATATAAAGGGAGGGATTTTGAGCTGTTTTCAATGGTGTCCACTTTTCTGGTTCATTTAACTTTTGCCTTCCAGTGAGCGAGTCTCATTTGAACGTTTTTAACCCGCCAGGGTGGCATTTTCAAAATAACTTGAACATTGTAAAGGAGTGCTCTTTTTCCAGCCGAGATATAATCTCCATCTCATTACCCATTCTTTTGACTCGTGCGTTGTTTTCTACCTCTACCTCAAGGGGCCCCTTCTTCTCTTTTCGGAGAAGTGTATTTCGAGGGATGCCCCCATCCCTTCCCTTTTCTCTATTCAACGAAGTAAAGGGAAAGAGATCGATCAGAGCTCGTCCTCTCGCACTCTTCAAGGATCCTATTGTCTCATTTTTACCCTGGCCTATTCTTTCCTGACCCGTTTCCAAAGAGCTGCCGAAAATCAGATTTGTCGCCTCCCGTTGTTGCGGTGTGCCCTTTAGTGGGGAGGGCGCGGGAATTATCTTTTCCAGCTGCCTCCTCTCCTTTGAAGTCAAGTGGCTTATTCATGTTTAGTCCGGGAAGCATCTCCTAGAATCCAAAAAATGTTCGAAACAAATTCAATCTGATGCATTGAAGACCCCTATTAGCTCTGTTCGCTTTCCTTATTTATAGACTACGGTAATTTTGAACCATTCTCTTCTATTCTACATATTTTCGTTCCGATTTTCTCTTATAAAACCTGGCTTGCATTTTCCCGCATTGTCAAAGGTATCTTTAAAAGGATGCCCTAAATCCAGGATGGTCTTTTAGGGCCTAGATTTTGCCAAAATTTAGTCAATGTATCTTTCCCCATCCACCTTCTCATTCCAATTTTTGAGCATTGTTGATTCCCGCCAGAGGTTTGTTGCCATTCTTCCCCCGTCCATCTCTTCTCCCCGCCAGGCCCTCATCCCGTCGGAGCTCATCATTGTTGCACGACGTCCAAAATCCCCAGATGGCAATGATTTATGCGATAAAAAACGGAGGCCCGACCCTTTGTCCCGCACTCTGGCGACAAACAACATGGCTTCTTTTCAATCCTCTTATTTATTTTAATAATTTCCTGAAATTTTTTGTTTGTTTTTTAAACCTGGACGAGGAGCTTGAACTGAAATAGAAGCAGCATTCCCCGTGGGACCATCCAGGCAGCAAACAGAATGTCAGTGATTATTCCCGCATGTCCATCACCGGGATTGTAGCAACAGATAATCGCTGTGACAGCTTGCGGTGTGCCTCTCCCTCTCCTCTCCGATTACCCCTATCCCAATTCGAGAGATCATTCTCTCTCCCTATAAATCAAACCAATCCCGTTGAAATTGTTCCAATCTTCGAAAATTAAAAATCCCAGTAGGCAGATGGCAGAAAATTGAGAGCCTCCGAGATTTTTGGAATAGAAGAGGGTCGACGGGTCATTTATCTCTTTCTCGGTGCCGTATTCTCCCACACAATTCGTCAAAAACGTCGCCATCTTTCGATTGTGAGGGAGAAGAGCACAGAGTACATTTCTTTAAGGAACCTGGAGGTATTCCTTATTTTCTACCTCTGTAGGGCTCCATTTCATACTATTCGAGCGTCTTCCCACCAAAAACCGAGAAAAAAGGGCTCACGCCTTGCTCACTTCAAGTACCTCCTGAGGCACTCCCATTCCTTCTCAAGAAAGTGCAAGTGGATCCACCTTCTTTAAAGAAGAACTCTCACCTTTTAAAGACAGAAAATCATCGTCTATGCTCTCTGAATTAGCCAATTTGTCATCTTTCCAGTCTCTCTAAAGTTTGGTTAGACGTTCCATTTGAATTGGCTTTGAATTGGGCAATTGTTGTTCGTTACCTCTTGCATTCACAGATTATTGCCCTGGTTGCCTCAGTTCCTCTTATTTTCGAAACTCTAAAGGTCGAAGTTTTTTTTTCACTAAACCTATAAATCAAATTCTGGAAAGCTTTAAACGCCTGGGAACAGTTCAGTTTCCATGGATCCAAGTAACTTTATCCCTTGGTGGGAATCCTATAAGAGTCTCCAAAATCTCAATTTAGCCATACAAATAATTAGCTGTCTAACTGTGGTGATCCTCTAGAGACCCCTTTCTTGAAAATAACGCCACTTTTCAGTTCCGGGAGGTCCTTTTGGTGGAATTTCTCTCCCGGGAGGAGAAAAAAACTTATTGAATCTGTCTAGGACCCAGTTTTTCCATGAGCGTGCATATGATTTATGTCAGTACTTGCATTCGGCTGTGGCTGCTGAATTTAGCTCACCCCTCTCGAAAAATTGCTTTGTTTTGGTCGGCATCATTTTCCCTACTTCCTTTTGTCAATTGTTTGTTTACTCCTTCACCTCTCTCTTATTCTTCCCCGCTCTCTTCTTCTCCGGTCTTAGGAGGCAAAAAAGTATCCAATATGACGGAGTGACCGGATTAAAATGCGTTCCTTTTTCAGCCCGTGATGGCCGTCAGCCCGCTTTGCCTTTGGCACTTCAGATGGCAAAGATGAGGAGCCTTCTCGGACTATCACTAGCTCTAGTGGTGGCTTTCCTCCACCTGGCTGTCACCGATGTCTGCCATTCTAGACATTTTCGAGAATTACGTGGATATGAAGACGATGACTACATTATATATGGAATTACACAGGTAGACCCGTGTCTTTTCGATAAGGAAGACCATTTAGGACTGCCAAGTGTTCATAATCCGCCCGCCACAATTATCCCTCTTATCAACGTTGAGCGTTAATATTCATAACACATATTGTAGCCCTAATTTGGTTCAACTTATACTCCAGGTTAGTGGCTAAAAATCAGCTGGATAAGACCATAAAAATACTTCGCTTTGATCCACTTCCGGCTATAGATTTCGGGTAGGAGCGGTTCTATTGAAATTTTCGGGCTTTCGGTCTCAATTATCAATTTTCAGTCCCATGACACTATTCTCCTATTGATAAAACAAGCGGGGAATAGGATATGCACCCTTGAAATACAAATACCTCCTTCCGAAATGTTGTTCGGTGATCATCTCTTCAGGTAACATTTTTCTGAAAATGCAGTAGGTCAAATCTTTCTAGTTATTCTCTCCTCGGTTCCCTGTCATATGCCGCCTGTTCACATTCAGAAAACGGTGAATTTGAACTATTCCCAGATCTTTCTTTCCCCGACTCTGTATATAAGGTAATTTACCCTTATTTGTTCGTAAAGGAGCCTCCAGAATGTGATATATTTCATTGATGGTAAATCATCCGGTTCTGTTTGGAACAGTTTACAATTTTTGGTGACTCCAGAAGGACATATACAGTATATGGACAAGATACCTGTTAATAATTATGCCAAAAGTGAGGCCACTTAAATAGGGTAAAAGTCTTTTTTATAGACGATTGGAACGGCGTTGATATGGCTAATGAATATGTTATTGGAATAGACGCCCAGAAGAATTACCTGTTCCAGAGAAACAGATTTGAGCAGTCTTATGTTTATACCTGTTCCTATGACCTCATGTTCAGGTATGGTGTACACTGTACATCAACCTAATTTAAATGTTTTCTGTTTCAGACCCAATAAAGTAGCCGTTCATTACGCCAACTCGACAGCCAAGACCTACCGTACTTGGTTGAATTCAATGTCGGCGGATGGATCTCTTCTTCTCTTCACTGAAACGGACAGAACGGTATCTTCGTCCATTTTTAGCCTTGATATTCTTGAATTATTTAGGTTCAACCCCCTGTGACCCGTATCTACGGGCAGAACATTTCAAACAAGCAGCACTATTGCCTCGCAGTTACGAATTTTGCTATGGACATGGGGGTGATTCGGATGTCGACGATAAGAAATATGAAGGCGAATCCTCTGCCTCTTCTAGGTTTAATTAGCTCTCAATTTTAAAGATTTCAAATTTCAGGAGAGACAACAAGAAGAATGACTACGAAAGTGGGATATGAGACCACGACGATTGGCTATACATCAATGGGAAGGGGCGTAACGACGAGGCGGATTGATAGACCGAGGAAGACCAGTCTAAAACACACTACTGTAATTTATAACTCGACTCAGAGGATGGTCACTCAGACACGATTCGAAACCAGCACAGAAAGTGAGTTTTAACGGGGTTGGAAAGGGCGGGAAACAGACGGATTTGAAAGTAATGGAGTCTGAATGGCTTATTTTGGGTTTATAATCAAGTTTTCAGGCTTTGAAGATGACGATGCGTACTACGTGACAACTCCTGACATACAACCGGTGACGTTGTCAACAGACCCGAATGAAATCGGACTGATGACTTCTTCTAAAGAAGATCGTTTCCTCAAGAATTCTACGCTCGATGCGCTGAATCAAAACCAAACTGCCGCGGCCAGCAATCTCGTCAAAATTACGGTTTCTGTACTTGTATTATATAGACTACTGTAGGGGCAGAATTATTTATACATAACAAAGATAAAAAATATACAACAACAGGCAATAATGGTATATAACGGTTGCTAGGTCATCGTGGTTCCAATAGGCCGCCATCTCTTTATCCGGTGACTAAGATAGCGGGAGCCTTGCATATTGACATCCATGCCGAAAAAAGTACGGAATCACCCCAGTCCATATTCAGATAACTAACACCATGTACAGGCATCTGTAATAAGAGTCAGTTTTTCTATTGAACTGTTTCTTACGAATGTCCATCTCGCAACACTCATCGGCTCATTTGGCTGGGCAGGGATAATTACTGTATTCCAGTTATCATAAACAAACTGAAATAGATTATTAAAACATTGATTAACCACAAAAAACACTTACCATATTTCCATCAGTCCACATAAAGGGGGACCCCGGATCACCTTTTAAACCAATCCACACAGATTGGGTCGTTGGGATGGTGTTAAACAACAAATCTAATAAAAGCTATTTAGAAGACGAGAAAAAACATACTGTAGACATATGTGTTTTCAGCAGCGTTTAGGATAGAAGCCAAGTGGCCATCGGTCGTCAGCGACGCACAATGCGCCTCAGCATCGGCAGGTGCTAATAGGTCCGTATTAACAAAATAGCAAAAGTTATTAGCAGGGTTGTAGTCCCAGGTGCCGTCAAGACACACTGTAAATTGTAGATTTGTTTGGTTTTATGATCAAAAATGGAAAATAGTTTCTTATAAAAGAAAATAGGAAAAAACGCGGGAATTTACTATAAGAAGTCGTGGTCGTGGTCGTGGTCGAAGTAGTAGTCGTAGTGGTGGATGTCGTCGTCGTTACTTCTGAAACCATGGTCACCAACTCGTCATACATATCATCATCTTCGGCTATAAAAACTTATTTAAGGAGAAATAGACAGATCCTACGGCTTTCGGTAGGAATGCAACTCATTGCAAGAGATAAAATAAAAGCAGGAAGCAGCACAGCAAAATTAAACGCAGCCATGTTCGGCAACGGATAGCAAGATTGATTCCCCCCGAGAATCCCGCGATCAAGTCCGTAAACCGGCCGCCGCTTTCATGAACAAACTTTGAAAATGGTGATGGGAGGATATTTCCGCAAGGGGAGCGGAAATAAGTTCTCGGACCGTCTGCCGGCTGCTAGCCTCATGCACTCTTTTACTTCAGGTGGCTCCTCCGCCTGTCTCTCCATTGGTTTCACTTGCCCGCGCCCGGTTGTCACCAGGAAAATCTACGCAGCATAGGCTATGCTCCGACCCATTCTAAACCAAGACAACTGGTCTTCCCAGCTCCCAGTTCAACATTCATCTGGGTGGTTCAGCGAACCGGTTAGTATTATTTTTATTCAAATAGTTTCGGCAATTTAGGCGACGAATCAGTAAGAATTCTACCATCGATGCTCTCTATCGAAGGGGCCGCCTTCTCATAATCCAGTGACTAGTATAGGTGGAGCCTTACATATTGATCGGTATAACATATTAACATCTTGTACATCACCCCAGTCCATATTCATATAGTTAACAGCATGTACAGGCATCTGTAATAAGAGTCAGTTTTTCTATTGAACTGTTTCTTACGAATGTCCATCTCGCAACACTCATCAGCACATCTGGCTGGGGAGGGACAACTACTGTATTCCAGTTACTATAAGCAAACTGAAATAGATTATTAAAACATTGATTAACCACAAAAAACACTTACCGTATTTCCATCTGTCCACATAAAGGGGACACCCGGATCACCTTTTAAACCAATCCAAACAGGTGCGGGCGTTGGGATGGCGTTAAACAACAAATCTAATATAAGCTATTTAAAAGACGATAAAAAACATACTGTAGACATATGTGTTTTCAGCAGCGTTTAGGATAGAAGTCAAGTGGCCATTGGTCGTCAGTGACGCACAATGAGCCTCGGCAGCGGCAGACGTTAATAGGTCCGTATTTACAAAATAGCAAAAGTTATTAGCAGGGTTGTATTCCCAGTCGATAAGGCACACTGTAATCTGTGGGTTTCTTTGGCCGCAATCTTTTATGTCCTGGAGAGTTTAGATAATCTTTAATTTTTAAAATCGATGGAAATCTCATCTAGAAGGAAAACAACTTGAGAAAGTGGACACAGTGAAAAGACGCTGGACTTACTATAAGATGTAGTAGTGGTTGTCGTTACTTCTGAAACCATGGTGGCCAGCGACGTCGTCACCAACTCATCATACATATCATCATCTTCGGCTAAAAAGTTATTTAAAGAGAAATAATTAGATCTTACGGCTTTCGGTGGGAATGCAAGCCGTCGTTAAAGATAAAATAAGTGAAGAAAGAAGCAGAACACAATAAAAAGCAACCATATTGGGCAGCCGACAGCGGGAAGAATTCCAGTCGAGAATATCGATATCAAGTCCGTAAACCGGCCACCACATTCGTGATCAAATTTGCTTCTATTTCTCAGCTCTATTGAGAGTGTTTACCCTCAATACCATCAAAGACAATGCACATTTTACAGTTGCACATCCAAAGACAGAGATCGCCCATGCCGGATTCTGTTTGTTAGCGTCGTCGATGCTTCTTACATGGGGCGGCTGCCTGTCTCTCCTTTGGTTTCACTTTTCCGCGTTCAGTTATCACCCGGAAGACCTATGATCCGACCCATTGTAATCCACAGCAAATGGCCTGCCACCTAACTTTCAGTCCAACATCCTTTTGAAATAGTCGCAAAGGCTATCAATATTCACCTCGATCCCGGCTAGCGACGACTGCCTGCGATGATCTTTTGGTTCCTAACTTTTTTTCACTCTACTTGCTAGCACTTCACAATGTTTGAGAGACGGCATATCAAGGGTTGTTAATGCGGGCGGGAAAAAGACGCCTATTCGAAAAGAGGAAAAGAGGGGGTGTTCGGATTTAGGTAAATAGGATTTCATTTACGGTAGTATACGTTAGCATCAGAAGAAGAAATATATAAGGAACCAGGAAACACGGCCTCTTTCGACTGACGTCAACAACTGGTGTGGATGAACGACTTCAACGACGACAACCACAACAACTACGACCACAAGTTACAGTAAGCTTTTAAAAGTTCTTTCTGAATTATATGTTGACAATGGAATAGTAATCTAGAAATTGAGAGCCAAGTTGTACTGTCCATAGAAAGAGGACGTTTCAGCATGCCCGACCGTTGGAACTTGGTATCTTTTTAAGACGACTTGTTAAACCTTTTCTGCTGGAACATTTCAATATTCGATGGCTGAGATGTCAATTAATGGGAGCAGAAAATATGCTTATTATCACGACTCCGGCAGAAAACAGCTTCATCATTAGTAAGCTTTTGGCAATCTAAATTAGCAGGACAGCTAGATAGAAAACCATGTTTTAGATACAGCTATGACGCATTACGGCCTTTAATCTTTTACTAGGAGCAATGCGAGCAACGATGGCCAGTCCTTATATGAGAAAGAGGAATAAAATAATAGAGTATTAATCCGTTTATTTTTGTTTTGAAGTTTTTGTCTACATGGACAAATTGGTCTCCTTCTGGAGAGCCCACCCCACCTGATCTCTGTGTTCATGTATGATCCTCGAGAGGCCAGGGCTCTGTTCCCCGGGAACAAAGTCGCGAGCCATAATTGCTCTCGGGGAATAAAGCTCCGCCTTCGGGGAACAAAGCCCCGGTCTCGGAAAAATGCCATTGTGGACATAAATCTGCTGCTATCTCGTTATATATAGACCACAACCTTCAATAGCGGCTCGTGTAGGCCCAAATGTCGCTACTCACGGGTGGGAAGTGACGTCTCTCGCCAAATTCATAGTATTTCCTTTCTGATCTCTTTGTATGGTTTTCTTTGTGCTGTTTCTACTTGTTTCCTTCATATTCCATTAGGAATCACATTGAAACGGTTTATGAAATGCTGAACATAAACAGAAAACGCAAAATATTGAGGGAGTTGATGGTTACAAAGGTTCCTATAATTCGGGATCCTGTCCTTTGTCACGGCAGCACGGCGGCGGACGAGGAGCAACAGCAGTTGAGCCGGCAAACGTCGGCAGCAACCGCGGCTGGCTGCTTTGTGCGGCAGAGAAATGGGAACCGACCGCCCATGGGGTGGAAAGGAAAAGAAGCTAGAAAGTACTTTTTAGCAGCCTCCCAACCATTTCCGATGATTCCATTTTTTTTAATCATCCGGAAGCACATTTCACAGTAGCACATCGTAACGCAAACTAACGTCAGGTCTACCGGCTGCTAGCGTCACGGGCTCTTCCCTCTCATTTCAGGTGACTTCTCCACCTGTTTCCACATTGGTTTAACTTTCCCGCGTTCACTTATCATCCGGAAGACGAATGATCCGAGCCATTCTAAACCAAGGCAACTGGCCTGCCCAGCTCTCAGTCTGTTTCGACGAACAGTTAACTTACCGTTGGTTCCGAGAAGATCTCCTGGTACAGCAAAAGTGGACAAGAGAGAGAAATTTATAAACAAACACGAGAGTAAAAAATCAGGTTTATCTCAATCGAGTAACAATTATAACCTGATGCGAATAAAACCAATAATATCTCTCCTATTGGGGAACGTTTGACATGTTAAGAACAATAAGGAAACGAACAAACGAAAGGTGGTCACAATGACTCTCAAAGTAGGTTGACTACCTACTGAAACCGAGCACACAGCTCACAGCTCAACAACAACAAAACAACCTACACACCACACGTACTCTCAACTCAACTCCTCACTCACAAAAACAAACGATCGAAAATGGGCGCGGGAAAATGTACTAACGGTCTTTTACGTACTGGTCGTTGTCGTTCATCGTCTGCACGACAGAGCCACTAAAACTAAAACTAACGTTCTTACAAGCTGGTAGTTATTAGCTGGAAGTTATCTTTTTCATCCGTTCCTTCTGTTTATCCTACTGTCATCCTTTTCCCATCCGAGCGATCCACACTACTACCTTCTGTTCTTATAAGGTCGGGAGCCCGCACCCCCCGCATAGCCCGCTTTGGCTATTTATATTTGACAGCTCCAAACACAATGTACATTTTAACGTAGCACATGGCGTCCCTTCTCAGCATGTTGTCTGCTAGCGTCTCGAGCTCTTCCGTCTCACTTCGGATGGCTTCCCCACGTGTATTTCCACTGTTTCGCGCTCAGTTATCACCAGTGGCCGTATGCAATCAACTGCCCGGGCCCACCCGGGAGGCTCCCGGGTACAAAATTGAGAACAAAATCCCTACCCGGGCGCGCCCGGGTGGCACCCGGGTGGTTGATTGCATACGGCCACAGGAAGACCAATGATCAGATTCATTGTAATCCGCGGAAACTGGTCCAACATCCTTTTGGGTGGGTCAGCCCATCTTTTGTTACTATTTTTATTAAAATAGTTTCGGTACAACACAGTGAATTATATCATACAACAAGCTATAAAAATAGGGCAGTCCAATGTATTCTTCTTCTAGCCATTGAATCAATTTTTTTCGTAGCCTTGACATGAACTGGAGAGCACTTTTAATACTAACAAAGTTGTAAAAAATTACTTGAAAGTATGTGTACTGAAGAATTTGTTCCTGAAATTCGCTGTAACAGGAGGCCAAAATTCCATTGACGAATATTTTGCCATTTCTTGTAAGCGGGGCGTAGATTCCTTTTTGTACAACAATGCTTCGTTTTACTATAGCTTCCAGGTGGTATTTTTCCTAGAAAAGGTTATCTCAAAATAAAATATATAAATTTACCTGTGCATATACGTAGAGACAGTCTCCTTCTCTTAAATCTTCAGCGAAGATTTTTTCTCCATCAATTGATTCGTTTAAAAGGACAGGAATTCTTGTATTGTCTGGAACGGGGTCTCCTTTTAGCGAAAAATAAGAAAGGCCAACTAACTAAAACATTTCTCCCGGTAGATGAGATGTTTAGCGGTTAGCACCAGTTTTCGGCCTCCGGACGTTGTGATTTTATGAAAATATGTAACAATTTTCGGCTCCCGATGTAGCCAAGACAGAATGCGAATATAATAAGGCTGCAAACGAGGAATTTTCCGATGTCGTAAACTAAGCCAACCTTTGTTTTCCCCGAAGTCAAAATATAATCTCCAACCGCTAAATCCTTCATTTTCCTTGGACCAGTGGGTGTATCGAGCAACATATCCTCGGAAAAACACGCTCCTGGGACTCCTGCGGCAGCCAAGAATGCTTGGATTGGGTTGGCAGCGGCGGCGGCTACTCCAGCATCAGACGGGGGCATAAACACGGGAGGGGGAGCATTAACCACCACCTGGGGTGGGGGTTGGAAAATAGGTGGGGGTTGGAATTGGGGATTCACGATCTGGATAACGTTTGGGTTCTGATTTTGGTTCTGATTCTGATTTTGATTCTGGTTTTGATTTTGATTTTGGTTTTGGTTTTGGTTTTGGTTATTATTGTTATTATTATTGGAGTTGGAATCGGAGTTGCCTCTGTTATTGTTGTTGTTATTTGTGTTAATACGGGTGGCTGAATTTGCGTCGGAATCTTGCACATCGGAAAATTCAAATTCTTGATCAAGCGGAGTCTAAAATTGTTGTTTTACTGTGGTCTAATTAACATAATTGTTACTTACCCCGCCAATTTCGAAAATCAACGCGTGGAACTGGAACAAGTCCACTTTACAGAGATTGTCAGTCATTCGATGTGTTCCGGACCTCCACATAAAATTCCCACGGCTGATGACAGTCTCGACGCGACTTCCAAATTGATGTTGGGCTGCTCGAGACAATGACTAAACACAATTTTTGGATACAAACTTGTAATCGACAAAACAAGGAAATGAGTCTCTAGAACACTCAACGTACCCTTGATATCTGGTCAGTGTCCATTTGAGAGAAGTCCAGGCTACTTTTCTCATGTAGATGTTTGGTAATCCCGTAGCGAAGAGTCTTGTTACAGCAGGTGGCTCCTAAACGTCTTCTCCATCTTCTGATAACAAGTCCCCGATACCTTCCAATTGGGTATTGTTCACCTTGCATCCGACGAAGGAGGTCACCCCATTGTCTGCGAACATCTCCACTCCAATACTGTAGTTCCCCGGAGTCCGCCATGCCATTATATGGTACTGATCGGCTTTGAACTTGCAGGTACAGTTAGCATCTTTGATCTGGTTCGACACTACAAAATCCGCATCTGCTACAATTATCTCTAATGGTTCGTTTATCGCCTCTTCGGCTATTTTTCTCAGTTTCTGTAAAATATGTTATTCAAAAAATGAGGCAAGGCTCTAACTGTGGCAATGATTCGTCGGTCAATCGACTGAAAAAGATCCTCATTCCGTAAATCTTCAATCATCCCATGCATTGAAGAAAATAGATCCATATGGCAGCATTTCATACCTGGAAAGGCAAGTAAATGAAAAAAACTGGCTTACCATCGGAGCGGCTGTGGTCACAATGAGAATCCTTGGGAAAACCAATGCGATAACCCTCCGTTTCTAATTCGACTCCCGTTTCTGTTATATTCTCTCCTGGTAAATGTTCCAAAGGCGTCCCGAGTGGATCGGGATCCGTAATAGAGGAAAATGCCACCTCTTCTTCCTTATTGTAAGGGTTGTACTGAAAGCAAGCAATAGGAAGTATACGGTTCTTCAAAACAGATTAAACCATACCCCGGCTTGCCTTGGTGTCTCAAAAGCCAGCACGTAGATTCCTTCTCTTTTGATTTTACAGGTAAAGTCTCCAATGGTGTAGGTCGCCTGGACGAAGTCCTTCTTCGAGACGACGATTTCAAAAATACGGGCGAATCGCTGCTGGACCCGCTTCTTGACGACCTGAACAAATAAGTAAGCTAGGAACAAAACAACAGGGCGCACATTGGCGACGACACCCTGAGCTTCACAGCTGGTATTGAATTCCGGACTAGTAGCCGCCTGGTCAATGACAGTAACAAGCATGTCGTACATTGGCCGATGGCAGCACTTATTCCCTGTTCGTCGTTCTCTAATGCAATGGGTTCCAGCACCCAAATTGGCTAAAGGATCCAGCCGGATGTCGGGCCAGTCCTCTCGTTCGATTTCCAGGGTTGAACCGAGATCCTCCTGGGCGTCAATCCCCGCCAACCAAGCTTCCCTCTCATAGAACGAGATGTTGTACTGTAATGAGAGGTTACCTTGAGTCCCAGTGCATAAATAAATTTACCTTGGATGGGTTCTGGTAAGCAAGGACATTTAGACCGTTGACATTGATTTTGCACATTCTCTGACCGTGGTAATGTGTCACAATTACGAAATCCTCAGAAGATATAATCACATCGAAAGCATGATCATAGACCTTCTGAATTTGCCGTTGAATCCTCTGAAATTCGTCTATTTCCAAATTCAGACCAAGAAATTACCTTGGCCGTATCTCCGAGCAGTTCGTCCGGGTATTCTCTCACAGTTATCAGCAGTCGTTCAATTTCCGGCTCACAACAAACCTCTCCATATATGTGGTTTGAGGCGTTTACTGTAAATTTTTTGTCCCTCTTCTATTTTGCAGACCACTTCTTTGTAAACATCGCCACTTACAGATCTATCCTTCCGTCTTTCCCGACCATCACGGCAAAGAAAAAAAACTCGCAATGGACAAGATCTCTTAGTAGGCATTCTGTGGAATTCATCCGCGTTGTTAGCTACCAAATATCACCTTTTTTTTCTTTTTCTGCAAGTCTCGCGGGGCGATAGACAGTTCGCGGCATTCTTTGGTTAAAGGAACGGTCAACCCCCGTTGGGCCTAGTAAAGGGACTGTGCGATCTTTTTTTTCGGTGATGCAAGAGTATTCTTTATACGTTTTAGTTTTTTTTTGTTGCGTCTGCCACGGAGATCAGCACCAATCAGCCGCGACTCAGCCCTTATCGCCCGCTTTTGGGAAAGGAAAAACGGGAATCAGAGGATGGCGCGACAATAGCGGCGTGGATGATATTCAAAGGCTATTTCTCGCGCATAGAAATCACATGAAATGAAAACCGGGGGCGTAACTTCCGAAAAGGGTCAAAGCACGGTTTCCTATAGAGTAAAGTGTTCATTTATGGAAAAGCATTGCCATGTTAATTTGTCTTCCTAAAAATTTCGTACCGTTTCTGTTCATCCGCTTGGCGCATTTGATGACATGTCGATTGTCCAATTCCACATATCTGGGCGTCGCCGCCGTCTCATCCGGGAAATCCTTCCCTTTTTCTTCTGACTTTAACTGCTCCTCCGATTCTTTTCTGTGTTTCTTCAGTGATTCTGTTGTCGCTTCTTCTTTGTCCCATTCACCGGAATTCTTCTTTTTCTTAAAAAGATCTGTTAGGGATCTAGGTGGGTTGCTGTAGCAGAAGCAAATGCGCATCCGACAACTGTAGCGGCTGCCGACCAGCGCCTTTAAGTATTTCTCTCCGAAAAATGGTCGAAATCCCCGTTTATTATTTGAAAATCTGTAAAAAAACCTGTGACTTCTCAATTTCTCCGGAATTTGTCTCCTTGCCAATGGAGTTCCTTGACTCTCCTTGTTCTTCTTCCAGTTCTTCAGTCGCAGCAGAATTCCGAGAGATTCCAGCACCCCGTACAGAATAAATTAAGAGCAGCAGAAAAAATAGTGGTTGTCTCATTCTTACTAGCTTAGAATATAAATGTCTAATAGAAATGGAAATACTCTAGAATATTCTACCCAATAAAATTCGACGGGGCAACACGGCGACCCAGATTGATAGCCGGGGGCAACCTGAAGACACGCGGGTGATTTCAAACTGGATACTGAAATTGCGTAAGGGCAAGAGACGCTCTGACCATTTATGATCACAGAAAGACGGCACTGTCTACGGATAGCCAGATAGCGGAAGCAAAGGTAATAACTTGCGTATAAATTTTGTCTTTCTGTGTTCGTAGATCGTAATGGTGACCAATTTGGGTTCAAGAGTGTTGTTGTCTTGTCATAACAAGAAACAAACGTCAACATTCGACCCTCAGTCACATTAACCGCATAGCTTCCTCCGGAAACATTTACTCCTTCTATCTCCTTGACCTGTCATAAACAGACGCGAAGTATTCGTAGAAGACTTCTTTGTCAATCCCAAACCAAGGTCCAATTCATTCATTCTCCTCCGACTGCCCTTCCTCTTCCTAACGGGATTCACCTCCGTTAAAATCACAGACAAGCCGTGAATAAAGTAAATCATGTTCGATGTAAATTCACTTCCGTCAAAGTCGCCGAAGTTTCGGCAGCTGATCCAAAAGAGCAATAGGTGCAGATAGGTGCAAAATATGGTTTGCTCGCCTTTTGAACATAGGTTGTAGTTTTCCTTTTGGGACTCGAGAGCATTTTATAACAACCACCGTAAATCTCCCGGAACAACCCTTCTTTCAGTATTTCTTTTTCATTCGGGGAAGCTTTTTTTACTATGGTTATTTCTCAAGTTTTAAAGTAAACTTTCCAGCCCTCCAATCTGGAAAATAAACCCTATTCTGACCTCAATTTACCACGTCTGAAAACATATATTGTCTCCTGTTGCCCAAATATTCCAAAAATTCGTAAACATTTATATATTCTGTCACGTAATTTTTGATTTTCTGAGGAAGGTGTAGAATCACGTGAAAGGGCGTAAGGGTACTTGATTCAATGTTCCTTGTCCTCTCGTAGAATTTGAGACATTTTGGGACAATGAGCCGGATTCAGATAAGTCCTCTTTTACTTGTTTTCGAGCTGGAGAAGAGCGGGTCTTAGGTCTCTCTATCAGAGCATAAGAAAATCCAATTCTGTAATCGGAAGACTGCCAGCAGGGAAGAGGAAGAGCGGGAGGGTCTCTCCCTCTCCTGTGTCCTTTTCTTCCTGCAATTCTATTAAATTGGCTGCTGCTCCACTATAGAGACCCCCTCCTCCTCCTTCCTGGTATCAGACAGCATCTATTCCATAGCCAGCCCCGGCTGAATAATTTCCAGCTGGCAAAGATTCTCCTTGATTAAACACCCTCTCACGCCTTGCTCTAAATACGTGACTTTTCCCGGCTGCCCTGTTTAATTTTGCTTTTTAGCTAATTGTTTCCTTATTCGATGATCACCGCTGTTTGATTAAAACAACGGCCCTGAGGAGAGGAGGGAGGGAGAAAATTTACATGTTTCCACGAGGCTTTTATCCACCAATCCGAACTAAGGAACAAAGTCCACTTTTTAAATCCTCTCTCCCTAAAAATGTTCACGGATTACTGTAACCCTCGAGTGATTCTGAGATCTAGTGGGAGACACCCCCCGCGGCACTGGTCGATTCTTACAGAGACCGGCTCTTACACAATTTGCAGGCTTGTGACACTCTCTTTTTCCCAAAAAAGGATCATTAAATTACTGTAGGCATTTCCCCCGCACCGCTTTTAATCCAGTCCGAGTAGTTGATCTTTATTTTCCCGGGCAAAACGAAATCAAATCCAATTTGGTCGGTAACGAGCCCAAGCAGGTCAGCCAACTGCCCCCCTCATTAAATGACCAGTACAGTTTTAATCCTAGTGGCCAAAAACTTCCACTTCCTTCCCCTTTTGGCCCTCAACCGCTCTCGACCGATCGGAGACAAACACTCGTCTTCATTCTTATTGCTCCGTCTGGATGAGGAACAAAAAACTGAATCGCGGGGCGAACATCCATTTCAGGCGGTTTAATTTGACTTTTTACCTATGGGATCGGCTCAGTTGGCTTTCCGCGACGTCCGTCGTTCTCTCTTCCGCTCTCAATATTCCACTCTCTAAAAAGGGGTAAGAATATCCCAAAACGACTTTCAGTAGTGATTTGATTATGGTGAGAGGATTGGAGGGTCAAAAGCTGCCCGCACCCGTTCTTTAAAACTCTTTAAAACCGAAATAAAGCCACAACCAGACAACTAGGCCGTTTTCTCCCTGCATCCCTTGTTTCCTCCTCCATACACTCCTCTTCCTCCCCAAAAAACGAAGAGTTCCTTCACCCCTCAAATCAGACAACATTGCCACACGTCTTCTTCGTATTTTCAAGCGTGTAATTTTATCAACCCGCTCTGCTCTGCTCTCTCCTTCTCTACAGAGTGAGCTGCTGCTGCCAATTGGGTTTTTGCTCAAGTTTCTGATTTTCAAGTGTTTGGATTTTTCTCCAGTTTGGTCTTATTAGGCTATTATTGCTTTAGAGAGATTCTACGCGACCACACATGTGACAGAAAAACAAGTGTTTACTTTTAGAAACTCCTTTTTGAATTAATTTAACACTTCCCGTCATCGTCACAAGTTTGCAGCCTTCTCGGTCGCCTGTGTCTATATTAGGGCTATTTCCTTTGCTAAACGCGTGCCGCTTCGTCTTGGGACCTCTCTGCTGTATTACTGTACTGTATTACTGTGCTGTATTAATATAGTATGCTTAGTCTGAAGCAGACTGACATCACCGTAGTCAACAATAGTTTGCAGTTTCAGGCGTTTTTTTCTAATAATTGTATCTCGTTTCCCTGAGCAAAGAGTACCTTTTTGCCCTTTTCCTCAACTCAAACTTTCAACTGCCGTTCAATTATGGAGATTGTGAATTATTACCTCTTCCGTTCAGCACGTTTCTGCTCCTGACCTTCGCCATTACTAGTTCCTGCTTTATTCCTATTCCTTTTCTTCTTCTTGTCAGTACTAGACCATTAGGAGGGAAGGATGTTTTTACCTATTCCCCATGAGGAATTACTTCTATCCTTTTCACTTGATTAAACACTATCCTCTTTTTGTTCAAAGGAATTACAGTAGCGGAAAATTTAATAGGCAGCGGGGGTGGAGGAACACTATGATATCCTTTCATCCATTTCTGCCTGATTATACTCCTTTTCAAGATTTCCATTCAAGACCCATATACTTTGATCCTCCGAAAAGTTTCCTGGTCAACTGGCCTATTTTCGTCCACTGGGGTTCCCTTCCGAGAGATTTCTGCGTACCTAGAAATATGAAGCCAAAAAATGAGTTTTAAACCGCTTTGTTAGAGAGAAATTGGGATTAATGGAACCGTTTCCAATAATGGGCAAATTAATGGGACGGCCAAGCTCCGGCCGAAACTGTTGTGGAAACGGTCGTTTCGAAAATGATGGTCGTTTCGAAAATGGCCGAAACAAAAACGACCCGTTTCGGACGAATTTTTTTGCAATTTTGCGTGACGTTGTAAAATTCCACCAATATTGCTAAAATGCTCTATTGGTGGCATTTTACGTTATTCTTCATCTTTTTGATGTTCTTTTACTAGAAGAGTGTCTCACATAAGTTAGGCAACACAAAGAATAAGGAAAACTGATAAATATAAGCTGTAATTGATTTTTTACAAAGTCACGCAAAATTGCAGAAAAATTCGTCCGAAACGGGTCGTTTTCGTTTCGGCCGTGGTACGAAGCGGCCGTTGATAATTATGGCCGCGGTCATCATATCGCGTTTTCAAATCATCAGTGGTCATTTCAGTTTCGGCCGGAGCTTGGCCGTCCCAAATTAATGAATCCAAGCGTAGTGAACGTTCAAAATACTCTAGAGCAGATCAAAGACGACAATTTGATCCGGTGGCGGCCGCATCAACCCGCCCCTGTCCTCCACCCACATCATCCAAATCAAACACACTTTTGAGGAGCCTCTCTCTCCTTAAAATAGAATCCCATACACGTTAATCTCATCGTTTTGCCCTCGGGGCCGTCGCCTCTGCCTCTAAGTAATGTGTGTGCCCATTGTTCTCTCTCTCGCTTGCTCATCTCGTTCAATGGTCCAGTCTATCGCGTGAAGGTGATTTCACGAGAGGGACGTGAAAGGAAGGATGAGGGAGACCGGGGGATGTGGAAGAATAATGCAAAGCTCGCCATTTGTGATGGGGTCTCTTCACACCCTCGCCTCCTCAATTTATCTCTTTATTTATTGGTCAGGGATGCTTATTTTCCCGTACTTTAGATACTTTCCGCTTATTAGTTTTGCCAACTTGCAGGGAGACGGGGAAAACCTAATTTATTACAGCGGGTAAAAGGTTAGTAGAAGAGAGAACGCTAGAAATACACGGATCTAACACCAAATTTGGAGGCTGCTGTCTATTTTTCCTCAAATTCTCGAAAGAACAGAGAATACCGGGTATTTTTCTGAAAATAGGTGAGATGCGAGGGCGGCAGGATCATCTTTCAGTAAGCAGTTGAAACTTATGACTGACCCTCCTTGTTTATCGTGTCTCAGGTCCAGGTGACCTATTTTTTCTGGAAAACTTTGTCTGTCTGGATTTTCTACCTCTTTATTTCCATGAAACCTCTGTCTCACCTCTACAATCTTCCTATTGGAGACCTGAAGGGACCAGTGATCGTGCCCACCTTTTGCCCTTACCTTTGGAGAACTCCGGAAGTAATTTTAGATGAGAAGAAGGGCTAAGGAGCTTCCTAGAAAAGCTCTAAGCGGCTTAGCATTCCCAGGTTTTTATGAGCAATACTGGGCCAGTGGAAAGAGCAAGGGCTAAAAATCCCTCCCAGCTTGAGAGATACTTGATATTGTCTTCTTTTCTTCCATTCCTTCCGTGCATATCAAGCTACCACTTCCTTCTTCTCCGACTACTTTTCACTAGCCTTTGGCGGTTTCCCAAAAGAAAAACAGGAAGGAGAAGAACGTGTGAACGTGTCATCTAAAAGAGCCGTTTGAGCCATCTGTTGAGCTGGTTATAAAACTACGGCGAGGGAAAAAAGCATTTGGTCCTGGCCGGAAAACGAGCCATTTTCTATGACGGATAAAATAAACCACGCTCTTGCTCTTTTCTCTCTGTCAATGCAAATCTCATTGTTTCAGCCACCATGTGGTAGAGGGGGGAGAAACTACTCGATTAGGTGGAACGGGTGGACCAGGAACTCTTTTTGCTCTTTTTAGCCAAAAATCGGGGCTTGTTTCGTGTTTTTTTTTTTTTTGGGGGGGGGGGGGGGGGGGGCAAGACCAAAACAGCGCTAGCTGTATACATCCCAATTTAAGAATTACGTATCTCTTTTGGGCTTCTTCCTTTTCCGCCCCTATCCGCCGTGCAAGGCTTACCCAAAAATAAGGTTTGCATAAATTTAAAGCATTTCAATCAGCATTTTTTGTGAGAGCAAACGCCGGATCAAAGTAGCTCAAACAATAAGTTTTACTCCTCTCGCTGTTGGTTGCGTTATTGCGTGCAAAGTTCTTTTCGGCGCCGAAAAACGTGCACTTCCCCCCATTTACCCATATCCATCATTTTGCGGAAAGGCCGCTTTGCCTTTCTGGAAAACTTCAAAAAGGTGTCGGATTTTATTTCCTGAAAGGGAAAACCTTCACTTTTTCCAGGGGAACTGGTTAGAACCCGGTAACTCCGAGTCCAACAACTTGGCCCCTCTGTTTCCCTTTGAACCTCCCTAGAATCCAGAAAAAAAATCTGCGTGTTCCGTACCCTATCCAATTTCTCCTACGTCAATTCGCACACTTCTTGATCCCTGGTCAAAATTCTAACCCTTGGACTTTTGTTCTTCCCTCTTTCCCGGGGGTTCTCTAGAAATCGGGTCCAATGGTCCAATATTGTTATGCTGTTTGTTTTCCAGTCATTTTTCCGCCTTTGAGCTTTGTTTCATTCTCGCCCAATAAAAAGCGAGTTCAATTTCATTTTGTCCCCGTCCTAATGGACCTATCGCGTGCTACCTCGCACCTCTTTCGGTTTTGTTTTGATCAGGGGGGAGAAACATAGCGCCAAGCTATTAGCTGACGGGAAGAAGCATTTCTCTGTACTTTCTGTACTTTAGCGCAGCTCTTTTTCGATTAATAGATGTTCCCCAATTCTCATGTTTTCTTTAAAAATACCCCCTTGCGGACGGACGCCCCCACCCGGGGTCCTCCCAGATATATTCTACGCTCTCTCTAAACTTCTCGCCCCACTGATTGCAACCGGCCATTCGAGATGATTTATCATGTCCGAACTTAAAACAACTGTTTGTTTTTCAGCCCTGGAGGTGATGGGCAACCAACGGGCAACCAGGCTTTTACAGCGAATGGCAGCGGATTGGCCAGTCGTCATTTCTTCTCTCTCCTCTCTAGTCTAAAAGGCTATTAATCATCGCCGAACCTATCACCTCCATTTTTCAAGCGGGCAGTTTTTTTCTCATCTCATTGTGTCCCCCCTAGAATACACCAAACAGCTGTCTCAAGGTGGGAAGAGAGGAAAGAGAGATCGGATGCGAGAGAGGGACGCGGATGCACCAGGTGTGGGAAGTCGCTTCGTCAAATTACAAGTGTTTCTTCGTAGTTTTAACACTTTCCGCGCGCCGTAGGGGATCAAAAAGCAAGCAGTTTTTCTGTCATCTTTGAGATTTTGCTTCGAAAAAATACTGTCGGGTCCTGAAACGATCGCTCGCTGCATCTCAATACGCCATTACATTGACTACAATCTCCTGTTGATGTTAATTTTGAAACACATTTTGCAAGGGCCTTTTTATTTTCTGACACCTAGCCGACGGCACCTTTCCCTTAAAGAAATCTTCCCGTGATTGATAACCCAGCTTTTTCGGTTCCGCGTCCTGCAGTAATCTTTTCAAGGACGTGACAGTTTCTAACAGAACCGACCACTAACTTACATCAACCGTCTGTGGCTCAACTATTTTTCCAACCCCATTACCTCTCTCTGCTCTAAGTTAAACATTGAATAACATCAATTAACATAATAGAAAACGAGGGAAATGTCTTTTAATAATGCAGCCCTAATGCCCTTGGGAACAATGTGTTCCTGTAAGCAGACTAATCCTAAAACTTGGACGTACTCGTAGATTTCAATTTTCCACCTGTTTTCCTTCCTCATTCCCCTGTTCCTAATAGACAGAGACCGACAGTTTATCATCTTTTTCTAAACATCCTTCCGGAAGGGAGAGAACAGCTGGCCAGACAGAAAGAGACCTTCAAAATAAGCTCTGTGGTTCATCACTTTCTAGAATAAAATAAATTCGTTTTTCCAGCCCTTTAAAGCCCAGCTGGGCTACTTTTTGTTTATTATTGTCTTTTTGCTTCGAGTTTATTGTAGGCTGGAATTTGACAAGAGCAGTAGTTGATCAAATTTTGGTGCTCAGCCAGGAGCAGCCCATTTTCCCTTCTTCCATTGCCCTCCACCTTATCTGCCCTTTTCTGTGTCCAGACATCCATTCGTCTCCGTTTTCGCACTTCTTTCTAGTTAATGTATAAGTATTTTTATCCTTTTCAATTTGAAACCGTCTTCATTTCCAGAAAATGGAGTCAAACGAAACGGAAGAGCCGTCAATGGATAATCCATGTTTCTTTGAACCGCCACCACTTACAAATATCCGATTTTGGCTGGTCTCCGTCTTCGGCTCTTCAATTTCCATCATCAGTATATGCAACAATTTACTTCTATTCTATTTATTTTCAACGAGGCAAGTTTGTCTGAATGGAAACTTGGTGAAGGGGGAAACTGGTATATATCTACATGTTGATTGAATTTACTCCTGCCTCTCTCAAAATAAAATACCACAACCACTTTGTTATTGAGTTGGTTAGTGGGGAAAGAGAGGTAACAGCACACGTAACAAATGGTTCTGGTGGTGGATCCCTAGTTGACAAATTGAAGGGAAGGAGGTGAAGATGGATAAGCGAGGATGTGAAGCAACAATTGATCGGTTCACAGGCCATTTTTGTCAGGTATTTTACTCGTTAGAGCGAAAAAATTTGGCGTGAAAGTAACGAGGATTTCACCGCCTAAGCCGACCGAGACATTCTTTCGGAAACCCGAAAAGGAACAACTACGAATAAAACCATCCTCTTGGGTTTCCTGGTTCCCTTCCGCTGCCCTGTTAGTAGTTTGCAAGCTTTTTTATGGCGAAGTGGGCCTCAATTGCTCCCTGATAGAGACACAATGAGGCAGCTTGTCTGGAATGTTGCAGCAGTCGTAGGGAACTTCCAGAGAAGGTATTCAAATCCAGTCGCGTCGTACAGGAACTGAAAAACCGATAAACACGTATGGATTACTGTATTTTTCAGAAAGCATCACCGAACAACCCATGACATCTATCTGATGCTCTTGGCTTTCTTTGATATTTTCGTCAGCCTGGCTTACATTCTTCTAATGTCAGTCAACGTGGCTTCTGACTACTTTGTTTCTCCTTTTCTGGTCAAAATCTGGTGAGTTTTATACAAAACTGATCAAAAACCCGCTCCTTTAGGTTTTCCTATATGGTTCCAATGATAACTATCTCCCATATCGCCATGACCTCTTCTTCGTTTTTAATCGTCTGCGCTTCCTTTGAGCGATATTGTCTGACCCTCAACACGAAGCAGTTGCCATTTGCTCAAAAGTTTGTGCCCCCAGAACTAAAAAAGAGAATTTTACTTCAGGAATAGAAAAGGAATTGCAGCGTTTGCTGTCATTATGGGGATTATTAGCAAAGGATCGATGTGTTTTGAATTCCAGGTAGGGTTCTTTTATCTATAAATGAAACAATTTCGGGTTTAGTTGCAAACACATGAAGAATGTGAAGAAACCATGGCCTATACCTCCATGAGCTATAGAGATTTCGTCTTTGATACACCTTATAACGTTGTCTGGAGGTTTTGGTAAGTTCGTACAATTGGTAAATTTTTCAATTTTGACCACAAAAAGACAAGATCAACTTTTCACCCCGGTCGTATGAGATCGAATTTCGAGCTCAGCGGCGAAATGGGCAAAAACTTGGGAAAACCTGGCCAGGAGGTTCAAGAGAAATTTAATTTTTTTTTTGCAATATATCATTTTCTAGGTACCGTAACTTTGTCACCATCTTCGCTCCCTTCTTCATCCTCGCCTACCTCAATATCCGAATAGTCAACGCCCTGACTGTTCATACCAAATTAACAGTTTGTCAACTAGCTGGGAATGCAATTCTCGAGCACGCGAAGAGAAAAGTAGGTCTACATTTTTATTTGTCTCTTGAAAAGACCTCTGTCACCTTTGTCACACATCAAAAATCACCCTTATGCAGGGCAATTACTGGGATCCCGTCCGCAGAAAGGTAACACACGCTCCTTCTTTAACTCACGGTCTCTGTGACGAGTTTTGCTATACTTACGTGCACGTGGTTTTTCTTCACATATTCGTCTTTTTTTCGACTTCTCTCTATTGTTTCGTTTTTGTCTTTTTTTTATCTTCTCTGCATTTTATACTGCATCTACTACTATAGTGCCATGGTTTTCTCTTTTTCACGTACACTTATAATACGATAGGGCATGCTTTTTCTCACCAAATATGTAGAAAATAGAAGGGATAAAGAGTTGTTTTTAGGCTAATGCGAGAGCAGCTACCAGGACACTGGTTATGGTCGTTTGCTGCTATCTTATTTCTAATATTATCAATGTTATTCTGACCATTTGGGAGCATGTATACAAGGAGACGCTGCTGAACTACGTTGAGTGAGTAGTGTGATTTCTAGGGATACGAAGGAGACATGGAAGACCCGGGCATTACTTTCCATTTTTCCTGTTAAGACCCCGGGACAGGGATGAATTCTGTCCAAAAATTCGGTCGGGTTAATCGTTTCAGATCCCTGGGTTGCCGTTTTCATGTGATTCTGTGTGTGTCCGCTAACTTTTAAACCTCCTAGCCAAATCCTTGTTAGACCGTACTTATTGGAGTTTTTCCTTAGCCAGTTTTGAGTCTCCAGAGCATCTTCAAAAATACCCCGGCTGTCCCTTCCCCCACTTATGCTAAACTTTACACACCTGTCATGTTCTTTTCTCTGTTACATGCGTCTTCCCGTGGTCGACAACATGCCGATCCGTGGATCTTGGGGGGCATTTAGTGATCAATGAATAAAACTGCTTGGATAAGTTTCAAGTTTAGAGTCTACGCCATCGCAGTGGATATGGTCTCCCTTCTAACGACTCTCGCCTGTGCCTGTCGTCTTCCCATTTACATTAGCTGTCAGGTCCAACTACGCAATGAGATCTGGGAACTGATTACCACATCTTGTAGAGGATGTACAAGTAATGAGTATGAGGTATAAAAAAGCTGTTCCTTTCCTACAGATTTTATCCAGATTGAGACGAAAGAAGGCGAACCCACCAGGCGGGACTTTGATATATCTGAAGAATCCAAACAGACGCTACTGGTATGTTTTCTTCCTTTTAGTTTCAATTTTTCTGGCTTATGCTTCTCCAAACCACCATTTTTTTGTTATGATTCAATTAATTTTTCCATTTTAAAGGACACTGCATACAAGCACGTAACCTCCTATGGCACATTGAGCCAAGTTCAAGGTATCGATCAGTTAAAAATAGGACGTATCCCCTTCAGTTCCCTATTCATATTTTTTCCTGGGTTTTTTTTCTCTTTCTATGTTTCAAAAAAGCACGATAATCTGATTTTGTTAGCAATTTTGGTCCCAACTTCACTAGAAGACCTTTAAAAAGTGGAATTTGCTCGAATCGAGTATCCCCTATATTCAAAGATTACCATACCCGTTACCATATTATCTGTCTATCCAGCATCCCCTTTTCATGGCACTATCCCTTTAGGTTCGCTATCCGCTCTATTCTTTCCCTTGACTACAATAATGCCCATTTTCAGACTCCCGATATCTGGAACATAGAAATGGAGAAGACATTGAAGGAAGATAGTGAAACCCTGCTCTAGCTTCATCCCAGCTCACTTTTTTCAATATATTCTCCCTAATTACGGTTATTCTCTGTGATAGTTTGAGTAAATCTTCTAAACCTTTTCCCAGCGAAATCCAAAGAAACTGGAATTGAAATAGAGACGGATATTGTTGGAAACACTGTCGCACACCTTTCTCCGGGCGGTAGGCCCCGGGGAGTGAAAACCGGGAAGATAATCGCCGGAGGAAAGTAGTGTGTCGAGGAGGTCACTCTGAGGATATATAAACCGTCAAGACGGGCTAATCCCTGTCGTATTTTCATCTCTCCGATGTCTCCGAAGATTCTCCTTCTTCTGCTGTGCCTTTTTGAACTCGGCAACTCTCTTGGCTTTGGTATGGGTGGCGGAGGAGGCGGCTGTGAGTTTTTAAAGGTTTCTGTTTGAAGTGAAAATGTTCTACACAGTTCTATTTATATTGTTACCTGTTTTATAGGCTGTTGTGGTGGATGTGGTGGCTGTGGCGGAGGGGGTGGCGGATGTTGCGGAGGTGGAGGTGCTTTCGGTCGCAAAAAGAGGTACCGTTTTCTTTTCTAAATCTGTACCTACGAGTTTTAAGGTCAACAGACGAGTATGAACACCATCTTACCCAGAGTTCTTCTAAAGACCCATCCTGTAACAACGAACACCTCCGAGAATTGATGCAAGAAAATATGGGAGCCGTTTCCAGCCAGTCAGAGGACAAAATCAGCAAGGCCCTTGAATCGGAGTCGTCGTCCTTCGCTGTGTTATGCTCAAATGATACGATCGCCTTCAAAGCATCTCCTCATATGATTCACTGTACATTGGTTGGAACGGGCCACCAATGTGTAGCGTTTAGCTTGTGATCTCCCTTTGTATTCCTCATATCTTTCATATTAATATTGCCCACAGTTTTAATATAAATTATTTATTTCTTGCGGTTTGTTGAATGTTGAAGAAAAGTAACCGAGATCTCCACTATAAGTTTAGTTCACATTTCCATGAAAAGTGCGCTAAAAAGGGTGAACAACCAGAGAACCTGTGGATATCGAATTTCATCGTAGACGGATGTAGTCTAGCAAGCGTGGGAAATAGGCGGTCAAAAGTCACTCGAAATAGAGCCAAATTTTATTATCCCCGTGCCAAATCATTATTAGAATGGTTTAACGGGCGCTGTCTTCAAATCTCCTGGATAGAGAAGCATAAGCAGCGTTGTCAAGCCATTCGCTCCAAAAATGAAGAGGAAGGCGGCAACGTCGGCTATTTGAGGCCATAGAGTTCCTTTTTCACAGAATCTGCAATTCAGATAAGAAGAATTTGTCTGTCTTGTCCATTTGCCTTCTTTTGAACTTGGTCATTGGAGAAATTATTGCCATGGCGATGATACAGACGAACATTTCAATCAATAGCCATTTTCCAATTAACGGCAGGTTATTCGATCTGGGAACCTCTTGTACCAGAATACTCAAGAGGAAGGTTAATCCAAGCAGTCCAGTGACTCCCATAGATATCTAAAAGTTCCCTTTTTTGTCTCCTCTTGAGAAATCCCAACCTTCTCTCCGAAGGATAAATTAGAAGGAAGGAGAAGAGCTGCCAGACAAGTAGATGTGATGACAAGCGTCGGTAGGATCATAAAATAAAAGTAGAACTCGGAATTCCTCTTCAATTTATATGTAATTCTAGTGTTGATAAAAAGGTCTCCATCGTTTGTAGCGTTATAGAATTGAATATCCCATTCTGGTGTTCCCTGAAATTCTTTTCTCTCGATGATACAAAGATAAAATTACAAGTGTAGTCTGCTTCTTTGGATCGTACACTGGAATGTAGTTCATCTGATTGAAGACGCTCCATCCTCCATCCAAATTGATGCCACAAAATTGGGTGTCAAACGGGAACGCGGCTGAAGAAACCGAAGTTATTGTTGTAACCAGAAATTCTTACAAATATCACAGGTGCAGATAGTATCAAATCGAGCCCTCATGTAGGTAGTGACTGTTCCATCTGGAGTCACCGCTGCATCATCGCTGACAGTATTCTTTTCCAGGAATTTTACCTCGACACTAAAAGTACATTTATTATTTTGAACCCTTTAAAGGCGGAGTTATTTTTTTTACCAATTGTAGCAGTAAATCCACGGCAGCCATATCAAGTTGGTCGGTATTATCACATAATCACTTTTCAGCAGTGCTGGATCGTACGCCAGTCGAGGATCTTTCCACGTCTAAAACGAAATCCATTTTTCTAATTTATAGTCCCCCCTTACATAATTCATGCAACCCACAAAGCTGACTAACTGCTGGTTTTCTTCAACATTAACCAATATGAAATAAGATGGCTGTATATAGATTGGCATAAATTCTCCAGTAACATCGTATGGCGACTCGTCTTTATCGTAGGTACCATTTCCAAATAGTAACTGTTTATAGGTTAATTTAGCTATGGAGAGCACTGGGAATAGGAGAGGAAAAAGCAGCATTTATGAAATTACACGAGAGCGGATTGGTCTTTTATTTCCTCGGCGGGGTAAATATAAGCGTAACTCTTTTATGTTCCTAATTAATGAGCAAACTAGGAAGCAACGTGTAAAAAGGGGATAAGGTAAACGCTGACTGTGAATTAAGTACCACGGGAAGCTAAAAGCACGGGAAGCACGGGAAGTTAATTCTCTCTTAAAAGCTACAGAAAGATCATAACTCTCAACAGAGATCGCCTTCCCATTGTTATTTTAGTATTCACTATATTCAAAAAGTCAAAGACGATTCAGGTGACTCTATTCAATACATTATGCCAACATGTTTTCTGTCGATCGAAGATGGCATCGATGACCGCGGCAGTACGAGAAATGCTCTCCCCCGCAAACGGCAAAATTACTCAGGCTGTCCGTCCCATAACTATGGGTGTGTCCAGCTCTGTCAAGTATTGTGAGTTTCACATCTATTCTTTACTTTAACGTTTCTTATCGTTACAAAGAATATTGCTTATCATTCCCTCAGTGCCGAGATAATTCTCCAGTTTTCTTCTAGGATATGGCGGTTATGGCAACAATCAACGGAATTTTACCCCATTTTCCTATAGAATTTAATGCAAAGATCACTGCGAAAACGCCTGTTTTACTATTGAATTATGACGAAATAGCGATCACGGAGGCAGTGTGCCGACAGACTAACAAGAGACCTGAAAGGGGTCTTCTAGACAAACATGTTTCCTTTTCAAAAGGGGCGAGATGGTATCATTTCCTCTAAAAATGCTCTCCTCTACACGAACTCGCCTTCATCAAGCCGCTAGACCTTTAGCCTTGGGAATCAGTCACGATAGTGAGTTACTGCAAAGTTTTAGGCTCATCCCTTTTCTTTACTAGGCTCTTCTTTTCTATGTACTTCATTCCTAAACCACTTTCCCGTTTTCAGACGTTGAAAATCCGGACGACGCTGCCAGTAAACTCTTTATTGGAAATGACGAGATTAACTGGAATGCCGTCTCCGGTCAAGACGATCAAATCCGCGAGACTGTCTCAGAAGGGCGACCCATTCTGGGATCAGCTGTTGCCAATACGGAGGGGGTGAAAGAAGAGACAAAACAAATCATCAAGGAGGCTACTCAAAAGGCTGAAGCCGCTAAACAAAGTGGAGAGGCCATTGTGAAAAATGCCCAAAAAGTGCTGGGAGCCGAAATCGACAAAATCCGCTAGGTTTAGTTATTAAAATTGAATTCCACTGTACATATTGTAAATAAACTGTGTATCTAGTTGAATAACAATTTAGATGGGTTATTCTGGCATTTTTCGCGCTTTCTAGGGAATTTGACAATCCCGGAGAAGGATGCCGTCATTTCTTGTCAAATACGCGCAATTTTACCAAAATTTTCCGCTTTCCGTCAAAAACCGTTTTTTACTGAAATCCGACCATCAAATATCGGCATTCGTCAACCTTTTCTTCCTTTGTCTGGTCTCTTCTAGGGTATGTTGTTTTTATAACTTTTTGGTGTCTTCTACTCTCGGCGCCGTTCCAAAAGCGTCATGGGGCAAAAACTAACCAATTTCTGTACTTTAGTAGAAGCGGCCCTAGCACCTTTGCCCTTATGTTTTTCTACCCACGCTTTCCACATAGTCCAAAAGATGAAAATAGAACGAGCGGATGACCGAGGAGAACCCTGCCCTCGCCGTTTTGGTAAACAAACATGTTATCGAGTGGCGGGAAAAGGGCGGCAACAACAACTATCCCGCACAACAGCCATATCTACACATTCAGAAACTAAAAAGATGCTCGCAACTGCTCGTGCTCAACTTTTCCGTGTAGCTGAACAAGCTGTCAGGCCCAGCACCAGGCTTTTGGCTACAAGGACCTCTTGGCTTGGAGATGATTGTGAGTTCCTCTATTCATTTATCTTTTCTTCCTCTAGAGGAGGGCGTTTAGGCTAAATTTTTCTATAATTTACAAGAGGTTGCCTATTCTCATGAGAAATTTGGGGATAAAACCCATGGAATACTGGTTTCGATATGACACAACGTCTCTTTTGGCGGGAAACTTGTTCATTTGATAAGAGATCAGCATTTCTGTCATTTATAGCACACACTACTTTTGGCCGGGAAGCCGTGTCCTCTACGGAAATAGGATTAGAAATAGCTGTAGTTCCGTGTTCCGAGCCGCGTACAAGTCGCTGCGCTACCTCAAAGCACTGTATTGGCCGGATCTTCCATATATCTTTCATATTCTTGCCATACTACCAGTAAATATGAGCGGTTTCATCTGTAGATGGAGTGGGTGAAAAATAGCGCTGAAAACTGACTTCCTGTTGAAAATGATTCCAGGCCTTATTTTGTTCTTTTCATTTTCTTTATTTTTCAGTTACCGACAAGCCCGATGGAAAGCTCTCGGAGGGAACCAAAAACATTGGCAGCATCGGCTACAAGCAGGCTCAGGAGAAGCACAACGATGCTGAGCCGCAGTTCAAGAAGTCATTCAGCCGTGCCGATGAAGAGTCCGCCGTTGGTGAGAAGCGCGCCAAAGCTGTGAAAGGCAACCTGAAGAAGGAAGCCGAGGCTCCGGCTGAGAACATCCGCGTCGATGGAGCTGGTATCGGCCCCCTTGGCTACAAGAACCCGTCCGGAAGACCCATGCAGGGCACGAAGACGACCGTCACCATCACGAGGAACATTTCCACCAGCGTAGCTGACCACAAGGATACCTCCGTTGACAGCGGCCATACCACGTCCATCGACGCTGCCGGAGAGATTCCCTCTGGAAGGGACCCTGTTGAAGCGGCCAAGCAAGCGAATATCACCCGCGAGGCTATCAACAAAATTCCTGGAGAGAAAGGCGGACTCGCGGGAGCTGCTGGCGGAATGGCCGAGAAGATCAAGGAAGGAGCCAAGGAGACGGTCGAAGGAGCCAAACACGCCGCCGAAAAGGTCAAGGAGAAGGGCGAGGAGGTCCTGGACAAGGCGAAGAAATGGGTCGGAGCCAAGGTCGAAGACAAGTAACACGTTGATGTCTGTACTAACGGTTATTTTTTGTTTTTGTAAGTATTTGTACATATGTACACACCATAATAATGAATGTATTTGTTTTTGAACTCGGCTTTATGATTTTAAAGGGAGCAGCGGGAAAATTTGACCTTCTTCTCGATTCTTCTCATCTTCAACTCCAGTTTGGCGTCTCTAGCAAAAGATTTCTCCAGATGTCAGCCTCTAGTTGTGTTCTAAACGTGAAATGTGATTTATTTTGCAGAAAAGTGCATCACTCGCTTGTCCTTCTTGTTTTTTTCGCCTGTGCCAAACTGTTTTCACCTGCCCCTTCAAAAATACGATTTCTTGCAAAAACGGAAGAGGAGAAATAAGTAAATCCCATGTTTTGATGGAGATATTCTCCCTTTCTCCGTATTTTTCCGGAGAAATCCTTATTTGGATCTCTAGAAGGTAATATGGCAACTATCATCAAGTCTGCTGACTGAAAGGTGGTCAGATGGATCCGGAGCCTGTACCACTGATCAAAATTCCGAATGGATAGAGTAGAGTCTCCCTCTCCTGTAATAAACATAACATGTTTGCGTTGAAAGGGGAAGGGGGCCCCCGAGAGGACAACACTGCCCCGACACAGCCAGCCAGCCATCGTTTCAACCAGTCATGTTGCCATCTACTGCTTTTAAGTTGGTGCCACGGATTGCCATTAGATCATTCGCCTCTTTTGGAGATCAAAGTAAGTTAGACCTTTATATTTTATCCAAAAAACTACTCAATTCTCTCAAATAACCCCGGTTTCTGGTAGCAAATAGGGGTTTTAAGGAATACGGTAGCTAAATCTGTCATTGTTATGGGTTTTATCTGAATTAGCAGGCTATTTTCAGTTCCCAATGCTCCCTCACAACAGCACAATAAAGAAATGTGGGGCATGGAGATGCACGAGAGCTCTGGTGGAAACTCCCCTCAGAATGTTCGTGGTAACCCCGGCGGCGATCCAGGAAAGAGGAACCGCAAAGACGATCCTATGAATGCTTTTACAGGAGTAAAAGGAGTCAAATATAATATCCAAGACAGTGATATGGATGATGGTTCAGGTCTGGTCCGCTGGGCTATGCGGCAACTCTTTCCAGGAGTCATGTCCAACCAGGAACAACAAGTAATGGCCGATGTTAATGAGGCCGAAAAGTTGCGAGATGAATATCCCGCTGCTGCTGATGCTGAAGCGAAGAAAAGGGCAATCAAAGATCACATCAAGGAAGACGCGATAGAAGCTGGCCAGCCGACTAAGCAGGAGGGAAAGAATCTTGAACAGATGAGACCCGATCTTCGTGGGGGGCATCAAAAAGACAAGGAGGGGCCCAGTATTACCTTCCCCGAGGCAATGATCACCCCTAGAGATGAGCTCAAACACAATTAGACATCCCTCAAAGCGGTATGGGTTATTTTTACGTATTTTTGAACGTGTGAATATATTTTGTACATAGAATTTAATAAAATGTGAGTATTTCTATTCTTCTCGTGTTAAAAATTGGAGATGGGGAGAGAAACTGGAAATTTTAACGCAAGTTTGAGGGGCCAGAAGGAGATTTTCTCTGGAAATTAGTCCTTCAGAAGGTCGTCGTTCATTTCTCACGTGAAACTCACATTTAACTCACAAATGATCGGTTTGATCTTTCGATTTTGCCCCCGTCCTCCTGTTATTCCCCCCAGCCACTCTCAGCTGTTTTTCGAACGTTGTTTACCCATCCGCAAACCATTGATTTCCACGCACGTGAAGAGAAAAAGAGAGATATAAACAAGAGAGAGGGAAAAAGGTCTTTCCCCATAACGTCTGTCTCCTGACGTGATCTCTAAATAACAAACACAATCTTTTTGATTCCTACCGATTGTATTGCTCTCTCGTCAACTTCTTTTGTAAATCATCTCGAAAATGGCCAAAATGCCTGTGAATGTGAGTTTTCTGCCCCTGTTTCCATAATTCACCTAATCATTTTTAGAATGACCAATCGGGGATGGCTTCCGACGTCTACCAGGACAAAGCTGACGCCGATAGAGATCCACGACACCAGCCTCAGTGAGTATTTCCTTCACCTCTTCATTTTTCTCTGTTTTTTAGGTTAGACGACTCTCGTCCAGAATTTAGAGCTGCTCAGCAAGCTATGCAGGGGGATTCGAATGTCAGTGAAGTAGCCGAGACCCGTGACAAACATGCTGTGGACACCCATGGTCCTGACAAGAGAGACGCTACCTGTGGTGCCGGCTGTCGTCCAACCAGCTAATTTTTATTTGAATCCCTCATTCCTTCCAACTTTATGTGCCGTTTTATGCTGCCAAACATTCTAAATAAAGCTTTTTCTCACAGGAGTTTTAAAAATAGACACCAAGTGGATAATCGACGGCTTAAATGGAGAATTGGAGCTGTAATTGGCTGTTTACCGGCTTATCTCCGTCCTCTACGGGATAATTAGGTGTTGTAAGAGTCAGATTCCTTTACAAGTATTTCCAAAACAGACAAAAATGTCGGCATTCCATAAAAATCCGTTTCTGGTCTAGATAAACAACATGTTATTGACTGGTTGGGGGTGCCGGCTGACTGGGAAGGCAACGTAAACAACATCTCTCGTTCAGCCGCCAGTCGTCTGAAAATATGCTCTCCAGTACTGCTAGTAAAGTTATTGAACACGTAGCTCGGCCGCTTTCTTCCTGGCCCGGGACGGAAGGTTGGTTTTTGCTTTTTCTGATTTCAACAAGTTAGGAAACACTTTTTCTGATTTCAACAAGTTAGGAAACACCGTTTGAAAAAATGGGAGACAACGCCCAGAAATGCCTAACGAAACAGTCATAATGGGCATTTTTCAGCACTACAGCCGCCTTTTGGACAATTTTGTTTATTTTACCGGCATAGAGAGCAAAAATCCTTGCTAGACAGTCAGAAATGGATAAATAGACTTATTTTTAGAAGAGGAAGCCCCTGCCGGAAAGAAAGGCACAAAGGACCTCGATACAATGGCCGATGATGCTGTTGAGAAAGCGGAACGGGCCGGCGAACGGGGAAAAGAGCCGGACCCGCCAAAAGACAACTACGACGTGCGGATGAATGGCGTCACCAAATTGCAAGAGTAACTCCTATTCTTTCTGGCCTTATATTTCCCACCTGTGTGCATACTTTGAACTGTCATTTCTACAGCCCCCAAGTCTCTCAATTTCTCTATTTTCTGCTATGCAGAAAGGCCTGTTTCTACCGTGAACTTGTGATTTTTCGCTCTCATTGTCATTTTACCACTTTGGCCACATAAAATCTGTTTTTCTTAATTTGGTCGAGCAGACTAAAAATGTTGGCGAATAGGGGCGTTTCCCCTTGTTTTCCTGGTTCGAGACGTATGGTGCGGTTCCTATATAGAGTCAATTCTTCTGATCTTTACACAGAACGACGGAAAGTCTTCCTGGTCTAAACTATGGCTGATAGTATTCAATCAGTGAGTTTTTAAGATCATTTTTCTCTATTCTTTAAGTCTCCCCCTGCTTCTTTCCTTCATAAATGTGCTTTTCAGCTTATTGACAACTTCCACAAGGAAAAAGATGGCCGTGAAAACGTTTCAATTGTAGAAAAAGATGACAAAAAGCAGTGAGTCGTCACTTTAAAGCTTCCTTAACCAGTATTACGCTTTTAGCCACCACCGCCTCGAGCAGAGTGACCCCCAAGCTGTAATGCAAACAGGTGATTCGTCCGAGACCCGGGTCTCCAACACCCGTTCCAAAGCAGCTGAAAGCATGCATGGAGCACAGGAATGGATCCATAAACAAGGCATAAGTAATCATAAACAAAAATAATAGTAACTACTCTCACACCTTTTTAAATAAATCTTTTTAAATATACAGTTTCCCGATCTATGGTCTTGTATACGTGGGAATATTTTCGTCATCCTATTAGTCAACAGGAACACAAACAACACACCATTCCAACCGATTATATAGTCGATTTTTTTAAAAACAAATACAAATTTATTTGAGAGAAAAGAAGAAAAGAAAAATTACTCGTAAAAAAAATTAAGTGAAATTATTATGATAAAGTAAGTACAAAAAGCGAATAAAGCTCTTATTTACATAATGATCTTAGAAACGTTGTGAAATTCACGGAAAGCTGCTTGAAGGAAACTGTCTGGAGCAGATTGAGCGGGGAGGAGGATCGCGAAAAGGAGACAAAAGATGTGAAGAGGTGTAAATTTGTGATAACGGATGCCGAAGAGGACACGTACCAAGTAGAGCAGCCAATGGACACCGAGGAGCTGAAGCCAGCGGCGAGGGGCCTCGTGGAAACTGACACGGCACAGGTAACGCATTCGGACCTGGTTCGTATTGTAGACAACGTATCTGGAAGAGAAATTATGGAAAAGTGGAGAAAGAAGGGTAAACTCACTCGTTATAGTGGAAATTCTCTTCAGGCTTCTTGGAACGAAGAGTTCTACCGAGTGGGATGGTGAAGCCTTCAGCATGCTGGTAGTCTCCGCCAGGATCAGGGGAAAGCTCACCCATTGCTGGAAAATACAGTATTAATGGGAAGCCTTTACAGGTTTAGAGGAACTGTTGGGACGCGCAGCTTCTGAATAGACTACAGGGGGTATTACTGCCCCGTTAGCGTCCGATGTCACAAAACGTATGGTCTCCGACAGTGTGTTTTAAATGTTAGACGGGGCATAAATGCCTTGACTACATGTTCAATATGCTGCTCACCTTGTATAGACTGATAAAGATTCTCATATGCCCCCATTCCACTGGTCAGCTCATGGTAAAGCTCCTTCGTCTTTCCCAGGGCGACATCACTCAACAACAAGTAGCCGACGCCTTCCTTCTCCGATCTACAATAGTCAGCAGACATGGCAACAGTATCCGAGAAATAGACGCCTCGTCCGAACGCGTGTCCTGTCTATAAAATTAGCCTTTTTAGATAAATTGAGAGAGGAAACCAACCTGAATGGCAGCAGCTGGGGCGATTTTCAGCCCGTAGGTAAAAATTCCGGGATAATGACGAACAGGAGAACCGTGCCAAAGTAATTTACGATTGCCAAGCTCACTAACGAAGTTCCTGGATTCGTCAAAGCGCTCTATTCTTATCAGCTGAAATACAGCCCAGTGAATTTATTGAAAAAGAAAGGGTTACCTCAAGGAGCTTGTAGTTCTTGCAATCTTTCGCCGCTTCCGCTCTACCGACGTATTTTGAAATCAATTGGAAGTCTTCTTCCTCCGGGTCCACTACCTAAACAATTACCACTGTCTAACAAGAAGGATAGAAAAAGTCCAACCTCCATTCTCATCTGCAGCTTGTCATACAGCTCGTCTAGGGGATCTGTTCCAGTTGCGGCGGCTTTATACGCTTCGAGGAAGTTGTTGCAGACCAAAATTGTGTCAGCGAGGCCCTCCAGGGTAGTTTTTATCTTCTAAAAGATCCAAAATACCATCAACAGATTAAAAAAATGCTCACATCAACTTGTTCATGCTGAGAAAGAAGAACTGGAGCGCCTAGACCAAAGGACTGCGGCATTGTGGAATAGAATTTGTTCGACAGCTCCAGGATCTTCTTTTCATAAATGCTGCTATGGTAATCAGGAGAACCAGGGCCTCCATTCTCTACCTGAAACTCAGTTTTACTCATTTTGAAAGTTATAAAACACCCCTACCAAGTCAGAAGCTTCTTGTAGAGCCGCCTTGGCCTTCTCCATCTGACTGTTGGTCATTCTTCCCAGCGGCATCTTCTCCGACCCGAACTGAAATTCCCACTTTAGCCGCTTAAAACAATTTCTCACTGAATAGGCCTCCATACTCTCCTTGATATTCTGGATGGAGAAGATGGCAACCAGCGTTTTGACCAGCTGTGGATGGAGTTTCGAAGTGCTGCCAGCCGCGATGTCATTCCCCTCCTCGTCGCAGATTTTTGTATCCTGAAACGAAATTAAAACGGCTTTAAAGATAAACGCACATAGTCAGTGTAGTCCACATCGATTAGCGACATATACTCGTCTTTGTACTTGAATTTATCATAATCCTTCCAAGAATTTCCCGTCAACCGCTCAAAGTCTCTAAAAATGGAAATGTTGCCGACTTTTAGACCACGGACTTCAAAAATAAGTCTTGAGGGACTCAATAAATAAAACAATTGAAAAAAGGCACTCACTTCTCAAAATCTTTGACCGCTTCCTCTTTTCTGCTAGTGGACTGGACATAGATGCCACCTCTCTCGGTTCCCAGACGTCCCCAGGTGCGGAAGACGTGGTAACATTCACGGTCCTCTTCCTTCAAGATTTGGATCCTACAGTAACTGTTCAAATTAACGCTGATATCAGCCAGACATAGGGTAGCAGAATAAAGGCGTCCTGAAATGGGTATTTTCCCAAAAAAATAGAAAGTTTTACCTTTTTCATCCAAGAATACGTAGACATTGGCCGGGTCTGGAAATTCCCTATCAATAAAGACACCGTGCTTCACTATAATGGGACCCTGCTCGGCCATATCTTTCTGTCCCCACTGGGATTCGGGATTTCGACCGTGTTTTATGTCTTCAGGGGACATCGAAGCCAAGAACTCTTCATAACTGTGCCTAATAAAAAGAAAAATGAAGCAAGATAGCCAGAGACCTACCTTTGGAGGCCTTCTTCTTTCGTAGACATCGCTCCACTTAGAAAGCAGCCACTATCATCACGGGCTGGATCGCCGCACTGCTTGTTTGGGTCGTCGTCGTCTTCCTCCTCGCTGCTGGTGTCACAGATTTTGAACAGCACCCTGGGATGGTCGTGTGCTTTGGAGCCTAACTGAAAACAAACAGTAAATAAACAGAAGTGGCCTTTGGAGAGGGGCAGCTGAGAGAATAGCCAGAGATCTCTGCTGAAACTGTACAGAGACAGCCAGATACATCATTTGTTGTGGTCTGGCTTCTTAGTGACTCAATCGGGCGGGTGAGGGTACCTTTCCAGTCGACGATATTTTTGGCCTATCTCTCTCCTATAGTTTGCCATTTTTGACCCACCCCCAGCCTCTCCCTTCTATAAATTCCTAAACTCACCAGAAATCTTCCTATAGCTGTCATTAGAGAGATCAACTGCGGTAGCTACCAGTAATCGTTGGAAACAATGTAGTAATCTGCAAAGATGCGATTTTCTGGGAGAAATTGAGGGAAGTTTAAGAAAATTAGAGCAGGATTAAAATTTGGCTAGAGTAAGAACGTCTAGAGGGGGTTTATCAGTTTGTGAAGTGGACCGAAAACATTCGGACCAAAAGACTATAAGGAGTGGCCGTCTAGGCGGCAAGTAAACTCCCCGATTCAAGAAAATAGGTCCGTCTGCCGGCCGAGGACTCTGGAGATTTCCAAAGACGTTGAAAACTACGAAACAACATTTTGCTCGGCCGATCCTGCTGTTTACGGGTACAAATTTTTCCGGAAAACACGAGACGCTGATCTATGCGTTAGGCGGGAGATATTTACTTGACGGAGTTCGAAAGAGGGGCGCAAAAGATCGGATTGAGGCAAAATTACGTACTCCATGGAAGGCCAGACAAGGAGAGGGAGAGAGGGGAGACGAGGGACCAACACAAGGTAATTATTCTCTGATATAGAGAGGATACCTTGGGAGGGGAATAAAATAAGAGAGCGGCTATGGAAGGGATAAACGATTATGCAATTCTCGCCGATTTTTGGGGAACTTTCTAGAAAAAATAAGAAGAAGTCCTCCTAACACGACCCAATCTTTCCTATTATGTGAAAAGTTCTCGATAGAAAACGAGGATCAACTGAAGGCATTGACTGTACTGGGATGGGGATATCCACACACAAACAAAGGGATTGCAGCTGTGCACTCGAATAAAATAACAAAATCAGGCCTATAAGAAGCGAGCCCTCCCCTAGGATTTCAAAAGACATTATGGAGGTCTCTTCATCTTTTTTAGTGAAAAAGGAGGACCGTATTGAAAAAGGCTTGAGAGAGCCGAAAGGAGGATAATTGAGAAATAGAGCCACTTGGCCCTAGTGACATCGGTGCCAGGGAGTGATAGTGTTTTCACCAAGGACAAGTAGAAATGGCGGGAACAGAAGGAGATCCAAAGTCAACAGACTGTTTAGGCGCTATGTAGCCTGCCCTTTTCCATACCCTTTCGGAGTGCTTTTTTGCCCTTTTGACCTGAACTAGACCTTTTTCTCCCAAAAATGTTCCTATTTTAAAGATCACTTCTTGGCTAAACCACATTTGTAGTCCGTCCATTCTTTAGCACAAAAATTCGAGGAAAAACTGGGCTCTAATTAGTGTAATGTTGGTTGTCTAGGGGAAGCACTTGAAACAGAGAACACTTGGGGCCGTCTAACGTTCCAGATGTTCCTGATTGATGGACGAGAGATCAACGGAGTACGAACAACAACATGATCAGCAGATGAAAGCTAACAACTATTTTGGTCCGGAATCATTTGGTTACTACAGAACGCCGGAATCTAAAGGAAGCCATCCAAAACGGTTCAAAAATTACACCTGAATTACGCCTGAAAATCGAAACCCCGATTGGAAAGGGTACCGTGACCTGGAAACTACAATGAAATTTTGGAATACAAGTTATTTTCTGGTTCAAACTTTATAGGATCTGGCAGGTTCCGGTCCTAGAGAAAAATGGGAATATGGTATTTTTATAATGCCGTGCTGCGTTTCCCCGCGCCGTACCCCCTTGCCCACCACCAATATTGGCAAGCCCTTATTTTCCCTTCTCGCCTAATCCCGGACGTTATCCCCTCATTGTGGCACTTTGACAGAATGGACCTAGAGGCCGACCAGCTGTCTTGAAAATATTTTCCTGCACTAGATAGATGTGCTCATTGTTTAGCCGGGACCCATATAAATAGAGCGGGAAGGCAGTGGTCAAACTCAGACTCGACTCTCACAAGCGAATCGCCACATAGTCTAAAATGAAAGCCATCCTCTTCGGTCTTCTGCTCGTTGGGCTCGTCGCCTTCGCCATGTCTGCTGATCCTGAAGTGAGTTCAGTTTTTAAAAGATGGTCTCAAAACGCGAGCGATTTATAGTTCTGAGGATAATTTTTCCATTTTTGATCATTTTAAAGGCTGAGAACCAGTTGTATGTTGATTTTTGAGGGGAAAGAGCTAGAAAATTGCCGTAAAAGTACTGAAATATATTCCAAAGTGGTTCTGATCTAGAAAATTCTTCGTTTCAATCCCAGAAGACTAGTTAATTAGACAAAAGGGCATCCCTTCTCCCCTGGGCCATGTGTTGTTTATATTTTGCCCTTGCGTACATGTTATGTGCCATTTCACCCCCCGAGCGAAACAGCTGTTACTCCAAAGGGGATGCAACCCCTCAACATGTTTACGCGAAGGTACTTTTGGATGACTAATGGGGGGCAAGGAGGCTTCTCTCCCTCCGACAAAGATCATAATTTTCAGACGAATTCCAAAGTGCAGGACGGCGTTGACAGTACAAAGGAAGGAGCCCAGAACCTTGGTGACAAGATCAAGAGCGCTATAGGATTCGGACAGGAGAAAACAGCTGAAGCACGGGACAAGACGGCGGACAAGATGAGAGAAGGCGCAGATAAGGTGGAAACTCGCTGAAGAAAAATGGTCATAAGCACGCCCCCTTTGTAAATAAATTGCTTACTCTTCATATTTTCTATATTCCAAAGTATTCGAGAGGTAAGAGCTTGAGTAGGCATACTGTAACCACTTGAAGTTAAAGTCTTCTTGAACCATTGGTGGGGCCCAGACTTCCGACCATAGAAGGTTGTTCGTTCTTTGAAAGCTTCTGGGTTTTTCTTTGGATTTTCTCCTTTACTGGGAAAAAATATTACCTAGCAACCCATCAACAATTTCCTTCCCTGTTTCTGACTGCGTCGAATATTTATGACTGTCGCCACGGAGACGCTGAATGGAGGAAGTACACAACCTTTCAAGCTGATATTCCTTCTTCTTCCACCCTTTTCTTGTGATTGGCATTGTTATTCCCCCAAGCTTATACTTTTGAATAAAATATTTTGACAGGTAATTGCTAGAAATGGAAAAGGGTAGTGGATAAAGTAGGGCTTGGATTGAAGCTATTGCTTTCCTTGAAAGTTTAAAGGCTACTGCACTTGTGATGAAGCACAGGAAAGCTGCAATAGGCCCAGCAGCATTTTCAGCCGTGTTTCCTTTTAGAAATACCCCAGAAATTCCAAAACCAAACCTCAATATACAGTGAAATCCGTTCTATGATCAGATATGGAGGTTGACAATGACCAGTTCCTCATTTTTGTGAGTAGACATTTTGGTAGATCCCTCCGTAATCCCCAGTTTTAGGGTAATCCAAGCCGATTGAACCAGATACTTTGGTCGAAAACAGTTTGAATCCTTCCTACAGTACGCTCCCAAAGAGATTTTCCCCCAAAGATTAGAGGAGTTTGTTAGTTCCTCTGCCCTTTTGTTATGACCGCTTCCGGGACAATTTTGCCCTTTTCTAGTCAAAATAAGCTCCAGTTTCCAATAATTATTATGAAAGGAATTAATCTGATTGTTGTTGTCTTCCGTCGGGAGCTGGGAATATGTTAATCATCTTGTTTATAACGCTCCCGGCTGTCTCTGACTCACGAAAAGTGTTTTCTTGGCCTTCTCCCTGTGTCTATCATCGTCATTATTCACAGCAGCTCCCAATTTTTTGTTTGTTTATCTCCTCGGTTGTTTTTGTTCTGATTCGTCTTTTGAGCTTTAAACCTTCCTCATCTGCCTCCGAAACTTCTGTTGTCTTGTTGCCCACGAAAATATTTTCAAGAGAGAAGCCTGAGGCGGGCCATCCACGCGGGAGGGAGGGCAACCCCGCCCTATAAATACGAGCTAACGGACGCCAGTTTCAGACCAGACTACCCTCTCGTCTAAACTTCCTATCACACACACTCCCCCCAACTACTAGCAACTATGAAGTTCGTTATCTTCGGTCTTCTTCTTCTTGGAGCCTCTTGCCTTGCCCGGCCAGCGGATGTGAGTCTTTTCTCTCTCTTTAAAGATTCTAACGTTTTTTTTTTCAATGGTATAAAGCATCCAAAAACTTTAAAAGATCCATCGACTAATAGAAACTGCTGAAATTCCTCAAAGCCTGATCACTGCGCGCGTTCAAGCCCTCAAAAACTCAATGTTTCTCATTTTGAATAAAAACAGAAAGTTTCTAGGGAAGATGAGGATGAATAGCAATAATTTAGTCCTTTTCTCTCGAGATTTTTTCTTTTCCCAAAGTCTAGAAGCCTAGTTACCTATTCATTGCTGGCCTCCATGAATTTCGAATATCCAACCCCGCGGAACAGCTGTTCCAGCCGGTGGCTGATACCGAAAACAACAACAAGCCAATAAATGAGCCACGTGAAATTGAATTATATTTCTAGAAGCTTCTATCAAATTAAATTGTGGGGAATTAAAAGCTCTTGTTAATGGGATCACAACATACCATTTATTTTCAGCCCGAGACCAATGCCAAGGTCCAGGAAGGAGTCAACTCAGCTCAGGATGCTGCCCAAAATGTAGGAGACAACGTGAAGGCCGGAATTGGAGCTGCTCAGGAGAAGGTACCAGGCTTCTTTGGCTTTATAATCGTCGATTTTTAGAAAGAGGAAATCAAGGAAAAGGCTGGAGAGGCTAAAGATGCTGCTGCTGAGAAATACGAGGAAGGAAAAGCCGCTGCTAACGAGAAAATCGAAGAGGGAAAGGAAAAGGCTGCTGAAGTGAAGGAAGACGTCAAGGAGGCGGCTGAAGAGGCCAAGACCGGTCTGGCTGCCAAGTTCGAGGAGGGAAAGCAGGATGTAAGTCATTCTTTTCCGGGCAGGAATAAGATGAATAATTCCAGGCTCAGGAGAAGGCTCAGGACCTCAAGGAATCCATTGTCGGAAAGGCTGAAGAGGTCAAGGAAGACGTCAAGGAGAAGACCGACGAGGCCAGAAACGCTACCGCCGACAAGATGCGTGAGGGAGCTGACAAGGTCGAGACCAAGTAAACTTCCCATCCCTATGGGTCATTTTGTATATAGCATGTCAATATAATTGTCGCTCATATTTCTTGCCTGGGCAATAAACTTTCCACTAACAGTTTTCTCTTGAAAGCTAGGGTACAATGGGGAATTTTAGGTAGAAAGGGAGTTGGAGGCGAAGTGTTCTAGATTTTTGAATTCCCTATTAATTTCTGGTCTTAACCGGAACCGAATTCGGCGTCTTTTGATTGTTAAAGACCGGATAAAGCCGCCTTAACCATTTTAGACCCCTATATAAGCAGCCGCCCTTCATTCTCTGTCAGTCTTTCCTTGTGCTTCTCTCCAAAATGTGCATCCCCAAAAAGTTGGTCACTTTTTCTACTATTGCTGCTACTTGTTGCTGCTTTCTTCCAACCCGAAAATTTTCAGAGAAGTCACTGACAAGGGCGTAAAACCCAAGAGGCGCGTCAAGAGCGAAGATGACGGGGACGACGATTCTGGCAAGGAGGGCAAGGTCTGCGAAGATCCCTCCAAGTCGGCGGTTAGCAAGGCAGTCAGCAAGCACGGCTCCGTCATTAAGCCCGCTGCTGACAAGAAGAAGAAGGTCGGAGAGTCTGCTGGAGGATCGAAGGACAAGGGAATGTCATTCAAAGTTTCGCGACAAGACAAGGCAGCCACCAAAATGGTACGTTTGTTGTAAAGGGGTTACCACGTGTGATATGCTGCTTACGCACTTTCTTCTCGAGATCCGGGCAGTCAAGCACTTTGAAAGAACCGTTTGATGGAGAATCTGCGCGTCAATTTCGTGTTACAATAGCGCTTCGATCGCAATTTCTCTCTTTTCTGGATAAGAAAAGGACCGACCGCTCATTGGGTGGAAATGAAAACCGCAAATTACCGTAAAAACGGTTAAAAATCGGCCGTTGACCAGTTGACAGAATTTTCAACACCCTGCCTTTTTTACCCGGCTTTGCTTGGAATTATTTTACCGTATCTTTGGGACCAACCTATCTGTGTGTCATGTGCTGCTTTAATATTCTCGTTTTCAGTCAGAGGAATGGATTATTCGTGTCCTGAATAAGGGCGTTGAAAATTCCGTCAACGAGTTCCGTGCCCTGGCCAAATGGAAGCCGGATGCCATGACAACGGACGCCTGTATGGCTAACAAGGAGAAGAACCGCTATATGGATGTACCGTGTCAGGATGAGAAGCGCATCATCCTCAAACATCCCGGGCTGGACGGCGACTACGTATTGTGCAAATATAACATACCGTAACCCAACTGTATTCAGGTTCATGCGAACTATTTGGCCACTCCGAAGAGCGAAAAGCGCTTCATATGTACTCAAGGGCCGCTGGAAGGTACGCAGTTCTCCTTCTGGGCCATGGTGGTCCAGGAAGACGTCAAGTCCATCGTCATGCTCTGTAATACGGTAGAATGTGGCAAGCTGAAGTGCTTTCAATATTGGCCGGAGAAGAAAGGAGAGACGATGAAGTTCGGCGAGGGAGAGGGCGAGATTACCGTAACCACCGGCGATGTTAGTTGCTTCTTTATTCATTCGAGTTTATTGACCAATGGTTTCCAGTGTTCCCCGCTCTCTGCCACGGAGACTACCATCCGCGTCACCAAGCTCGACGTCAAGTGGAAGTCCGTGGAGCGTGAAGTCCTCCACTACCAGTGGGAGAATTGGCCGGACAGGGGCGTTCCTCCATCTGCCCAAACGGCTCTGAACCTCATCGCTGCTGTCCGCGGCAATACGACTCCCATCCTGGTTCACTGTAGTGCCGGAATTGGACGGACAGGCACTATCGTGGCCATCGCCTACGTCCAGGAGAAGATGCAAAACGGGCAAAGCTGCATGGCAATGGACGAGCTGCTGAAGAATATCCGCAGCCAGCGGCCGTTTTCCATTCAGAATGAGATGCAGTACCTGTATCTTCATCGTGTCGTGTTGCTGTATTTGCTGGAGAAGCACAAGGACCGCTTTGGGTATCTGTTCGATGATGCAGACAACAAGGCCAAATACGAGCAGTGGTGTGCCGACTATGACCGTGTCACGATGTTGAAGTAGAGGCAGTGAGAAGAGTCGCCTATCTCCCCCCTCTACTCGATCGAACAAATATAGTCTTTCGATAACAATTCGTATGATAAATGTGCCCTGAATTGGCGAAAGAATATCCATGTGTTCTCATTTATTCGTCCTATTTTCCAGTTGTTTCGTTCACAACTGGTCTATTCTGCCCCGATATTCTTGCATTTTTTTTTCGTTCTGTCTGGCTTATCGTCTTATATCTCCGGCAACAAAGTGACTATTTTAATTCTCAAAGATGAAGGCTTTCAAAGGCTCTTTGAGATCAGCAGCGGCCAACAAATCCAACAGCAAAGATCCTTTTCCATGCCGGGAACCGATCTCTCTTTGAAAAGTGCAATTAGAAATTGCAGTGCACTTTCTGTCCATGCTTCTTGAAGTATAAGAGTACAATTACATTTTATTGCAAAAGAAGGATAGCTGCTATGTACAGGCGAGAATAACCGGTTGAAAAAAAGAAATGAAAAAAGAAAGAAGGTTGATCAGTTCTCTTTATGAAGCAGTAAAAATGCGGCCAGGGTTGCCAGCACGAAATATTTCAACATTGGGTAATCATTCATCAAAATTGTTAGCTAAAAGCGTATTATTGAACTCTCCCTTTTCATAAAAAAAACACCTACCATTCCAATATATGGTAGAATTCCTTTAGTACGCCCGACAATATCCGTCCGTTCGAGCCATATCTGTCCAGGGGCGTAGAGGCCACGATCATCTACATCATTACTATCTCCTTTGGTTAGAATCCGCGTTTCCTCGTTGTTGTGTTCATGGACTTTGATAACCCGATGAACTATGGGAATATCACGGCCATCTATTCTGAATACGGTAATGTCACCAGCGCGGATAGGATCATCTTGTTTATTAGTCAAAAGGAGGAGATCGCCTCGGAAAAAGGCTGGCTCCATAGATCCTGAAAAAAAGAGCTTCGCTTAAAAATAACAGGCAGTTTCTTACCGGTGAGGACAACTACTATGGGAGCTTCTGTATCAGTGATTACCATCAATCCTTTCCAAATCATTAAGGCTGAGGATATGACCATCATGAAGTTGAGGCACTGAAATGGGTTTGAGAATAGAAAAGAACAAATCCGTACCTGGTATATTAACTGCCGAACAGTCATTCGCCGAATCTCATCGAACATGGCCCATTGTAAGAACGACATCTCCAAAAGAGGAGATCTTAGTCCGCTCCTTTGATCTCTCGTGCTTGTTATGTGCGATTCTGAAATTCGAAGCGGTAAACAGATTTAAAAGGGCATCTCGTCAAGCATAGCAAGGGAAACTTTTTTTACAGTAAACTTTACTTTACAGTTTTACAGTAGAGAAATTTTGAACCCCATATCAGATTTTGTTCATTGTTTGTTTACTCGAAGAGCGCTGGCATTTTCTTTCAGCAACAAAGTCAGCGAAGTCCATGTCCTGGATTAATCGAAGCCGGATGCCATGACAACGGATGCCTCTATGACCAACAAGGAGAAAAACTGTTATCTTGTTGGAAGCCCATTGAAAGGCAGAGCTGATTTTTGCTACTGGTCAGAGGTCAGAATTCACGGGCGCGGCTATTATTATTGTGTACCAAGGTTACTGTAGTCTACGAACCGGGAAGGGCCCCAAACCAAGGCTTTATGGAAAATTAAGAAGGTTGAAATGCAGGAAAACTTTACTTGGTAAAAATGCGAGGCATAATGAAACGGTCGGTGCGAGTGAGACAAGGCAACGTAGTAGTGCTGAGGTGTTAGTGCTGAAGTGGACTAATCCCTTCAAATTAAAGGTCTGTTTGTTGGATACGGGACGCGTTTCCGACAGCACAACAGCGCCGAATCAAACGCGTAGCTTCCTTTTCAGCGCGTCGCTTTTCATAGCTTTCCGTGAATGCTTTCGCTTCATTTCACTCATTACTTTTGCTCTTTTTTGTTCTTGCTGCCTATTTTTCATTCTTTTATTTTCTTTCAGATCTCTTCATTTGCAATGGATGTAACCTTTCCTCTACTTTCTCTCATTCCCAGCCTTCGAGAAAAAGTCATTACAAAGGTATTTTGATAGTTTATTATTGTTTTCATTCCAAAAACATTCCAGGCTGACCCGAAGAGTTTTTTCCGTTTACATCGGACATGTCACAGTGTAAATGAATTCATTCACAAGAATAAGAACATCTCGGTTTACTTGGATAAGAGCTTTTTGCTGAATTTTTATAAGAAAACTGGTTGGAGCTTCGTTTTCGGCCCAGAAGGAAAGACACAAGTTGTCGAAGTAGAGAGATTCTTCGGTGTTCGCTTGGATTCCATAAACATGAATGAAGGTCAGTTTATTTTTTAAATTTCTTTTCAACCTTTAAATTATAGGAACATATACTGAACGTGAACGTCTGTGCGATATTCTAAAGCAAAATCGGATAACCTGCACAAATTTGGATATGGATCCCACGTGGTCTGCGGGGCAGTTGGAGACATTTTTGAACATTGTCAAGCCGATAAGGATCAATACCACCTTCAGTAGTTCCTGTGGATCGGTGGGTTTCCATTATTTCTTATTTTATTTGTATTTTCAATTTAGAAAACTGTCTCCTTATTTCTGAAACTGGAGAATGTGTTCGATGGCATGTCAAAGCTCCTTTCCACGCTGGAGGAATTGGAAATCCGCTTGGGTATTGACACAAGGCCACTTTTATTTGAAAGAATAAATTCATTATTTGAGGGGCGACGTTTTGCCCGAAAAATGTGAAGAATACTGTTTATTTTGAATAAATCGTATTAATCATCTAGTGTTTAGAATGAGCGGGGTTCTTGTATTATGGTAGGGGAAAGGATGTCAGCTGTTGATTTTCATCTGAAGTCTCACAGAGAAGAACGCTGTTTTTATGAAAGGTTCATATCTGATCTACCGCTGGTGGGTGTCCATTCTTGTCCAAAATACTTTTGTCTACCCATTTCTACTCTTCCAGAAAGGTGAGATCAACTTTGCAGGGCTTTTTTCCTGCAAAGTGTTCATCGTAGTTCGCGGAGTAGAGCCCTGTACTAGGTTTTCTGACGAGATGATACTTCGGTATGAATTCATCAGATAATTTGCAAAAAGTATATAAAGATGCTTTACTACCATGAAAGGGAGGAGAGGGTCCTTGGACTTTGTTGATGATTTCCCTTGTTAGGCCTAAAAACATCTGCTTACATAGATGGGTATTAAGCATGTAAACAAAGACTACCATGGTTTTGCTGGGCTTCTTCGTCTTCTGTCGAAGTTCGTTCCTCTGCTCCTTCTTGATTCCTTCGATCTTCTCCTGTTCTCTTTTTCTCTCTTCTTGCTCACTTCTATCCGTCTTCTTGCTCCCCCGCTCTTCTTTTTTCTCTCCTCAGCTTGTGAGATTCGAATCTCACGGCGCTGCTTCTAATGTTCCCATCGGCGGTACTCCTTCTCCATCTGTCGCTGGCTCTCCCTTTACCTTTCCCGCTCTTCGTACTGTCGCGCCCTCTGCTCTGCCTTCCGCATACTGTCCCTGCACTCTTCCAGCATCCTGCGCTTTTGCGCTTCCATCTCTCTCCTCTGCTCTGCCTCCCTATCTCTCCGCTGCTGTGCTTCTCTTTCCATCTGGGCAGATCTCGCTTCGGCGGCACGAGAGCATGAGCTGTTGAGCTCGCTCAGGCGGTCCCTCTCTGCTTTGCTCTCCGCTTTGACCTGTGAGTTTAGACGAAAACAGGGATATTCTGAAGCAACAATTGCAACTGCTTTTAAAGATAAAGTTCTTACCTTGTTTTTCTCTTGTAGCCGTGAGAATATCTTCCCACCCGTTTTCTTTACAGAAGAAAAAATGAGCATGATGTATGCACGACTGAAAACGAATCAGATTTTAAAATAAAGAATAACAGTGAAAATAAAGCCGGAAGAAGGAATAAAAGCAAGTGAAAGAGAGGAGGTGACTCAAAAGAGAGGAGAGCGGTCTGCGGTGCGAATGACAGCGCTTGTGAAACGGGCGAGCAGCGGTCAGTGGAAAAACAAACAACTGGTCCCACGGGGATATTCCCTACAGGGTCGGAGAGACAGTTGCAGGCCCACGGGAATATTGTGTCCTGAATGATTGCTTGGGAGAACACCAAAAGAGGATAAGATAACAAATGAGATGAAGTCGGATAGAGGCAGAAATAGAGACAAGCCTTGTTCTTCGCGCTCGGCCCTTCTATGGATTTGAACATTCTTTGGTAGAATTAGCTAGAAGAAACTGGGCTTTATTCAATTGTCTGAACCCAAATGGAATATTGATGAGAAATAGATTTATTAGTGGCAATTCATTGTATACCGATTATTCCCAGGAGATTGTAGGGATCTCACATTCTACAGGAGGAGCAGTGCAGGTGACTTGGACCAGCGGATTCTCGAAATATTTTTCTTGGCGTTGTCTCATACACTGCTCGAAGTTATTCCATTCCGTTATGCATTGCTGCTGTGTAGTAACTGGTTCAAAGCACAGTCCACAGGTTTTTCTACAGTTCTCACGGACGCTCTTATAGGAGTCATCCGTACAAATGAAGGAAGTCGCGGCACAAAGGTTACTGTCGTCGTAACATGGTCGGCAAAATCCACAAGACGCGGGGCAGTCTACCGTTAAGATTGGTCCACGGATTGGGTTCTTACAGACACTCGTATCTTGAAGAACTTGGGAGCAATTCGAACGTGGATCTGGAAAAAATGTACTAAAAAACAGAGGTTTTAGGAAGAATTAGGAAAAATTCAAAAATTGGCTACAGTAGTGACTTACTTTGTAGATCATTGCAATTGTAGTCATCGGTAGCACAACAGAAGCCGCAATGTCTTGGGCAATTGGTAATAGCTGCAGCTTTAAATTCTGCGCTATTTACGCCGTTATTCTAAAAGGCTCTTCTAATTTTTTCGGAACCGTACCATATAACATGCTTGAGGTCGTGTAGCGACAAGAGCTCCTGCTACCACGGGAGAGCTTCCAAAAAGATACTGGCAGGTCTCAGGCGGCGCCTTGTCTTCGCAATTAGTGGCGTAGGGGGTGAAGATTGTTCCTGACGGTGTCTAAAAGAGATAAACGGCCACAGTTAGACACCTTACTGTCTTTGCACAGGTTAGATCATCAGCTGCGGCGAAGTGAACAGCGAAAAAAGCGACTACCAGGCAGCGAGACGGCATTTCAATGAAAGATCCCATTCATCTTAGCGATTTTAAAGCGGAAAATAGCCAGCTGTGATAATACCGCGGGGTTAAATGGCAGTATTGTTCTCGGCTCAACATTCAAACAGGAAAAAAAACTCTATTCTGCTCGGGATTTCGAAAAGTGTGGGGGCAACTTTGCTCAGCAGAGGTTCCTCCTCTATTTTGCTATAAAATCCAAGATCCCCGTGTCAAAGAAGAGTGAAATGATCCGTCAGCTTCTCATCACCTCCTGTCTTCTGCCCCACGTCCTTTCGGCTTGCATTCAAACCAATTTTAGGGTACTATAATAGCCCCTAATCCCTAATTTCATGATATTTTAGGTCCGTGCCGTTGGAGGAGTATGCCCCGGTGGCTTCACTGTGATCACTATGCCCAACGGCGGTCAGGGCTGCGCCGACTCGGCCCAAGTCGCCGCCTGTCTTGCAAATGCCTTCCAAGGGATTCAATGCCTGGACATCGGTACCGAGTATTCTTTTTTTGTAGTTTTTGGGACGAAAATGACATTTTTAGCTGTGTATCTAATGCAAAACTTGGCTTCTGCGCGGGTATCTCATCAGACAATGTGTTTCGAAGGCGATGCGCCATTACATGCAAGCTCTGCTAAGGAGGTGATAATTTATGGTGACCGGAATTAATAAAATTGCTTTTACTAATGGTCATTGGCTATCAGAAGGGCTTTATTTCGTCTTTCTAACTTGCATACATGGGCGGACGCCCGGGCACACCGCCCCGTTTATCGGTTCGGATTCAGATTGATTTGAAAAATTGATTCGGTGCATTTTGCATTAGGCTCCTGGTTGTGAAAATTGTACTCAGTACACTGATTGCTCTTTTATCAAGCCACGTAGATGTTCAGTGGATGGCACGTGGTGTTAATCCCCTGACCTCCTTTGTTAGTCTCCCATCCGCTTACCCCCCTTGGTGGGTTTTCTCATGCTACTCATGTCCACACCAGATATCAACTCTGGCCTTGTTCGCTATGTTGATGACTATTACAGTATCCTAAAAATGGTGTGAGTAGACGACGAACGGACGAGAAGATGAGCCGAGGTCAAACTAGCGAATCATTTCACTTTTTCTCGCGGGAGGGCGGAAGCTCGGCTGAATAAAGTCGCCCACAGTTCCTTTTTTGAAACATTAGAGTAAATACAGCGGTTATATAATGGAACAGAGCGGAGGTGACAACCATCCATCAATGAACTTCCTCGCCATTTCCATCATCTGCTCTCTGTTCCTTTTTGTTTCTTCAAACGTGAGTTGATTATTGAACAACGGAAGTCTATTTCTAGACTACTCCACAGAACCAATTACAATGTAAGGGCGCATGGAGCAACTTCGAGCGGTGTCTGAGACTGCGTCATGAAAATTACCTACAGAATCCGAATATCGCTCCAAATGGTTGTGCTGTTCCTCCTCCCCCGTGCGACTTCCCTACAATATCGTGGTAATCATCGGCGAGATATCTCTCGATATAATAAATCCATTTGTGGGCAGAGGTAACAAACAGAACACGAAAAACAGCAGTAGAATCACACCGAAAACTCTTTACTGTCTACCGTATCCTCAGCTATCTCATTTATTTCGTCATGTGTTCTTTTGTCTTCTCGTCCTTGTCCTGTGTCCGGTTGGCTGCCTTCATCTGGTCGTCGCTTCCCACCGCTCCGGGGGCTTCTCCGGTTTCTCAGGAGTACACGTGTCGTTGCTGCCCTTGCCGGCGGTGGGGGCAGGCGGAGGATTGGAGGCCTCCTGCATCCTGATGGCCACGACGGCATCCAAGTTCTTCTTGAAGAGGTAGAAGTCCCGCTTGAAGGGGCTCTTCGAGAAGTCCTTGCCCAGGAAGCCCATAGACATGCCAAAGTCGATGACGGCCAGGGCCATGTAGACGAATTGGACATCCACCTGGAGGACGCCCATCCGCTGGTCCCGGAGCCGTTTGCAGATGGCGATCAGGCTGAGACTGCCGTTGGTGAGGATGGCCTGGATGGCCATCTCGATGGCGACGAGGGTCCCGGTCCGGCCAATTCCGGCCGAGCAGTGAATGACGGCGGGCTTGCCGGAGAAGCGGATGGCCCGGAGGACGCGGAGGACATCCTTGGTACTCTTGGGGATCGAACGGTCCGGCCATGTCTTCCAGTGGTGGTGGAAGACGGTGAAAGACGAGGACTTCTGAGTGACGTTCAGCTTTGTGGTAGTGATGCTGTTGGAGCGGGCCATGGCCAGCGTCGTGATGTTCTCCACCACAATGTCTGAAATGGAGAAGTATTGGAAGGTTCACGCTATTTCAGTAGCGGTGGAGTCATTTCGGTGCACCCCCGGATCAGAAAACAGACGGTTTAATACACGGTCGGTTTCGAAAAATGTACGGTTTAGAAAACGTACGGTTCAAAATCGGTACGGATCAGAAAAAGCCGGTTCAAAACACGGACGTTTTAGAACTATCGTGGTAATAAAAATTGCGGCTACGTACTACGTAGAATTTTTGCAAAAAAGATTTTTTTCGATTTTATTGTTTGCTTTGTTCCTTTATTTGATTTTTCCTCATAACATTCTTCTTATAGTGTCTAATATATCTCCGTTTACAGAGAAGATGATACAGCAGCCTCTGGAAACAAAAGGAAGTGGATTGACAAGAAAAAACAAGAGCTCTCCACAGGAATTTATTTTTGCAAACATTGCAAGTAAGTTTGTTTCACTGATTATTTCTTCATTTAGGCATTGTATTTGTTGTTATTTAGCAGCCACTTTACAACTGCTTGCTATTTTATATGTAGAAAATACCCAAATATAGGGGAAACTCTGCGCAAATTTCTTTTGCGATCAGAACTTGTAATTTATTGCTATTTTTTATTATTTGCTTCTTTTAAGCTTTCCTAATGTTTATTTTTCAGGAGCAGATCGTCTTCAGCAAGAAGGAAGAGTTTCTGAGCAACGCTGCTCAGTTTAAAATGTATTTTTTGTTTCTTGTATATTTTTTGCCTTATCTCGCCTTTCTAATTGTACTTTCCTTTCTTTTTTTGTTCTTTATTGTTGTGTTAACTTTTCTTAATAAATATCATGAAAATAAACGTTGTTTTATCATGTATAACGGGTAGAAAACTGGATGGAAGCCATCAAGGCATTTGTTTTTTATTTTCGACTCTGTACGTAGTATTTTTATTGCCACGAAAGTTCTAAACCGTCCGTGTTTTGAACCGACCTTTTTCTGAACCGTCCGTTTTCTAAACCGTCCAGTTCTAAAGCGTCCGGTTTCTAAACCGTACATTTTTCGAAACCGACCGTGTTTTAATCCGTCTGTTTTCTGATCCGGGGGTGCACCGTCATTTCTATCCTACGAGCGGTTGTTCATTGTTTTAGCGCAAAATGGAGGATTCAAACGGTTCCACAATGAAAAATGGCCAGAAATCCTACTTGAAAGAGGCCAAATCTAACCTCCAAAGGTCATTTTCTCTCCCTTGGCCATTGGCCAGTACTGGTCGCACTTCGTCTTCCCCGCTTCGACCGTCTCACAGAGCATGGCAATCCGTTCCACCTTCAAGAAGACAATCATCCGCCAGAAGTCGTCCCGCGTGGTGGCTGTCGGTCCCTGCGTACAGACGTACTCGTTGAAGAGCGGCTCGCCCCGGACGAAATTCGCGTGGATGTAGTCGCTCGGCTTGCCGTCCTTTATCTCCACCCGGGTCAGATCGTTGCAGATCACATCCTTGTAGCGATTCTTGGGTCCGTTCTTGTCGAAGATGGCCCGGGCCGCCGGCTGCCCGATGTAATTCTTGAGCTGCTCGTTGTATTCCTTCAGCAGGTCGTCCACTCCGGTGGCAAACATTTGCTTCGCGAACTTTTCGAATGCCAGTTGTTGGTTTTCAGTCTTGCTTTGAAAGAACTTGGGCACCGGCACTCCTTTGGCGTCTTCGATGTCGTCGGCGTTCTCCTTCTCCTCCGTCGGCTCGTCCGCGTCCACTTCGGTCTCCTTCGTCGTCTTCCTCTCTTTCTCCTTTTCTTTTTCCTTTCTCTTCTTGCTGTCCTTCTTCTCGTCACTCTTCGGCATCCCCTCCTTTTCCGGCTTCTTTCTCTTGGCAACAATCGAGGTTTTCGGCTTCTTGATCTTATGCTGAAAGTTGTAGTAGGAAGTTGGATGGATGACTAACAAATGATTCGGCCATCTTCCGCATTTTTGAGACGACCGCCGGTGGGAGAAGAGATGGAAGCGAATGAGAGAGAAATCCTGACGAAAAGCGGTTAACTGTCGGAATTCTTGTCCAGACCCGGTCAAAAGCGAAATTTGAAAAGAATTACCTGCTTACGACAGGAATTATCCTTATTCTGTTCCGTTTCTTCCGCTTTCCGGCTCATTCTTGTCTTCAACTCTCTAAGAGAATGCCGTGCTGCAAGGGCAAGAAGAAGAAGTCGTCCAAGGGAAAGGAGGCGTCGAAGAACACCGCAACCGCCAAGTCGACTGCCGCTAAACCGTCAGCAGAGACTCCTGCCGCCGCTCGGGATCCCCCTGCTCCGGCCCCGGCTCCACCTCGTCGTCCTCGTCCGCTCGCCGGAACCCTTCCGCCTACCAGGAGACCGAGAAGAAACTATTTCAAAGGAGACGATCGCTACAGGACCACCGTCGCCGCTGGATTGACTACCATCGCCGGAGGAGGCGGCCAAGTCCCCAAGAAGGACGACGAGGTGCACCTGAAGAATGTCGACCGGTTCTTTGAGAACTGGTACATCACGGAGACGGAACTCCTGTCGGACGAGCCCTCGGAGGAGATATTGGAACCCGATGAAGCCAGCTTGAAGAAGGGAGCCGACGCGCTGAAGAGACTTGGAGAATTGGAGAAGAAGTTCGGAATGAAGCTTCTGACGGCCCTGAAGAAGGGAGAAGTGACATGCGCCGCTAATAGGATGAGTATCGAAGGCCTTCCCGACCACAAGGAGCCGCCTTCTCTCGAAGACCCGCGCTACGAGGCACAGTGGTGGTGATAAAGACAACACAATAAATATGGGTTCCTGTGCAAATGAATCAGCACTGTTTCATGGGAAAGTCTCCTAGTTTCTTGCTCCATTTTAATGTTTTCACACCATGGATGCGGTTTTTGCCCTGCTTTCTCTTATACTCGTACTTCGAGACGTAGCCATCGTACAGGCCTGATGAGGGAGACACTGTATTTGTTTTTGGAGCTGCTTCGCTATTCTTCTGGAAATCTGTTAGATCATTTTGAACCGCTACGTTGTACGCATTGCGTCCGGTCTCACTCGCATAACGCTGTCGTCAAATTCGTTGTTGTTTTACCCATTATTTATTTATTATGTAATTCGTAATTCAACTATTGATTGCCTATTCTGTTTAAAATCACACTTTATATTCAGCTCGTCTTTATTTGCCACATCTCGAAATGTCGGGGTTTCCGCTACTTTCTCTTCTACCCACACACCGAGAAAAAGTAATCACGAAGGTATAGTTGCCCATTACATTTTACCAAAAAAGGATTTCAGTTTGATATCAAAAGTTATGCCCGTAGTCAACAGACGTGCCACAATATATATGATTTCGTTAGAAAGAGCAAAAACATCTCTGTTCATTTGAAAAGGTCCTCTTCCTCTATAAAGGAAGTTAATTTCCTAGAAGTTAGCGATCCATCTTGCAAGATGAACCCGTTTTTAAATTATGACATAGACTCCTTCTATGGAATGCGGGTAGATGTCCTAAACGCAATATGGGGTTAGTGTATTTATTCTCAATTTATACCGTAATAACTTTAGAAGCAGGAAAAAATCTGCCATATTGTGAATATTTCACGAAAAACCGGATAACATGTACCTATTTGATCCTGCTCGAGTCAGTTTGGACTGACGATAAGTGTATCGCTCTTTTAAACATTCTAAAGCCTATAAATGTCATGCTGTCCAGTGAGAAATCTGATCAATATGAGGTTCTTTTGCATTCGAAGACAATAGTAAGATTTTTACAGTATTTTTTTATTTTTTAAGGTTTAGAAAAATGTGAAGGTCATCGCTAGTCAAGATAATGCTGCCTCCGTTGCCGCAAAGCTGCTTCCCGCCTTCCCGAAAGTGGAAATCTATATAAATCGGCAGGACTCCGGGCACTTGTCTATGCTCAAGACCATACTACAGGTTAGAATAAGGAGGACTGTTACTTCACTTCCTATGTTATTCAGATTCTACATACTACCACCTTCCCGAACCTCCGAATTTTCAAGTTCAGTACATCGTGGGACGATATGCCATTCCCTTCTAATGAAGAACTTATTGGGCAGCTGGGCGATTTCCAATTGACAGTGGAGAGGAACGATGAGCAGGTCACCGCTGTCGTCGAAATGCCCCATCATTTTCCCTCCGAAACTTCTTGTAGGCTTATCTTTAGCGGTGAAAGTTTCCCCAGGGCTCGAATAGAATTTAGAATGTGACGTTTTCTATCGTAACCTATTATGCTTCTAAAAGGGTTCGCTTGGGTATTCTTCTAAAAGGGTTCGCTTCCTTTTCAAAAGCTGATGGCCCAGGAAACGGGAGAGGTAGTGTTCAGACAATAGGATGAGCATCAAGGTAATACAACGCTTTCATTTGAAAGCAAGAGGTATTTCGAATGAAAGTGGATTGTCGCGTTCCTTCTCCGTTAATTGTTTTACTCTGCCTGCCCTTTCCTGCGATTGGTATGCCCGATTTTTCTCTACTTTCCGTTGCCCCCACCCTTCGGGACAAAATCATCACAAAGGTATTTTTCTCCGTTATTTGTTGCTTTTATTTTTCAGTTCGAAATAAAGAGCTAACAATCCGTTTTGGGGAGACAAAGATCTCTGGATTAGTCCTTAAAATGAAGAGAATTTAACATCGGGAAAAAGGGCACCGGAAGTCTTACAAGTGAACCATTAGCCAATAAAACAACTAACAAAGAAGGATAATTAAGTTTATTTAAATTAGAATTCATTTCCTCCATTGACAATCGAAGCTTTACTTCTTCTTCTTCTGCTTCTGCTCCTTTTTCTTGTGCTCTTCAAGGACATCCTCGCGGGAATACGGGGGAATGATTTCCTATTATTTTTCACCTTTTTTACAAGATTACAAGACAGAATGTTGTCTCTGGACTCCTTGGGGCTATTCCTCAATCCATTGATGATGATGTCTGACAGTTCCGGGACGGTGCACTTGTCGTCTCCGGCGGCTTCACGCTTCTTGCGGCCGCCGCATCCGCACGAGGGCGCAGATGGGCAGGGGAGCTGAAAATTCACTCATATGAATACCGTAACCTAATTTTTCAGTCAAAATACTGGAAGGAACGGATCCTGGGCACTCCCTTTTCCCCGCCGCCGCCCGACAACTGCTATGGCGCAACTTGATGCAATCTCAGCCCCCTTCGAAACAGCAGGCTTCTATAGCTCTTTTATGAGAAATTCTTCTGGCCTGCGTAGTATAGTGGTCTGTATATCATGCTGTGGACATGAAGGTGCTGGTTCGATCCCAGCCGTGGGCAGACTTTTTTCCCTTGAAGATCCCCAGTTACCAGGAAAGTTGAGCGGAGTCAAGCCACCGCCTTTGGCCTGTTCCGTGAGGACAGTTTGCCAACGTATAGGGCATTTCAAAGGCTAGATCCTAGGGAAATAACAGAAGAGACTTGCCTTAATGGTCGGCACAGAGGGGGGCCTTCGGCGGTATGCCCGATTTTTCTCTACTTTCCGTTGCCCCCACCCTTCGGGACAAAATCATCACACAGGTATTTTTCTTCGTTATTTGTTGCTTTTATTTTCCAGTTCGAAATAAAGAGCTATTTCCGTCTGCAGCAGACGTGCCACAGTATATATGACTTCATCAGAAAGAGCAAGAATATCACGGTTCATTTAAATGGGTTCCCTAGAAAACGAGATAATTTCTTGCAATATGCTGAGCCATCTTGTAAGATCGGGCCATTTAGTAATTTGGATATTGAAATCTTCTATGGAGTGCGGCTAGATGTCATAAACACAGCGATTGGTCAGTGTTTTTATACTTGCTTTATACGGGAATCCGTTTAGAAGAGGGAAACATCTTGCCGGATTGTGATTGTTTTAAGAAATATCGAATAACATGCGATATGCTGGGGATAGATGAAGGAATTTGGACTACCGAGCGATGTGCAACAATAATAGCCCTTTTAAAACCTGTACAAGTCGTTATGATCAGCGACAATTCGAATCAATACGACGCTCTTTTGAACTCGAGGATTCCGGTATGTTTCATACTTTTCTTATATCCTTAGGGCTGCATTCATTGCTCTTTTAACTGCCATTTTAGAGAAGTGTGGATGTCTGCCTAAACGAGGATAATTATGCCGTGGCTGCCGAAAAACTGCTTCCCATCTTTCCAGAAATCGAAATTTGTCTACCAAGCCAACAAATAGACGAGTATCATTTCTTCAAAACAATTTTGCTGATAAGATAATGCAATAAGAGCCATCCCTTAATCTACTTTTCAGATTTTAAGCGCAAACTTCTTCCCGAACCTTAAAACCTTCAAATGTAGCATATCATGGGCAAAGCTGTTTTCTTCTAAAGACGAACTCGTTGAACAGCTCAGAGATTTCAACATAACGGTGGAGACGAGCAGTAGGCAAGAGCTCGCCGCTGTAGTCGAGATGCCCTATCATTTCCCTCCAGAAACTACTTGTAACCTTTTTATTAATTGGGGCGTTGTCTGTTGGACTGGTATAGAATTCAAAACGTTAGATGTTTCATCTTAGCCTTACATAAAGCGTTGATTCTCTTCCGCAGAGATTTTTATGTACTTGAAGTTTTAAAATAACGGTTTAGTGTGCACTGGTTTATTATTTCAAACTTTATTTGAAATGCGAATAAATCGTAAGCATTGAACTGAAGTGTTACCGCTACTCGGGGTTCTTCTGAACGATGGGATTAACGTGACGTGCTTGTTGTTCTCCCCATGATATAGAGTGAGGCTCCGCCAATCACGACGAAGGAGAGGAATGAAATTCCCTGCATGCTTCTGAGCACCCAATATCGGCGAACTTGGCCCTAATGAAACGAACTGCTCAAACCTTGCTTCCCGCTACAAATTCTCTTCAAGACATTGTTATAATTTTATTAAAAGCATAGATAAAACATAGGAATTTAATTAAAATAATACTGGAGAGATTATTCGTGGTCAACGGCTTGGATAATAAAGCACGTCTGCTCAGCGGTTCCAGCCGAGCAATAGTTGCTGGCTGTTGTTTTGAAGTCACTCTTGCCATCTACACACGATACGAGGTATCGCTGATCAGTGAATTTCTCTTTCATTGCTGCCAGAATGTTGTCTCTGGACTCCTTGGGGCTATTCCTCAATCCATTGATGATGATGTCTGACAGTTCCGGGACGGTGCACTTGTCGTCTCCGGCGGCTTCACGCTTCTTGCGGCCGCCGCATCCGCACGAGGGCGCAGATGGGCAGGGGAGCTGAAAATTCACTCATAAGAATACCGCAACCTGATTTTTCAGTCAAAATACTGAAAGGAACGGATCCTGGGCACTCCCTTTTCCCCGCCGCCGCCCGACAACTGCTATGGCTCAACTTGATGCAATCTCACGTCGACGCCCTCAGCCCCTTCGAAACAGAAGGCTCCTATAGCTCTTTTATGAGAAATTCTTCTGGCCTGCGTAGTATAGTGGTCTGTATATCATGCTGTGGACATGAGGGTGCTGGTTCGATCCCAGCCGTGGGCAGACTTTTTTCCCTTGAAGATCCCCAGTTACCAGGAAAGTTGAGCAAAGTCAAGCCACCGCCTTTGGCCTGTTCCGTGAGGACAGTTTGCCAACGTATAGGGCATTTCAAAGGCTAGATCCTAGGGAAATAACTGAAGAGACTTGCCTTGATGGTCGGCACAGAGAAGCAAAGCTTCTGACATCCAATTTTAGGGGGCTTCGGCAAACAGGAGGTATCTTCTTGACAGCCACATCCGCATCCTCCTCCACCGCCGCCGCCTCCCAATCCTCCGAAAAAGATTCCAGTGGCAAGAGGGGCAATTAAAGCAAATAATAATAGCTGCCTCTGTAAGAATGACTATTTCCGGGAGAGAGACGAAAAAGAACAAACCATTATCGCCGTGTGGTAAAGGACTACTAAAACGGGGTAAAACAAGCTATTGCGCGGCTTTATATAAGACGGATATGTATCTCCCAAGCAGACATGGACGACGCCGAATGACCTACCAGTTTTTATGTCGTGGTAACGGTGAAACTGGTAGCCATCTGTGACGATCTGTAAGCATTAGATTAATCACAGGGGAATGTCACGACTACGGATGGCAGGATACATAACGTTTAGCGCATTCTATACATGGCCGACAGCTGTTTTCCCTTACGAAGTCCGACTCGTCGTAAGAACGGCTTGGAGAAAGCCGGCCGTTTCTAACCAATTCAATCCATTTGCGACAATTTTCGTGGGGATATAGTTCAGTGGTAGAGCGCTCCCTTAGCATGGGAGAGGTCTGGGGTTCAATTCCCTATATCTCCAGAACATTTTTGGAGTTTTTCCTCCTACTGTACACCAAATTTTTTTTTTTTTTATACTGTAAAAGTTATGTTTATGCTATAAAAAGTGAAGAATGAAAGGATAGATAATTTATTTGTTCATCAAATGTTGTATATTAGTTTTAACACCAGCAATTAGGAAAAATATACCAACGAAAGCATAAAACCCGTTTTCAAAGACAAGTAGCCACACACGGAAATATTTCTTCTCCTCTAATAATGGTGGCAGGAAGGTGTTTGTATCCAATATGGCCGGAACAATAAGGGCCAACAACATTCCAGCCGAAACTCCTACTAATGGGATAAGAGTCTCCAAACTGGGAAGAAGAGACGCCATGGCTACTGTAAGGGCCGTTTTCTTCGAATTAAACTGCAGTACTTACCTGATAATAAGAATAATATTGTCCTCAAAGTGTAATGAGCAATTGTCCGGACTGTATAGTTGTAGCCAGTCATTCTGGCAGACAAGGAAGGCCAGAGGGATTCAACCACCGGGTATAATTGAACAGGGAAGCCGGTGAAGATGACAAGCATGAGGAGAACCTTCACACTTAGATTTAGGCTAGAAAATAAATAAAAATTAAGGGATGTCTAACGGTGATCACTTGGTATCTGGGAGATTTAGCGTAATACTTCCTCGGACATCCCAACCGTAGGTTATGTACCCGTAGAAGCCGCTGGAGACGTAGACAATCGTCACCTAAAAGAGTAGAGTGTTGTACCGTTGTATTTTATGGGTTACGGTAGCAAGTGAAAATCCTTACCAAAGCCATGCCGGTAGACAAGACTCCCGTCCATCCTCTCATCTCTGATCCGTGTTTCATTCTATTTTCCAGGGGCAGAACCATAGCTTGTCCTTCGAAAGAGTAAATAATAGCTCCAGAAGCGAGAACAATCCCATCGAAATCAGTTATCCACGGAAGGGATCTCCACTTATGCTCAGCTAGAACCAATTGCTGGAAGAACAAATGTTTAGGGATGTAGAAATGAGGAATTACCGTAAAAATGAGAACAATGGATGAGATCATGAAAATATTGCCGACTAGACTAATGTATGACATGATTTTAATGTTTCTAAAAATATACAGTAAGATTAAAGAAGATATGAATGCGAACCTGATTAAAGCGACGATAAGAAATGGAATAAAGGCGACGATCATATAATAAATCTTGGAATAGATCCCCGGTCGGGTAAAGCTTTCCACCACTTCGATAGCATGATCACAGACGAAAATATAATAAATACTACAGATTCCCAGTTGTAATACCATCAGACAAAGATTCACCACGATTCTAGAAAATAAACAAATGGATAAAATAAAGTATGCCTACTTGGCAGTGCGAGCAAATGGCCTAAACCGTCGTGGGCCGTGTTTGAAGGACTGCTCGGCCATTTGACCATAATCTAACGTGGAGGAAGATACAGTAAGATCACTAAAACGTTTTTTAGCCTTTTACCCGAAGTAACCCCACTTTTTAGCTAAAAATTGACTACATCGGACTAATTTCATCATGCAGACTGTACAGAAAAAGCCAATAATGAAGACTAGAGAGAATCCGGTCTGAAAAACTCATAAACTTCCGCAATTTGTTTGTTTCTTACCCATAAACCGGCTTGTTTGAAAGCTAATGGCAGGGAGAAACAACCAGGACCGATCATTCCTTTCAGGAAGTTTATTAAAGTCATGTGAGCTCTGAAATGCATATTTTTGGATGGATAAGATAGAAAGAAAAAACGTACGATAGTCCATTTTCACGTTTAGATTTGCTGCTAGCAGCTTTCTGCAACCCGGAGTCTTTTACAGTAACCATTTGCTAATGGGATTAGCATAAAGTGGAGAAATTCTCTTGGAGAGTAGATATTTCTGAAAAGGGAATTGAAATCTTTTACCAGAATTTAATAGAAAATGTAATGTTGTTTAAGAAGAATTTTGGGGAGCGGGAAACTCAAAAAATACGTGACATAGTGACAGATTATGATATGGTTGGCGCAGAACCTCAAAAAACCACGAGGAAAGGAATGAAACCAATGAAAAGGCGGGAAACGCTCACAATACTACACAAGAGGGAGGACAACAAGCGAGCGGTTAGTTTAAAAATGGCTAGGGCGATCAAAACAACTTCTTCGACCTCCACAATATAGAGACGACAGGCGGGGATGAAAGGCGAAAAAGGGACAAACACGTCATCCCCCCTTTAACTATTAGATGAAGTGTTTTTAATCTGTTTATTTCTATTATGAATTTAACTCTTCACTATTTCTGGTTTATTTCCCCACGAGAGAATAGTTATGGCGATTTTTAACCTCAAAAACTACCTCGACCACTTACGGTGGTAGGTAAGGTATATGGTAAACAGATTGCCAATTAAAACTATGAAGAAAACAGGATCATCACGGCCGTTAGGTTGAGAAATAATGTTGAGAAAGAAGATCTCTGGGTGGTGAGAAAGAAAGACCAAAAACCGAAACGCGGTTGGAGAGATTGGGCGGGGATGAAGCGGAAAGAGAGGAGCACTTCCGCATTAGTGTAAAAAGAGAGGATTAACCGCATGGGATTCATGGATTCAAGGCAAGGACCGGGTTTCTAGCAGGTGACGCTTTCAACCGCCTTTTTAGCAAGAAAGAAGCAAGACTCGGAACGTTTTCAAGACGCTAGCAAGGAGTCTGGGGAATCGGGACAGGAGGTTGACAAGGAACTGCCTCTCGAAGCCTTTATACAAAAATGGCTGGTCTCTGACAGACTATGAAAATTGTGATTGCAGACAGGCGATCACTGGCCAGGATATTTGCATCTTGTTTATAGAGGCGCGCATTTGGATCCGAAGCACAGGCGGTCAATGAAATGTGATGTTCAAGCACCTCCACAGTCGAAAAAAAATAGAGTCTATTATATGGGATCTACTGTATTCAAGAGAGTGAAAGGAATGATCCTGAGTCAGCTTTAAAAAGCAACGTCATTCGAGAGAGCAATGAGAGAGCGAACGGCTGCACCGGGGGCAAAAGGGCAGAGGTCGATAGCGGCATAAGAAAGCAGGGCATAAAGATCTGCCAGCCGTCTCCCGTTTCCCGTGTTCTGCTGCTGAATTGTTTCCTATAATCGCATCAGGTATGTTCGCTCTGTGGTTTTATATCAATTGTGCGCCGTTGAAGGACTAGGAAGAGCGAAAAGAGAAGACCAATGGGCTCTCTAGAATTCCTGGAATAGGGGCCAACCCAAATCAAAACCAGATCCACTGAAATATGTATGGGTCGAGGGCTTTTCCCGTTAGGAGAAGGAGACCGAGAGGCTGCTAGACAGGTTTCCCTAGCTTTCAAAAGGGTAACAAGCACAGGTACTGGAAAAAGCAAGGTACTGGATGTAGGTGAAATTGCAGGAACTCTAGGGGCGTTGATGTGGAATGCGTCAGCCAAATTTGAAGTATTGCTATAAGTTGGCGAATTGCGGTTCGACCCGATTAAACTGTGGGTTGTGTATTAAAAGGAAACAAACGGGCGAACAGTCACAGCGTCACGGAATAGGTGTAACAATCCGTTTTGGGGAGACAAAGATCTCTGGATTAGTCCTTAAAATGAAGAGAATCTAAAATCGGGAAAAAGGGCGCCGGAAGTCTCACAAGTGAACCATTAGCCAATAAAACGTTAATTCATTTCCTCCATTGACAATCGAAGCTTTACTTCTTCTTTTTCTGCCTCTGCTCCTTTTTCTTGTGCTCTTCAAGGACATCCTCGCGGAAATACGGGGGAATGATTTCCTATTATTTTTCACCTTTTTTACAAGATTACAAGACAGAATGTTGTCTCTGGACTCCTTGGGGCTATTCCTCAATCCATTGATGATGATGTCTGACAGTTCCGGGACGGTGCACTTGTCGTCTCCGGCGGCTTCACGCTTCTTGCGGCCGCCGCATCCGCACGAGGGCGCAGATGGGCAGGGGAGCTGAAAATTCACTCATAAGAATATCGTAACTTAATTTTTCAGTTAAAATACTGAAAGGAACGGATCCTGGGCACTCCCTTTTCCCCGCCGCCGCCCGACAACTGCTATGGCGCAACTTGATGCAATCTCACGTCGACGCCCTCAGCCCCCTTCGAAACAGAAGGCTCCTATAGCTCTTTTATGAGAAATTCTTCTGGCCTGCGTAGTATAGTGGTCTGTATATCATGCTGTGGACATGAGGGTGCTGGTTCGATCCCAGCCGTGGGCAGACTTTTTTCCCTTGAAGATCCCCAGTTACCAGGAAAGTTGAGAGGAGTCAAGCCACCGCCTTTGGCCTGTTCCGTGAGGACAGTTTGCCAACGTATAGGGCATTTCAAAGGCTAGATCCTAGGGAAATAACTGAAGAGACTTGCCTTGATGGTCGGCACAGAGAAGCAAAGCTTCTGACATCCAATTTAATTCATTTCCTCCATTGACAATCGAAGCTTTACTTCTTCTTTTTCTGCCTCTGGTCCTTTTTCTTGTGCTCTTCAAGAACATCCTCGCGGGAATACGGGGAATGACGTTGAAGCTGTGATACTTGTAGGTATTGTAAAGGAAATGGAAGGTGTAGACTAAGGAAAGCCATTGGCACTTTGGAAAACATGTCGTCGGGAGACGAGGTGGAAGTGCACACAAAGTAAATCGGTGATCTGCATTGAATTCTCAAAACCGTCTTTCGTTGTTTTTCATGTGGTAATAATCCTTTTCCATAAACTCTGGCAGCGATTTGCAAAAGCGCTTATCGGGGCATGCATCGCTTCCCTGCTTTTGTAAATTGCATTTCCTTTTCGAGTTTTGAAATTTTATCTTGCTTTGCTTGTCAAAATGGATTGTTTCTTATGTCTTTCGAAGCTGCCGAGGTCTCTCCTTGTCTGCATTCTGCAGAAGACGAGTCCAATCTCGTTTGTCCGTATGAGACGCACGTCTAAATTCTTGGATACGGTAGCAGAGAATCACCGACGCTACATTGGCATTCGTCTCCACAGAATCAAGCTTTCTCCTCGGCTTCCCGAAGACATTGACTTCCGTTGTAAGCATACGGCTCAGAAATTTGGGATGAGTAATTGGACCATATTCGAAGCTTTTCCAGACTTCTCCACTTCGATAGATATCTAATGTTTTAGAAATACCTCCGCTATGTTTCACCCGACCAGATTGTGCTCAAGTTCTTCAAGTCAAAACTAGTGTTTGCGACCATAACTAGCTAAAACTCCTGTAGAATGAAGCAAAAATGAGAATGAAAGCACAAAGATCTCTGGATTAACCGCAGAGATCAAGAGAATATTGCCTGCCATGGAAAGTTTCGCAGGATTTTTATTGTACGAACACTTTTTAGGGCAGATTTGCATTTCAAATTATTTATAGAGATTTTTATTAACAGATTATATTTTTTGTGACCTTTTTACAATTGTACAATCGCTTATTTTTCACTTCTTAATTAATTTCTCCTTGCATTGGCTTCTTTCCCGTAACTGACAAATACAATCGCTCCAATCCTTCAGTAATCCCGTCTCCCGTTCGGGCGCAGCAGCTTTGAACACACCACTAAAATTTCCATCAGTTCGAATGGCAGAGAACGATTACCTCTCGGTTTCTCAGATCCGGCAGCCCCAATTCATCTGCCACCAGACCGGAAGGCTTGCTCATAGGCAAATCCGATTTATTGCTGAAGATCAAGAACTTGGCATCTGGAAAAAGGTTTTAAAAGAAGGAAGAGAAATCCTCACTTCGAAGTTGATCTTCCGTAAAAAGAGCTTGCAACTCTTCGCGAGCTTCGCCAAATCGTTCAGGATCACTGGAGTCTACCACGAAGATGACGGCCTTGAAAGGATTGGTATGGTATAAATAATCATATATCAAATGTCTCCAAGCGAGTCCATAAGGAGCTGGATTTGTTCTGGCTAGAAAAGTTTATGCATGCAGAACTAAAGGTAAACGAAAGATTCGCGCCCTTTTAAACGTATTCATTCGTTTGATCTCCTCAATTTTAAGAGAAAATTGTCTAACCTGTGTATTGCAAAAGTAATGCCGATTCAGCACTGTCCTAGCTATAAATAATGGATGGTAAATGTGACACACCGGAGAAGATTTGCTCCCTTTTAATTGTTTCTCATTTTATTCTTCCCCAGGGTAAATAAAAAAGTTTCTAACCTCCATACCAGAATAGTAATGTCGCCTGAGTGGCTTCATTGCAAATGTTGTGCTAGCTGTAAATGAAACATGGTAAATTTAGCCAAAAAAAAGAAGATTCGCGCCATTTCCTATTATTTTTCACCTTTTTTACAAGATTTTAACCAGAATAGATCTTTAAAAATGAACCTGTGAACCGCTAAAATAATAGTGCCAAAGGGAGCGAATCTTCCCCTGACCTCCGACATCCCAAACAGTGAAGGAGATGTTCCGATAGGCGACGGACTCCACGTTGAATCCTGAAAAGAGCTTATCAGTTTTGATAAGAAACCAAAATGGGGACAATTGTCTAAAACTTACCAATCGTAGGAATGGTCTGAATAATTTCTCCTAACTGGAATTTGTACAAGAGGGTGGTCTTTCCGGCATTATCGAGACCAACCATCACGATTCGGAAATTCTGTTTCGCCCAGAACCAGTCCATCAGAGAAGAGAGAGAAAGTCCCATTCTGAAGAAGATAAAATGAGAGGAATGGTAAAAGGAAAACTCGGAAATTATCTAAAATAAGTAGTAAAATAATGTCCCCTGCCTGCATTCTTATAGCCGAGCGGGGCTCCACGTGTAGCGAACCTCGCTGGAAGGGTGGAGAGGTGGCGAAATCTCGAACGCTATGGTGACACCGCCGGCGCAAAAGTGCATACAAAGATAGGCGTGAGTCAGGAGAGCGGAGGAGGCGAAGTGGATACGTGGAAGGAAACTGTTGGAAGCAGTAATTTGTTGTAAGAGGAGGCGTGCAAATGCTGAAAACGATAATTATAGACTCTTTCTTGTGTATTTAGATGCGTGGGAGGCGGAATAAAGGCAATCTCCAGTAGAACAAATACGGGGAATCCAGGAATGATCATTCAGCTTATCGGATATGAGTGCACCCTGAAACTCTTGTTGGGGTTATTCTTCTGTTCAACTCAATTTCAAATGCGGAACGCGGTGGGAACAACTTCAATCAGAGAATGAAAGTCGGAAAGGTCAGCAGTCCAATGAAGTCTTCACACTTCCACTCTCGCAGAGTATTGCAAAGATCAGAAGCGATTCTTTTCTTCAAAAGATCAATCTATAGATGGCTCCGGTCCCACATTATTTCAAAAAAGAATAACCATGTAGAGCAGCAGCCTATAATAATCTCTCGATACATTTTCTCTGCCTTCTTATTAGACGTATTCTTGGCGTTCAATGCCCTTGGCCGTCTCCAAAACGTTTTTCATCGCAAAAGTCGTTTTAGAAAAGGATTCCCGAGCAATTTTCAAGCATTTTGCTCTCTAGAGATCTCTGGCCTTCTTAACCTACTGAACAGGCTAGGTAGTTCAGTATTTTTACATTTTGATTGTGATATTCCCGTCATCCTATTCTTCATCCTGGCCGCCGGAACTTAGTTACGACGTAAAAGAAAAAAATAGACGGAAGAAACGCCGTAACTAAGTTCCGGGTTAATTTTTCTTGGGTAACTAAGTTCCGCCGTGGATATTTAATCCATATTTATGTTATTTTTCAGCGAACAACCACCCCCTCCCTGGTTGGGGCTCCGAAGTCGACATGCCGCAGGCACTAAGCAGGGGGTCTCCGGCGGCTTCACGCTTCTTGCGGCCGCCGCATCCGCACGAGGGCGCAGATGGGCAGGGGAGCTGAAAATTCACTCATATGAATACCGTAACCTAATTTTTCAGTCAAAATACTGAAAGGAACGGATCCTGGGCACTCCCTTTTCCCCGCCGCCGCCCGACAACTGCTGTGGCGCAACTTGATGCAATCTCACGTCGACGCCCTCAGCCCCCTTCGAAACAGAAGGCTCCTATAGCTCTTTTATGAGAAATTCTTCTGGCCTGCGTAGTATAGTGGTCTGTATATCATGCTGTGGACATGAGGGTGCTGGTTCGATCCCAGCCGTGGGCAGACTTTTTTCCCTTGAAGATCCCCAGTTACCAGGAAAGTTGAGAGGAGTCAAGCCACCGCCTGCTTAGTGGCTCCGGCACCAGACATGTCGACTTCGGAGCCCCAACCAGGGAGGGGGGTGGTTGTCCGCTGAAAAATAACATAAATATTAGTTGAATAACAAAGGCGGAACTTAGTTACGCAAAAAAAATTAACCCGGAACTTAGTTACGGAAGAAAAAAATAGACCGGAACTTAGTTACGGAAGCGAAAAAGGAGGCGGAACTTAGTTTCGGCGTAACTAAGTTCCGGCAGCCCCCCTCTTCAAATTCTAACGTTCAAATAACATAAAAGAGCCTGAATGCAGTGGCCGTTCTTTACGTAACGCTGTCTTTCAAATGTACGAGAGTCTCATATCTGTTTGCTTTTTTAACCTCTGATTATGTCAGTTGGATGTGAGTATTCCCTACAGAAAAGCTATATTTCTCCACCCCGTTTTGTTTCCTTTTTAGGACTCTAAATCTGGACGGGACCCCGTATACGAACGATGTTATCGGCTAGAAAATATGTTCATGCCATAGATAGAAATGAGCACAAGGCAAGAATCGTGGTGCTGTTTATTGTGAGATCTAAATTCTAGCAGTCTTGACTAACACTTCAAAATAAGTGGATAAAGCTCACTGACGTAGCTCATCCCCGAAAAAGAAGCCGAATTTTTTAATCCCATTAAAAAGGAGGAAGCTAAAATCTACACAGCCAAAACGGAATATTTACGCTAGGAGAACAAAAACGCGAAAGCAGGGTTACTACCGTAATCGTAAGCTTCCGGCATCATCCCGTTTTCTTTATACTTCTGTGTGCCGTCTAACTCCCGGTGAATTTTCCTCGCTATTTGCTCTTTTCCCTGTTTTAAAACATGTTTTAAAATGTTGTATAATACGACGTTTGTACCTTGCTAATCTGCCTGGATAAGAACACCCTCGCGCATTGTTATTTTGATAAAAAAAACGGCTCAGTGACTGTCCTCCAGTTTCTTGTACGGGCGGATCTTTGCATTTTACGGGTTTAAGACTCTCTTCTAGGGTTGACTTGCATTTAAGCGGGATACTGTAGATGAAAAATTCCGTGAGTGTCTCTTAAAATCCTAGAAAAACACATAAAGTGTCGATTGGGTTGCTCAATGCTCTTGTCGTTCTTTAAATCTAGCGTACAGCAGTTTAAAAACTCGGTGACTGGCCCACTAGATCCTTGAAAACGCCAGATAAAAAAAAGCAAAATAAAAAGAAGAGTTTTCCTGATAACGCCCCTCATTCTCTCTTTTACCATCACCGAAGCCAGCGGTTATTCTTTAGTTCTACAGATTGAGGCTTCCCTCATATTCTTCTCATTTCCACTTGTACCTCCCACAGTCGCTTTCCTTTCGTAACTAATACATTTACCGGAGGAAGTGAACACATCTGACATTCAATTATTCCCACCACTTCCCGTGAATTCCTGGGCTTATCTTACCGTTGAAACAAGTAGAGGTTTCAAGCTTATTTCTACCACAATTACCACTTCTACTACCATTGAAAGAAGCCCGATTAATCTCGTAAGAGTACGTTAAATTCTCAGTAATTTCACCTCATCTGAAACGCAAGCATGACTAGGCTACAAATGATGATTGGTGTCTTTCAGCTCTTCTTCTACCAATATCGTATTCTCCTCCTTTTTCAACCTGACGCCGTCATGCATAGGGTTTCAAATTACCTGGGAGAACCCCGAAATATTTGACCTTTTTTTGCACCTTATTTGAGTTTGTTCCCGGCTTTCTTTGTCTCCCCCCTTTTTTGATAGCTGACTGTTTAAATATGTTTTCCAATATGTTTTTCCCTGGAAAGCTGGAAAAGTACGTAAGAAAGGGCTTTAAAAAAATTAGAAAATGACCACACTAACGGGAGAAGATAAGACCGTTGTTTATTCGTGCCGTGATTTTTTAATCTGGATATAAAAGCACACTAAAAATAAAAAAGTTCACATGCACAGATTGTACACACACCTTTTGCAATGTTGTACTTACCGTCACGGTTATTCCCCCGCTCTTCCCAGGCCGTTAGCCATTATGGTAACCACTCCCATACGTGGGTTAGGTTATTTCTAGCTTACCATTTTGGAAATCCGTACGAATGACCAGAAAAACCAACTCAAGGACGCAGGTTACCCCCTAGAAATGCCATGAAATTTAGTGCATCTCGTTCTGGAGGATTACACAAATAGGATCATTCAAATAAGGAGAAAAGCAGTTCAGAACCCTCCCCCATTCTTTGTCTGACCTTCTCCAAGTTCAGCTGAATTCTCGCACTTTGGCTCCTTTATCCGTGTGAAATAGGAATTTCTGGAATCAGGTCAAATTCTCCGATTACCTGAATAATGAATAAATCTGAATAGAAAAAGACGACTTTTAGACTTTGGAACCCTTTTTCAAACTGTTCACTTCGATAAAATGACTCACAATCTTTACCCCAGTGTGTTTTGCTCCTCTCTTTTCCTTCTAAACCCCCCGCAGAATGATGCCCCCATTCCTAGGAATACAGAGCTAAGATGCTCTTATTGTATTATTTACATTTTCACGTACTCTTTATAACTCCTTGTAAGTCTATAGTCAGTTTGCACTTGCATCTTTAAAAAGAGGGATAGAGTCTCGTTCAGGGGACATTTTTGTAAGAAGCTTGCTATAGATTCTCAAGGAGGCATCGTGGAACCATTCTATGAATTCACGGCTTCCCATGAATGTTGCTACCGTACTAGTTTCGACTTCTTGTATCGTAGCGGCAGTGAAAGTAGTGGGCTTCCCACGTGGATACCAGGCTCACTCCCGGTTACTGTAGCCGACCTTTCTCTCATTCCTTGCTCTTTTCCGGAACCGAAACATAAGAAACTCTTTCACAATTTGCTTTACTTTACTTCATCGTACAACTCTCTCATAACATTTGGAAAAGCCCCGGCGAACCGCTCTCCCTAGCTACAACTGCCAAAGGTCAGCCATAGTTCTTCTTATTCACGTCTTACTCTATGGTGTATAGTCGTTCAATTTTTGTTTGCATCTTTCACCCAGCGTAACATTTTCTCTAACTCTATTACCCCGCGCTGTTCAGTCCTTCTTTCATTTTTCATTTTATTTTTTTTTTGCAAACATTAAATTGCTCTTGTAAAACTGAGGACAAATATTGTTGTAGTATTGCGTGTTCATTTCTCTCACTTTCTTCCTAGAAACAATCCTGGAAAATACTATTTTCAGGTAAAAAAACATGAAGAGCTGTCTGGCGTATATCATCTTCTTCTTGATTTCTGCTCCGCTCTTTTGCAGTTCTGCTCTCGGTAAGCTACGGTTGTTTTCAAGCTAAAAATCTTCTTTAAACCCTTTTAATGGCCTTTTTTTCAGTTCAAAATGAATTCTTTGTCCGCCCCGCTCGATTAAGTGATCTCGTCGCTGGACCACTTCGCGTCGGCCAATATGTTGCCACGGATCGTTTCAATGTGGGTAATAAGGTAACTTTTCTTTCTTTTTTTCAACTACAGCCATCTAAAAAAAACTAAATTCCAACTGTTATAAACTCTGCGGAGCCGCCAATTCACCGTTTCCTCATCATTTCCTGTCTTTCAACCTTTAGTCCTCCAAGTATCCCCTGTACATATCGCATACAATCGCCCATAATTACATATACTTCCATTATTAATCTGAAGATTTTCCAGAAACCTGAAGAATGGCAATATTTAACCCAATATAACACCCCCGCAAAGGATAATTGGCAAGGCTTCCTACCGATGCACTTCTAGGGCACTCTCTATCCATCTCTCTCTTTTGAAGGGGCAAGATCATAATCAAAGTAGATGAAAGTAGTTCAAATCTCAAATAAATATCATATTGTTGGTAGTGTTGAATATTTATTTTGATTAACATTGGTCACTTGGAATCTCGGGAATCTCCTCCTCTGGTCAACCGGCGCCGGATGTCTCGCAATGGGCGGAGGAGACAGCTACGCTCACCTGGAAAAGGCCAAATATGTACATTTTGTTCCATTTGTTTTGAATTTTGTTATTTTGACTGAAAATGCACATGCCGGGCCGGGCTATTTATAGAGCCAAGCCCATGAAAACAAAGCATGCTTGGTAATCAGCCAAATGTGCACACACAAAAGCAGAGAAGGAGAAGAAGAAGCTCACAAATATTGTCAAATTTTGAAGTTGGCGCACTTTTTACGGGAATTAGGGCAGGCAGAGTGTTGGAATGGGTCAGTGGAGGGAGATTGTGGAGTTGTTCTGAAATTGTCGTTTTGAAATGGATGAATTACAGTATTCTGTACTTCTGATCTCTGCGGTAGGTGATATACTGCCGTCGGAACTGGTAAAGTTGGGATCTTCGCCGTCTCGATTGGCTTGGCGGTTCTTTAAATCTGTATGGAGACCGATCTGAAATAAACGATAAATGCCGACGCTTGTAGAGAGCAGCTTAAAGCAATGACCAGAATTTGAAGTGGTCTCGAAACGCGCCCTTCGCATTGGAGTATAACTGTCATTAAAACCGTTTGCTATGGGACCAGCGCTCCAAATCTCATTTAGAATCTTTTAAACGTATTCTCAACAAAACTAAAGGTCTATTTCCTCTGCTCACCTTCATCCGTCGAATGAGTACCCGTAAAATAGTCCTCCAGAGGATAATCGCTCTATCTAGGCGAACCATAGTAGAGAAATGATGATCCTAAAGTGCTTATTTTTACTTTTGTGACTTTTCCTACTGTATGGAGCACTTTTCTGAAATGGAATAGCGTGCACTCGATGAAAACACCCCAATGATGTGCTTTAAATCCTCGAGACTCCGCCAGTCGGCCATGAACGCGTCCCAAATTATCGCAGAGCGGATCCAAAGATCCTGGATTATCCAGGTTTTTTACTACGGACTCCAGAACCTAGAAAATTAGTCTGAGATCCCCTGAGATAACTTTTTACCTGCATGAATCTGAGACCGTGAAATTCCATCTCTTTAGATCTTCCAGATGACTGGATTTTCATAAATGGAAACAGCTGAAAATTTGTTGTTTAGACGGGGGGAGTTTTTAATGGCGGCGATACCTGTTTCGTATCGGGACTTTGACTAAAGATCATCTCGAATATATTGTAGGCGGTAGTGTTGATATTTTTGCTCAGGACGACCCAACTTTGACGGATTACTTCTTTGTCTTCCTCTGTGATCTTCTCGAGAAGATCCATCTGAAATTAACCGATTTTGGATTCAAATTAGGGACTTTTTTGGTAGTTTTCTGTTTATTTTGACGTAATTTTCTGGATAGAAGGGGAGAAATTGAACTAGTCGTGGTACTACACTCCACAAAAGGGCGTGAAACATAATCCTCCCAACTAGACGATCTCCCAAACACTCCCTAATAACTCCCACTGGGATCTCAGATTAAATTGTGTTCTTTGATGGAAGAGAGAATAGGAGAATGGGAAACGAATCCCGTCATTGTACAGAACGGAGGGATTCCCAACATAAATATGAGACGGACTACACCCCTCAGGAAATAGCGTGTAATCACTAAAGATTCAAGAGAACCAAGAACGCGTGCAAAAGTTCAAAATGGCTCGCATTAGGCAGCGCATAAGGAAACACATTGTCAAAATGTGATATATGGCTTCGAAGAATGGCAAGAGTTCGACACAAGGATAGGGGTTTGGGTTTCAAGGATCCTTAAACTGACCTGACTCATTGCGGGGAAGCTTTTTAACCCGGATCCGGTTATAGACAACTGGACTCGATTTCAGCTTGACTAAATATTGAACCTGCCCGCCTTTTTTTCTTTAAATTGTTTTAGGCGTCTCTTTTCAATATAAAGTCCAATTATAAAGGGGGGAATGAATTCTTGGAATAATTAGACTCACCCTTTGCGCACTCTTTTCTTTCCCAAATAAATGAAAAGTTCACAAGGAACTAGATGCTAAAGGAACTGCAAAGATACCTGGCGGATTTCCTCTTCAAAATCATCCTTTTCAACCGGTTGTAAGCCGGGTTGAATAAAAATTGGAGAAACTTTAACAGACAGCGATGACATAAACGGGGCAGTTTTCCAGCGGCTGGGAGAATGTGGACAGAATTAAGGAAAAAAGGTAGTTTCTCACATGCAACCATTTCATGGGAAAGTTTTTTAATTGTGGGAGATTAATTTAAAGTTAGTACACAAAAGAACAAAGTCGGGGATCGAGGAGCGTCCAGGGATGTTCCTTCACTTTTCAAAAGAGTACTGTTGGAGGAGTAGTTAGATGAGAATGAAGTCTTTATCCCAAAACACAGGGATCATACCTTTATCTGGGGTGTAACGGATAGATTGGATTATTTAAATATTCACCTGCCAAGTTTAAAATACTATAAATAAATTATTTTTGTTTGAAGCGTGGGTTCGCACAAGAGCAGCTCGATTTAGCTTTTGAAAGTGGCGCATCCTAGCAATTCCTATCCTCTGGCTATTTTGGGGCCAAAGGCTTTAGGTGTTTTTATAACAATTAAATTACACCGTTTAAAATAACCGCTTCCAACCGAAAAAAAAGGTTTGCTTTTTTTTAATAGGCAAATTGGATCCAATTCCGGGTACCCGCTTGGAGCCCTCGTTTTCACACTGGGATTAGAATTAGCAACATTTTATGGAAGTTTTGCAGCAGAATACAGCAAAGTGACAACAAACAAGTTGTAATTTATTGCGCAAAACGGGAAAACCTAAGTGACTCTGAGTAACAAAAGAGTCGTGTGAGACATAGGGGTCTTGAAAATAAGAGGCTGGTAAAGTTCGCGAACCATAAAATATCAGCTGCTTTATATTTACCCTTGAATAACAAAGTGATGAGGGGGATTAAATCTCAATTTTTTAACTCACGCCCTAATTTATTTATGGTAATAAGTTCAAGAAGAAGTGGAGAAGAGCGCACGCGTGAGGGTGGTAAGGTTAATCCTTTCCCTATTGTTGGATGGCAATATAGATGAAGAGTAGAGTACGGAAAGATACAAACACGTATGAATCGAGTAGTATTTTGGGTTAGAGTGGCAGCACCCCTCCCTCCTCCCCCGTCTTTAAGAGTTTTCCCGCGATAAAGGGGAAAAGCTGATGTCTGTCATGAAATTTGACTACATCTCCCTGCAAGTGTCAGTCAAATGTTGGTGTTGTTCATTGAATAACGTGAAGTGTTTTAAAAGCTTTCCGCAGTCGTCAGACGGGGGCAAAAAGTCTGGCTGAGCCGGGATTTTTTATCCTTATATGCAGAAAATCCCGGTCCAAGAATTACAATCTACGTGCCAAGTCGACTTTTCCTGGAGAAAAGTAGATCTTTGCTGCGCTTGTACGACCCCCTCAAGTTTCATAGTAGCAATTACGGGTCTTGCGGAAAGCAGCAATGAAGCCTCCATCCGGCCATAGATAGCTGTGAAGTGAGTATAGCTAGTTTGTACTCAGTTATGATGAGGGGGTTCGCGAAGCAGGGCTTTGTAATTCGGAGAAAGGGGTCGAATAGTTAGCGTCTATTTCCGAGGAGTGGAATTCCTGGAAAGAAGCTTTACAAATCCGCCCACCGTCGGTCTTACAAGGAAAATTCTGCTCTTTGACACGGAAGAGCAGAATTTTGCAGCGAAAAGGGATGGAACTTCAAAATAGCCGGAAAAAGGACGGAATTGGCGTAGCCATCTCCCAGCTGATAGAGATTACTAGGTTGGCGACTTGTTAGATTTGCTTTTCCTTTGGGATTTTTATTTTGCAAACGGAACTTCCCCAATTTCTCCTTTATCACGAAGAAGCTCTCCTGATTTCAGAGGGAAGGAGCTAAAATAGGGGTGATTCCCTAGAACTGGTGAAATTTGAGCGCCAACGACCTAAAATTGCCCACTAGATTGAAAAAAGGCCTACTTTTCTCAAACATTAGAATCTCCTTGAAACAAAAGACGACCCAGGAAAAAGATTGTTACAGTTAGTAACTTACAGGCTGGAAATGTATCCTGTTGTGAAAAAACGGACGAAAAAGTCCTCTCCCAACAACGTGTGACATTTTGACTAGAGCGAAGTAAATGAAATCGAAGCAGGATCTAACAATACACGCTTTTCCATTTGAAAACGCCCACCCGCCGTATATTATATTAATTCAGACTACGGAAAATGGGGGAAGGAAGTAATTGGGTAAAATTATAGAGGGACGGACTGTTGTTTACCTGTTACACCACCGGGCAATGAAGTTGTGACTGGAGAAAAAAGATGCCACCAACAAGGAACTTTCCTCGATCGAAAAATTGTTACGTCACAAAATCACAAGCGGAGGAAGAAAACAACGGCACAGTTGGTTAGAGGCTTTTCTAGCTAATGGGGGAAATTTTCAGCCGCCCGCAATCGAACATAAATCCTACCGAATTGCATCATCAATTTGACTGATAACTACTGCCCTTAGCTCTTTCAGCTGTTTAATTGTTACAGGAAGACATGATTTTAAACTTTGTGAGTGAGTAAAAAATGTGGTTCGGTATACGATAGTCGCATCCCCTGCGCCCGTAAAGTCTCGGCAACAGGTTTATTTTTATTCAAACCAGCTACAAAACTGTGGAATCTTCATAGCTTTCTCCTGCCGAAAGTTTACGGTTGAAAATAGTCTTTGTTGTGCCAAAAGTCTTCTAAAACGCGCTATGATCTAGAAGGAAGCGCCTTCTTAAACACCAGCGATTAGCTGTGGTGAAATGGAAGAAGCCTCGAGCTAAAAAGAGCCCGGAAATTCTCCCCGTGCTAACTATGGACCTTTTTGAGCCACCTGATCACATCAAAACTCGTGATTTTCTGCTCCAGAGAGTTGTATATTTTCCTACATAAAGGAGCGCCTTTTCAGCGTAATGGCTTTCAAAGAACTAAAGATGAAGGAAGCAAGAGGAGGAGGAAAAAGAACGAGGGCAACTTCCTTGGCTATGGGCTACCCTTCTCTCTCTTTTATAAATTGACCTCAATCAGTCTGCAGGATATTGGATGATGGGGGCAGTAGGGCACTTCTCAAGAAGATGAGTGCCTCAGCGATTCAAGAGTAGAAAGAGTGTATGTGGGATCCATTTCCGGAAAAATAACTCCTAGACTAATCAAATTTTGACGTAATAAAATTCAGATTTCCGTTGCAAAATGATGTTCGGCGGGACAAAATATTCCATTTGTGTTTTTCCGCTTTACAGCCGCATCTCATTCTCCAGATAGAATCGGGTTCTCTCGGTAAATAAACCACGAGGAAAAATAGGGAACAGAATGCCTACTGGAGATGGGGAACGTGCTGGATGAGAGGAGAATTTGCCTCTCAGGAAAGTCAAAAGATGAGGTTGTTGCCCCCTTATTTCCCTTTTCCCCATAATGTGTTAATTTGGACATAACACAACGAGGGGAGACAGGGGAAATTGGAGATTATGGAAGAATTAGAGGAGAAAAGACAGGCAGGGAGAGGTAATTACTTTTGTCACAAGGGCGGCACCACGAAAACGTCAGGAATGTCCGCTTGGCTGGAAAAATGGTACCAATTAGGTGGTTTCTAGTGTTTTTCACAGGTTTTCTTACCTCCACTCTGCAGAACAAACAATTGGCAACCACGATGAACGTGTAGGGGAAAAGAAGCGACTATTATTGTTATCCCCAGTACTAATAATATCCTTAGGGAGAAGAACTCTGAGGATTCACAACGAAAACACTGAAAAATGTACACGATAGTTCCGCTGCCCTTCAATTTTAAAGAAAACACTTCACGGATGGTGGAACTTCAAAGGAATTCATTGATAAAGAAGGTGTTTAGCAATTTATGCTCTTCGAATAAAAGTACGAAGGCTGACATTGTGAAAGCGGAACTAAATAGAGAACCGAGGAAGTTCCAAATATTTTCAAGCCGGAAGTTAGAATACCCGAATTTGTAGCCTCATAGTAGCTATGAGGAGCCTAAACCGCCTTCCATATCAAAATCCCATTAAAGCGTATTTTCCCTTCTCAGAGCTTGAGCATTTGCAGATGGTCCTTTACAGTAATCTCTCCCAAGGGCTTTTTCTGAGCCCATTAGGCTGCAAGAGACACCGAAGGCGCATTTGCTACGGCTAAACGGGCACCGTTTCAACTACAGTATATGGGTTAATCCCACTTGTGACATACGCCCGCTAAATAAAAAAAAATGATAATGAATTAATCCGACGGATTAGTCTCTCCCGTCGGAAGAACCTGACGATCATTGAAGACGTTTTTCTCTATTTTTGAGCTTTCATGTTTTGATCGGAGTATCATGAGCATCTTTAAAACTGCATATTCCAAGGGGCTCTTGGATAGAAATGGGAAACCTTTCTCCTTGTCGCGGACAAGAAGAGCATCAACGAATACATCACCCAACACTTTACAGCGTAAACAAACAATTGTTAATTGGACAGAATTATAAATTGGTCAATTTGTTTAGCTAAAGTTTTCCACCTGCAACTATTAATACTAAAATGAGCACCGAAAAACGGAGAGCCAGGTTCTTTTTCCCTCTTTGCCACCTGCAAAACAGTAGTGTCTAATTGGGCTATAGAGAGGAGAAGCAGTTCAATTTTATCCCATTTTCTTCTAATTGCTGGCTTAAATAATACAGTGTCTATTTAAATTTACCACATTCGGACGGAAGTGTAGCATACTGGGACAGAGAAGCTGTTGCGAAACGCAGAGGGTAGCACGTCGCATAATTGACATGATGAACTGGAATGAAGGCAGTGGAAAAAACGAAAAGACTACGGTGGATTAGGCAACAAAATGGCAGTTCACATCATGCAGAAGAGGAGATAAACAGGAGGATAATCCTATTGAAGGAGGAATATTAGAGCATGGTACGAAGGGAAACGAAAAGGAAAGAAAAACAACTCATTATCCATGCGCCTTGATGCTCTTTCTGGGCTTAAAATAGACTCAATCTTAGTCCAGTGGGTAAATATTTTCAAATTACCGTACCATAAGACATTTCTGTTGCAGATGAGCAGGGATGCTTGGCAGAGATGTCGCCTTGTCCATGCGGTATGGTTTCCAACCAGGAATAATTGAAGCACAGCTTTCAATGCAGACAAGATAGAGCTGTACGAGTCGGCTGGATTACAACAAAAGTGTGCCCTAATAACCCAATTTCATTCTGTTTAGCATTTTGTTCTTGTCCAGACGCGAGACTGGAAAACAAGAAAATCTCCGGCAAGTCTGTCTTGCCCTCATAATGGAGACCTATGGAAGTGGAAATTTTGCAGCGAGGCTCGTGCCTAGACTCCACAAAATTGTCTTTCAGGGGTCAATAGAGCGACCTTGGGGAAGCTGACGAAGTCACAAGAGTGTCCGGAGTTTCTGTCTTTTGAAAAGACTCATCTGATTAGGAACAGCTGATAGCTGAAAAGAATGATATTATGGAATGCACTCTCCTGGAAATCTTTCATTGCTTTCCTAAACATTATGATGTCTAATGCTTAAAAAGTCACCTGGCAATCATCCGGTTGTTTAGATTTGCATTGCCTAGTAAATAATTTTAGAAAGCGGAGAATACTTTCTCTTGACATTATTTGCGTCCCCCAAGATGGAATATTGCCCTCCCTATACAATGGAAGCTCCAAATTCCTGGTATTTGATCATGCTAAATATAATATTTTCTGTGAGCCTTATCGTTAATCTGTATGTATTCTACTGTATAATATTCCTATCAAATAGACATATGAAAACCTATCGCTGGTATTTGTTATGGCATCAAACTTTAGTCTTTTCTACTGATACTATGGTAAAAAAGCTAACAAATAGCCTTGGCTAATTGAAGTAACGTTTAGATCAATTTTCTCGGTCAACCCGTAGTTTTCAACCCGTTTCGAATGGGTTATCCAGCAGGGATTATAAAAAACGAGATCCCACCTGTTCATTTCGTAACCGCTGCTTTGTTTCTCTTCTTCTTTGAGCTCTCAAGTGACGCTCATCTATTCCTCTACCGACTGGTAACGACCAAGGGATACGATCGTTTCCCCTGGCTCTATAAATTATGGGCAGCGGTACCGTACTGCTGTGCTTTAGTTATAGTAACAATAGAGATAATTGCAATTCATCCAGATCAAAAAGATACCATCCAGAAATACGCTGAAGTGAGTGTTTCCTTGGTACAGAAGGCGTTAGATTTCCAGAAATATACCTGTATAAATGAAAGCTTCCTGGATATCCCAAATTTTCTTATCTATGACGGGGAGGAGAGAGGAAAATATAACGAAAAATATTTTCAATGGGGCTGTATGGGCACTGCCATTCTGACCATGCCGATTTGTTTAATTCTTTCCTTCAAAGCAACAACCACCAAATCCATGTCGATTCAGCTTGTCAAAATTCAACGCCGATTTCTTAGGCACCTGGTTATATTAATCTTCGTTCCCCTTTCTGTGATTGTTGGTCCTGTTCTCGGATATTCGATTATTCTCGATAGGTGGCTGTACGGCTACAATGGTGAGGAACAATTCTATTTTTGAGAGAAGGTATTTTCAGATTACGGTAAGGCTGTAGTTGCCGTCTGCTCAACCCTTAGCACAATTGAAGGAACCACTCTGGTTTTGTTAAATCCGACTTATCGTAGGGCCTTCTGTGGGCGTCTGAAACATGGCGCTAAGCTTTCTAATGTACTCATTATAAAATAGAAATAAAGACATTTATCGGATACTTTTTTCAATTTCGCTTTCTTCCCCCCTTTCTTCCTGTCCTTCCTTCGAAGGCCCATCAAACTTCAGCTTTATACAGTCTCCGGGGCGGGCTAGCTTTATATGATCGGAGCTATTTTCTGATTTCTTAACCTCAGATTTTCTTTGAAATTCCAAAAAACCACCTGCATATATGTAATCTGAATTGGAACATTGGAATGGCTAATTGAAAAATTGGAATGGCTTATCTCGCTTAGTCACTATTTGCGCCCCCGAGATGGAATCCTGCCCTCCCTACACCGTGGAAGATCCGAATTCCTGGTACTTTATCACGCTGGATGTAATATTTTGTTTGAGTGTCATAGTTAATGTGTATGTGTTCTACTGTATCATATTCCTATCAAGCAGACAAATGAAAACATATCGTTGGTACCTGTTATGGCATCAGATATTGGTATTTTCGACTGATATTACGGTAAAGATTACTCGGACTTGATCAAGCAACGATTGTAGATTAATTTTCTCGGACAGCCGATTATTTTCTACCCGTTTCGAATGGGATACCCTGCTGGAGTTTTAAAATCCGTGATTCCTTCTGCTCATTTTGTATCCTTCATTATGTTTACGCTCTTCTTCGGGGGATGCAGTGATGCTCACCTGTTCCTCTACCGCCTGGTCACTATCAAAGGATACGACAATTTTCCTTGGCTTTACAAGATTTGGGCAGGAGTACCGTATCTCCTTTCGTTTGTTGTAATAGTACTGCAAATGTTTATCATACAACCTAATCAAGAAGCAACTATCCAGAAATACGGTCAAGTAAGTTGCAAATATTAAAGGAAACGTCAGGGACCTTGTCCCCGGGGGACAGTGGTCCCGAAGCGACTGTTCGGTCACACAATTACCTTTTACTATAAAAAGTAGAAAATAAAAAATTAGCTGAAACCTAGCTTATTCGACGTAGTTTTTCACGCTCTTTCGAATGGTGCTTTTAGTTTTATGTGAAAATGTCAATTTCGCTTTGCCATTTTCAGCCGCTACAGTAACCCGCCAAGGTCCCTGACGGTTCCTTTAATAAGTCAATCGTTTTCTCGCTACCGATCCACAGCTGGAAACATTAAAATATTAAAATCTATTCCAGATTTACACCTGCGTAAATGGAATTCTCCTTGATATTCCTAATTTCATAATATACGACGAGGATGAACTGAAAAAGACTGAAAAGTTGCAATGGGCTACAGTGGGATCAATCTGCGTAACCATGTCGATTTGTTTCTTTCTTTCTCTCAAAGCGACAACCACTAAAAGGATGTCTTCTCAACTGGTTAAATTACAACGCAAATTTCTGCGTCAGTTGGTTGTGCTCATTTTTGTACCACTTGCTATAGTTGCGCTGCCTGGTTTAACTTTTGCTATTATTAATGACAGAAGAATATACGGCTACAACAGTGGGTAGTGTTACAACTAAGACATGATATTTTAGCGTTGGGTCTTCTGGTGATTGCTGTCTGCTCAACGGTCAGTACGATCGGTGGAATAGCCTTGGTTCTAATGAATCCTACGTATCAGGCTCCATTCCGTAGACATTTTAAACGGGGGAGCAGAGTTTCTACAGTAGTTTCTTCCAATGTGAAGACAATGTAATGTAGTGTACTCGTTTTAAAATAAAAGAATACTCGTTTAATGAAGTGCTTTTGTATTTTGTTGCTCGGGGTCCGTCTGCCATTAACTCGGACCAATGGCTGCCAACTTCAGTCTCCTGTTCTCCATCCGTAACAAAAAAAACTAACGGATTTAGTGTTCAGTCCAATTGCTAAAAGTATAGCGTGGGCGTCAGGGCGCAAGTTTTGCTTCCTTCAAGGTTCGTTGAGCATGAAGCTCCTGATTTCTTGAACACGAAGCTGTTTCATACCTATCAAAAAAAACCAGCTGTTGTCCGAACACCAGTCGGTTAATTACCTGACAATATCTGAAAGATCACCTGTATCACGTACCTTGCTTTGAATCAAATATAAGGTTCTGACTTGAGAATGCGCATTAATGATTTTCACTTGCATTGCAATGTAACCTTCATTACCACCAGAGATGAAGGACTGTCCTCCGTACTCGGTTGAAGATTCGAAATCTTGGTATTTTACCACCCAAACCATAATATTTTGTTTGAGCCTCGTTGTTAACTTATATGTATTCTGTTGTATAATTTACTTATCAAATAGACACATGAGAACCTATCGTTGGTACCTGTTATAGCATCAAACGTTGGTCTTTTCTACTGATACTATGGTAAAAAAAAGGGATGAACTCAACAAACTGTATGTCTTCTCAAAATACCGCGTGACCTGCTGAAGAAGTCTATTTATGCGGATTTCTCTTGATACTACGAGTCTCTCTGTCCAAATGATCAAAATAAAGGGCGGGGGGTTCCTTCTAGAACCCCAGTCTTCTGTCGTATCATTCCCCTTGTCGGAGAATTGGCAGAGAGGATAGTAATGGGGCTGTTATTTCTTTTTTCTTCGTGAAATTACACCGAAGAGCGTAAGTAGGCATTTGTTTGCTTTCTGAATGAGATAAAAGAGATAGAAAAGGATAGGAATGAGATTTCAGTCGGAGTACAACTTCTCGGCAGTGTTACCTTGAAGTAAATCTTATTTATACACAAGAAAATACAATAAAACGCAATAAATATGTTGAAATAACACAAAATATGCAAAAGTGTGACTTTACCCAGAATTTCATTTTGGGGTGTGACTTTACCCCGAATCCATTTTCGGGGTAAAGTATCTCCCCCCAACCCACAGGGGCTCCCATAATCCCTAGGATTAAGACTTTTCCTAACTAATTTCAAAGATTCCTACCTCATTAATCCCATAAGCCTAAGTTTTGTCGAAATTTGGTCAACCTTAATCCCTTAAGCCTAAGTTTTGTCGAAATTTGGTCAACCTTAATCCCTTAAGCCTAAGTTTTGTCGAAATTTGGTCAACCTTAATCCCCTAAGCCTAAGTTTTGTCGAAATTTGGTCAACCTTAATCCCCTAAGCCTAAGTTTTGTCGAAATTTGGTCAACCTTAATCCCCTAAGCCTAAGTTTTGTCGAAATTTGGTCAACCTTAATCCCCTAAGCCTAAGTTTTGTCGAAATTTGGTCAACCTTAATCCCCTTAATCCCCTAAGCCTAAGTTTTGTCGAAATTTGGTCAACCTTAATCCCTTAAGCCTAAGTTTTGTCGAAATTTGGTCAACCTTAATCCCTTAAGCCTAAGTTTTGTCGAAATTTGGTCAACCTTAATCCCCTAAGCCTAAGTTTTGTCGAAATTTGGTCAACCTTAATCCCTTAAGCCTAAGTTTTGTCGAAATTTGGTCAACCTTAATCCCCTTAATCCCTTAAGCCTACGTTTTGTCGAAATTTGGTCAACCTTAATCCCCTTAATCCCTTAAGCCTACGTTTTGTCGAAATTAGGTCAACCTTAATCCCCTTAATCCCTGAAGCCTAAGTTTTTTTGACCTTGACTAACAGAAAAAGGCTTACAGTCTTTTAGAGTTCTGGAGGGTGAGGAAAATGTTCGCTGGCATATTTTTTGGTGTCAATCGGTAGAGGACGCGTTAAGAAGACTGCCCATAAAAAGGTGCCTATTTGAACGTTTATACAAATGAAACGATTCAAATGTAAGTCGGTCATTTATTTAATGGAATCATTTTTATGGATTACTGTTGAATGCCTTCTTTTTCAGGATGAAATTCGACAATAAAACACGAGCTTATATGACGGTTTATGTTGCGGTCAACATAACCTGCGCAATTGTTCTTTATGGTGGAAATAACCCTAACTAGGGAACGTTCGCTACATACGACATCGGAAGAGGGGTGGTCACTACGAGTACTTCAACAACAACAACCACCACTGCCACCACTACTACAATCCCGAGCACTACCACGTCTAGGACAACGACAACGGCTACTGTAACTCCTTCAACTACTGAAATAACTACAAATCCTCCCGGGAATCCTAAAACTACGACAGACGTCTCTTTCTTGATGATTACTGTATTCTCGGCACTTCTTTCCCTCTATTAATTAATAAAATTCTCTTTATAATCTGAAATCTCTTGAAAATATAGGTATATCAGAAGAGCCGCATCCTTCCCGCTCCCTGACCACCCTGTTCTTTAATTCCTATAAAAAATCACCTGTCTCGTATATTTGCCTTCATAGACCATGCACACAATTTGTACATTAAATTACGCGAAGAAATCAATTACCTCACTTGACACTTTGTTATTAGTCAACCAGTTGGCAACTATGGAATATTGTCCTCCGTATTCGATTGAAGATCCAAATTCATGGTATTTCATTATGCTCCATATTACGTTTTGTATAAGTTTAATCGTTAATGTGTATGTGTTCTACTGTATCATATTCCTATCCAGCAGGCAAATGAAAACATATCGTTGGTACCTGTTATGGCATCAGATATTGGTATTTTCGACTGATATTACGGTAAGGACTTTTTTACAATATGGCAAGCGCTGTTTGGAGACAAAAATAAACGCCTTTTTCCGGGTAAGGGGGCCGAATCAAGTAGACAACATCTTGATTCTAATAGAGCTGCACAATTCTATTACTCGGGTAATTTCTGGAACCAGTCTATGAGAAAACATAGGGCTGATAACTTGATTTCAGATCAATTTTCTCGGACAGCCAATTGTTTTTTATCCGTTTCGAATGGGCTACCCTGCTGGAGTTTTAAAAGATGTCATCCCAAATGTCTATTTTGTATCTATCGTCATGCTTACGCTCTTTTTCGAAATATCCAGTGATGCTCATCTCTTTATCTACCGTCTGGTTACTATCAAAGGATACGACTATTTCCCTTGGTTTTACAAGATATGGGCAGGAATACCGTACCTTCTTGCGTCGGCTGTAGTGATTATTCAAATGTTGATTGTTCCTAATCAGGCAAAAACAGTCCAAGAGTACTCAAAGGTCAGCCTCCCTCTCTCTTCAAGGAAGTTTCCCCTTTTTAGATCTACAGCTGTATAAATGAAAGTCTCCTGGATATCCCCAACTTCATAATTTACGCGGATGAAGAGCTGAAGCGGAATGAAATCTACCAGTGGGCCTGTATGGCCTCTGTCGTTCTGACCATGTCAATATGTCTAGTCCTTTCCCTCAAAGCGACAACCACCGAGCACATGTCCATCCGCCTAATCAAACTTCAACGCAAATTTCTCTACCAACTGGTTGTGCTCATTTTTGTCCCACTATCTGTAGTTTTCATCCCTATGGTAGTTTTTACCCTCATTCTGACTATGAAATTATACGAATATAGAGGTAAGATACCGCCTTTTCAGGATAGAAATATGGTATTTTAGGATTCGGTGAGCTTGTCATTGTCATATGCTCATCGGTCAGCACAATTGGTGGAACGGCCTTGATTCTAATGAACCCTACCTATCATCCGGGGCTTATACGCCGTTTTCAACTGAAAACAACAAAGGTTTCCGTAATTGCTACTCCTACTCCAAGTATCCTCCCACTATAAATTAGAAATAAAGTCATTTTTAAACATAAATGTGAAGCGGAAGTGCCGTAATTGGCATGCCAAGAGTAGCGCGGGCTCCCTCCTGAAAGCTTGACATCCGGGAAGTTACCAGCAGATGCTTTTCTGGGTAAAAGGCCTCCTGGTCATCGGATACTGCATCTTTCTAGTCCAATTTGAAGGAGTGTATTCACTAGTTTCTGTAGTCTCTTCTCTGAAAAGACCAATTTGTCACACTTTGGTTTTGATTTTGTTCAAACTTGTGAGTTACAATAATAGGAGAAGGTTCCGATAGATCAATTTTTCGAACAAATTGTTGCGTTTCTGTGACATAACAATCCTTGAACCAAATGACAAGTCAGTGTTCCTTCATGACCTAGGAGAATATAGAATTTTTCACATATTCTCCCTTTCAAACAAAGTGTTCTCTCGTTTCTTATGCGCATTTCTCTCCTTGGCCACAGACCGGAAGAGGCAGGCGTTTTGCACCCAAAACAGCTTTTGCCAATTTTATCTCCCTCACCTACGGAGAGGTTTCAAATTTCATTTTGAGAGAGACTATTAGACTTTATTTGGCCAAGTGTAAATACGCTCCCTTTTCATCAACAGAATAACACATTCTTTCTCATCTGACATGGAATCTTCCGAGGACAGGAGCCTCACTTCTGATGGGAACCACGAACGACAGGAATTACTGTCAAGACCGAAAAAGAAGCCAGATGTCACCTCAATTTCCATGGGGTATTCTTTGACAAGAGAAGCTAGAAAACCTCTGTTATTCTTTTTGTATGCTATTGGTATCCACGATGGGTAAGAAACCTTCAAAACAGAATAGAAAGACCATTTCAGAGAGAATAAGAGCCGAAAGATAAAAGTGTACCGGGTTTTTGTATTGACTTTACTGGTGAGTGCTATGTTCAAATAGGCGGAGAAGTTACAGTATCATATTTACCCAATTTCCGTTCAAGATTTCCTGTTTTCAGCTCATCGCCAGTATTCGTCGCGGGTCCCAAGTCACCATTCGTAACCCCAATGCCCAGTTTGACTCCTTCCAAGATGCTCTCTTCGATCCTAACGTTGTGCTCTCTCTTAACAGGTTCCTCTTCTGCCTGGCTGGCTTTGTCACGACATCCATGTTGAGAAGATGCCGCCATCAGAGGAAAGACTTTCTCCAGGTAGTTGAGATCCACCAGGCAATTATGCCATTTTCTCTAATTTAGACGATAGACAATGGTATGGATCAAAATTATGCTGCATCCGTTTTTAAGAAGTTACGGAAAACTGCTCTAACTTTAGTGATTATCACAGCTCTAATGTGCTTTTTCGCCGCGACTTTGGATGTCACCTACAAAATTGGACTGTTTACGGGAAAGAGGCCCTGGTTGCCGCCGCTAATTACTTCCAGTCTTGTTTGGCTCCCGTTGGAAGGCTATTTGGTTTGTTTGATCCCTGGGAAGGAAGTGAATAATGGGCACGTGTTTAGGTCGTCCTGGCGCAAGGTTCTGTAACCATGGTGGCTGTGGACTTCTTCATGAGCTGCACACTTTTGAGATATTTGGTCAAAGATGTCTGTCAGCATATGACAAAAATTTTTAGGTGTGTTTCTATGAGTCTGCCGATCACTAGAGCCTGTCGAGTGGGATAAGGGGTCTCCCAGGGGCCAGGCCATGCCCCGTACGGATGGAATCCTCCACGAAATAAGAGGCTATCATTTTTATTAAAACAAACAAAATCCCACCCAGAAGTGAGAAACAGGCCAGATTTTCAGGGATTCTCCAGCTCTCGTCAAAATGCACCATTTGGACCAGATCCAAGCGCATCACCATCATCTAACCTTGGCGGTGACCAAACTGGAAGATTGTTATTCCTTCACGGTGTTCATTTACTACAGTTTCGCCATTCCGTGTACCTGTTTCCTGGCATATGTTGCTTATAGAAATGCAGGGGTATGTTTACAATTCCGTTTAAAAGAAGTAATGAGTTATAGTCAAATCCTGGTGTGACGGTTGGTATGGGCGTTTGGATAACAACCATTATTATTCTACTGCTAATTATGAGCTTACCAGCTTTTCAACTTACTGAAGATGTAAAAATTCACGTTGGATAGGAAGAATGAACAATTTTTCAGGGAGAGGCCATCAAAAAAGCTGTGTTCCTCTTATACCAGAATAATCTCAAAGGGGAAGAAGACCCTCGGATCGCGGTAGGCCGAAAATCTCTCTATCCTAAAACCGTTGTTTTCAGACACAGTTTACGATTCTCATTTCTCAAATACAAAGTCATCAAATTACCGTATCTGCTCACAATTATTTCCCGATAAATAAGGGGATGCTTTTATCTGTAAGTGTCTATCAAATCTGTTTTAATCTTTTCCTTCCAGATGTTCTCTGTCATCTTCACGTATTTCCTCATTTTAGTCCAATTTAGTGAGGGTGAGGTGCAAGTGTCCTCAGCTGCACTCGTGAACGCCATAGAATATTGCAGGAACGCTACAATGATGTGATCGACCCGTTACTTTGTCAGCTTCCAGTGGAGCAAATCAAAATATTCAAAGAGTAAAATGTTTGGGTGAAAAGCAAAAAGGTTTCTGGAGATATAGGGAATTGAACCCCCAGTCCTCTCAGGGAGCGCTCTACCACTGAGCTATATCCCCACGAAAACAGGCGCAATCGATCGTTAAAATGGGCCCGCTTGGTCAAAACTGACAGAATTTCTTAGTGAAAATGAGCAAAAATCCCGTTGGAAATCTATTTTGACTTGACTTCTGGTCGGTTCCTATTCTGCTTACAAGAAAATTATGCAATGGCATCCATTTTTAGGCTGTATTAATTCGCTTTTCCAGTATGAACGTCTTCTTCATAGAACCTTCAATCTTCTCAACATTTAGCTATACTCAGAATATGTCAATTATTTATTATTCTCGATTTGGGTGATATGGCGACAATTGTTGTATTGCTATGTTTATTTTTCTTCAAACTGAATTGCCTATAGCTTGGGTTCACCGCGATCAGCACAATTCCTCCAAATGAACCATAAGTCGATACAGTACCCAGAAATAAAAACCCGACGTCTAAATTCGGTCCGTTTGTACTGGTTAAAGGTCCCGCTCACCACTATAACCATAAACTTCGGCTGCTATAATATAAAGAAACGCGGTCCCTGGCAAGAGGACGCATATCATCGGAACGGCTACTTGTAGAACTAGATGTAGGAGAAATTTCCGTTGGAGTTGAGCAGATCTTCGGGAAATTGAGGTCCTTTTCAAGGTTCGGCGAGTAAAGTAAACGAGATTGACGCAGACAAAAACTAGCAAGGCTATCAGCCCCAGGGTTGGAATACACGTGAAGTAGGCTATTTTATGTTGATTGTAGACCATGTGTTGAGGTATGGAGTCAAAATTGTTCGGGATACATGAGTAAGCCTAGAAAAATGGTGTTATAAGGTTGAACGAATGTCTCAACCGGCTCCACGGGAGCCAGATGAAGCTGGGGCATCCCGGGTTGGGCTTGAATCCATAAACTCACCTCAATTAGCTCCTCTAATAAGATGTTTGGATCCTCCCATACAAAAATAAAAGTAGTAAAAATATAGGAAGCCATACAGTAGAAAACACCAACTCCAATTTTATGCCACAAAGGAAAATGCTTCTTCCCCGTCGCTACGAGATATCGATAGTCGAATAAATGGACGACAGTTCCAAGTGAAAGTGGCAGTATAAAGAAAATAAAGACGACAATTTGATGAGATGATATGATATTTGAAGGCACGTATTTTAATAGACCAAGTGGATAACCCATAGGAAAAGGCAGAAGAATCACTGGTTGAGCAACGATGCAGAGCTGAAATTTGGAGATACGGTAATGAAAAGATTCCTTTGGTTATAGCTTTCCAAAAAGGCCTTTATTCCACATATTATCATTTTGTTTGAACCTTGAAACGCCTCATTTTTGGAAGACCAGCAGGTGGTAGCAATTCAGCTTTGAACTAAAAATATTTAGGCGCAAGGGGGTGTTTCGTTTTGAGAAATGGACAGAGCCTCCACCCTTTTTCTGAATTGCCCGGGGTTCGGAAGGAGAGAATTTTTTCAGAAAGGGGATTGGAAGTCGTACCAGCAATAAAGACGACTAGTAACCCCTGAATACGATGTGAGAAAATAACAGACCGGCTGTTATTGCCGTCTCCTTTCGTATCCCAAGTTTGCCGACCAATTGCGACTTCCTTTTTTGACATGGTTGATTAGATTGAAGGAAGGCTTCCTTTACGTTTCAATCTTACAAAGGACTATCTTTTCTGTTCTTTGAGCTGAAAAGTAGAAAGCACAGTGACGAAAGTCAAGCACTCTCAGCTGCCGGTTGGGTGAGTTTTCATTCGAGTAGGCATGGTGGAGTAATACACCGTCCTTGCACATAGTATGATGATATATTGCCTTTTTATCCGCTGACAGCATCAGTTGATGCTCATCTCCCGCTTGGTTCATTTTGTATTCCCCCCATTTTTTCTTCTTTTCCCTGATTTCAGGGCGTATTCACCAAGAAGAGATAAATTTGAACTCACCAAGATGTCAACCATCATGCATTGCACCTGATGAAATAATAGAAGCCATCTATAGGTACTCATATGTTTAGAGGATCGGAATATTATGCAATAGATAACATAGGAATTAATAGTCGGGGTAACAAAGCAGAGCACGTCGGATATTGTTGTAAACCAGATTTCGTGAGAGAATTCAAATGGCGGACAGTCGACCATGGAAATATTTCTGGAAATCAGATTTATCCGATTGAAACACGGAAAATCACGTTCTGGTCTACTATATTTACAAAACGTGTTTGGAAGTAAAGAAGTGGAAAGAAACTTTGATTAATACGGTTCAACAATTATGAAGTGAGGGAGAAATTTGAAAGGATAAGAACAAGACGATGGGAATAAATTTCAAAGAATGAACAACAACTAATGGAATGAAAAGATCGACGCTGGCTCTATTTTAGAAGGTGCTAAAACTCGAGCAGAGAAGTAGACGAACTTTAGTCGAGAAATGAAAGAACAGCCGTCAAGAGAGATAAATTGTGCCCGAGTATGGGTGTAGAAGCGCTTCAATGACTGGTCAACTAGATGATCGTTAGCCAATCTTCTTATACGGAAAGTCTATTTCGACCAAAAGATGGCCAACCACAGGATGGGAGCACATCTGCCAGGAGTGATAGCCCATTTCCGAGAGGTGGTTCCGATTATGATGCATCATACATGTCACTTGAATGGACAATGGGGGAAATTAACGGTGAATGAGTCTTTTTCCCTATGTAAAAGAGAAACGCGAACAAAAGATGAAGAAGACGAGGAACTGAAAAACAAGGAAGTGATAGCCAAAACTGTGCAGGTTGCCTCTTTTTTTCAATGGACCATCAAACATGGGAGGATCCCGGTGAAATCCGAGCCTTTTGTACTTTTTAAACGGGTTACGCTACATTTTTCTTGACTCAGTTGGACGTTCAGTTCAGTGAGATTAAAAATTGAGGAATCATGCCGGTAGTCATTCAAAATTTCACCTGACCATATGGTATAGGGCATCGAATAACCTATAGGACATTCGAATATTTATAACAAATTAGCTACCTCCCTCATTTTTGACTTTCCTGTCTGTTTTGCTCTCTTACCGAGAAGTCGACAGAATAATATTCTACTTTTTCAGTAATGTGTGTGGTTATTATCCTTTTGTGTGCAAGTTGTGCTGCGTGAACGCTTCCTTTCACAAGCGGGGTTCTATCGAGTTCAATGTGTCATCATAAAGGAGGAAGCGCATTAAAAATTGAAAGTGACCTCAAATCTGAGCCAAATGATGTGTAAAATTGAATAACAATTGACGTAATTTTTAACAAAAAGTGTGGCGGGGAGGGCGTAATGACACCACTTCAGTCAGTTTTATTACATATTCTAGCAAATCTAAATCAAAAAAGCAAATCGAAATAAAAAAAGGCAGGTGCAAATATATAAGTTTCCTCTTTGAACAGGGCTAACAGATTAGAAACACATGGTGGTTTGTGATCAAACCGCTTGTAGTAGACATACACAAATCAGAAATGCGTGCAGTTCTGTGAGGGTTGAAGCAGCCACAGCAAGTTGTTTTTAGGAGGAAAGGGAGTTGTGGCGGTCCGCTGGTCTAACAAGGATGGTCAAGGGCTGGTCCAACAAGGATTGTAAGGACAATAAAGAAAGGGAAAAAAGGAGAAAGTTGTTGATATAGCCGGGAAGAGTGGAGGAAAAAAACGAGAAAATCGAAGAGCACAAGACTGTGAACTAGGGATCAAAGTTGATAACTCACGTTGTATTGTCTTCCGTCCCATCCATTAGTTGTTGTAGAATGACGTGAGCGTTAAATATTCGTAGTTCTTCTCCTTTGATGGAAGCTGTCATTTGAATATAAGCCCTGAGGGAGAAAATGAGAAGGAGGATGGATAGTAGACAAACGCCACAAATCAACCGAACCATCGGAGCATGTGGAGGTGAGGCTAATTATCTCACAGAAGCTAAGTTCTGCCTGGGTTGCGGAAACAGGTGGACAGAGTTTATTTTGTTTTTGGTTGTCCATTTTTTTCGGGAAATGAGGGGTGGAATTTGCATAGTTCAGATAAGGAAGAGGAAAAAAGGCAGAATAGGCAGGAGGGAAGGAAGGGCGACTGATATAGGAAGGAAGGAACACGACTAGAAAAAGAGGATATTGGTTATTGTAGATGTTGATGCGTCTCTCATGAGTACAAAAAGCCCGGTATCAGACTACACCGGTAGTCTGTCAACCGGAAAAACATTATTAACCATTCCAGAATGGCGAGGAAGGTTTATAATCAGTAGAACGTGACCCGGCGGGGGACAGAGCTTGCAAAGAGCTCGGGACTCGTGTGACCGATCACGCCTTAGCTGCTCTATCCCATACTATGAACACCTCTTTTTATAGTCTGTTTCCAATGGAAAGGAAAGGTGTTCCAAGAACAAAACAACGTTTCAACGGCTAGGAGCATGAACAAAACTGCATTTTCACTTTTGAAAATCAAGACAGACGGTCTAGATTAGATCCAGTTATCGTGACCTTTTTCCAAGTCTGAAATCACATTTTTCCAACGATTCAATTATACTCGTTACAGTTGGTAGTTGATCTCAATAATACTCTACTCCTCTACTCACACCACCACACTCCGTTTATTTCATTATTTTTCCGGTATCCCCGTTTTCAAAAACAAGAGATTATTGCTCCGAAGTTCAATCTCCCCTGTCTCTATTGTAAAAATAGAGTCATAACCCCTGCAGTTTTACATATTAGAAGGGTATAAAAGAGCGGAGGACTGGAGCGAGCAAGCCACACTCGCTGCCCCCATAATCACGTTTTTTGGTGTTCACTTTCTTCTTATTCTTCTTCTTCCCCGAGTCAATTGGTACTCAAGTGCGGACGTCACATTACTCATCCGCTAAAAAAAAGAAGAACACTTGGCTTGTTCCTCTTTGGACAGTGTAATAGGGCACAGGGAGAGTGCCAGTCCACACCTTCTGCTCATGTCCATTCTTCTCATGAATTCCATTTGCTCATTAGGTGAGACGCACTAAGGGAGAAGACTGGCTGCATTGTCGGCAAATAACCGTCATTCAGCTTTGCCTACTGTTTTGGTCCTCATTTGAACCATTTCCCCATAACCACCCGCTCCGAACAGCAAAAAAAGTTTATGGAGTCCTGCTTTCATTCCCCTTTGACAAACTTCAATCACGCACACACTGCCCAGGGTCCAACCGCAAGTTCCAAGTTATGGGGATCAACATCCGGTCAGTTGTGGACGCTATTTTTATATCAGCAATTTCTGTCTTTTTCTGTGTCCCTACAAACTGCTGGCCGACCCTGTCCCTCCCTGATGGTTCGACAGCCGCTCCCTCTTCAAATTGCTTCCTTTGCCTCTAGAACAACAAACATCGGAACCTTCTTGCTCCTTTTTCACCACTTCTTGATACCGAGATCCAACTTCCTCATCTTCTAAACAAACCTATCCGTTTTCAGAATGCGTGTGATCTTCTTTACACTGCTCCTTTTGGCTGTAAGCGGTAGGAAACGACTTCTGCTTATTTAATGATAAAGACTATATTCTCTTTCAGTCTATGGCCAAGCTCCTAAATGTAATGACGACGAAGAACTGAAGCAATGCGGAACTGCTTGTGAACCTACTTGTGAAGATAAGTCACCCGTAAGTTTCAGTCTCTAGCCTATCAAAAAGAACAAAATCCAGATCTGTACCGAGCAATGCATCGTCAATGTCTGCCAATGCCCTGATGGATTCGTCCGCTACAACGGAAAATGCATCTTTCCCGCGATGTGTCCCAAGAGTTGGTTTCAAATTTAACAAAGAAATAAGGAAAATATAGCCTGTGGTGAAAACGAGGAGATCCAGATGTGTGGAACCGCCTGTGAACCTAGCTGTGCTGTGCCTAACCCGACCGTTTGCACTCTCCAGTGCTTGGTGAACGTCTGCCAGTGCAAGGATGGCTTCGTCAGAAATACCGAAGGTGCCTGCGTCGCTCAATCTGAATGCCCTGCTGTTGCTCCGACCGAGGAAGTTATTGAGGGAGAAGAATAAATAAGTAAACAGTTGTCAATAATAAACGAATAAGATGCAATAAAAGTTTTGATAATTAAGGGTTCCTGCCACTCTATTCAAAACGTTCTTGACCGTTATGTTGACTGGAAACCTTTTTTTACCTCTATCCTTTTATATGATGAAGTGCTGAGTAACCTTCTCTTGATAGAAAACCACTTGACGGCCGCCCGTGTTTCTTTTCTCTCCTACAGACCTTCAGTTAAACTTTCAACATTCCCTCTACGAATGGTTTATTTTACTGGATACAATGCCATCAAACATAGGGATAATCAGTATAACTTATTAGAAAAGGAGAGATCACAGTGTAGTTATGAGCATAGGTCTTTAGAGTTCAGTGTTACCCATTTGTCTTCCGACTACATTGTGCATCATGTGGTCGGCGCCTTCGTTTGTCTGAAAAACAACTCTATCGTCATTTTCAGACCGAATTTCCCTCCCCATTTCCCAAGTTATTAATACCTTCTCTTTTGTTTAAAAAAGAAAATGTTTATTTATTTTTTCCAGTGAGTCATCATGAGAGTCAACGGGGATTTTTTTTGGGTGAAAGGTATTGTTTTCTATTTACAGGAAATTGGTTATTAGGCACTTACAAAAGAGTATAGGGACAAATAGGGGATGTGAGAATTGACATATACCAAAGAGGAGAGGAGAAAAAGTACACATGACCTGTTTATTTGGATTATTAGGGGGAGAAGAGGCTATATTTGGCAAGGGCATAAAGAAGAACACAAAGGGGGCCGTAATTTTTTCTATGTACAGAAGAAAAAAGATAAAGTGAAAGAGTGTCGGGAACGGTCAGCTAGCTATTTACAATTCTGCCTTTTTCTCGTGCAGTTTAGCTTTAGCGTGTTCCCTAGTTTCAGCGGCCTTATGTTGAGCTTGAGCTACCTTCTCCTCGGCGTATTCCTTAGCATCGGCGGCCTTCTCCTTCACCTGCTCCCAGGTCTCTTCCAGAACCTCACGAGCATCACGAAGCTGTAACTGGAGTTGGTTAACAGCGAAAAGGGGGAGGAAATTTACCTTTTCCTTGCCTACTTCCAGCGTCTCTCCCAGGTACTCCTTGGCATTCTCGTATTTGTCTCCGACGTACTCCTTGACATCTTCAGCACGCTCCTTTCCTTGCTCGAGCTTCTCGGCGGCGACGTCCTTGGCTTCACGAGCCTGAAAATTATCATATTAGCCGTGTTAATTCATTTTTTCAATGTGCAAGAGCATTTCCGCGCCCGAATTTCGGCCCCATTCAGAAACATTCCAGGGTAAAAAAAATACTGTACACGGAGACTCTAGGAATGCTTCCCGCGCAATTTAGGATATGGTAGCAGCTAAAAATTCCCAAAATCCCCTAAATATTGTCATTTTACCCACCTTGACCTTTCCTTGTTCGTATTTCTCCCCTAGGTACTCCTTAGCGTCACCGGCGTATTCCTTGGCGGTTTCATATTTCTCGCTCAAGGTGTCGGCAGCTTCATGAGCCATGTGCTTTCCATTCTCGAGCTTCTCAGCAAGGTAGTCCTTGGCGCTTTCAGCGTACTCGGCAGCATCGCTGGCCTTTCGCTTTCCGGCTTCGTAGGTCTCCTCGGCGTAGTCCTTGGCGTCATAGGCCTTCTGCTTTCCTTGCTCCAGTTTCTCAGCGGCGTAGTCCTTGGCATCACGGGCCTGAAAACAGTTTTTGTTGTATTGTAGCGGGAACACGGGTTAGAACAGGTTTGTAACCAAAACAACATGGCATAATCTCCTTACCTTGTCCTTTCCTTCCTCCCATTGCTCGCTGATGGTGTCACTAGCCTTGCGAGCCTGAAATTTGTTTATTAGTGAGGGAACAAGGTGGAAAATAGTCTCTTTTTCTTGATTATATGGTAGAATTCAGAAAATATTCCTTACCTTGTCTTTTCCAGCCTCGACGGTCTCCTCAGCGTATTCCTTGGCGTCACGGATCTTCCTCTTTCCCTGTTCGAGCTTCTCAGCGGCGTAGTCCTTAGCGTCACGGGCCTGAAATCGATCTTATAGAAAAGGAAAGAAAAAAATATGGAACTGAAAAGAGTTTAATGCTCACCTTGTCCTTTCCTTCCTCCCACTTCTCGCTCACAGTGTCGCTAGCTCGGCGGGCCTTCTGTTTTCCGGCTTCAAGGGTGTCTTCGGCGTATTCCTTGCCTTCTTCCCACTTTTCGCTGGCCGCATCTTTAGCCTGACGGGCTTTCTGCTTTCCAGATTCGATGGTGTCCTCGGCGTAGTCCTTGCCGTCACGGGCCCTTCTCTTTGCCTGCTCGAGTTTGTCGGAAGCGTAATCTTTGGCATCACGAGCCTAAAAATGGATTAATTAATGATTCAGCAGCTGGATACGGTACCTTGTCCTTTCCTTCTTCCCATTTCTCGCTCACGGTGTCTCCAGCCTCGCGAGCCTTCTGCTTTCCAGCTTGAATGGTGTCCTCGGCGTATTCCTTGCCTTCCTCCCATTTGTCGCCGATGGTGTCCTTAGCCTCGCGGGCCTTTCTCTTTCCAGCTTCGACGGTATCTTCAGCGGCGTCTTTGGCATTTCGGGCCTGAAAACGGTCTTCATTAACTGGAAGATCTAGCTACCGTACCTTCTGCTTGCCTTCTTCCCACTTGTCCTCAGCGTACTCCTTGGCGTCGCGAGCCTTCTGCTTTCCAGATTCGTAGGTATCCTCGGCGTAGTCTTTAGCATCTCTGACCTTTCCCTTGCCCTGTTCGACCTTATCCTCGGCGTATTCCTTGGCGTCGCGGGCCTTCTTCTTTCCTTCAGAGAGCTTATCTTCAGCGGCTTGTTTGGCTTTCTAAAGTTGGTAAAATTATTTCCCAAGCAGAGACAAATTACTGACACTTACGTTATCGTGACCTAATCGTTCTTCGGCTTCTTCGCCGGCCAGACCGACCCATTCTTTCGCTTTGTTGATTCCACGCTGGATGATGGAGTCAGACTGAAAAATAGGGCCGATTTAAAGGAAAACCAGTAAAATTGATCCGTTGAAATAACCTCACAACCTCTTGGATACAGTAGAAAGTCACTAGTTTCCATTATTTCTCTTTCCCCCTAGTCGAATTCCCCGCCATTCTCTCATTTTTACAGTCATACAGTTACAGACAGTCAACTTGAAACTTGAAACTTGAAAACTTGATAGGGGAAAATATTGATGTTTACCTCTTCCCCTTCTCTCTCTCTATGATTCCATTTTCCTGGTCCTTATGTCATAGCCAAGAATTGGGAAAGACTGCCTCTCTAGGCCAGTAAACAGGAGATGGCAGAGGCCGGGAACCTACTCATGGTGCGCTGGCTGTTTTTGTGATAGTACGAATCTTCTGGTTGCGTGTTGTTGAAAATAACACACACATTGCTCTTTTGATTCTTATTGACAGCTCTGCCTCTATTGGGTTAGGGGCAGACTTGTTATTGGTAAGCTTTTAACTGCCAGCTGTTTACGTAAACAAGTCTACTCTTGAGAGGGAAGCCCCAAGAATTAACGAGTCTTTGCTCTTTTGACCCGGAAAAGTGGGCACGCATCTGTTCTTTGGATTTCCTCGGCTTTCAAACTCCTTTGAGCCTTTTTTGCTTTTTTTGAGACAAAAAGAGGGCTATTTTCCTGCACAAAACAGCTGGAAACGGCGGGAATAACAAAAACATGGAGCAGATCTCTGGCATAAAGGCTGTTTTTGTGTAGATAGGGCAACGGGGGTTTCTATGAGAGGGGATTGAAGCTGTTTACCCGCTATGTCCTCTTCAAACTTTAGGGATATCTTTGAATATCCTTCTTCTTTGAACGATAAGGGTAATTTTAGATTTTAGCGCTAAGCCGCGCATTTTTCAGAAAAAATGGTCTGGATAATGTGAAACGTTCTGGAAAACCCAAAACAACGGGAAGAAAATGGTCAAATTCATAAAGCTTTTCTGTCTTTTAGGCGCATTTAAAGGCCATTGGGAAAAGGCCCCTGGAAGCCAATGGACAGTCCAGATTCAGTGATGAGGGACCTAGCTCTGATAACTATTCAAGGTGAATACAACTAATGAAAAAGGGGAAAGTAAAAATTGGTAAAATCGATTGGAAGTTTTGCTCAAAGGATATTAATGGATTTTTTGAACAGTAAGCTAGGGAAGGAGAAGGAAGAAGGAGAAAGAACCCCGGAAAAGATTAATAACAAACTCACATCTCCGGAATGCCCATAGGTGGTGCTGAAAACTCCCAGGAGCAGTAGAGTAAATAATAAAATCCTCATTTTGTTGTATGCAATATTCTTTGTTTCGAAAAATAAGAGACAACTGTGCGAGTCGAGAGGCGTGTACTTGTTTCGACGTATTTATAGGGGAGGAGGAATGAGCCTTGTTTATCCCTTTTGGTCCACGTGAAATATGTTTATGCAGACATTTGTTGACCCGTTCAAAGTGCGCGCTAAGAAGAGAGGAGAGAGAGACAAATCGAAAGATCAACCCGGAGAAACAAGGGGTTGGGGAGACCGGGTTAAACAGGACAGTTCATTTCAGGTTGGGGTCAGTTGGATGGAAAGAGGTGGAGAAGGGGGGCAAGGGGCATTTAGAGGTCAGAATCCCGAGAAACAAAGTTTCCTAACTGGAAGTTGACCCTTTATTATTTCAACTCCTGGAAGAAAAGAACAACAGAAATTTCCTCACCTTTCCTCCGCAACAATTCATTCCGCAGCGTTGACTTGTTGAACAAAACTGCGCCGAACGCCCAATATTCAGATTTTTCCTATTTACCAGTAGATCAACGGCATATTCAGTCGATAATTCCAGCTCTGTGTGGCACAAAACATTGGTTTCGGTCACTGTTTTCGTTCGAAAATCAGTAGTCCATCTCAAAATGAGTGTATGTAAACAAAACATACAGTTCACGGCTGCTTATCGACCGTTATCATGCTTTGTCTAGATTTGAGGTTCACTAAAGCTCAATATTTTTCTTTTTCTAGTCACAATAAAGTCTACATAATACACACATCATCTTTTTAACCTTTCCGGCTCGGTGTGATCTTTGTGGCAAGGGCACAACAACAGACAGCAATTACCACCTCAACGTCTAGCCTAATAATGTTTCGGAGCGAAATGCCGACGCCATTTGTCTGTGCGAATTTATTGGTATCGAATAAGGTTATTCGGAACAAAATCTGATTCAATGGAGCTGAAAATCCTCTAAATTACTGTACCAGGAACATTATTTTCAATTCTCGCCCTTGGGAACAGTTGAACCTCGTTTCTAGTCAAATCTGGATACAGGTGGACGAAGTTTTGGCCAACAAGGTTGTCTCTTCATGTATCGATCACAATAAAGAGATCATCGTCTTTTCCTGGTCAAAATTATAAATCTGTGTCCCTTTCCCTGGTTCTGAAGTGCCTCAACCTGAGCAGATTCTCGAAGAAAAGGAGTAATGACTTTATTACCAAATTTCAATAATGTACAAATACAAACGTTCGAATTTAATTGATAGCTAGACAAAAGCACCCATTTTTAACGCCAAAGGCCACAATAATTGAATTAAAAAGTCAAAAGGGCAGAAATATATACAAACTGAAAAAAGAGAAAGGAAATAAGGTATTGTTACTACTCGTCGGTGTACCGGTTCGTTGTTCTAGCTCATAATTTTTAGACCTCGTCCTTGCTCATGGCGCGAACCACGTTCATAATGAATTTAGTCGTCTGCAGAATCTGAAATTTTAATGTTTAGAAATAGAGAAAAGAAGTAAGCTTACAACTTCTCCAGCAAAGCCACTACTTGTCCTGACCATTGGATTCTGGACGATTTTTTGAGCAGTTCCGGCAGCCTTCATGGTGAGATCTTCGGCTTCGTGAAGACTTCTTTTCAGGAAAGACTCGTGGTCGTGTTCTTCCTCCAAGTGTTCATGTTCTTCAGATGATTTGCGTTTGCTCTTTTCCTTGTTGTGTTCCGTCTTCTTTTCAGCACATTTCAATCCACCTTGGGCGTCCTTAGCCATCTCATCGGCCAAGTTGAGGGCGTCATGGACGCAGTTCTCCTGGGAGTCATGTTCTGTCGACTGAAATGATAAAATTAAACATTTTCTCTTGTTTTCTGTTCCATTCTCCGGAGGAATTGCCAAAAGGGAAAGGTCGAATCTTTTTGTTATTCCCATCTATTTGCGGCGCTCTATTTTCGTGGCAATGCGATGAACAGCGATCTTTGCCCCAATCGCTCCCTTACCCCAATAACTAGGGAGTCTCCCTCTTTTCAAGAAGTTTCCGTTGTGTTTCGAAGATGTTATTTTCTGGCTGAGGTAAGTAATGCACAATGGAAAGCAAACAACCACAAAGCAGCTGGAAAACACCAGATCCCGCTAGCCTCTATTATGGAAATCCCAGGTGGTATCCCAGCTATCTCGGGGAGACTGGAATATTTGAACAACGAGGGATCTCTGCATTATCTTTGGCGGGAAAAGAGAGGGTGCTGGCTATTTAGGAAGCAACGAGACCATCTTTTGGAGAGTTTAACCAGTTCCTTGAGATTTAAAGGAATTTTTGGATTGACCAATTAAAAAGTGGAAAAATGTACCTAAACGACGGAAAGAAGCAAATGAAAGAAGCACTTACATGAGAATATACAGCTGCGCAGAGGAGCCCCAATAGGGCAAGGTAGAATAGACTAGAAGACGACATTTTTGTGAATGTGTGTGTGTATGCGATTCGTTTGAAAATGGCGACTGGCACTGACGAGGAGTCTGGCTGTTGTTGTGTACCTCTTTTTACCAAACGAGCGCGCCACGCGAAAACAACCGAGGGTGAAGAAACATATTGACCGTTCGGAGTCTGGCTGGGAGCAAAAGATCAGACCAGCCGAGGAGAAAACAAGTCAGAGGGGTTTCCCTCGGCGATTTTGAAATTCGGCGGGAATAACAACTGGAAGAAGGGAGGGACTGTCAGGAATGAGGGCAAAGGCAAAATATGTTGAATTTTTGAGAAACTCTTCCCGAAAAAGGCCCTACACGATCTTCTATCAAATTCTGTCCAGGACCCCTTTATTTTCCACCCCTTTCACGGTTTTCAAAGACGGTTTCAGTGGCAGTAACAGCTGGAAGAGAAATCAAGTTTGTGACTCTATTTTGATGATAAATCTTCATTTTTCACCCTATTTCAAGCAGCTAAAGCGAAGAAATACTTGACATCATACTCGTCGATGTATTTGATCTGAACTTTGGCTTTCTTTCCATTTTTGAAGAGGACAAGAGCCGGGACATTGGACACCATGTTGAGACGGGCAATTGTGTCCAGCTGGTCTGTGTCCACCTGGGCGAGAATGACGTTGGGATGATAACGGGCCTAGAAAACGAGTATTTTCTCAAAAAATCTCTAATTCTTTCCACTAAATTTCAATGCGGAAGTGACCTACCTCTTTTTCAACCATCTTTCTCAAATCGTTGCAGGGTTCACCACACCAGGAAGTGGTAAAAAAGACCAAGACAGGTCTTCTTGACATGATCACATTCTGTCGGTACTCCTCCACCGTTCTAACAGGGATAAAAGCTTCGCTCAAAGTGACGAATAGGAATAGAACACCAAGTAGACGAAGAGCTAAACCAGACCGCATAAGTAGAGAGAGAGAGAGGAAATGTTCTCGTTTGTTTATGAATGGAACAGTCTCGGTGTGAAGAGATGGACCAGGTAAAAAGAGGGTAACTGTAACCAGCTGCAGGAAGGTGATGAATGTCCCAGGTAAAGAAGAAGAATAAAGGACGAAAACACACAGTTCTGTGGAACCGGCGATGAAAGTTCTGATATTGAGCTTTTTTGCGCGGTTTTATGGAGAGAAAGTGATGTCTTCTCGCTAGGAATAGAAGTCAAAGTTCTGTAACGACTGATGACGGTCGTTAAATAGGGAACTGGATAGTTTTAGCTTTATTTTCTTGCAAACAGAACAACTTACAGACCGGGAAGTAAAATTGCTGTTTACGAACATTATGATTCTCTTTCTGTTGAACCATAAAGCACCATATTTCTTGCGGTATGGTAAAGGGATGACACCAAAACACTAAAAATACACAAGAATCCCAGAAATTTTAGGGAAAATCTACGGCGCTTTAGGCTACCTAGTAGTCGCGACGGCTTTTCTTCTAGACCACATTGTTCCGTATGGCTCACACTGATAGCTCGCACGTTTTAATGATAAGGTTCCTTTATAATCTGCAAAGGATTCCCATCGGGTGCTTTTTTCCAAGGAGGAAGAGAGGCTGGCTCCTCTATAACTATGGTGAACTCGTTTCTCTTCATTTCCTTCTTGTTCCCACTTATTTTAGGTAAGTTTTTGGAGATCGGTGATATTCTATGACTTCATTTTATTAGCTTGCCCATCTGCAATTTTGAATAATGACACTCAAAGCGGACAGTTTCCTACAGGAATGCAAACAAGTAATACTGGTGGAAAGATTTGTACAATGACTGTAAGATTCTTCTCGTACCCTTCCTGTAATTGGCGTATTTTAGCTTACAGTTCCAAAAGGATACTATCTCCAAGTGTGGTTTAACAATACGTTAGGCGCTGGTGACTTTTCTCGCATTTATGACGATATTGGAACGGCTTACAATGATTTTGGGTATGTTATAGACTCCTCGTTGGTATGACGCTTCTTATCAAATGGGAAGAATGTAGGGATTAGGGAGGGTGGACTCAGTGAATCACAGCTTTTTCTTTCAATCGAAAAGGAACAAAATTGGGGAAGACTTTTTCAGCAAATCCAGGGAAATTTCAGAAATAATGTGCCACTTACGTCCCCTGTGGACCTTCACATCCAACTGAATACCACCACAACTGGAACGTACAGTTTCTCCTGGACCTATCGTAACAGTATGTTGTCTCCATGATCAGGTTATAGGCCATTTTAGTGGGAGCAAAGCCTTCTCCAACGAAATATCTCAATCTATCCCAAAATAACCAAGGCCTTCTTGTCTTACAAAGCACAACCTTCAATTCTCAAGTGGTCGTCCGAGGAAACGGCTCTCTAGCTATTTTTGGAGACTATAACCCTGACTCTTACCTAGAACTGCAGACCCTCCAGGCTTGTTTCATTTTTGCGGGTGAGGGAGTACTTGGACAGTTCCTTGGATCGTAAGAAATTTACGTTTTTTTTCAGTTTACTCATTTCCAGATTGTACTCCGTGAAAACAACGGGATTGCCTATAAACTATTCGACGACACCGTATACAATTACCATGGTTTCATATTCGGCTGATACTTATAGTGGAGGATTCCTTATTCGTTACCAGTCAGATATTCAGTTTATCAATTATAATTTTATGGAGCTGGGTGACTGGCCCTACAGTCAAAACGTGAGTTTCTTATGCATCAGCCATTCACTCGTCCAATCATTTCCAGTTCACTTTGACTTCTACGGACAAGCCAGCCGTCCTGACAGTCATGGATCCTAACAGTCATTATGGCTGTTATCTCTACACTCAGTCCTTCAGTGTATGTCTTTCTCCCCATTGTTTTATCGTTATGGACGATTTCAGTCATCTGCCACCCAATTGGATTGGCTTCCTGGAGCCGCTTCCCCTCCGACAATTCCTAATCTCTCCTTCAATAAGGATACCGCCATAATTCCGCCCAAAATACCTGGTCCACTAAAAACATTCGTTGTTTATAATGGGACTGTAACTTTTACTTTGTCCAGCAATTATCCAGAAAGTAAGGATACTTCGAAAAATGGAAAAATATGGAATAATTTAGAGTTACAAAACCTTGAAGCAGGAGATGTTGCTTACTTTGCCACGGAATATTATTCAATGGAAAACAGTGAACAGGATCTTTTCGAGAGCTGCTTCATAAAGGGATTGAATGTTGCTACCGTAAAATTTACTGTAGAAAAGGCCTATTCTCGGTTTAATATTACTGTAACTGATGGGCACGTGGATACTGATACGTAAGCCGATTTTCGCTGTTTTCAACCTGCGATATCTTTCCAAAATCTATAGAACTCCAGTAAATTGGGTTTTCAGGCTCTCTTCTTCTGATCCAACAGTAACGTTTGGTGGAAAAGGCTTTAGAATGATCTATATGGATTCAAATGACGCGAAAGACACTGGAGGATTATTAAAATTGGAAGTAAAGTTATCGTCCATTCGTGAGTCACATTCTAGTCCAAGATTACTGCCTTATTCAGGATCTCATCTACCAATCTTATGTATTTCACTGCTTGTTACCCTCTGGGAATCAATGTGAACCTAATGATCTCATCAAAAATAAATACTATTTGTCTTCCTGTACTTTGCTAATTCTTCGAGACAGTGCCGCCCCTCCAGGGGAATTTTTTACACCAATCCAGGAATCACCCCGAACTGTTTGGTCTAGACCCTAAAATGACTCATTTTCTAAATGCCTTATCCCCTTCACAGTTATTTACCTCGCCAACTGCCGGCCAGCCAAGTTGACTAGCTGTTGGCACTTGTTAAACAAACATTTTTTTTCAACTCCTTTTTACCTTTGTATCCCTTCCGAGCGTTTATTTTCCACCCTACGCCATTAACTAAACATACTTCAGGTACATAAAGCACTCGGTCCTTGGTCAACGTTAGTTCACTCTGTTTCTCAACATGAAGTTACATATTGCTCTCTCCTTGGTTTCCCTCTGCTCTGCTTTGAGTCTTCCTTCCTTCTTCTCTTCGTCTTCTTCCTCGACGACGCAGTCTACCCCTTATAATATGGCGCAGAACGACTATAATCGACAGGATGGGCAGTGGTAAGCCATTTTTACTGATTAGCAGGAGTAGTTGAGCTTATTGAAGCAATGAAGACCGGATAAATGGGAAACCTTGCAGGATCTGGGTGCCTAACTCCGCCTTGAGAGATATTGTGAGCACAAATGGATACAACTCTGGTTCTTCTTCTTCCAACAACGGATACAGTAGTAACGGCTACAATAGCAACGGTTATAACAGCAATGGCTACAACTCTGCCTACAATTCCAATGGCTACAATAACAGAATGACAACCAGTACTTATTCCAGTATTTTCGGCTAATTTGTTTATTTTTTCTGTAAAAATTTGAAAATCAACAAGATGTGTTCATAGAAGAGGTCCTTCCAATTTATTGGAAGGAATTATAATTCCTGTTGTTGTTTTCGGTCGATTGCACAAGTTGATGACCATATTGTCAATGGCTATATGATTGAGCCAAGTAGTGGAGAGACAGAGAAACTTGAGCCAAAGGGCAGGATACCTTTTCAGAGACGTAAATACTAGTGACGAAGTCGATGATAAAAAGGAGATCTTGGACTGATGTCTGGATTAAGAGCCTCATATTTCTTCTCGATGCACTGGTCTGAGCAGGGCTCTCTATGGAACTGGCGCCGATGAAAACACGCTAAAAATATGTTCTTTACTTTTCTGTTATTATTGAACAGTAACGAAGTCAGAAGACGAAGGCAACAGCAAGATTGCAAGTGGGGCGTCGATACCGAATAGTGATACACAGAGTAGAGCTCAGACACCGGAAAGTGGCAAAGACGCTTCGACACTGGAGAATGGAATAGAAACACTCCGGGCTGGAGGAGTACAGCCGGAAACACCGGCGGCTAAGAATAGCCGGCAGAGGTTACCCTGGAGGAAAAGGACAAAGTGCCTAAAGAGGGTGTGACGAATGAGGGGCAGAAGGATAAAACGAAGTCACAAGATCAAAAATGATCAAAGGGAGTGACGAAGTCGGGAGAAGGAGCTGCTGCTAAGGGAGTGACGAAGTCGGGAGAAGGAGCAGCTGCTCTGACTAAAGCACAGGTTAGAGAGAGATTTATTGACCACAAATCAGGATGAGCTGCTTATTGAGCCACCAATCCCAGAAACTTTTCATTTACCTGATGAAAGTTTTGTAATTTTTAGGTGAAGCGAGTAGGTCAAACAGTGCCTTCACTTGAACAGCCCACGGTATTCGAACAAACGGAACCACTGGCACCGCCGGCTCAAGCACCGCTGCCAGAAGCATCAAACCCTGGAGCACAAGAGTCACGTAAACGGACGGGTTCTACCTATGCTGATGGAAATTAACCCCTCTCCAATCCAAGTGATCTGATAGCTTTTTAGGCAATAAAACCGGTTGAGGGAGTGGGATTTGGACTATTTATTAATGTTTTTCGTATTTTAATTATCAATTCGTGATGGAATTTATCTCCTTTTAGGTAGGATTGACGCTCTTCTTCCAGTTAGGTTTCGTCCATGGGGCCGGTTCACTGTCAGCCAAGAAGATGAAAGGCAGATTACATGCAGCCATGAGAATAGCCAGCCAGAAGAACAACCGGGACCATTGCTCATTTGTCTCGTCTGGAACGACAATAGCCACAAGGACTGGTATTGTCAGGGTGACAATATTGGAATTCATGGAGAGGATAGCCATCACGTAGGGGACAAACTGCTGCGCTACCTGAAAGCGCCGTTTAGAGGATTGTTCGAGATTGGAAACCCCGTGTATAGGTCCCGAAGCGAAGAAGTTCCTTTGTTAAATTTACTTTGAGACCGTCACAAACTTTCAAAAGAACTTACCAATTGAGCGCACTTGATGCTTCCAACAATATTCAATCCACTGGCTACGATAGCTCCTGTATAAGCTATTTGAGCTACAGTAGGTGATGATGTCTAAACGTTTTCATAATTGAGGGAACAAGAACTTACAAATGACAATGTTAGGAAACAAATAACCATGAGGTATTGGGTAGCGACGGCGAAAATTAGAATCCTTGTTTTTTCTGATAAGAAATTCGATTTGTCATAGAGTGGACCAGCTATGAATTTAGTTCCAGAGGCCAGTATATAGGGGAGAGCAGTAACCAGGCCGGTGGAACGGACATCAAGACCCAGGGCCTGGAACATGAAGAATCAATTGATTGATTTGTTTAGAAACGGAAACCCTCACCTTGTTCAAATAACTGGGGCCGTAATAAAGGAGTACAGTATATCCGAACACCATTCCAATGCAAGTTAAAAACACCCCAATAATGGCCGGATGAAAGGTTACAGCCAAATACGGAATGGGCTGCTTTCCTGTCCGGATTTCTGGCTTATCCTGGGTAATGGTAGACAGTTCTTTCTGGCTGACATGTCTGGAAAACGTATGGGTTAGGTTCAAACATCCGAGTTCTGCTAGACTCACCGGTGCTTACTAGGACTGTTTTGAAAGAACCAGTAAAATACGAGGTAGAGGATTATGGTTATCAGTCCCTGTCCATAATACAACAGACGCCAATTGTTTGTCTCGCAGAGGAAACCAGCAACGGGCATTGTGAAAACGGGTGAAAGCTGGGAAAATCTAATTTTATGAGCTATATAACCCGCTCTACCTGCGTATAAGCCGAAAGGAAGGCCAGGTAAGTTCCCCTTTGGTGGTCAGCAGACCAAGTACCGGCAATTGCTCCCACGGAGGAGAATAAAGAGCCTAGTGGCAGTCCTTGGACTATTCGACAGATAAAAACAAAGAAGAAGCTTGTTTCAGCAGCTATGGGGAAGAGAAGGGTAGCAATTCCACTGCACATACCATACATGGTCATGGTCTTTCTGAAAGGGTCCTTTATTTTGGTGAAATTGTCAACTTTATTGAGTTCTAGGTCTTCGAGTGAAGCCGTTTCTTTTCTACAGCCCAGGTTTAGTTCCCCTCCCATACAGTCTTCTAATATGGACAGGCAAGTATGCCGGCATGTTGTTTAACTCCTGCCAGCCCAGCGCTTTGATACCGCTTCGCAAAAGGCAATTTACGGGAAACTAGAAGTTAAAATAAAATCTGTGAAGTGCGGTGACACCACCATGACAAAAAAAGAGGCCTTACCTCATTCCAATGTATCTCAAAAACGTCATAAACGGAATAGTTCCCATTAGACTGCCAACGGCGACGGCAGAGAACAAAGCATTCCTCTGACTAGGAGAATAGAGCCAATGATCCGTATTATTGTTGGCTAGGTCATCCATACAGATGACAGTCATCGAGTAGGCCAGATTATTACATGTTAGCATCATGAATGAAATGACACAGAGGAAAAGAATAACGAAACGTGTCTTGTTCCCAAATTTGTTAGACTCATCAAGAAGAAAGTGATCTAACATGGTGGCGGTAGAAATTAAAAGAGCACGATGGCCAGCAGCTGGAGTACTTACACTGAATACTGAATCTCTCTTTCACCCCGCCGTATTTAAATAATCTTCGTAAACTGTGACGCCGTTTGGGTGGTTTTTGAAAAAATGTATCGAAACTTGACATGATCACAATGCACAAATCAGTTTGATCACAATGGCAACATGAACATTAAGGGTAAATGTCATCAGGGGAACTTTAAAGCATCCTCTCAAAACAACAGAAGGGCACATCAACCTAGGGATTGTCAGAGGTACAAGAGACTAACAAAAAAACTGTAGAATTACTCGGCTTTTGGTTGGATATTTTTAGTGGGCTTGGAGTCCAGCCCCCAATTCCCCCCAGCCCTGATCCGAATGCCCGTTGTTATTCTCAAAAGACACCTTCCGGATTTTTAAATTAGCCTTTATGAACCCGACGAGGCGACGGTATAATTACAGACGAGTCCGTTTTCCCCACTGTTTTTGGAGCCGGTTTGGGAAACTTATTCACCTCCACGAGAGAATGTCAACTTGTCACTCGCCAGATTCGATTAATTTATAATGTTTTATTTGTTATTGGCGTTGCAAAGCAACCTGCGACAGTACTTTGGGTGTCATCTTCGAAAAACGCCTGGTTATCCAATTGTAATAGGAAGGATTGCTGACAAGCAGTACTGTAGCGCTAACAGATCCATATGCTCCTGAGAAAATAATGAACAGGTCAGCTACCCCTGAAAATTGTTCTCACACCCTATCGTAGTACAGGTATCTACTCACAAATGTATCCGAACAACTCATATGAATAGATATAAAAGAGACCCAATGCTGGTATACAGACAAGAAACATCGGAATTCCAGCATGAAATAGCAGTTGCCGAAGAAAACGCCGTTGAAGATCTTTTAATTTGGTCGACATTATTTTAATATTGATAGCCCGATAGCTTTGTGTTATGAGAAAAGGTATAATTACAATGAAGCTGACGCAAAGCAGGCCCACGGGTATAACCATGTATACTGTAGATTCCAATCGCAACATGGTATAAACTCCCGGTATAGAAATCAGTTTTAATGTGAGGCATGTGTATTCCTGAATCAAAAAGATAACGATGTGTGGATTTGTTGCACGCGTCTGTCAGTTTGGCTGTCAATGCCCGACGTTTTTTGACGCCACCGGCAGGCAACATATCTCTAACCCAGCTTACCTGAACATATCCTAGCAAGGTGTTGTTATTACAAGGAGTGAAGATAATAGCAGTCGGGCATATTAACGCACCACAATAAACTATCACAAAATATACAATATATGGTAGAGAAAATAGTTTTTTGGCTCTTGAAGTGGCTGTATAACGAAAATGAAACAGATGAACAACGCCGATCATTTTAAATTCAACTAATAACATTAGTATACAGGCTATCACATTAGAAGGTAGATAATTTAAGATGCCATTAATATGAGCTAGAGCAAGAGGGCTAAGTATCCTCGGCTTCGCTCCGAAAGTAAGCTAGAAAGGGACTTTATTTAGAAAACGATGGCGGGTTACCATGATATCGCTAGCAAAGGAAAGAAGCTGCTGATACAGTAGGAACCAGCGATAGGTTTTCATATGTTTCGTAGATTTCCAAATTATGCAGTAGATTATAAATGGATTGAGAATGAGGCTAAATACAGTACAAATGTTGAAAATGACATCCACAGTGGAATTATCTAAATGGATCGGCGGGCATGCAATCATTTGTAACCAATGAGCACGAGGAGGTAACGCGACTGAATAATTCGGAGGACCCAGGTGTTTTTTTACTAATAAAGACCAGAGCAATTAAGGAGAGCTTGTGTTCTTTTCTCTCATTCTTTTGAGTGTGCATTACGCTGAATAAAAATGTCTTATGGGGATTGTGATAAAATACTTTCGATTCCGTTTTCCCCGCTGTCTTTTAGAGATCATGACAATTTACACTTTTATTTCCATGCGAGGGAAACCTCTTGCCCCTTGTCCCCCGAAAAGGTGGTAGGTGGGTACTCTGCCAGGTGGCTAAGTCGACGGGGGAGAGGGAATCCGCATCCATAACTGCTGATTTGATTGCTACTACTGTTGGTAGAAGTCGACCAGGTAGGTTTTGGAATCCATTGGAGCGTACGGTATCACGATGGTCCAGTCCGGCTAGAGACTCGGGCGTTTGCTCTTTGTCAAGACTGAAGGACTGCGGATTAGCAGGATTAAATGCGAAAATGTTCGCTTCTGTTGAACTATATCAACAAATGTCGCTTTTTATTTTAAAAATACACGATAGAAGCTCTGCAGAGCACTACAAAAGTCGGGAAATCAGGTAAAAGCTTGCCACTGTGTTCCAGAAAAGTTCATTTCGTTTCAGCCGCCCCATCGGCACCACAAAACTAAAGAAATGCGGGGTTTCTTCGCACCACAAAAGAGAAGAAATGCAGTGAACCACTGAAACTATATCTCGCGTTTTTCTGATATGACGTTATGGTCAGGTGGACCGATAAATGAAAGACACCAAATAGGGATTGTGGGGGACGGTAGCAGACCCTGTAAAATGATAAACCAGCCGTTTCGACCCCCCTGCGGGGGGTCTTCGGCTGGACGTTGGCTGCGCCAACTGTGGTTTTACCTCGCGCTTGGATGCCCCGTCCGCTCTTTCCCTTCTCCCCGTCCAGTCCATTCCCCTCCTCCCGTCTGGTCCTTTCCCCTTCTCCCTGTCTAGTCCCGTCCGCTCTTCCCCTTCTCCCCGTCCAGTCCATTCCCCTCCTCCCGTCTGGTCCTTTCCCCTTCTCCCTGTCTAGTCCCGTCCGCTCTTCCCCTTCTCCCCGTCCAGTCCATTCCCCTCCTCCCGTCTGGTCCTTTCCCCTTCTCCCTGTCTAGTCCCGTCCGCTCTTCCCCCTCCCCCGTCCAGTCAGTCTCCTCCGCTTTCCCCCTCTCCCCGTCCCTCCCTTTGTTTCACTCTCGTAGTCCCTTGCCCGCTTCCTCTCCTCCTCTTCCCGAACAGTCCGTTCTACCGAGTTCCTCTCTCCCCTTCCTTGCTTCTTCTCTCCCTCCCGCTCTCTTCACTTCCCCCGTCTATCTATCTCTGCTGTCGGCCCCATTCCCTCAACCTCGCCGTCCCTCTCTTGATGTTTCCGATCTTACCGATCCCCCCGCGTCCGTTCTGCTCGGTTGCACGTTTACCATGGAACGTATTGACGTGGGAGACGAAGTAATCATGCCACTGTGTTGAATTTTGAGAGGGATTAAACCGTTTTATTTGATGAACTTGGCTTTGAAGATATTGAAACCCGTTAGAGATATTGTAATGCACCCAGGCAAAGAAAAGAAGACACCAAATGTCTAGTCGAGGTTTAAATTTTGAGGACGACTTTTGAGGTAGTGAATAGTTGCCTTTTGCAGTGCGGTTTTCTACAAATAAAGATAGTTCTGTTAATGAAGAGCCACCTTGAAAAACGGGCTGAGAATAAACTGTCGATAAGGCTTGTACGTAAGAACATAGGAGGATATGGCCATAGGAAACGCTGAGAAGCCAAGAATTAATAGAACATTCAGTATATCTGCTCTAAAGGATTTTGTCACAACAAGGACAGCCAACCAGGGAACAATGATGCCCGCAGCGGGTATGAAAACGGCACTCTGATCAAAGCTGTAGATCAATTTTCTGTGGAATTACCATTGTAGTAAGCGACCAGAGGATCTGCCTCTGTTGCGCCTTATATTTCATCGAACCAATTATTCCAACTTTGCTGGTGAGCTTCCAAATGACACCAGCACTAATTAACACCATCACTACTGCGAGAAAGCACAAAAACAACACAGTATAGGTAAAGATAATTGCGAATGGATTCGAACCATCAAGTCGTCCAGCTATAACTTCGTCCGACAGAAAATCTTCGAAATAAACAGCAGTTGTCTGGAGCAGGAATTGTTTCAATTTGTGTTGATCCTCAAAATCTATGATCATGTACAGTCCAGGTAGGGGAAGGGTGTGAACTATCCCGTAGAAGATAGTATACACTGAATAACGAAGAGCTTTAGAGTTGAGGATATGTTCTCGAGGAAGAATTGCATCCATTCGGTAATAAAACACGGGAACCATAGTGGTGGCAACAACTAAAAAAGGATAGCATTATTGGAGGGAAAATACTCACTTATAATGAGATTAGTATCAATGGCGAGCTGGACGACTGTAGGAATACCGAGAGTTGAATACATCCCGTCACATTTAAGCGCCATATACGGGAGATAGAAGATAACAATGGAAAAGAAGGAAAGATGTATGACAGCCAAAATACCTCTATAAATTTGTATGTGTTGTGTATATTTTTTTAAAGGAACCGCTTCACATAGATTATTTCCAAAGTAAGGATCAGGCACGAGACGGCTGGGCTCCCAAAGAAAGAGTCTGATCGGGGGAAAAGACCGCCCCGGTACGCCCAGGTACTTTTAATATTTAATGAATTATGTCATCATTACTGCTTCTAATATATGCTATAAACAAAAAACTTACACACTAAAATGGAACAAGAGCAATCCGATGAACACTCTTGACAGAAATGGTGGCGACTTGAACGCTATTGTGTAGAGACTAATCCCAGTTACGATTGTATTAACCAAGCAAAGAATCTATACCGACTTCTATAAATTAAACAAGACAAGCAGATACCTTTAAACCTAAGAAGTATGATGTTGGCTGAGGGTTAAAATAAGGGTTTATGCTGAAAGTAGTGACATTCATTTCATAGAGAAGAAATCAACGCGTCAATAGAGGAGGTTCTGCTAATACAACAGGTGGATTTCTATAGTATTCAATTAGCTTCCATATATCGAAAATCTGGTAGACTACTGGCAGTATAATGGAACAGGTGATAGTTTTGACCACAGCTTACAGGAAAAAGATGATCTATTTAGAAGGAAGATTAGAAATCCTACCCTAATAATAGGCAGATCTCTGTGTGCCTGTCTGTCTGTCTGACGTGGAGGAATAGACCCTGTACATAAACACAAAAAATTATCAACTCTTTTGCTTTAATAAAACACCAGCCGTTTCGACCCCCTGCGGGGGGTCTTCGGCTGGACGTTGGCTGCGCCAACTGTGGTTTTACCTCGCGCTTGGATGCCCCGTCCGCTCTTCCCCTTCTCCCCGTCCAGTCCATTCCCCTCCTCCCGTCTGGTCCTTTCCCCTTCTCCCTGTCTAGTCCCGTCCGCTCTTCCCCTTCTCCCCGTCCAGTCCATTCCCCTCCTCCCGTCTGGTCCTTTCCCCTTCTCCCTGTCTAGTCCCGTCCGCTCTTCCCCCTCCCCCGTCCAGTCAGTCTCCTCCGCTTTCCCCCTCTCCCCGTCCCTCCCTTTGTTTCACTCTCGTAGTCCCTTGCCCGCTTCCTCTCCTCCTCTTCCCGAACAGTCCGTTCTACCGAGTTCCTCTCTCCCCTTCCTTGCTTCTTCTCTCCCTCCCGCTCTCTTCACTTCCCCCGTCTATCTATATCTGCTGTCGACACCATTCCCTCTACCTCACCGTCCCTCCCTTGATGTTTCCGATCTTACCGATCCCACCGCGTCCGTTCTGCTCGGTTGTGATTGATCAAAGGATAATCACTCGTAAGGTGAGCTGTCGTTTGCCTCTTCCTCCATTCTCCCTTTCTCACGTGCTCCTCAATTCCCTTCCCTTCCAGGTATCTTTCATTCCGCGTCCACCCGGCCCGCCCTGCTCTGACCTCGTCAGCGGTGTTATCCTCTTCAACAACTGAAATTATGGCTAAATAGACAAAGTAAACGACGTTACCCAACGGGGGAACCGAACCTTCGACCCCTCGATAAAAAAAGGAAAAATAAAAAAAAAAAAGCAAAAAATATTGCTAGAAGGAGAATCCGAACCATCGCCCTGCGGGTTGGGGTCCCCCGCGAATGAGTCCCGCAACGAAAAATACTTCAAGAACTTTTACTAAGTGTCCAGGACCTCAAAACAAAAAAGCAAAAAAATTTGACGGCGGCGATCGAACCCACGACCTCTCCGGCCGCGCGCCCGTCCTCTTAGCCACTACACCATAAAATTTCGACATGTCAAGTCACAAACGGACACCGTAGCGCTTTAATATATAGGATACAGATACGCTCATCCATATGATAATTGTCAGACGATTGCCAGAAGAAACGCGAGATTTAGTTTCAGTGGTTCACTGCATTTCTTCTCTTTTGTGGTGCGAAGAAACCCCGCATTTCTTTAGTTTTGTGGTGCCGATGGGGCGGCTGAAACTAAATGAACTTTTCCGGAACACAGTGGCAAGCTTTTACCTGATTCTTTCCTTTCTGGCAGGTAAACAGGCTGAACGAGACTGCCGTCGATGGACCACTATCGCGGGTGGGTGTCATGGTTGTATTTCAACGCTTGAAAATGATTTTTAATCTACTTCATATTATCACTTCTGGACGCATCTCATCGAAAGAAATCGATTTGTATTGAAAAATAAAATTTTTGGAGGCCGTTTCACCGGCGCGCACTGCGCCATTTGGTACGGCGCGCTTTGGCGCGTCATAACTCGCGAAAGAGCACGGTGACCCCCAAATTTTATTGCCGAAGCTTGCTTTAAGCTTCCCTAATTAAAAGAGAACTCTTCTTTTCATTAGGCATTTGTTTGCTTTCTGAATGAGATCAAAGAGATAGAAAAGGATAGGAATGAGATTTCAGTCGGATTACAACTTCCCGGCAGTGTTACCTTGAAGTAAATTCTATTTATACACAAGAAAATACAATAAAATGCAATAAATATGTTGAAATAACACAAGATATGCAAAAGTGTGACTTTATATCGAATTTCATTTTGGGGTGTGACTTTACCCCGAATCCATTTTCGGGGTAAAGTATCTCCCCCCAGTACCGGCAATTGCTCCCATGGAGGAGAATAAAGACTTGTCCTGTACTTTCTGCAAATTTTCCATAGAAAACTTTAACAACATCTATCGCTTGGACTCAATAGCTTCCCCTCGCCTATCGCTCCTTATCATTGGCTCTGTTCCCCTCTCCCTCAGATCCAGATCCATTCCCTCTCAAGGATCTCCCTCTATCCCTCTCGATTGGATCATTAACTTAATATGCATCAGGTTTTAGATGTCATCTCCCGTTATATAGGGCTTTCTGCATAACAGAGAACGAGCGATGCATTGTCCTCTCCTCGTTGCTTTCGCTTTCATTATCGGGCAAGCCCTCTGTGAGAGTGTCCACTGGCGTAAGTTTTCTTCTCCAATCCCACAAAAATTTCGGTGATTTTAGAATGGCGTGTGTTGAACTGTAAAGGAGATCAGAAGGGAGGTGCTACACAGTGTGAAATTTCCATGAAGGAATCAGAAAAGGATGGAACTCCACGAATCGCGCCCATTAATCCATGCGTAGAGGTAAACGTTTGTTTATGACCTTTCATGTTTTTATCAACCGAAAACAGAGAAAAGAGTTTTTTTTTCAGGATTCCAAGACAGGAAAGCCGAGATCTTACTGTAATGTTCTGTGCCCTGGAGCGGATACCGTCTACCTGATCAAGAGATCCCCAGGGAATCATCGATCCTGCTTCGGGCACATTTCCTACAAAATTGAGAAGCGGAATGGAGACTATTATCTCTGGAGAGATGGAAAGTAAGTGGTACCCGCTATTTTGGAGTTAGTTTCCAATTTGGTGGATTAGCCCATTGGATATCATCAAACGTACTGTACGTACTACTCCATAATTTTAGATGCCGTTCTTCTGAGGTCAGCTTCACCATCCGCTGTGAGTTCGCCTTCGGCCGAAAAGAATTTCCCGCTGACCAAGAGGTTTTCACAGCTACGAAAAAACTCCTCGCAGCATAATTTATTCATTGTCTCGCCCGTTTTGCCCCTCGCCAATAAATATTTTGCTCCGCGTACTTGAAAGTTCCAGCACATTTATTGAAGACGTTCCCTCCTCTTTCCCTCACTCTAATTATTACATTCAAAAGTGATTTCCAAAATGAAGAAGGTACGCGTCGCCAACTCAAAGTCCAATGCGATCAGTGCAGATTAGCTCAGCCGCATCCGCCTGAATACTCTTCAACGGTTAATTTGTGGCTAGCCAAATCTGTCCCTGCTGAATAGAGTCGTCCTTTTTTTGTAAAGTTGGCATAACTTTCTGTTTTCCCCACTAATTTGGAAATCTGAAAAGATTCTCAAATTCAAAGGTCACTTCTGAAGTTCATCATTTGATTCTTGGTTAAATCTTGGTAAACAATGATTAAAGTGGATAACCCGGCAAATTATCTGTCTCGCGCAGATGGAGCCGTTTCCTGACCACATGACTGTACAATCAGCGAGGAATAAACTTTTCAAGTGTGAATACCTCCGCATCTTGCAGTAATATTTTATGGCGTCTTATGGATTTCCTCCTCCATTTTGACGTTTAACTCCCATTGATTGCTGTTTCATCCTCCTTCTATCATTTCACCAAATCTCTGCACTTGTCAACTGTCTCCTCAGTCATCGTCATGCCTGTCCCTTCTTTCCTTGATCGCCCGTTCACCGGTCAAAATTGCAGCAGCCAAATGAATTGTACGGAAGGACGGGAATTTCGTCAGAATGTTGGTCTCCATGTCGTCCTGGGATTTCAATTATCCCTTTCTCTTTTATCGATAGTGGCTAATTTTCTATTGATATGGTTATCTAGACGATACGTATTCTTCCATGATAACTTTAAGGTTTGTTGAGGTTCGGAAAAAGGTAGAAGTCAAGCAAATTTTTGCAGATTCTCGTCATGGCTTCATTAGTTGCTAATATTATCCACTCTTTTGCTAATGCGAGCAATGAGGTATGTTGAGGAGGAAAAGTACAGCGTTTATTGTAAATAACAGAAAAAAGTCTATATTTTTCTTTTGATAAGTGGTGATTAAACGTCAGAAACTTGGGTTACTGTATGTCAAGTTTTTAATATAGGGTTACCATCTATTCAAATTATTCACTGCCTCCAGCGATTGCGATGTAATGGTCTCACAATTCACTTGCCTCCTGTTCCGTTACCCTCCCCTGGTCTGTATCAGCTCCTTTGTCGTAATCCATGGTTGTATGCTGGTGGAAAGGATCGTAGCAGCCAGGAAAAGGGAAAAATACCAGTATATGAGCAAGAAGCTGGGGATTATTATGATCTCCTTGATGGTGAGCATTTCCTCCCTCTTTCTCTTTGAAGAGACAAATTTCAGACTTTATCCTGCCTAACCACATCAGCTTTGAGAATGCAGAGATTTCCGAGGAATTCATTTACAGCAGTGTGTGTAGCAATGACGAAAGAGACATATTTTCCTCTCATTACGGGATGCATGATATTGGCATGTGTTGAAATTATATTTCTAGCCACCTATATTAGTCTGCGATGCGCTAACAAGCGATTATTGAGCAAGTAAGTTTGCTGTTTTAATTTGGGGGGCCATTCGATGTAGATTCAGATGCTGAACACGATACAGAACGAAAAAAATCCGAAAAAAAACACTTCAAAAATATTTTGGACGATTCTTAGGCTCCAGCACCTCAAAATAAAAAAGCAAAAAGAGAAGGCCCGGGTAGGAACCGAAAAGTACAAATGAGTCGTTAGAGATGATAAGACAACTGAAAATCAAATTACACAAAACGGCAATATCTCGTCTTCAGCACGGTCTACACTTTAAACGAGCGCTTCTATCTGAAAGAGAATATCCTGGTCCTCAAGTTGCTTGGCCCCCTATTTATTCTCACCTTCATCATGCTTCTACTCTTTGCACTGTTCAATATGGTCCTATTCGGGGTACTCGAAGCTAAAGTACCGGCTCCAACAGTTTCTCTTCTTCATGGATTCACCTATGTAAGGTTTTCTCCCATTTTCTTAAACAAATATAACTTCAGATTATTCCCTATTATACCTTTGCCTGCCCTCTTCTTATTTGGGTAATTTTGAAGCGGTACGAGAAAGAGACGAGAAGAGCCATCTCTAAGCAGCTGCATATCTCCAAGCAAAATGAGAGGATGATGTACTTTGACACCTATAATAAAATGTGGAGGTGACTTCTTAAAAATATTTCATAACTTCATTCTGTAGACTGTTCATGTGATTACTGTCCACTTCTATCGTACTGTCTCAAGTCTCTCATTGTCTCTACTCAAACATGCCGGGTTCCAGACGAATTCCAACGGAATAATACGAATTTTGTGTCATATTTGACTAAAGAATAAGAATTTGTCGTTTTGAAATTCTTCGAAGTTCGTGGGAGACTAATGACCCTGGAGGAAAATAACAATTCTGCAATAACTTTTCCGGTTTTGCTCCTTGAGAATAATAGTATTGTGGGTTCGTAAAGATTATTTTAAAACCCAGAAGGTATCTTTTGAGAATAACAGCGGAAATTCCCTGATGGTTTCTATTCTTTAAAAGTACGGCTAGTCTGAATTGCACATTTAGAATGCGTTACAATTCGGCAATGCTTGAAAATTCCTCCCGTGCTGCCAAACATACTCAAAAATTCCAGAAGCGCATTTCAAAATGTACAACCCAAAACATATATTCAACACAGAGATGTAAATATAAATAGTCTTTATTTCAATGAGAGTCAAATTGTACAAATTTATGCCATTAGAGAGATTTATCGTTAATATTCGAGTCATCCTCGTACAGGACATCCGATTCCATTACAGAGAAGGTAGATACCGGCATCAGGTGTTCCAGCAAAGAGGTTACCGTTCTGAGAATTCCAGCCAGGATTGACAATTTGCAATGTGGAGTAGAAGGGCGAAGATAGAAAGAACAGCAAAGAGGTAAGGGCTCATTTCTCTGAAAATTGAGTATTTTCAAAGAGAGGTTTGGAAGATAAGAAGGGAGATTCAGAAGAAAGAAACGTTCCTAGATGACCCTGAGAAGATTGGTGAGTCCATAAAACATTTCTCTACTATCGGAAGGTGACAAGGAATTGCCGGGTACGGCCGCCGCCCTCTTGTATTTATACATTTTGGTAAACAATGCATCTTCTTTTACGACCTCGTGTGTTTGTTTTCTTGACCCGTGTGACATTATACAGCAGCATCTAAGTTCGAACCATGAAACTCGTCGTTCTGTCTCTGAATTTAAACTGAAGTCCGTACTTTTTGACGTAACAAGATCGTCCGCGAACTCGTTGCCTTCCCTATGGCTTTGTATCACAAGGGTGAAAATATTTTTCCGTTCAAAATGTGTCACCATCTTTCAATAGTTGCCCTTGAGGTTTGTTCCTTTTCTTTTGAAATTCTTTAAAACATCAAAAAGAGTAAAATGCACTTTATTCAGTTGACTTTCATGGCCTTCTTCTTGCGAATGCGACGCCTCTTGGTGTAGCTGCCTCCACCGACTTGGTAGGTCGCTCCTCCTCCTCCTCCTCCGCGAACAAAGTTACCAGCGTAACCAGGAGCTGGTGGCGGAGCTCCACCGCCTTGTACTGCATTATAACCGGGAGATGGAGGAGGGACTGCCCCTCCCTGTCTCTGATATCCAGGTGCCGTCGGGGTATAGCTTTGGCCACCACCAACAGTAGGAGGAGCGTAACTTCCACCGCCACCTCCACCTCCTTGGACACTTGATGTTCGTGGAGGACAGGGACCTGAAATTAATAGTGTTACAACTCGCTAGCTAAAAAACTTACAGTAGGCTGCGTCGGTTCCAGGTTGTCCGCTTACTCCTGGCGTACCGGGAGGTCCAGGCTGCCCAGGCTGGCCGTTATTTCCCGGTGGTCCCACTGGTCCGGGAGGTCCCGCTGATGAATATCCTTCAGAGCCGGGTTCTCCAGACGCTCCAGGGGCTCCAAGTGGGCCAGGAAGTCCTGTTGGCCCAGGAGGATTGGTGCTTCGAGTTCCTTGAGCTCCTGGCTGTCCGTCACCTCCGGGCGAGCCTGGATTTCCATTCAGACCGGGAGGGCCCAAAGGTCCCGGTAGTCCAGGTGCTCCCGGTTCTCCGTTTGATCCATCAAGTCCAGGATTTCCATCCGGACCAGGCTGGCCAGGTCCTCCATCAAGTCCCGGTGGGCCTGGAGGCCCCATAGGGCATTGGATACAGGCACCGTCGGCTGGCATGCCATGTGCCAGCCCTGGTCTTCCCGGATTGCCCGCCTATTTTTGTAACATTTTGATGATATTGTGATTCTGTACCTGTCCAGGGAGTCCTGCGTCTCCTGGAGCGCCTGCTTGACCCGGCGGTCCTGGAGGTCCTGCTGGACAGTTATCGGCAGCAGGACTACAATTACACTGCTCGCCGAATCCGCCGCCTTCAGGACGCTGGTAAGAGCTCCCTCTTCTCTGTGGATGGCCACGCTTAATTCGGGTAAAAATGCCCAAGGTGGATCGCCGTGGAACCATCATGGCTTTCCAAGATTCATCTGCTAAGCCCTGAAATAGCGGCAGTTTTGAGAGTTATAACGGTTAAACCTTGAATTCCGCCAAATCTGCAATAACATCCTTTTCCAGTTGTCTTATCTCCGTCACCAAATCCCAGATGCAGAATACAGTAGCCGACAGGACGATGCAACACACAATGTAAGATCCACCGATCAAACATTTGTGCAACTGAAACGGCTTTTTTCGTAAAAACTCTGTAGAAACTCCGAGGAAACTGACCATTTGGTCGAAATGAAGCAGCCAACTGCATGGAAATGCGAAGCCGACTTTTATACTCCGAGCTATAAAGGTCCGGACAACTGGTCCAATAGATACCTGGTCACAGTTGGAGGGAGGAAAACAAGTAGGTTTATTAGCATAGTTAGCGGAGGAGAGGGGCGAGGGAAACTGTTTGGAACCGAGGCTGCAAAACTATACAATGTTATTCTCTTTGAATCGGCATATTCTCTTGAATTACGGTGATTTATGTCTTTACTGTGGCTCTGCTCTAAAAGCCTGTGAATGAAACCTCAAAATGCCCATCTTTCTCGAAATTTGTTCTTATTACACCTACAAACCAGGAATTTAGCCGGAATAACAAGAACACTGCTTCTTGATATGCTATGAATCAAATTTCCTCCCTATTGTAGTTCTAAAATGAGCTCCAATGTCGGTAGCCTACAGGTTTTCTGGCTACTCCTGCCTTCTGTCATATGATTCCCCTAAAACCAGTTCTTCCTCTCCCTTCTCACACTTTCTCTATTAACAACCTTATCGACCCACGAACCTGCCGCAATAGACAGAGACACAAATGTCGCAATCAGCAAAACACATACACATTTTCGAGACTTTCTCTCTGTGTCCCCTCCTGGTATCGTCAAAAACCTGCTGACTAGTGACAACTGACAATATTGGACGAGAACACATGTAACCTCCTCTATTCCGGAAAAATGGTTAGTATTATTATATTTTTCAGTTAAAAAATCTTTTAGAATCCAATAGAATGGCATATTCTTGTCATGCTGAATTGGATGGTTGCCGTAACTGTATTGGGGGCCTTTATGTCCATGTACGATTGTTTTGACGACGTTGTCGAGACGCAGGGTATTTGGAAAAGGAAATTGGAAGAATTCGAGGTAACCGAACCATTTTCAAACAAGGAAATCCGTTCATTTGTTCACTTGGGAAGGAAATGGGATGTTCAGCTGATTTTAAACGAAAACTGGGTTTTGGGATTGTTTGTTTAATTTAAACTGACCTACGAAACCATCATCAATCAAATCTGATTCGCTTTTTCCCTTCAGAAAATTTTTATTACAGACATCGAATGAAACGCCGACTGGTTCTTTTTTATTCCAATAATTTATTCTTTCAGAAACTCACGGACAACTCCTTGGCAATAATGAAAGGACAAGACAATTACGTAAAGAATATTGCCCATGTTCCCTTCAATGTGGTACCCGAGAATACTGTCATTCATCAGTGCGGTGGTGAGTCGTTTTTCAATAAATCGTTTGAGGCGAAAGCCTATTTAGCAAATGATAATAACCAGACGATAACGTCGACACCGTCACAGTATTTTGAAAGGCTCCCATTTGAAGCAGAATACAATCTCTCGAGCTTTTTACATATGGTCTATGGGGATATTGTATGGTTATTCTATTCTGATTGTTATGGAAATTTATGAACTATAACAAGATAAATGAGCAATTCAAAGCGTGCCCCGTTCATAGATTGTTTCATCGAAAACTTACCCCTGAAATGAAACCACTGAAACTGAATTGAGATGGCCTTTCGGCTATTTCAGTCATACCTAATATTCTATTCTGCTATCTCATCATCCGAGCAGGTGAAGCTGAAGGTTACAGGTGTCTTGAACCACTATTTTACTTTACCATTCTGAAATGTTTCGCTCCGTATAAGTGTTCTTATTTCTTATTTTTTTCACGCTCATTCGATGCCTGTAGTAAAATTTTGAAAATGGAATCTTTCCGGGGAGATCATTGGATGGCCATACAGAAAATTGACAAGGCTCGGCGAGCAAGATAACGGCGAAGAGAAGTTAATGAAGAAGGTGGCCCCAAGTTCGATCTGGCCGTTTTTTTGTCTGCTTCTTATTACTGTTCTCCTATATTTTAACGGCCGAGAGTCTTCAAATGTTACAAGTCTTTTTTCCTGCGTGTTTCGCTCCGTATTTCACTGAATTTTGCAGATTCTCAATGGTCTACTGTACTTCCCCAGATCCCGTGGAGAGGTAAAAAAGCTTCTCTTGCACAGCTTAGAAGTCTGCCGAAAATAGTTTAAAGTTAGTTCAAATAAGAAGAAGAATAAGAAGAAACAACGAATTCTCAACATCTTTATTGATTAGAAAATTATACGTCGTCATTGGATGATCCGCCACAGGAACAGGCGTCGTCGTGGACAATCTCCGGGTTGTCCTTCTCATAGAGCACATCCATGAAGTGCTCTTCAACGAGGATCTTCATGTAGAATCCATACAGTTCTCCGTTCTTAATCCACATATCATTTGTTGCCAAGCCATTTTTCTGAACACGACGTGCTTGCTATTAGAACCTCCTGTGCTTTTAGCAGTTTGATCATCGTCGCACATTTTTCTGCAGTCCATTTAACCGACTCGATATCAAGAGATCTACATGTAAGGCGATATTTCATCAGAAAATCACGAACTGCGAGTAAACTTTCTTTACCTGAAAACATTTTATAAGAGAATAAGTTTTCTTCACAAACCGACTATGATTTGCCTTGGGCGAATGCCACAGAGCGCTATTTGGTCTTCTAAATAGCTAAAAATGCTTTTACCCAATAGAACTCGTCATTCTCTTTCTTGCGATATAGATTTCATTTAATATGACCGAGTTTCATTTTTGACGAGTACCGGCCGCCTGATTTTGGCCATTTTTCTTCACCCAGCTGTAGCTCGTTTTGTTTATCTCCAATCTACCTGGTTCATCTACCATTTAGCTGGGCTTGTAAAGTGCTACTGATGTAGAAGCATAGCTGATAAGTTTTGCAAGAGACGTGGGCCCCCGAGGTGCCGATAGCTTCGCGCCTTTTAGAGAGTTGTAGCTCACTCAAATTGCAAAATTCTTTCGCTGCTGAACATACCACAAAAAACTACACATATAAATTTCATAAAAAGAGTATTCGGAGTGTAAATCATATTCGGCACCCCCACAAACAACGTGGTAGGGTCGTCAATCTTAATGATTTTTCACGTAGAATTAGCCTGTAGGCATTTTGGGTAAAAAATCTGACCAGAAGTATGTTAGCGGCAATACTTATTGCCCGCCCTAATACTTGTTATCGACTGAAAAATTACAGTAATCAGACCCGACAATGCGAGACAAGGCGAATGGGCTGTCTGGGCAAAACGTCAACAAGCAGGTGAAACGCAGGGATCATACATTAACTATTGCCTCACCTGCTCAATTCTGCAATGTTTCTCGCTGCTATTATTTCTTCACCCTTAGCTACGATAGCTGTAGTGGAAGGGCTTTTGGCTACAGTAATAAATGCTGTTCTTCTCTATATTATTTATAAATGCACACCTCCAAAAATGAAAGGTTATCGTCTAATTCTATTGACCATGGCGGTAAGATACTGGAAAGTCTCGTTCAATTAGCAAAAGAGGTCTCGAAGCGACCTTGCGGTTACCTGTCTAACTCTATTACACGAAATATTAGCCTCCTTGCAGGCTTCCCAACTTCTTATTGGACAATGTGCTTTCGGATGCACTCCAGATTATTTGTATCCATTACCAGTCCTTCGAATTAATGGCTATTTTAAATTATTGGGTACCGCATATGGTGGACACCTTTCGGCACCTAATTACTACTGTTTCATCATATAATACTTTCAGCTAATCTTGCTAGTATTCCTCTATACTGTCGGGGGGCTGTGTATAACGGAATGCTCTCTTTTTCGTTATTATACCCTAACTCAGAAGAAGAAATTTCAGCTGAAAACGAGCAGCTATCTTTTGTTCCACGTTTCCATTGGAGTACTTTTCATTTCATTAGGCACATTGATTAGTAAATATTTTCTACAAACCATAGAGGTAATTTTTTTTTGCACGGATTCATTTCTGCCAATATTTGAGAAAGTACGGTACTTACACGTTTCAGGGGCTGAAAGAGTACGCCAAGTCCCACGGTTTCTCACTTGATGGCATTGATCTAAAAAATGATGTACTTGTAGTTGCAAACGTCTCTTCGCCTTATTTTCTACCTATTTGTTTGAATTTATTTAAAGAAATAAGCTAATAATATCCCTTTTCAGTTAGCCTCATGATTCTATTGACTCTATCTATACCAATTATTAACTACCTGCTCAATTTTCTAACCCATCGCTTAATGAAGCAGCACTTCTCCATCGTCCACATGAGTGATGTTCATTATCAACAACAAAAGCGGATGACAATGCTACTTATTGGCCAGGGTTCCCTACCTTTGGTTATACCAGCTCTTGTTGCACTTATTCTGGCACCGTGGTTTCCTGACCTGTTGCACGGCAAACCACCATCAAGATTTGTATGGAATTTTGGTCTTTGTACCGTAGTACCTGTATCCTGTGCTCAGTCCCATTCTCACTATTATTCTTACTAAACCATATTATATGCCGTTTAAAATAATATTGAGAAGAATATCATGTAAACGTGAAGCTTCCGTATCTGTAATAAAGTTTTGAAGCTTTCTTGGGTCTGTTGGAGAGACAGATGACAGGAAGTCCATCCTCTCTGGGGTTTACAAGTTATTCGAGCAACATATTCCACTAGGAATTCTTTAGAATGCACACGCGATGGTTGCTGCAGGATTCACCATTTTTCACCAATCCAAAAAGAACAACAGTGATATTGTGATAATGAAGAAAGAGTCTAAAGGCAAAATTTCGTTTTGAAGACCCACTTGGGCATGATATTGAAGGGCCATCTATTGCAGAGCAGCACTGTGCGGATCATCCGATCCGTATCCAGAAAACCACCGGATTCGGACCGGTTAATACTTTTTTTGAAAGGCTTGCTCCGATCCAGATCCCATCCGAACTGAAAATGCCCGATCCGCACAGCAGCCCTGTAACGGAGAACATAATATACTTTGCTCGTGGGAGGCAGAGATTCTGCCGCAGAGGCGACCTTTCGCTTTGTTCTCACTTTAATCATACACTGTTCTCTTCGCAATTCTCGTTAGATCATACCAGGTGAAACTGGCATTAGATTTCACTATTAGATTTCTGGTACCTTGAGCTCCTTGAGCTATAACTTTATTCCAGCTCTCCAAAATGTTTATTGACGCTATTATTGCATCACCCTTATCCATTTTATTCCAATTGGAAGCATTGTTAGCAGCAATTATAAATGCCGTCCTTCTCTACATTATTTACAAATATACACCCCCGAAAATGAGAGATTATCGCCTAATTCTGTTGACTATGGCGGTAAGAGAAATGTAGGGAGCAGGGTGAAACATTTCTATTCATACAGGCTTCTCAATTTCTGATTGGACTAGGTGGAGTAGGATGCACACCCGAGTATTTGTATCCGCTGCCTGCTCTACGAATCAATGGCTACTTTAAATATTTAGGTGCCTCTGGAGGACAGCTGTCGGTTTGTTCAAGTATTCTCTAGTTAGAATCAATTTTAACTCCAGCTAATTCAATTTGTATTCTTCTATGCCATAGGTAGGGACCGCAAAGTGAAAATTAGATTTCATCGCCACACGTTGATTTTGGTGTCAATCGAAAGAGCTCGTAGTAACTATACATTGTTGAGATATTTGCGATTTTGTGGCGCGCCGCCGAGCTTGGTTTTCTGAAGAAATTTTGGTCGCGGGCTTGACGATCCAGCGACCAAAGTTCGATCCCCGCCAGCGTCAAAAATTTTTGCTTTTTAGATTTTTACATCAAAATGCTCCTCATAATGTGACGAATCGAATGCCGTTAAAATTTCACAAATTGGTTATCAGAATATTCTGAAAAATGCATAAAACCAAAGCGAATTCGCAGCGGTGCGCCGTTACCTGTTGGCTGGCGCGTGAATACCAAACAAAATTTTTACAAGTTTCATACATAAAACAAGCTCGTAACAAATTCGGCGACGGTGGATTTTGCTGATTTTTTACTAGGAATTTGGTAACAACATACTTATTCTATATCATAAAAAAATTAGTGAAATTGGTTGAAATGAAAGTTTAGTAGCTATTTTTCACTACTTCTAAAAATGATCATTTTTATAAATTCATTTTCTCATCAATTCTAATATATTTTCCTATGTTTTATGCTTGTTTTTTTTATAGTAAACAAGCTGAAAAAAATTACCAGATGTAGCAAACATGCTAGTTATTTTAAAAATATTGAATTTGAATACAACTAATCATGCAACTTCAAAGCATTATTTAAATTTTCGGCGACGGTGGATTTTTTTGATTTTTTAAACATAACTTACACATATCTTTTACTATAAAAAGCATTAAAAAAATAGCTGGAATCGGCTGGTACTAAAAAGTTATAAGGGAAAAACTATTTTATGATGGGTTTTGTCATAGATAGAGCATATATTATGGAAAACTGTTGTTGTAGTTAAATGCTACGCCAAATTTTATTTTTTTTTTGCGTTTGCGGTCCCTAGCCATAGGTGGAATGTGTATAACCGAATGCTCTCTCTTCCGTTATTATACTATAGCTCATAAGAAGTATCACTTGACGACAAGCTACTATCTTCTATTTCATTTCATGTTCACCATAGTTATCATCTCATTGGGCATGTTTATGAGCAGATATTTTTTAATGACCAAAGAGGTAATGTTTTCACAAGAACGCCCCCTTTCAAACGGCGTTTTATTAGAGATTTCGTTCAAAAAAAAGGAATTGCTCATTTCAGGGTCTTATAGAGTATGCAAAATTGCATGGCTATTCACTTGGTCCAATAGATCTCGAGAATGACGTCCTTACAATATTAAACATATCTTCGCCATACTGCCTTCCAATCTGTTCGCTTTTGCCTCGAAAATAATCACAAATTCCCTTTTCAGTTGTCATCATGATTAGCTTGATCATCATTATTCCGATTCTTAATTACCTACTCAATTTCCGGACTCATCAATATATGAAACGTTATTTTAATGTTGCTCACTTCAGCAGAATTCATTATCACCAGCAGAGGAGAATGACAATGTTACTTATTGGACAGGGATCTCTTCCCTTGGTGATACCTGTGCTGATTGCACTTATTCTAGCACCGAGTGTTCCTGATATGATCAATGGAAAGCCACCGTCAAAATTTATATTTGAGATCGGTCTTTGTACCGTCGTATTATATCCTGTGCTTAGTCCTATCCTTACAATTGTCCTTACAAAACCGTATTATGCGCCTTTTAGATTACTTTTGAGAAGAATCACCTCGAAACATGAATTATCAGTATCGGTAACAAAATTTTGAGTCTCATGGAATAAAAAGGAAATGGCAGTTTATTAGTAGAGTAGTTAAATACTGTAATAACTTCACCAGCCATGCTTCTTCAACAAGCCGTTTCCACGAGCATCGCCGTCGTAGATTCCATCTCCACGAAGGTACCAGTTACGGGAACGGTCCTTTCCATTGTAAACGTCCCAGTGCTTCGATTTTCTATAAAAATCTGGGTTACAGATCAAATCGGAGTAACCCACCCGTTGTTTGTGGTAACATCGCACCAGAAGAGGGTTCTTCCGAAGACATGGGGCTCTAAAGTTTCTCATTTGAGGAAAGGAGAGCCTGCGGTGCTTACTAAATGTCCAAGCAAAGTCGTGACCATCTCGGAGTACTTTTGTACCTATTCTATCGTTCTTCGAGGCGCAATTAGCAGTTACGACGACGTCTCGGCCCATTGTGTTGATTATGCGAACATACCGGTTGGAATGTTTTGCTGAAAGAAAGATTTTTATGTCAGTTGGCGTTGGAACACTAGGATGTAATAGACTTACACGCAGCTGCGTCTATCTTGAGTCCAACGTCGATCAACTCCTCAAAGGCAGTTCTAAAGTTTTGTTTGGATTACGGTGGTGGGGAAGCCAACAGTTGAGCCACGTAGAAGAAGAGAAGGAGGAGAAGTCCGCCGTACGAGTAATTCATCTCTGTAGCTGAAGAACAGCCACCAAAGCCTGTAATTAGCTCCTAAATTGACGGTATTTGTAGTTTTCAAAAAGGGCGGAGCCGGTCAAAAAAAAAGTGATCAGACCGTGGTCAAGCGGGGAGGTGACGACTGTTTGTTTTACGAGAGGGGAAAACATGACGTATCAGCGCTTGGAATTTTCAAGAAAATGAGAGTATTGCGCCTGAAGGAAATCTCTATATTATTCCTTTTCAAGAATTTCAAAGCCGAATGTACGGGTCAAAAAAGAAGGAAAACGGTTGTCAGTCATCACATCAAAATGGGGAAACGCCTATTCTTTTAAAATTGAACCCGCCTATCGTAATTTATTGGACTAATTGCCAAACAAAAGCTTATTTTTTGGACCAAACAGGTTGCCATTCATTTGTGGGGGCGAACACTCTCCCTCACCATGAAAAACTCACCATGGTGATATCACCAACTTTCTCAAACTCTTCAATTTTCTTGCCAAAGGCAGGCTTTAGGCTTAGTAATGCCTATTTACTCGTTTCCGGATGTTTTGCAGGGGGTTCGGGGGGCGGCTGCCCCCCGAGGCTTAGTAAAATGCGCGAAACCATGGTGAGGGAGAGTGTTGGCCATTTGCGGGTTACATTTCTAGGACGGGGCACTCACTCCCGCCGACAATCTCTACAGTTTGTTTAACCAGCTGTGGGCCTCCGTTCGTCTGACCCGTAGCTATTTTTACAAGTCAGCGACCAGGCCCTTTGTTATATTGACCGACTAGGGAAAATACTACCACCAGGCCGCCACTCTTTACAAAAATTCGTCATCACCAAATAATGAGTAGATTCCTTTAACAACCACCGCCCACGTCGGCTCGCGACCTTTTTCGCGATCCGCCTGCTTCGTACACTATAAATACGGTCGCTGTTTTACCGTTACCATCTTCCAGTTCAGGCTTTCTACAGTCTAGTGAAGCCCAGCCTCGTCTACAGTAAGAATGCTCTTCACCAAGCTGGTCATCGGGATTCTGCTCCTCGCTTCAGCCGCCAATGCAATGTACTTTTTCTACTGTATTTTCCATATAACTACTATTTTCAGTATCCCTGCTGTACTGCTAATTGGTGGGAGAGTTCTTGGTGAAGCTTTGAAGAAAATGAACAGCGAAAAACATGTCAAGGTAACTTTCTCCTCTTATCCTATCATAATCCTACCCTAATAATAGGCAGATCTCTGTCTGTCTGTTTGTCTGCAAGACCTGTCGTCTATACGGATTTGACGGTCAAAAGCAGACAGTTAGAGAAGCAGAAAGATCCGACCGGTTCGGTTTTATTCGACCGTCCAATCTTTTTCGACTGTCATATTTTTAATCCAAACGCGGCCAAAGGCCGCCGGAGGCATACTAGTTAATGATAAAATAGAGAGCGTTTAGCTTGTCAATACGATGGGGAGAAATGTCATTGTTACGGCTAACTGTGCTTCTGGAGACGACCGAGTTGGAGAATATAAACTGAAGGATGGAGAGGGATTCGCCTGGAAATTCAGTAAGTCTTTATCCCTTAGCTTACAGTATTAAAACTGTTTTAGAGCCCCATTTCTTGGGAAGGACTCTCTTCTGGTGTGACATTACAACGAACACCGGGTATTTGATTCACTTTAAAGGAAGAAATAACAAATTTATAGAAAAAGAAAGCATTGGGACGTCTATAGAGGCCATCAGAACAGCCAAAACTGGTATCTGCGAGGAGACGGCGGCTATACCGGCAAAGAAAACGGAGCCGACATCAGGAAGCAATGGAGTTTCTAATCTGTGGTAATTGTTATAATAAACGTTTTATATTTTTCTGATCTTTTCCCCAGCCGCCAATTCTCCTTCGCGACTCCCCTCCGCCTCTTTTTTTCTCTACAAGTAGACACCAAAAACACTCCCGGAGGCCGTTTTGATCGTTTGTGATTGTGGGACCTTTACGATCATTTTTCGCTTTTGACCATTTTTCGACCAGAGTTTTATTCCCGGCAACGTATTTCCTCGATTTCGGCAACGAGATCATAAATGTGCATTTTTCTCATGATCCTGGAATCCGGATGCATAAATAAATATGCCATCGTAATCAGGATAAAAAGGCGAATTTTTTAAGCACAAGTTGTTTTAGGACCCTGACAGTTCATACAGTAGCCCCGGGTATTTTTAAAAGCTTAAAAGTTTTAAAAAAGGCAGGTAAAAACTTGCAAAGAATGGTCTGTTCTACCTGTTAGAACCCCCATGCGCCTTATTCCATTTCGAAGTCGTATTTCATTTCCACCGTGGCAGCCGGCTGCTTTTCTACTTCCTGCTACTTTTTATAAAATGGCTACTTTCGGAAGCATCTTCAGCTGTCTCTATGCCCTGATGGAATTGTGTCGGTATGGCAACCTCTTATTCCTGTGAGCAGCAATCCTTTATATTTAGAAAGCAGGAAGAAATTGGTTCGAACGCGAAGATATTTACCGTTGATTCCGAACCTGACCAATCTTTGGAAGAGAAAAAATTGGGGGAGATAACAGTTACCGAGAGGAAGAAAATTGGTACTGCTATTAAGAAAGAAAGAAAACCTCGAAGGATAGGGAACCGGATTGTATGGAACGGAGCAGGCCGGGTTACTTACGAGGAAATATTCGAATTTTTTGGAGTAAAGGAAGGAAACGAGGCCCAAGTCGGCACGATGGTTTCCAAGAGTCAGACGGATGTTGGAAATAGCAGTAGAAAAGAGAAGAAGACTCCCTCGATGTGGGATTACAGCCGCCGCTGTCTGCCGAAAGAGTTTGTCGGCTTGGACCGGGGAACATTTCTGATGGAACCAGTAGGAATGAATCTCTGCTTCTTGGAAACTCACGTGCTGATCAAAATCTGCTCAATGGTTGGTCATTTTCAACTTTATTTTCTCTAAAAATTAATTTCCAGCTGTCCGTATTTGATTTTCTGGAATTATCTCTGACTTGCCGATTCCTCCATTGGAGGATGTTTACCTTCTGTAAATGCTATGTTCCGAATATAGTGCAGATGGAAATTATGGACAATAAGTTATACAGCAGTACCGAGTATCATGACATGCCAAAGATGGTTTATTTTCTCGACGATGATCCTTCTAAATATAACGGCCCATTACACGAAGAGAGCAAGCAATTCTACTCCAAAGAGCAAGGTCTCCGTGGATTCTTTGTTCTTCAACCAAATTGCATCAAGAAACCCTTCATTTTCATCAGACTAGAATTAAGTATCGGTGTGGGTTTCTTTTCTCTCTTGGCGTCAATTCATTCAAATTTTCAGCTGGTCTTTTATGAAAAAGCCGACTTAGAAAGATGCCTGTCCTTTGTCCGTCCTCTCCGCCGATATACAACATATCTAAACGTTCTTCTCTATAAATTCCCTTTTATTCCGAATTACGCGAGCGGGAGGAGTGATATTTCATGGTGGATAGCAAAACACGAGCCATTTTTCAACTTTTCAGCTTTTAATGATTTTCTAAAGGTATCGTTTTCATTTAACCGGATGATGTTGATTTGTTTTTAGGATGTGAAGGCAACTGCTCTTAAGACGACATGTGCATTAAATCTCTTAAAGGCAAAAGATTTTATATACTCGAAATGCCCCTATGTACGTGAGGTATGTGACAATCTGCTTCATTTAAGAGTTCCTACTGGGATCAGCCCTACTCCACTCTTCCATAAGTCTTAATTAATTCCACTGGCTGTTTAATGCAATTCTCTTTTCAGATAGAACAGATAATTATTTGTGCATTTTTGGATGAAAATCTCCCATATACTCACGCTCTACAGGATATCGTATTTCTTAATAGTGTTGGGGTATATATAGACCCTACAGATGTCTCCGTGATACGCACTTTGAACGAATTTTTTTATGGTTCAAGGAATTTGGACTTGCATATCTATGCCTTTTTTCATCCAGCTGGGCTGCACAATAGATATACTCTGTATGACAATGACCTCCGACTCTAATCCAAAGTTTTGTTCAGATTGGAATATCTTTTTACCAAATATGATAGTTTCGAAGAATATTACGACAATACTACTAAATCTCATGTTTGGTACGCTACAATAACGACAGAAGAGACCGGACGGAGGCATATTTTGAGAATTTCCAAAGACCCTCGTAATGATTCGCTTGCTTCTGTTTTTATCGCAAGAGAAGAGATATTCTGTGACAACACGAACATGATGTGCCATCGTGTCTGTACCTGCTATGTAGAGAATAAATTAAACAGATATAGAAAAGAGAGACGCGTTGAAAACCGGGTGCGGAGGATTATGCCGGTTGTGGAAAGGGACAGCGAAAATAACGAGGAAGATGATGAACAAGTTCAAGAGATGCAGGGATAAGCAGAGAAAATGGAAATAATCGACAGCCGAGAAGAATGATCAGTTACTAGGAACAAATAAATATTCCGTCACTTTTTTTGTTTTTTTTTTTTTTATTTTGGAGTGGTATGGGTTCAAATGGTAGGCGGCAAGTTATTCCATGCAACCGCTATTAGGCTTTGAGGTTCCGATAGCGACCGATAAAATAAAGGAAAACAGAGACTATATTTAACTAGAGGGGGCTATTCAACTTGTGGTAGTACTGTAGGTCTTCTCCCTTCAGGTTTTGGTGTTTCATTTTCCAGTTGATGCCGAAGGCGGTTATAGTAGTCTTCGGTCTTCGCTTTTTTTTTCTCGGTTTCCAAATGCCGCCCCATTGTATCTACTATACTGACTGTAGGGGTACGGTAATTTCTTCTGAACGCCTGGTGAAGAGATTTTACGTACTTGATTAAACTTACCCTGGTGGCTTTCAAATTTTCCGAGATTGGGAACCGACAGCTGGTACGGCGTGTATTCTCATTTTAGTTGTTCTATTTTGTTGTTGACAATGACAACAAGGACCATTACTGTGCATCTTTTGCTAAATGAATTTTTATCATTACTAAAGCTTGGCAGATCTACCATTTCATCGGGTAGTTCCGAACCCCACGAGATATCAATATTGGGGCGTTCTCCTTGTTCAACTTTTTTATTTGAAAATACTAAATTTTGCTTCATTGCCATATGGCAATCTTCTTTCGGAATACCCATAAGTATCGGCTTGTTTGAATAGAAGAAGGAACAAGGGAGTTGTGCTATTTCAATGGACCAATCTACAGAGGATGAAATGAAAACCCCAGTGAATTCTTCCCTAGGTCCTTCCTCACAATACAGACCCTCGATCGCGGTTACTTCACTTCAACAGTTTACTTTGGTTTCTACTTTCCAAGCCACTAGTTATGTGCAGATTTGACCTTTCCATATTGTTCTTTTCTGAACCATACATGACCTTTTATTTCAGATTTTCATAAGCAAAGCAGGTGCACTGGTGTCAGCCATAAATTTCAGATGCTTTAAGCTACCGCCTCACCTTTCTTGTTTTCAGAGATGTTTATTGATTCTATTATTGCATCACCCTTATCAATTGTATTCCAATTGGAAACATTATTAGCAACTATTATTAATGCTGCCCTCATCTACATTGTCTACAAATATACGCCTTTAAAGATGAAAGATTATCGTCTAATTTTAATAATTATGGCGGTAGGCTACATCTTAAATGAACGCGTCATGAATCAAAGGTTTGCCAACTTCTTATTGGACAGTATGGACCTGGCTGCGCTCCTGAGTATTTGTATCCGTTGCCGGTAGTTCGGGTTAATGGTTATTTCAAATTTGGTGGAAGTTATGGTGGAGCTTTTTCGGTATATTACTTACAGTTTTGGTATAATATTGGCCATTTGTTTAGCTGATTCAACTTGTCTATTTTTATGCAAGCAGTGGTTTTTCTGTGCTTGGATGGTCATTATTTCGCTATTACACCCTAACCCATCAGAAATTTCACTTGAAGACCCGTTACTATGTGCTGTTTCACATTATTGTTGGATTTGTTGTTATCTCATTAGGAATGTTTATTAGCCAATATTTTCTACAAAGCAAAGATGTCTGGATACCGAGAGAAATTCTAGTAATTCGAGGGTTTAGGAATTTCTAGTGTATACGAAATCCCGCGGATATTCTGTTAACGAAATTGATTTTGAGAACGACGTGCTTGCTATACTCAACGTTGACTCGCCATATTGCGTACCAATTTGTTTGTTTTTTAAATTAATAACCTACCTTTTTTTCAGTTCTCTTCGCCACCTCCGTAATAATATCAGTTGCTATTTTGAACAACTTATTCAATCTATTAACCCATCGACATATGAGACGTTATTTCTCGATTGTTCAAATGAGCAAGGTCCAATATAAGCAACAAAAGAGAATGACAGCTCTATTAGTCGGCCAAGGTTCTTTACCTCTCCTGATTCCAGCAATTATGGCATGCATTTTATCGACAAGCATCTCTGGGATGATGCATGGACAACCGCCTTCGACGCTGGTGTGGGACTTGACACTTTGCACTGTTATGTTGTATCCCGTACTTAGCCCTATTCTTACTGTAGCCCTTACCAAACCCTATTACACCCCGTTAACAAATATTTTGAGAATAATAGCTTTCAAACGGGAGGCGTCTCTGTCGATAATAAAATTTTGATCCGGAGGATATTCTTTACACAGACTCCAATTCAATTAAAAAAGCGCTGGAATGTATACTGAGATCACCAAGGCAGACAAAACTGGTGAGCGCTGCTATATGGACCGAAGATCAGAAAGCAATGAGGTGTCTGATCAGTAATAGTCGTTCTCGACTAGACTTGACTAACTAAACTTTTATAAAGGCAAGAGAAGGCCACAAAAACTCATATCACTTCCGCGAGCTCGTTTCCTAGATTCGCATTACACGTTTGACAAATAAGTTAGTCTCGATGCAACGAAAAAAACTAGAATTAGGCAGCAATTTGTTCCCCGTTCATTAATATGATTGGCGCGATGTTTTCTAACAGATTGCACAAAAGGATTATAATCGGTTTTCAATTTCAGTTCAAAACAGACGAGGTTTCCTGTTGACTAAGTATACCTTGATAGTAATTTCAAAAAACACCTGCACACTTTGAATTATTCAGCCGCTTGGTCGGCTCACTCTCAGAGTTTCATTGCTCACAAATGACCACATGCCCGCCAATTGTTTTACAATACCCTATAGTAGATGTCATCTTTACTGTCTGCACTGTATTTAGCCTCATTCTCAATCCATTTATAATCTACTGCATAATTTGGAAATCTACAAAACATATGAAAACCTATCGCTGGTTTCTACTGTATCAGCAGCTTCTTTCCTTTGCTAGCGATATCATGGTAGCCCGCCATTGTTTTCTAAATAAAGTCCCTTTCTAGCTTACTTTCGGAGCGAAACCGAGGATACTTAACCCTATTGCTCTAGCTCATATTAATGGCATCTTAAATTATCTACCTTCTAATATGATAGCCTGTATACTAATGTTATTAGTTGAATTTAAAATGATCGGCGTTGTTCATCTGTTTCATTTTCGTTATACAGCAACCTCAAGAACCAAAAAACTATTTTCTCTACCATATATTGTATATTTTGTGATAGTTTATTGTGGTGCGTTAATATGCCCGACTGCTATTATCTTCACGCCTTGCAATAAGGATGTTCTCCTCGGTTATCATAAGGTAAGGTGGATTGCAGCGGGACCAGTGGCAGCCAGACTGCCAGATGGGCGGGTATATGGGCAAAGCGGGCCAACACTACTAGTTACCAGGTAACTGCCCGACCTGGTTACCAGATGAGGTACCTGGTGAGGTTACCATCCCGACCGGTAACCTATTGAAATTAGTTACCAGGTTACCGGTCGGGGTTACCAAATCTAGAAAAAGTTACCAAATCTAAAAATAGCAATTTCTTTGATTTTGATGACAACTCACCTTGTTTGTACTCTTTTTTGGTCGTGCATATCACTTTTTTACATAATTTTTACTAGTAAAAATATCTAGAGATCACAGGGAATCCGAGGCAGTTATTTATATCTCATGAGGTGTATTGCATCAAAAGTTATAAGAACAAATATAGCAAAAGTGAATTTTTTCAATTGCAAAAAATCAAACGTGGCACATATCTAGTACTAACTTATACGCCGCCGTTACTCTTTGATGAATATTATTTCATGTATCTCTTTTTATTTCCACTTTGATATATATGTTTCTATATCAGAAAAATACGGGGAAAAAGATAGGACAGGTTAGAACGCTTGAGATGCAGCTCAACATGAGAAATATTCATAAAATGATTAATTTACCTTGCTCTCGTTATTATTGTATCAAATCAATTCACGTAATGTTTTTTATATGATTTTTGTTGATTTTTACACTAAACATAGCCTAAACCTATTTTAGAAAGCAAGTACGGCTCATAGTAATATAAATTGAGTGAAAGCGGATTGTAATTTATTCCCATCATCATTTTTCTTTATAAAAACGTTATTTCTTTTATAATTGTGTATATGCTTAGTGTTCCCGTATCAGAAAAAATCAGGGAACAATACTAGATAGGTTAGATGTCACAGTAACAAATACTAATTCAGAAATAGTCAGGAATCAATTTTAGAATTTCGCTGAGTAATCCTTTGATGCTCTCCTTATTTATATCCTTCTAACTAATTGTATATGCACCCATAATGATGTATTAGGTAATATTTGTGTAGAATAATGCCTGAAAAAGCTAAAAAATAAAAGCAAAAATGTGAAAATGCAATAGATTCGAACCTTACTAATTAGATTTCTACTCGAGCATCAATCCATTGAGCTGCGTATACGCTTAGGATTTTTAGAAAATAGATAATCAATTTTTTTTATTTGCGCACAACTTTTAGCCTTCTTTCTTCTATTGCCACGAAATGTACTGTTATATTTACTTATATTCATATGTTTCTCGATCAAAAAAGTTGTGGGGAAGAAGGCTGCGTAGGTTAGAATGCCTGGAATGAAGGAAAACAGGAGATATACTCATAAAACCGTTTCAGTTCTGTACGCATAACTTATCTTGTCTCAAATCAAATTGGTAACTGGTTACTGGTAACTAGTAGTGTTCGCCGGCAAAGCGCCTGCTTTTGGGCGTAAACGGGCGTTTGTGTCCGTATCTCGGGTACTTCCTAGCCAATTTCAAAAATTCAAAGACCACCTTGGAGAACACGTCAAGGCGATTGTAACGAGCCCAGTCACAGCTGAAACGGACCGATAACGAATCTGTAGCGCGTCGAGCGTCGGACGGTTACCGTGGAGACTTTTTAAAAATGAATCTTTATCTTTTCATTTCAGAAATACACATGCGTCACGATGGAATTGATCTCCGTACCTGGAGTCTACGCCATGTCACGAATAGAGGCTTTGGTATATGTGGTTATACCCGTGGGGCTGCTTAGCGCCTTCTTCACTGTAGCACTACTTTTTCTCATAATACAAAGCTACCGATCTATCAATGCTAAAATAATGTCGGCAAAGCTAAAAGATCTTCAACGGCGTTTTCTTCGGCAACTGATATTTCAAGCGGGTATTCCAATGTTTCTTGTCTGCATACCGGCTTTTGAACTTATTTATACCTTTTCATATGAGGTATTCGGATACATTTGTAAGTTAAAAGCTATCCTACAATAGATATGAGAAATAATTTTCAGGGGTAGCTGACCTGTTCATTATTTTCTCAGGAGCATATGGATCTGTTAGCGCTACAGTACTGCTTGTCTGCAATGCTTCGTACTATAATTGGATAACCCGGCATTTTTCAATGATGACACCCAAAGTACAATCTTTGTCACGCCAATAACAAATAAAACATCCAAAATTAACCTAGCACGTAATAAACTGGTATTCCTCTTGTGGGGGGTGAATAAGCTTCCCAAGTGATCTCCCGCCCCCATTTCTCTGCTGCCGACGTTTGCCGAATTCAACACGTGTTGCTGCTAATCCGCAGTCCTGCAGTCTTGACAAAGAACAAACGCCCGAGTCTCTAGCCGGACTGGACCATCGTGATACCGTACGCTACAATGGATTTCAAAACCTACCTGGCCGACTTCTACCAACAGTAGTAGCAATCAAATCAGCAGTTATGGATGCGGATTCCCTCTCCCCCGTCGACTTAGCCACCTGGCAGAGTACCCACCTACCACCTTTTCGGGGGACAAGGGGCAAGAGGTTTCCCTCGCATGATACACGTCATGGAAATAAAAGTGTAAATTGTCATGATCTCTAAAAGACAGCGGGGAAAACGGAATCGAAAGTTTTTTATCACAATCCCCATAAGACATTTTTATTCAGCGTAATGCACACTCAAAAGAATGAGAGAAAAGAACACAAGCTCTCCTTAATTGATCTGGTCTTTATTAGTAAAAAACACCTGGGTTCTCAGAAGTATTCAGTCGCGTTACCTCCTCACGCTCGTGCTCACTGGTTACAAATGATTGCATGCCCGCCGATCCATTTAGATAATTCCACTGTGGATGTCATTTTCAACATTTGTACTGTATTTAACCTCATTCTCAATCCATTTATAATCTACTGCATAGTATGGAAATCTACGAAACATATGAAAACCTATCGCTGGTTCTTACTGCATCAACAACTTCTTTCCTTTGCTGGTGACCTCATGGTAACCCGTTTTCATTTTAAAATAACACTTTGTTAGTTAACCTTTGGAACCAAGCCAATGGTAATTATACCGTTGCCTATAGGACACATGAGAGGGATATTAACCTTTCTACCTTCCAATATGATGCTCTCTGTACTCGCCGTGCTAGACATAATTAAAATGATCGCCACTATTCATCTGTTTCATTTCCGTTATACAGCTACCACGACGGCTCAAAAACTCTTCCCATTATCTCATATTGTTTTATTTACAATATTTTATTCTGTTGGATTTATTTGCCCGACATATTTTATGCTCACTCCTAGCGATAGGAATGCTTTGGTGGATTATCACCAGGTAAGGGAAGGCGGGGGAACAGGGGCAGTCCTGTCTATTTAGGAATATGCATGCATCACATTCGAACTAATTTCTGCTCCAGGAATGTATGGATTGCCACGATTTCAAGCTACAATATACGTGGTTATACCTATATTCACTCTTTCTATCGCCTTCATTGTAACAGTGATTGTTTTCGTAACACAAAGCTATCGTGCTATAAATTCCAAAACAATGTCTGTCAAATTAAAAACCCTTCAACGACGCTTCCTTCGCCAGTTGCTGTTTCAAGCCGGAATTCCGATGCTGCTGATCTGCGTGCCTACCATAGGAGTGGCATACGCCTATTGGCATCAGCTGTTTGGATGCATTTGTGAGTGATATAGTCCGTTTTAGTCCGTAAAGGATACGTCACGAGTTCAAATTTCGCGGGGCATCTCCGCTGCGGGACTATGTTGGAAGAAAGCTGGTCCCACAGCGGAGGCGCCTTAACATATCTTTAAATCCCGTGACATATCTGTTAGAAACCAACTCTTGTACAATATAAAATTAGATAATTTTTAGGGGTAGCTGATCTTCTGCTCATTTTTACAGGAGCATATGGATTTATCAGCGCTACGGTACTACTTGTCTGCAATCCTTCCTATTACAATTGGATAACCAAACCTTTTTCGAAAGCCTTGCCTAAACCTAAAATACATTCACTGCCTGTTGTGTATTAACAATATTAAAGGTTGAAAATTACCGAATAAAAAGGTACAGTCATCAAGTTGTTATGTGCCTAGTGTTCGGCCTGTTCCTTACTCTTGTCCTTACCAAACCCTATTATACTTCTTTGAATTCCATACTGGGAATAACGGCCTTTACAAGACGGCAACCTAGTCCTTCTGCATCAATAACAATTTGAAGCACACCTTTTTTTCAACGATTTCTTCCCCCGATACTCTGATTCGCCCCCTATTGACGCCAATCTCCTCCGATGTCCGAAAGGAATACCCCCTGTTGTTATTCAAAAGTCCAACCAATGGGCAGCTGTTCCTTGTTTTGTTGTTTTCATTTTTAGCGTTTATAAGACGCATCACCCTGCGATATCAGCCAAACAACCATGCTCTTCTCTCTTCGCCGTCTATTCGTGTTTCTCCTAATCCTGGCTCTTACCGGAAGCGCTTTAGGCAAGCTATGCAAGACTAATAACGACTGCCCTGTAAGTTTCTCTCTTTTTATTTAGAGGATCAAAAATTCTAGGGAGATGAAGTCTGCGCCCCTGAAACTGACATGGGGATGGAAATCTGGGAGTGCAACACTGCTCCGATGGAAGACAAAGTGATGGCAGCTCAGGATCCTCTCCATGGAAAGCAGCAGTGAGACTTTTTCTCTTGATGACAATTTGTCCATTTTGACCTAATAAAAGCGATTTTTCTCTATAAGACGTCTTTTAAAGCATAATTTATTACAGTAATTAGAGGTAAAAAAGCAAATGTGACCTTGGAATTCCCTGAGATCTCCGAGTTTAATACTGTTTCATCCACCTGAAGACAATAGCCCAAATAATAGCTCCCAGAGCGGCTATGCTCCAATTTATTATCCAGAAAATAGTTGGCCCCGCGTTGGTGAACGTTTCCCTGAACCATCGGCCTACTTGCCGCTTTGAAAACAATCTTACGACACGTATATGGGACCTCCAACATTGACAATGTCGTCCACAAGCACTATCAGGCCTTGCATTAGACTCTAACAAAAGAAACCGTGGACCATTTGAGGGGAAACGAACCTGGTTAGCTTCTCCGACAACTTTGGAATAAATAGAATCTGTGGCAATTGTTCCCGTTGGAAGGGCGAAGCCCGTAGCCACCATGATAACTATCATCCAGAGCCAGACATTTGGCACACTGGTTGTGGGACACCATTTGAATTCAGAGGGATCACAGCCCGTTCTGGAGGTTTCTGGAAAAAATAACAACGTCTAGAAAAGAGGAAGACTCTTCCTTACCGTTGTAGGGAGCTGTTTCTTGACTAATAAATGGGTAAGGATAGGCAATAAGATACATGATGACCGTGAGGAGAAAGGAGATCGCCAGGACTGATCGAGATCGAAGCCTAAACAACGCGGTTATCCTTTATCTGGTTTTCCAATTTGTGCAAAAAGGTATAAATTTACATTTTGGTCAGTGGAGTAGCCATAAAGATAATGGAAGTAATAATTGCCAATATTCCAACAGATCCCATTCCGGCTGACATCCAGGTAACCGTTTCTCTGCTGCTCATTCCCCAAACGGATATACACATCGGAGAAATGACTCTGAAGATATGAATAGGGAAAATTAAAGAAGCAACTTACTGTGTAATGGTACTCAAGACTGTATTGAGAGTCAGTCTCTCGAAAAGCACAATGAAGACAAAGATCCAGGGAACATTCAAGGAGCGGACGGTGTTCCACTTCTCCTTGATGACAGTCCATGAAAATGGTGCTTCAAAATCTTCAAAGAATGCAGAAAATAGTCGTAACAATTGTAAGCTTACTCTTCTTTTGTTTTTCCATTTCCGGTAGGCCGAAAATGATCAAAGGCACTGTTAGGACGTTCAATAGTGTAGCTACCCAAATAGGAGCAGAGAAAAGGTTGAAATAAATTCCATGAACCACTTTCAGCCCAGGATAATTTATCATAGAGAAGGCCAATTGGATTACTGTAAAAATGAAGTGGTTATCTGCTGAATAAAAGGAACTTGCATGGTCCTGCAACGAAGGAAAGGACATTAGCCAGGGAGATAACAGCACAGGCGCGAGGGCGGTCCACTTCGGAACTGTTCAAGACGATGTAAATTCGAATAACTACTGTACTACCTAAAAGACTAGATATAGAGTGGGGAGGGCTTACTGGCAGCAATGGAGAAAATCATGTAGCAGGCAAACATGACAAAGCGTCTATTTGCGGGGAAGAGCTCCACCATAATGTACAGAATTGAACCCAAGGTGGCAAGAATGCGACCGATGATTAGAGGCCATCTGAAATGCGCTCCATTGTTTACTCTGTCTCTTTTATCAGCAAAACATTTTTAGAAACTGGGTGAAATTCTCACTTGACAGTTTGGAATCTATAGTTCCACAAAGAAAATACAATTGAAAAGATGACATGCCCCCAGCTCGCAATTGTAAGAGCAGTCCCGAAGAAATTCAACGAGGCGTCTCTGTCTATCTGAGATTTACCCATCATAATTTTTTTACATCTAAAAACCTACAGTATGCATGTAAGGCCATTCAGAAAGAGAGGTCAGTGCCGCTTCTATTCCGCAAAGGAAATAAATCAATCCAGAGACTAGGATAGGTCTCCATTTTGTTGTAACTTGAGCTGAAAGGACTACAAATTAGAAGAGAAAGGACGAGTCTTACCTTTGAGTGGATTGATTGTTTCCTCCTCTTTGATGAGATCCTTTTTCGAGTAGGCCACTATTTCAATTGAATCAGCATTTGGAAGTTGAATTTCATTTTCCATAGAATGAGATAACGATGACGGTAGATAAACTTCCAATCGAAGGTTTATATAGGCTTGAATCATGACACACTGTGATTTATATACTCCCTGACTCTCCGTACGGTAGATAAATAGAGACACGAATGCACAAAGGTCGACGGTGCTGGATGAATCATTGAGCCTTCTTTTGTTTGCAGACTAACGAGTGTGGAAACTGAACTTTTGGATTAAACAATCCCCAGTATCACTGTCTAGATAGACCATGTTAAAGGTCTCCTGCAGCTATAGAACACAAACTTCGAAATCGGGATCATTCTGGTTCCACAGGCATCACTTCGAAGGCGTCTATTATTCATGCGAGATATGACAAATATCTGATCTTGACGCTCTCTGCCAACTCACTGATATCTATTTTCCATTATTTTAAATGCCACCTTCTTACACCTGTCCCGCCTTTACTAGTTTGAGCCGTTATCTATGGGTTGGTTGAGTAGCTTCGACCCCGACCCCTCTTGGTATATATGGTCCGTCCATACTGTAACGATTTTTTCTACTATAACCTTTCCCATTGGAATTTGTTGCATATTCAAAGTTATGCCTAAAAGAACCGATAAACTATTCAAATGGCTGTTAGCTTCCAGCCTGGCCCTGTTTGTAACCTTCTTATTTCCAACGGAGTTTGATGATTTTAGGAGTTATCTCTGCCAGCTTTCCATCTCAGCTGGGACTATTCCTCTCCTAGTCTTTCCAGTATGTGGAGGTTATCCTCTCGGATTTCTTGGCTACTTGGGAATTTCAACGTGTTTCCTTACGGGAATGGAAGTTAGCGTCATTGCAGGTTAGCAGAAACATATTGGAAAGAATACAGCCTACAGTAATCCAATGTGTCAACTGTTCTCTTTTAGATGTGGCTATGCTGACGATATTCCTTTTCTTTTACCGTCAGCACGTGGTAGTTCCGATGCCACGATGGATTAACTACACTCTCGTGATTTGGTACATTCTAACCTTTGCTGTCCTTGGAATACCACTTCAATTTGTTCTCTGTGAAAATATGCATCTCCAAGAGACTAAAATGTCTTATATGCAGGCGAGTAATACATTTAACATTTGAAGAGCAGCCCCTCCCGGTGGATAATTATCTCGTTCTCTGAAAACAGCTGGAAAACTGAGAGCAGATGAAAGAGGTGGGAAATAAATCGAGATGTGACTTTTTGTTGTCTTAAAAGGACAAATTTCAGGAGTATCCAGAACTTTGTAGTCTAATTCCAAACTTTTGGAATGAATCTGTGATTGTCTTTGGCTGGACTGAAAATGAGTTTCTCCGCTATATTTTGCTCTACGATTTCTACTTCATAATTGCTACAATCGTCTCCATTTTCTTCTTTGTGCATCGACTATCTCACTATCTGAGCGGTAATACCATATCAGAGTATCAACGGAATTTCCACCATTCGTTAATTCGAAGTCTCATGGCACAGGCATGGGGTTCTTTTCTGTTCAATTAGGAGAAGTCTTTTTTAGTCTTTTGTTCACTACTCTCTAATGCTACTGCCAGTTGGCACCCTCCTCGGTAGCTGTTATCTTCGAGTCGAACTGCCAGGTCAGTCTCAATAGAGTAGAAATCCTTGAACGACGTTCTTCGAGAAGAGCAGACAAAATTCAAGTAGAGCCCTACTTTGGAGAAAACAAGAGAAACGGCGATATTCGTAGAATTGATAGCCCATCCGAGTAAGAGCCGCGAGAAGAAAAGAAAAGGAAAAGTACACGGTGATAAAGGGAAGTCAAGAGAAAGGTATTTCAAAAGAGAGAAGCGAACAAGCAATGAAGAAGAAATACGAAAAAAAGAGAAGATCTCACCAGGGGGAATGGATTGAGCCATGTCGATTGATTGTTGGTTGATGTAGAGTCGAATCGGATTGTTTATATACTATCTGTTGGTCCTGGGATGTAGCCAGAAACAGGAGAGAAGGAGAGTGGCGGACCGAAAGTTGGCTATGCTAATGAGGGAGAAGCAGACGGGTTGAGATAGACAGGGAGAGAAGCAGAAGGAGATTAGCAGACAGAAGAGAAGCAGAAACAGACGGTATAGGGAAAGGGAGAGAAGCAGACTGGGAATTGACAGGCAATAGTGGCCACGGAAGAGAAGCAGAAGCCTTCAAAGGGGCTAGTATAGATTCCAGGTCTGGAAGGGTTGCTTGAAACTTTAGAGTAAACGGCGTTCAGAATATTTACGGAGTGTGTAACCAGGAGAACAATTTCAGGTCTAGCCAATGTGTGCTTCATTCTGATAGCGTTGTCGGATCCTTGTGGACTGCTGACCCTTCTCCTGGCTCACCGAGATTACCGAACAGCTATAACTCGCTTTCTACGTGAGTACCACCAATCTGTTCACATTTTTATTTTTAGGAGCCTCCAGGAAGCAATTCAATGGGCGTATTGTTTCAGTCATCAGCATGCCCACGCTGTCCGGGCAGCTTTCACATAATTCTGCAAGGAGAGCGTAGAACATCGACGCGTTTGTGATTTTAAATGAATTTTTAAAGAGGTGAGCCAAGATATTTTTGTTCTATTTGGCTCTCTGAAACCAGTTCTCCGTTTTAAACTCAGGAATGATTTTTCCTTGAAAAAGTCGAGGAAAACTTCCGGCAGACTTCAAGGTACAGTCAATTTGACAAAGATTACCGGAAGGTAAACTTTCATCTTTGCAGAGAATTGACTCACACTGTGTGCGTGTTATTCCCTGGGTAAAGTTATCGCGTCGATCGTAAATACGCACGTCATTTAGCCTGTGAGACTGAAGAGCGGAAGAGAGTCTGTTTGGCAAGGGGGCATTTTGACCGGTTGGGAGGAAAGAGGGTTTCCACAATTGTGAGGCTCTCCCTTCCTTTGGGAGCTTTCTTCTTCCAGCCTAGAAAAACAGAACGGTTTTCTTTTTTATTCCCCCAACCTTGACAGACACTGACCAAAAATGATGTGAGCGCGCTCCCCAGCGCCCGTAAAACTGGCGTCATTCTCACCCGTTAGCCTAAAACAGTCCGGGCTGGCGGTCGCTGCTGCTGTTTTAACCTGGGGTAGAGCGGAGAGATTCCTTCGCCAAACAAACATGTCTCCTCCCTGCTCTGTCCTTTTCGGTTTCACGTGTACCTAGAAAGACGGTCAAGGTGTAACAGAGAGCGAAAACTGTCTGAACATTTATATCAGCGACTGGCAGGACGTTCCAGTTATTGGATACCATGAGAATTATCTTTCATAGTTTGTCATGGATTTTTTTTTGGATAACCGATGATCTATGGAGAAAGAAGAAAATAATAAAAGAGTGAACAGTTTCAAGATCAAATTTCACATAAAGTGCGTGTTTGCCGATTAGAAATGCTAAACAATTGCAATTTCTTGATCTATTGTAACTAGGGCGTTCTCAACTTACTTCTACCGCCCTATTTTTAAACTGATAATAAAATGGAGAGAAACACTGAAGTTTGATTAAAGTGAAGGATGATTTTCGTTTCAGAAACGCGAGTTAGGTTGGTTCTCTCGGTAATTGAACCGTATTATTCTAGGTCCCCACCGGCTCTAATGAAATATATGTCGAATCTTTCTGCATAAAGTCTTCGCCACTATTCTTTTTAGTCATTGAGGAAGTCTGATAGAGTCTTGCCACTCGTCTCCGGTCACGGTTATCAGGTCACCTGTTCTTACCGTTCCAAAAAGAGAGTGGAAGTTGTTACACTTTGCCCATAAAGACCAACATCGTATCCTGTTCTCTACTATATTTCATAAGGAGTAAATATGATGAACTGGGGAAGTTCGACCCCCCTGAACTGACTATTACAGTCAACTGCGTGTAAAGAACTCCCTTCTAGTTTTACTTCTAGTTTTGATCTTGAAAGATTGTGGAAAAATCTTTTTAGACATTTTTTACTCCAGCAGTTACACAGGGTCTCGAGTTTTACGGTGGAAGCGGAATTGACTATAGAAATGGCCTTCTTAACCTGCATATTAATCGGGGAAGCCCCTGTTCCGTCTAGCGGGGGAAATGAATCAGTTTCCATTTTCGTCATCAGACAATGGACGGTTTCTTGCTTTGTTTAGACTGTTAAAGAGGTCAGGGATGATTGAACAGAAAAAAATAGATAGAGTCAGATTGATTGACGTAAATTTGCGAATATAAGTTGCCTACTTGGGGGAGCAGCCTGAATTTCGCCTAATCGGCTCTTTTCCTCTCCTGTTTCGTGTCAGGGCTCCTAAAAATAAAGAACATGGTGCTGCTCTGTCTGCCCAGACGCTATTTTTATCCAAATTTCCTCGTTTACTCTTCCCTGTTTCTTATTTTCCCTTCCCATTGTTAATCCAAGAAAGTTGTCTTTGTTTTCCTCTGCCTTGACCGATTCAACATCAAATGTAGTGCACTGCTGATAAAATGAGAACGTTTAGTTATACTTTAAAGTCAGTAATCTTGTTATTACGTCTCTCTTATCGTCTGCTCAACAGATGTTAAATAAAAGACTACCGGGGGAAGGGGGTGACGCCTTTCCGGTGTCGTTTTTTGTTCCAGGACTCCTCCGCCCACTGTTTCGTTTCTGTATTTTCGAGTCTATTCCTTGCTCTTTTAAGTCATTCAACAAACAGACATAATATTGTTTTTTCAGTACATTTTGTTATTAGTTCATTGGAACTATTGAATTTGGGAGAAAAGTAGCGATAAATAGAAAATGCCAAAAACAAGAACACAACACATAAACAAGGAGGAAAGATCAAGGCTAAATAAGTGTCTGGGTACACATAACAAGACAGAGTGGAGATATCCCCGTGGAAAACCAGAATCTCTCCTTGGAAACTTTAGATAATGGTGCGGGAGGGAGAACGCTAGCTGTTTACAAAATAATGATCCTCATCCATGAAGAGGATTATTTGCTGAGCACTCCAGACAGTTGTAATCCTCAGCTTCCGGATGCCTGTATTCTATTCCTGTGTTCATTTTCCTAGATCCTTCTGGAAGATTTTTTCTGCGGGATGATATATCCCGCCTCTGGGACCAGGCCTATCTCCGGGGGAGCGCTATATCATGAAATCATCTCAAGAGGTCTTGAATACAAATCAGTCCTAAAGCGCAGTCCTCCCCCTTTTCTCCACGGCCTGCAAATCACAAATGGCCAGTGTCCGCTCCTGCCCACGGCCCGTAACGAGCCCGCCGCTTTCTTCCCCGCTTGCCCCACCCGGAGGCTGTTTACCAGACACTATCGCCCCTCCGAGGACAGCTAAAGGTCACTTTCATGTACACGGCCCCCTCCTTTTCCTCCCTCCTTACCCAACAAATGACATGATTTCCGGTGTAGAGACTTTGAAACAAAGTCCACTTTTCCAACCCGTTAAACTTCCTTCCGTCTCAAGGTTTCTCAAAATTCTCTCGCCAAATTGAGTACATTACACCGTACCTCCGTCTTTATCAAGATTCAACCAAGAAAAAGCATGTCACTATGACGCAAACTAGTGGGCCGATGCCCACGTGAAGATGTCTCTTCACCCAAGTCCGTAACATTTTCTACCCACGTGAATATGAACTCTCCGCCCACCCCGTCTCCGCCCGTCTACTGTACCCACCCCCACTTGGGAGACCATCTCTGTTTCCCCTATATAAGAGACTAATTGCTTTAGGTGGCTGTACTCCAACCCGTCCGACGGGCATCCCCTTCGAGCGCCTTCTATCACTACCAGTTGGCTTGTCTCTGTCCCATCATCAATTACATCCGGTCGCTTCTTCACTAATCCCTATAAGGAGACACAATGTTCGAGCTATTCACTGAAGAAGTCAATCTGCTGAATTTTATTTCTCTCATTGCTTTTTTGACTACTGTAGGACTGTTCTTCTGTGGAATGTGAGTTGATTTCTTCAGTTTTGAGGAAAATAGACCATTTTAGACCAATCTGCCGTCAAATTTGGAAGCGAAAAGACACGGATGAAATCTCTGGAGCACCATTCATGATGGGAATTGTTGGGTAAGTTTTAATTTCTCCGCTTCCGGACCAAATAACCAAAAGAACAGAAATTAGGCCAATTAGAACCGTTCTTCCCTAATTTCTCGCCTTTTCGACCTTCTTTACCTGATGTCGTTGTAGGACCCTCAAAAATCTGGATTTGTCGTAATTCTGTGGTTTCTAGGGGCAGTTGCTGGATGGCTTATGGTTATCTGAAAGGCGACAACACAGTCATGGTCGTAACCAGCTGTCAAGTCGTCCTCTACACCTCCTATACCATCTTCTACTGGTGCATGACCAAGAAGAAGCTCTGGATCACCATCAAGGTCCTGGCCGTCGTCACCCTCGTTGGCTCCCTCTTCACCTTGGTCCACCTCTTCGGACACAAAATCTTCCACCCTCTTGGAATTATCTGCATGACTCTGAACGCCGCTGACTTCGCTGCTCCGCTAGCTGGTCTCCAAGTTGTGATCCGTCGAAGGGCCACCTCAACCCTGCCTCTGCCCTTATGCATTGCCAACTTCATGGTCTCGACGGAATGGTTCATCTACGGGCTCTTGAAGCAGGATTTCTATCTCATTACCCCTAACGGAATCGGCACTTTCCTGGCTCAAATCCAACTCATTCTCTTCCTGGTCCTGCCAAGAAAACCTGGACAGTATTCTCCACTGGTCAGGATGTTCCGCTGCTGCTGTAGAAAGACCGGCGTCTGTGAAGATAGCGCTTCTGGTGAGCTTTTACCTCCATTTCGGAAACGTAACTGTGGTCCCCGGGGGTAATATTTTGCTATTATTTCGTTATTCTCTCACAAATACTGCCCCTCCCCAGTACTAGAAAACGTGATTTATGATCATAGAAGTGGAACGAAAGAAACAGAAACAAAACAACAAATTTGCAGACATCGTTCCGGAGCTGTTGGTCGAGGAAGGCGAGGGAGGGAAGAGGAAGCACACCCTGTCCAAGAAGCTGGCCGAGAAGGCAACCTCCACCATTTCCGTGTTCGCCGAAGAGCTGGAAAATGTCATCCACATGGCTTCCACCCATCACCAATTCGCCTACGAGCAGAAAATTGACGAAGAGGACTCCTCCTCCGAGAAGACCGAATCCACCATGGCTTCGAGAAATCCTACTGTAGTTGACCTCAAGAGAATGGCTTCTGTTTGTAAGCCGGTAGACGTAGAACCCCCAGCCCTGAGGAGAGCTTTCTCCTCTCCCAACCTAGTCTAGACACCCTTCTTTTCTAGGGGTACTGTAATTATAGTGTACATTTCTGTAATTAGCAATGACCTGGGCCACTAGCCCCTTGACATGCATCCCATTGGATGTTTAATCAGCTCTTGTGACCTTTATTTTGGTTCTTTCAAACTGATACGATGCCGATTTGGCATATTAATAAGAGAAGACGGGTTTCAACCGTTGTCAAGATGCAATAAAACATTGGCTTTATCTCTTTGTTTTATTTCTACTGAGGCTGCTAATAATCAATCCGTAGGTTCAAAACAGCGCCTCCTTGCTGATGACTCCGTATTTTGCTCTTTACTCTAGCGGAGGAGTATTAAACGGTGTTGAATCAACTCGTTCTGGCCTCCCTCTCCCAACTCTTTTCGTCTGTACACAACTTGCTCTCCGCACATTTTGATCGTCGTATTTTCATGGCTTCCTGTACATTTCATTATTATTTGTTGTATTTCAAAGGTCCATAAATGACTTTCTCTACTTATTTTTATTTATTGGAATAAGATACTTGCCGTAAAAAAGTATGGAAAATGAGTTCGGATGATCTTTTCCATAGTTAGTAACCATAATAGGCCAATTGCTAAAAAAATAGTAAGTTTCTTTCTGTTCTCCTGAAAAGACCTCTTTTCAGTGGCCTTAAATTTCTAAAATTAACCCGTTTAACACCATGGGCAAGCAATAATCTTCAACGATTTCCCGGCAATATCCTGCGACGCACCGGCCTATCTATGCAATAGAGGATGACTGCTTATTTAGCCGTCTCCTTGTGGCTCCTTCGAAATTTGTGAGGTCGTGGGACAGAAGCAAAGTACTAGTACTAGGAGGCAACTTTATGACTCATTGAAATTTATAGTGCAAAAAAGAATCAGCAACTGCTGGGATGGATTCTTCATGGGCATTGTAGCAGCTCTTCTTTTACTTCCCACCCAATTTTGGCAAAATTTCACCAAGAACTATAGTACATAGTTAGAGTTACAGTTCGTTGAGACGCTTAGCTAGTTTCCTGTTGTTCTGTTTTCTATACTTTTGGAAACTTTAATGTCTAGGATCACCACATCTATCCATGGACCGGTGTAGCAATCGCCATTGTTGAATTTCGTTTCGTCATTCCTACACACGCTGGGCATTCTGTAAAAATTATGGTTAGTCACTGAGACATTTTGAGATCATAAAAAGTTTTCAGCTCCACTTTTCGAGGTAATTGAAATGGCAGATGAATTCACAAAAATCCTACCCTAATAATAGGCAGATCTCTGTCTGTCTGCAAGAAGTGTCGTCTGTACGGATTGACAGGTCAAATGAGAGAGAAGCAGAAAGTTTCGACCGCTTGACCTTATCCGACGGTCAAATCTTTTTCGACTGTCAAATTTGTAATCCAAACGCGGCCAAAGGCCGCCGAAGGCATACTGGTATGAAGAAGAAAATAGAAAGAGATTAGTAGAGACGAAGTCAATGCAGTTGTCGGATATCATTTCAATATACTCCAAATAAATCCGTCTCTCATTTTGTTTCCAGCTCGAGTTTTGCAGCTACCATTTGTCCCAGCACGCTACTCATTCTTAGGCGTTGCCGTGCAAAGGACACTTTTTATTACTATCCGCACTAATAAAACAAGCTATCGCTCGTTGGAGGCTTTATCAGCCGCCTACATTGTTCCTGCGACTTTTACAGAGAACAACAAACCACAGAAGCCAATTCGTTGTAATAATATTTACTGTCTTTGTACAAAAATGAACAATTAATGGACATAGGCCCTAGCTTGGACCAACAAGCACATGTTATCTCCAGAGGATTTGTCGTGGAGAGAGTACTGGAGCTGGTAGGGCATGTTGTCCTGGAGCATGTTGATAATAGCAGCGTAGGGGGTGAAGTCAATGGTCACCGGGAGCCATTGCTTTCCTGTGTTGACTGGGCACGGGATACCATTGGCGCAGGCATCCTGGTTGGTCCTGAAGATGAAACGATGAGAACTGGTTTGGTGAAAAATACTTACAGTAGCCCAAGGGTAGGGATGGAAGTCCATGAGCAGGAGGACCTGTTCCATTCCCAGATGTTGATGGTATCACGGAGATTGGGCTTGGTGTAGGTGTTCCTGGGGTTGTTGAGGTTGACCTGCATGACGAGAGGCTTTCCCAAGTGGATGGGGTATTCGAAGTTTCCGTCAGTGTCAAATGGAGTGGCGTTGAAGACCTGGATCGGTCCGCTGTCGCACTGCCACCATTTCATTGTGGTGTCTGTTCCATTGGGCCACTGGATACTGCAAGCAGCGGAGGCAGAAGCGACGAAAGCAGCAGCCAAGAGGAAGAACTTCATGATGGTTTTCTGGAAATGGAGAAGGTCTTGAAGAGAAAACAGAGAGAAAGAGAAGAGCCAGTTGATTGAAACATCTCTGCCACCCGCCGGTTTAAATAGCCTCCTTCGTCTTCTCAAAAGGACGCAGCGACCGATAAGAAGCACAGGAGGATATCAGACACATGGACCAAGAGCAAGATAGACACCAGTTTTTAGAGCTGTTTACAGGAAGAGTAAACTCCGGCTTTTTTCCGGATGCAGTGGCTGATAGAGGCTATACTTCATTTTGTTTTTTAAATTCATTTTAACGGGAATTCAGGAAAAGTTTGGCTAGGGAGCACTTTGACCTTTGTCTTTCGCCTGTCGTAAAACCGTAACGGGAAGACCCTTGCTCCTTGCCCCGGATGAAACGAACCAAAGACAATTGTGGAGGTAAACAGGCGTCTCGTTGCTCCATAGATCACCTTTCCGGCCAGTACATTCCACCAATTAAATGTATGATTGACGAGACCGTAATTTAGTGCCATTTTCTTCTTTTCGCTTCCAAGCAAGGTAATAAATTCGGTTTCTTTCATGAAATCTACTGGAATCCAGCGTTCATCGTACTGGCTGGTCATTTTCAAACGCGAACCAACCCCAAACCCTTGGTTCGAAAATTCCTGAACTGTCCTTTGACCGACCGCTCTAATCTACAGTTTATTACTTGTCGTAAAATGCTTCTACCGGAGCGTTTTATGTCCTCTGCTTGGTGAGCAACAAGTAAAAAGAGGAACACTTTGTCCTCTAGGGTTCTTTGAGGTCAAATAAAGGCCACAACGTTTTGAATTCCCCAAGAAATCAACCGGAAACCTATTTTCCTTGAAACTGAATAATCAAAAACGATGAGATGGGAAAAGAGCTTAAAAACCATGTCATTATGGCTGGGAAATAGGCGCCGGTTTCAGGCAGAGATTCAATAAGATTAGGGAAGCTTTTCTGTTCAAATACTCAAATTTTCGAAGTTTTGCTTCCCGGCTATCTCCGGTTAGAGAGTCCCGAGTCGGCAGCTATTCCTTTGCCCAGTGTTGTCTTCTCGTCTCTTATCACCACGTTCCCCGCCCTTCTTATCTCTCTCCTTCCGTGAGCTACTTACGTAAATGAGCACGTCCCCCGTCCATCCTAAACTTTATGAACTTCAAAGACACGAAATAGAAACAGGGAATTGTGAATAAAGCTTTTATTACGATATGTACATTTGTACACGGGGGTTATTAATGAATGTAGGCCCTCGCTTGGAACATGATACACATCATATCTTTTGTAACCAAATCCCTCATGGTATACTGTAGCTGGTAGGGCTCGTTGTCCTGGAGATGGTTAATAATAGCCTGGTAGGGGGTGAAGTCAATGTTGACGGGGAGCCACTGCTTTCCGGGCTTGACGGGGCAGGGCATTCCATTGGCGCAGGCATCTTGGTTATTCCTGAAACCCATTTCCAGTCATTTCTTCTGTTAGTAAGACTTACAGTAGTCCAAAAGTGGGGAGAGAAGTCCACGAGCAGGAGATAGTATTCCATCCCCAGAGGAGGATATCATCACGGAGATTCGGGGAGGTGTATGTGTTCGTCGGGTTGTCCACGTAGACGTCCATAACCAGGGGCTGTCCCAGATGAATGGGATATTCATAGTTCCCCTTGGTGTCGAAAGGAGTACAGTTGAAGACTTGCATTCCTCCGACGGAAGGGCATTGCCACCAATGGAGAGCCGTATCCGTGTTATTGGGCCAGATGGTACTGCAAGCAGCAGAAGCCGAGCCGATGAGAGCAACCGCAAGGATGAGGTACTTCATATTTTCTGGAAAATGTTGGACTCGAAGAAAGAGAATTGAGGAATTCGGAGAAGTAGGAGAAAAGTTGATAAGCAACACGTGTCGACAACAGGAGCTGGGCTTAAATACGGGGGTTGTAACAACCGGACCTGGTGATAAAGAACGACGGACAGGACGTCCTCCCATTGAGCAGACTGTTGTCAGGGGGAAAGTTCAAGAAGCACTCTTTTGATCGTTTAATTTCCTCCTTTTGACGTCATTTTAACACAGATATACCCAATAAAGCGATGGAGAACTTCTTGTAGAGCTTTTGAAACCATTTATACAAAATTAAAGCATAAAAATTCATTGACCCGAAATTAATGAATATAAGCCCTGGCCTGGAAGATAAGGCACAATTGATCCCCGGATTTCTTGTCATTCAAAGAGAATTCCAACTGGTAGGGCATATCATCCTGGAGAGCATTGATGATAGCAGCGTAGGGGGTGAAGTCAATGGTCACCGGGAGCCATTGCTTTCCAGGCTTGACGGGGCACACGATACCATTTTCGCAAGCGTTCTGGTTCGTTCTAAAATGTCAAGATAAGCAATCGAAAGGGAGAAACTATGAAATAAAACAGTTTGAATAACTTACAGTAGTCCAAGGGTAGGGATGGAAGTCCAGGAGCAGGTCTGCCTGTTCCACATCCAGATCTTGATGGTGTCCCTCAAGTTAGGCTCGGTGTAGGTGTTCGTGGGGTTGTTGATCTGAGCCTCCATCACCAGGGGCTTTCCCAAGTGGATGGGATATTCGAAGTTCCCGGCAGTGTCAAATGGAGTGGCGTTGAAGACTTGGATCGGTCCACTGTCACACTGCCACCATTTCATTGTGGTATCGGTTCCATTTGGCCATTGTACACTGCAATCAGCGGAGGCAGAAGCGATGAATGCAGCAACCAAGAGGAGGAACTTCATTTTAGCTGGAAAGAGAAGACTGAGACAACGTGTGGAAAAGATAATGGCATAGTTAAGGACAGAAAAATGATAAGGGAACGCATGTCTAGTCTTATATATGGCAGGAGAGATGTGGAGTCTTGTTTGATAAAGGAAGACCCCATTCGAGACCGTCCTAATCTATGTTCTACAGGATGCACAAAGTAGCAAACCTCGAGAGATAGCAGGGCCGTGATTTGCAGGGTCATTCAGCAATTGACTAGCTTTGTTTGGTATCCTGGATCGAAAGAAGCAACAATCCGCCGATGTAGCCATATTCTTCCAAATTAGGGTACTACTTTATTATCTCTGTGATCTTCCGGCCTCGAAGGAGCGCCATTTTGGCTGATCCACTGTTATGGAGAATATCTACCGTCCCCTGGCACAAAAGTTTAACAAAAGTTTATTAACCAGAAATTAATGAATATAAGCCCTGGCCTGGAACATAAGACACAATTGATCCCCGGATTTCTTGTCATTCAAAGAGAATTCCAGCTGGTAGGGCATATCATCCTGGAGTTCATTGATGATTACATCATATGGAGTAAAGTCAATGGTCACGGGGAGCCACTGGTTCCCAGGAACGACGGGACACACGATACCATTTTCACAAGCGTCCTGGTTCGTCCTGGAATGAAAATAGTAGCAATGGGAGTAAAAAAACAATAGCTTACAGTAACCCAAGAGTAGGGATAGAAATCCAGGAGCAGGACTGCCTGTTCCACATCCAGATCTTGATGGTGTCTCTCAAGTAGGGATCAGTGTAGGTGTTTGTGGGGTTGTTGATCTGAGCCTCCATCACCAGGGGCTTTCCCAAGTGGATTGGGTATTCCGAGTTTCCGTCAGTGTCGAAAGGGGTGCAATTGAAGACCTGGATCGGTCCACTGTCACATTTCCACCATTTCATTGTGGTATCGGTTCCGTTTGGCCATAAAGTATCGCAAGCAGCTGAGGTACAAGCAATGAAGGCAGCCAAGAGGAAGTAGTTCATTTTGGTTGAAAAGAGCCTAGCTGACAAGGACAGAAAGATGGTTACGGAACTGATGTCTAGTCTTATATACGGAAGAGGGAATGCGTACTTTGGTTTGATAAAGAAAGTCCTTCTCAGGAATGTTTTAATCTTATACAGGTTCAAAAGAGCAAAATTTGCTAGATGACGCGGCAAGGGGCTTCAGTGGTGTTCGTTTGTCGAAATCAGTTTTGTTAAAGCGAAATCCGTGCTCCAAAGGGCAAGGTAGTTGTATACTCCTTATTTTCTCCCTATATAATAAGTCAAACTCAGAAAATCCATCTCGCCTCTCATATTTCACCTTTCCAAGATGCTTCTACATAACATTTCTACCTTTATATGTGAGCTGTAGAGTTTTGCTGATTTTCTCGGTTATAAAAACATAGGGTGACTTCCTGTTCCTTTCTAAACACGAGTTGTTCTAGTTCTTTGTTATCACAAGGTTCAGCTCATTTATGACGATCACACCCGTAGGATAAGGAATAATCTTCAGAGTGACCGATGGTCTATTTGAATAGTATAGAAGTTTATTGATCCGAAATTAATGAATGTAGGCCCTCGCTTGGACCATAATACACATTGTATCACCGGACAACTTGTCATTTAAATTTAATTGAAGCTGGTAAGGCATGTCGTCTTGAAGAGCATTGATTATAGGAGCGTATGGAGTAAAGTCAATGGTTCCCTTCAGCCATTGCGTTCCAGGGTAGACTGGACAGGGCACGGCAACCTCGCAGGCATTCTGATTAGTCCTGAAATATCAAAATGCGGTAATAGGGTTTATGAGAAATAAGTATAATGACTTACAGTAATCCAAAGGTAGGGATAGAAGTCCAAGAGCAGCTCTCTCTGTTCCACATCCAAATCTTGACCGAGTCTCTCAAATTTGGATCGGTGTAGGTATTTTTAGGATTGTTGATATATGCCCATACGACTAGAGGTTTCCCCAAATGTATGGGATATTCAAAATTCCCATCAGTGTCAAAAGTTGTAGCATTGTAGACTTGGATTGCTCCGTTGTCACATTGCCACCATTTCAATTGGGTGTCTGTCCCGTTTGGCCACTGGGTCGTGCAGGCGGCAGAAGCGCAAGAGACGAAGACAGCCAAGAGGAGGTATTTCATGTCGTTTTCTGTAATTATTGAACTGAAGTAACTTCGAGAAAAAATTTAGAGCTAGATTAGGGGGGAAAAGATAGGAAAGCACATGGTTTAAGTAACACACAAGCTGTGTAGTGTTTGATAAAGAAGAGAAGCTCTGGGGAGAGGCCGTCCTGGTCTCTGTACTGTCTAATAGACCTAAAAAAGACTCGAATCAGCTTTTGATACTTGTATTATTGCACCTTTCTCTGATTTTTCGAAACGAACTTTTAAAACTGCCCGACGTTTTGTGTTTTTGACCAACTTGGACTTCAAATGATCGAGTTCTGTTATCTCAAGTTCCGAGTCATTTTACAGCTTCCGCGTGGCTACAACATGGCTGTAGGATAAGAGAAGTAGCGTTCTCTAGGATAATGAGCCCAACCCCTTCTCTGTAGGTTGTGTCAAGCGTGGCAAAGACACAAATGAGTTCTACAGATAATAGAAAATATAATATAAGAGTTATAATTGAAGATTTCAAAGAGTTTCTTGTTTTAAATGGGCAACCGGCCTCCGAAGGTTTCCGAACGATCCAGCTATTTTTTTGAAGTACAGTGGGCTTAATCGCAAGAAAGGAATAGAGCCGCTATGAATGAAAACAGCCTACAGTACCACCTGCTAGCAAGAGTTCATAAAATCTTTTATTCAAACAAACTGTTCCATAACAATATATTTTGAGGGAAATCACGGTAAAATTTAGACCCGCCCATAACCGAAAGACCTCATTTTTTGGAAAGATAGAACCGTAATCAAATGGATAGCTTTCTCATCTCGCCTGGAAAGTAGGACATTTCTTCTTCGTCTCGGGATACTCCACATCCATCCGTTTATTAAAACTGGCCAGTGCTTTAGAAAATCTGAAAATTGTATTGTTTCGAGCGTATTTCTAGAAGTCTTACGCCCAAGAATTTTTCGCCTGAACTTTCTTCGAAACACCCGTATCACCCGGTCTCTTGATACCCTTGTGGTACATGAAATGATCGCTCAAAATATCAAATTGATAGCCAGCTCGACATAGTTCCCATCTCTGAAAACAATAAGATGACATTTCGATTTCTAATATTAGGTCTTCATAAATTTGTCATGGATCAGACCGCTGAATTATTCTCCGTGAATAGTCTCTCGGTTATGGTAAATTATTAGATAATTAAGAATATATCACTAACCAGGCAGGTGTTATCACGTATAAGAAATGGAAAATTGAGATCATGCATTGGAATATCAGATCTTGAGACGAATTGCGGTTCCCAATAGTGACGATTATAGCTGAAAAACTAATGTTTGATGAGGATAGAAGAAATCTATGGCTTGTTGGGGAAGAAATAAAGTAAAGTTTGGAAAATCGCGATCTTAGGACCTCCATTTCAAACGAATAAGGAAGCTCCAAAGGGAATAAAAACGCAAAAAAAAACTTACGTAACATTTGTCTCAAATAATCCACTGTCGGTTCCGTTCTCCGCGAACCATTCACCCAGTCTTGGGATAGCATGACCATGATAAAACGCCGCGTGGAAGACAATAGCCTTCTTTGTATCCATCAATTTCCTCAGGTCGTACTTAGTTTCCGGTTCCTTTTCATTCTTTTCCATTTCAAACACTCTATAGATCAGAATCCTTTTCGAATTGGCTAAGGTCTTCTGAGCTATTTGGAGAACATCTGTCTCGAAGTTTTTACTGAACAGATGTTCATAATCCGCGATGAGGATGTACTTCGCAATGGAGAACTGAAAAAATCCATTTTAGAGCAAATAAGAGCTATTTTTTACCATTCGGGCGACATTTCTCGCTGTATTAGCCGGATAGCTTCGTAATTCCTCTATTGTTGGCTTGGGAATATGGCATTTTGATATGTTATGTGGAGGGGTGCAGGTAGGTGACCAAGATGTTGGGAAAACCAAATGTACTCGAAGGTATTTCTTGAGAAGATGGCTTTTAGAGAGGAGATCTTTGAACTGAAAAAATAAAAACTGGGACAATGTTTAGTGCCAGCTGCCACATTTGTCCTTTTCCATCTCTGATGCCAATGTTTACCTTCCATAAACAATTGGAAGCAGTCCATTGTGAGGAGAGGTTTCGCAACCAATTTTAGCCTACTTGAACAATGGAAAAAGCCCCTCAGTTCTCTTTCTATTTTCTTCAAATGGAAAGAAGAAGATTCGTTACATACCAAGAGGCTTCCCCGAATGTTCCGTCTTGAATATTTGATTTCAGTATCGTCCATTTTATTGCCGGGTAAACAGAAAAATTGCAATACCAAGGCTAGGATCAAGACGTGGTTCAAAAGAGCCAGAAATAGTTTTACCAGTAGCCCTTATTTTAGGAAAACCAATGGAATACATGAAAAAGGATTACGGTAATTTTTGACCCGTTTCAAAATCAGAAAGAAGGCTGCCTACCTTCTTCATGATACAGTAATAATCCTCCTTATGAATGAGTACCACAGCTAGAGAGACCGGCCCGTTCCAATTTTCTACCTAAATTCATCTGTTACGCTTTGCGAGAAAGCGAAATAAACCTGTTCTTGCAGCCGTTCATCTAAAATATTCGAACTCATGTGTAAAATTTGGGTAATTCTTTCAATTTCTTGATTTTTACTTGATATGACATTTGGCAATACGCAGAAATTATTGTAGATTGTAAATTTCTCTTTGCGAGAAGACCTGGAACGAAGACTATACAGTTAAATTTTGCTGGAAGAAAGCGTACCATAAAGGTTGTAAAAGAGAATTCGACTCGATGAGATCCCAATAATAATAACCAGCACCGAGACAAATAATGAGGTAGATTGGTAATAATCGAAGTCGAAAAAATGGCTGGAAAAGCTAAAACTCGGCCGAAAATAACGAGCAAACCATGAGGTGGACAAAAGTGGGAGTGCGGAAAAAACTTGACAATATATCGTAAATAGCTGTCGGCCCCGCTTGGCTTCAAGGTTTTCCACCGGTCAGACGGCGCCGTGATGCCATGTGGATTATTTGTGCAGGACCAGGAGACGGGGCACGGGGGGAGCGGGGGAGAGAGAGACAGAGCACAGCAGAGAGAGGGAGCTCCAAACCACGTTTCGTTTATTCTCTCTTCTCTCCTCTCTGCTTATGAAAAAGAGCAAATGAAGCCTGGAAATAGATAATATTTGACGATTAAAAGACTGGAAAAGTCGAAGAACGACATCAAAGGCAAATTGCAGGAATAGCTAATGATTTCGGCTGCTATGGAGACGAAAATTGAAATAAAAAGAAACAATTAGGGTTTTAATTAATTTTAACTGCTTGCGTCGATTTTAGTGTTGGTTTTCCCATGCCATTTGCAAAGAAGCTCGACAATAGGGCAATGCATCGCCTCTGGACCTGCCTGCAGGGTGGGACACTTTGCCAAAACGAAAGCTTAGAAAAGGAACCATTGTAACGGGTATTCCACTGCTACTTTTAACATTTACATACAGATTGTTAGATGTTTGAATGAGACACAAAACTAGGTAACTGTCAAAGGATCCAATATTTAGGTTCCAGTAGGAAAGAAACGAGTGGAGTAACCGTTCACAACAGTTGGTAGATCGAAAGATAGCAGTACAACGAAATCTTAGAAAAGATAATCCTAGACTGGAGGAAACTGCCCAAAATAATCTACAAAATTATAGGGAAACAATATATTTGGCTTTTGTTGCTCATTACGTCCTTGAAAGGACATTTCCGGCTTCTAAAATCCAAAAATGGGTCCAAAAACTGTCTACCAGAGAGTGTTTTTGTAAGAAAGAATCAAGAGAAGACTTCCTCGGTGTCAAGGGAGGCGTCAAAGTGGGGGGAACCAGTTTTTTTTTTCTAAAAGGAAGACGCGCCACTTGACTAGCAAAGATCATCAAAGGAAAGATGAAAGGAAAGATGTCTCACCCGTCTCTGTGTCACAATAGTTCCTTTATTATGTTCTTTCTAAAAGCACGCCTTTGGATGGGGAAAGGGAGGTATTTGTTGACATTAGCAAGAAGTGACTAACTGATGCTTACCATTAGTGTCATAGTAATATCGGATCGCCGCTTTGATTACCAGGACGTCGCCGAATGAAGGTCACCGGCGACTTGGTAAACTGTTGTATAAGGAATCCCCCCGCCTTTGTTTTTGGTAGTTTCTGCTTTTGTTGGAAGCAGTTGTTGCTTAGGGCTACTGGTGGGGCCACAGGTCATCCAAAATTAACAGGAACGAAAGAGAGGAAGGCAAGATGTCACTATTATACACTACCAGACTAAATTATGGGAACTGTGAAAAATAAAAAGGAACCGTGCTAATGAGCACCAGACGGCTCTTAATTAAAATGAGACGTAGCAACGTTTTATTCAATTCTTTCAAAAATATAGTAAGTTGAACTCATGCTTGATAAAATTGAAGGTTCCATTTTTATCCCTAGATGAGCTCACCATGTACGTTTTTATCTCTCCAGGTAAGTGAAACAGAAGGCCACTATAATCGCTAGAGCATTATAACAAAAATTATGACGGTACAGCCGTTTATTTACAGATATTTTATCATTACTATCTAATTCCATTTTAGTCCCCGGTGTCTTCTTATTCCTCTTCGGCTTGGCCGTACTCCTGGGCCACGTCCTCCATCTCCTCCGGGTCTTCTTTTCCGGCCTCCACAGCCGTCTCCATTTTCCACCACTGCCGTGGCCAGTGAGCATATTCGGCTTCCATTTTATCAAATATCTCGTCCTTTCCAATGAAGATATTGACGCCATTGCCATTAGAAGACCTGTCATATCGAATAATTTTCAATGTATGCTTCCGTCCGGTCTCTTCCGTCGTCACCGCAAAGCACCAAGCGTGCGATTTTACAACTTGCTGGCAATGTGCGGGAAGCTCTTCACCATAATATTCTTCAAAGCCATTATATCGCTTGAAAAGGTACTCCAAACTGCAAAAATGTTGAAAAAATGTGGAAAGTCCGTGGTCGTCCCACTCTTCTTCAATATTATTATCCTTCCTTCGCGGTACTCCCTTTTCAATTGCAGTCAACATCGTGCCGTCATAGTCTGAATAATCCGAGTCTTCTTTTCCGGAATATTCTTCGTCGTCTTCTGTAGCGTCGTGTTCTTCCTCGTCTGTCGTCCACGATTCGCCTTCACTTTCTTCAGTTTCCTTCGGCTCTTTACATGTTTCCAGTTCTTTCTCAAGTTCTTCCATGCTACCATTTCCATCAATTTCCAGCTCTTCAGTGGGGTTATCAGATTCCGACTCGTGCCCTTTTCCGAAGTTTGGCTCTCTTCTTCCATTCCATCCGTGTGACCTTATTCTATTTCTTCCGACCCGATTGCGGTTTCCAGATCCTCCTCAATTTCTTCCACGCTACCATTTTCATCGATATCCAACTCATTATTAGATGCACAGGCTTTCGAAACGAGAAGACTTTCCAGCCTTTTATCGATTCTAAATTTGGTATTATTCCACAAACAATTAACCAACTAACCGAATATATATATACAAGGTAGAACCAGCTGAAGATGTTGAATAGGATAAAAATATCCAAAGGGGTGATCATCTTTCAGCAAAAAAAGCGCAGCAAAGCAACGACCGGCTACTGTTGAAGATAAATGGCTATTGAATGGAACAGCGGCTTTCTTCTGATTTATCCGCTCAAACCTGTTTTATCAGGGTCAGATCATGTCAACTTCTGGTCAGCTCTAGTAAGAGACGCTTGCTACCGTACCTCGACTATAGGCCAGGAGGCCTCCTTGACGGCCTGATAGAAACCAGGTGAAGTCTATCGTATTGTTTTTCCTTTCAAAAAAAAGGCATTGTTATTATGATTTATTACAACGAAAAGGAATATATGTACAGAAGCTGCCTGGTCAAGAAAAACTGAGAAGTCAAGGTTGCTTGGACAGAAATTATTGCAAAAAAAGGAATGAGCCAATTTACATTAGGAAAGGAGATTATTGTAAGTATTGAGATTCTATGTACAAAATGAAATGCATAGTTTACAGCTTTCAGATCTTTGTTTATGGAGATGCAAGGAGTTTTCCATGAACTTCCTTTCCAAGTACAACCTTGGGCTGATTGTAGCGGTTGCGATGCTTGGCAAAGTCTCGGAGGTAGTTGTAGCAGCGCTTGATCACGTCAAAGAACCAATAGTTCAGGGCAAGGAAGGGGAGGACGAAGAGAGCGGCGAAGGCGAAACCAACACGGAGAGCTGAAAGTTTGTTATCAAAAGAATTGAAAGAAAAATGAACCTGAAAGGTTGTTCCTGTTCCTTTGGTACCAATCCTGGGGGGCATGCTCCTTCAGCCTGCCGGCTACCTGACTGTAGGGGAAGATCATAGCATAAATGCAGGCGATGAAGACCAGGGCAAAGTAGAGTACATTGAGGAACCAGATGAAGACCACTGGGCAAACCAGGCACGCGTTAAGACGCTTAATTCCAACGAAGAGCAGAGGCATACAGGCAATTTCAAACAGGAGAATCATTGTCTGTAAGCAATCAGACCATTTTTCCACTTGGGACCTTTTTAATTTTTTAGGAAGAAGGTCAAAAGCCCTCGCCCCCATCGATTTTCCCTTATTTTTCTCTATATTTTGGCTGTTTTCCACATAGGAAACCCCCGGAGACCAAGGAGACAAACAAACATGTTAGCCGGAGTCCCCCCTGACAGGGAATGTTGTCCAGTGGGCGAGGGAACAGCCTGCTCTTTTGATCTCTGTTCGCAACCCAGGGAGATCTCTGTTAATCCTTCGTTTCTTCATTTTAAGCGGGCTTATAGAAAAAGGAAAGCGGAAGACTCACTGTGCCCAGCTCAAAGCGCAAATCTTTGCTCCATCCGAACATTTTAAACAAATACAGTAGAATCGTAATGCCCAACATGATGGCCATCGCAACTCCAACACGCTTAGCCGCTTTCTGAAACTTCCTCTATTTACCAAAAGATTGTCTAGGTGGAACGTACCGTGCTGTGAACGGTACCACAGCAGCATTTGGTACACATGTATCTGGTATCATAGTGGGGAAAGCCGGGAGTAACCATCTCAACGGGAATCGGTTCGTGCTTCATAGCTGAAAATGGAGGAATTACTCTTTAAAATATTTCATGAGAAGCGAGAATGAAAGAATAAACGGCTCAGCACAAGGGTGAGGGCGGGCAGTGGGGCACATAACAGCCTGTTTTGGTTGCCCACTCCCCATTTTTGAGGTTGTTTATCATCTATTTTAAGCATGGGAAAAGCTTCTCCTGTCCTTTTTGAAATAGGAAGAAATACAAGAGCCGTGAGGTTCTTTTCAAGGAGAAAAATAGAAACAAATCCTTTAGCTTCAACTTTCTTCAAAATCAAAGGATAAAATTGCTTCCTTTCTTATTGGAAATAGAGCACAGTAGCATTTCATAGACGGCTTCATAGGAAAAAAAATGAAGTGAAGGAATATACAAATCGTAAAAAGTATGGTGTTTTTTTATGTTTACACGAAACAAATAGAAATTGGTAAAAAGAATTGAGACAAAGGAGGAATGGATCCTGGGAAGGACGGAATATAATCGAAACCTATAAGATATCAAAGTGAAGCCCACTGTCTTTGGATACATTTCTAAGATAAAAGCCGAATAAAACGGGAACCAGAGCACTTCTGCACTCCCCGCTTCAGACGGGGCAACTAGACGCAAATAACATGAAAGAGATGTTGTTGTTTGTGCGAAGCGCGACGGACGGGGCGGGTTCACGTGGTGAGGATCGAAAGAGCGTGTTGGCATAAGGGAAAGAGGGAGGGAGATGTTTACGCGAAAAACGGGACAACTTTGGGAAGGCCGGGACAGTTTCAGGAAGGTCGGTACAAATTGCGAGTTCGTGCCATTCCCTGGTTGATGTACCGGGAGAATGCGTTTCTGTCTTGTTGAGTTCGGCTCAACAGAACCTTTTCCCCTCTTATTTTAGCGCGCACGCATATGTTACCTGCGTACGTTTTGATCCTCACACGCTAATTAGTCTTACTCGTGTCTACGCGTGGTTGTTTGGATATTGATTGTCCTTATTTTCATGTGTGCTTATAAATTATGAGCCTACTCCCACCGCGCTAGCTCAAAAAACGTTGTTGCTTTTTTTGAAATTTGAAAGCTCGCTTCCTCCTCGCTCCCTCACTTTCAAAAAAATCTAAAAGCGCAGTTCGGCGCAGCAAAAATTATCGGTTCGAATGAACCTACACTCAACTCTCCAATTCAAAAAAAGTTGTGGGTTACAAATCACCTTTTTTTATGGGTTTTGGTCGAAATCCCCGACTTTGATAAAACAAAATGTGGACGATTCTGATCGCTAACTGGCCGAATCGGGCTATTTACAATAAGGCAATCAGAATTCATGAGTTCGAACTTATTTCAACTTCAACCAGAACATTTAAAATATTCCAATGTTCAACAAAAAGAAATTCGGGCAAAAATGGGTTAAATGGAGGGAAAGATTTATTTGTTTAATAGGAGATTACTCTGTGTACTTAGAAAGGATATCAGCCAAATGGCGGGGAATAACAATTGAAGGCATATTACTGTACTCATTGGGAAGCTGGGGACCCTCTCTCCAGCTTTTTCCATTAAATATTTCAGTTTTATCGAGAAATTTGTCTGTGTCACTATATCCTCCAATTACACATCCTCCAATTACAAAAATCTCATTGTCAAGGACTGCTGCAGAAAAGTGACATCGATGTTCTTTCATAGATGACAGTTCTTTCCATGTTCCTTTTCCTTCCAAATTACTCAATTCCAGTACAGTATTGACTGTCTTTCCATCACCACCTCCCATTAAAATGAGATTATTTCCATGAGAAACGAGAGAATGATCCTTAAGAGGTGTTGGCATATCATTCAGCTCCGTCCAGACACCACTCTCCGGGTCGAAACATTCCACATGCTTCAAACGATTCGAATCATCATCCAATCCACCACAGACGATGAATTTGCCATTATGAACTGCTGCAGCTGCATCCCATCGCGAATATTTCATGTCCCTAAAATATTGATTAGCCCTGATTGAGCCTTGTATCAGATGTTGTATCATCTCGTTTGAGAGACGAAGCGGCCGTTGGAAACCGAACAGAAGAGAAAAATTGGGGGAAAGTATTCAACTCACGGCATTTTAATCCATTTGTTCTCCTTCGGATCATATCGTTCCACACTTTTCAACTTCCATCCTCCAAATACCCAAATGGATCCATTCCATTCCACACTGCTATTATTAATACACCGTCGTCCCTCATTCATATCTGCCAATCGTATCCATTTCAATGTTTTGTTATCCAATTTGTATAATTCTTTCTTCATCCCCCAACCACCGAATACATAGATCTCTCCATCCAGATATACTGCACCTCCGGCATCAAGTCTTTTCGGTAACTTTAATGATAATTTGATCCATCTGTTTTCTTTTAGCATGGTCATGTCATCAGACCCGTTGTCGCCATTTCCCCCTCCAAGGAGTAAGATCTAAACGGTCAATTGTTTGTCTAACAAGTAATCTCTACCGTCTCCTTTTCCTTTGGGATCGCTTGTATTTCTTCCAAAGTAGCAGCCTCCTTCAAAACTTGGTCATGGCTTTCTTTTTGACTTTCCACCATTTCACGAATGTGTTCGACTATATAAAAAGATAGAAACATTTCAATAAACCCCGAACTTTTTGAAGATATGGCCTCAATGGCTGTTCGTGTCTTTTCCTCATTTTCTACTACAATTGCCTCTATTTCATACTTCACCGAAGAGAGGTCCTCAGTCATTTTCTTCACTGAAATAGTTTTATAGAAACTCTTTTCCTCTCTCACTTTTTGAAGATATGGCTTCAATGGCTGTTCGTGTCTTTTCCTCATTTTCTACTACAATTGCCTCTATTTCATATTTCACCGAAGAGAGGTCCTCAGTCATTTTCATCACTGAAATAGTTTTATAGACATGAAAAGAATAAAACAAACTGTCAGTCTTCAACTTTTTAATCTCCTCCCTGGTCCCATTCCTGCCCTCTAATACGACCCCCGTCATTCGGTTGACCGCCGAATGGACTAAACTCTCCTTTTTCCGTCTCCTCTAGATCTGACCCACCTTTTTCCATCTGGCTGTTCCAGTTTCTTTCCCTCTCCTCTAAAAATACAGCTCATTATTTATTTATTTATAAAATTACCGTCTTTGTCTGCTTTCAGCTGTTTCATTTTCTCCGTCAGTTCTCCATTTTCCTTCTCCAATTTTTCTATTCGTAGACGAAGTTCCCCAGCTGCCGCGTTCGTCTTTCGAATCTTTTCATAAAGCTTCTTTTCCATTTTTCTTTTTCTGAAATGTGTCAAAATAGGTAGAAATAGGAAGTGTGAAAGTTGAGAAATGAAAAGAGACAGGGACGGGATGTGCACACAATGAGAGTCGTCTTCTCCCTTTTATTCCCCTTTTGATACGAGACGGAAATCGTTTTATTCCTTTGTTTAGTGATTTACAGTTTGCTCTTCTTTCTTTCTCAACTAGTATGCCTCTGGCGCTGGGATTTCTTCATATCTGTCGAAATAAATTTGACTGTCGGAAAGGTCAAACGGTCAATCCGTACAGACATCTGCCCATTATTAGGCAAGCCGTAACGGGTGCCCTCGGTCCCCCTTCTTCCAGCGCCAACTCCCCTTTCCTCAGCGCGGTATTCCCCCTCCCGAGCTGCCCTCCTGTCCAGCGAGACGATCTTGCATCGCTCTCCAGTCATTTTCTTGTCGGATTAAAATTGAGAGTCCCTTTAAATATTTCCGTTCAAATTTACTGCTATCATGTAAAAAGTTCCAGATAGCCAATGACGAACGTCTAAAACTGGCAGAATGTCTTCGTGAAAAAATTATACGTTATGGGAGCTCTGTTGATAGAAGATTTTCATAATCATCAGCGGATAAAATTAGCAGAAGAAAAAGGAAAAAAGGAAACTGATGTGAATTTCTTTTTCAAATTAGAGAGAATATTCTTCCCTTTAGGCATCGGTCGCCCTTTCTGGATTGCTACAAGAAGATGCTGGGGTAACGATGGAAGAGAGTCGAATGGTAGACAGCGCCTGGAGAGGAGCTCTAGCCTATCACTTCTTTATGATGGCACAGAAACAATTATACGATGGGCAGATCGATGCAGCAATGAAGACAGCGCTACACCTCGTAGAATATGACGATATGCTTGATCCCCTAGAAATTTACACTCTTCTCGGTAAGGCTTTCCTCAGAAAATATCTCGATACAGAACCGTCCGATTATTTTAGTTTAAAAACAAAAGTTGTAAGTTACGACGAGATCTCTCGTTTGGTATCAAAATCTTTGTGGTGCGACCAAATCTAATTGTCACTTTACGTTCCCTAGCCTTGGCCGGCCGACGCCCCCGTTTTGTGTTGGCGGAGACTCCGCGTAAGGGGCTTTTTTGTTCCCCTGGTTTTGGTCAAAATGTCCGGCTTTGACAAAACCAAAAGCGAAACCATTTTTGACCATTGGCTGACCGAAGCAGGCCGCTTATAAGAAAGAACTTAACTTTGGTAAAGTGCTGTCGATTCTTCACTGCGACGCTCCGGAGCTCCGGAACGTTCGGAGATAACCACGAAAACTCCAAGAGAAACATAAAATAATGGCATATGTTTATTACCAGACTAGAAGTGCCCAGTTTTTATGGAAGGCGCCCTTGTGGAAGGGACGACGCCCCCGATTCGTGTTGGCGGAGGCTCCGCGTTAGAGTCTCCTTCGTTCCATTGGTTTTGGTCAGAATTACAGAACTTTACAAAAGAATGGCTTGGCCATTCTGACCGCCGGCTGACCGAACCCGGCTGGCTATAGAAAAAGGGCTTAACTTTGGTAAAGTGCTGTCGATTCGTCACAGTTAGAGCTTAGCAAAAAATAAACCGCCAATACGCCAAGAAGCGCCATCGAATGACACTACTCTCATCGCGCAAGCTTAAAAAAACGTGTGTCAATTTTGGAAATTTAATAGCTCGCTTCCTCCTCACTCCCTCATTTTCAAAAAATTCTAAAAGTGTAGTTCGGCGCAGAAAAAATTATCGGTTCGAATGAGCCTACACTCAATTTCCCAACTCAAAACTAGGTTGACCCAGTTATGCTCGTGGGCAAGGGCCTGGGCTCGCGTTTCAGGCTCACCCCGCGCCTTCGGCGGCCTGCGGCTTTAAAAACGTCTCCCTTCCCACGTTTTCCATTTTACGTGGTTTCTGTTTGTACCCTATGATGCCCTCCTATAGCCCATTCCCTCCTGTGCAGTGGAATCTTTCGTGTTGAGACCGCTTGACCACCGCTTTCCTAGTGTAACTCAACGTTACTGGCAGAAGTCTTGAAAAGAGTAGAGATTCCGCTGGAAATTGACGTGTACAAATTAAAAAGTTATGGTAAAAAAGAGACGAATTTATCCAAGCAAGGGGCGCGGAAATAAGTCCTCGCACCCCCGTGATTTAGTTTTACCCATTTATTTTATTGGAATGTTTTTCTTTGTGGCTTATACAGATTTCCTCTCCTATTTCTACGGTGTTACATATTGTCAAAGAATTATTTTATTTATGTGTGTTCGTCTTCTTTGACGATTCCTTTTCCAATTTTGTCCAGCTGCTTATAAACTGTCTAACCGCACGGCGATACTCGTAAACAAGGAGGAATGTAACAATGGGATCTATACACTGGGCAAAGGACATTAAGCTGCTGAACAGGATAATGGTGCCTCTCAAGAAGTTGATTTTAAAAAGGGCACAAAAATGGAAGGTGACACCAGGGCTTATGGTAAAGATCAGGGGACTGAAGGTCTGAAATAACCTCATTTATATGAAAGAAGAAAGAGAGTTACCTGGAACAGAAGGAGATAGAATATCCTTTCCTGATATCGAATATTCTGCCTGTGCATTTGAGGCAGGGTTTTCCGGAAAATGGCGAAGATTTTAATGATCATGAAGAAGATAAAAGTCAGTGACACGGCAGTGAAAATGATACAGATTATTGAAGGCAAGGCGGTAGCCACCCGGAGGGTATCATTGATCTGAAATTTTCTATTAACCATCTCCGTATTACAGTATCTACCCATTCTGGACCTCCAATATAGGGTACTGTACTGATGTTGATCCCCGTATTGTACAGTAAATCCGGTTCCATTAGCCTATTTTTTGAGTCGTTGGGCCAACTACCCCACGAGGTAAGAGCACCCGACGCTCCGGTTAGCAATAGGTCTCCTACCACCAGGATAATGATTTTTTGTGGTGAACGGAACCAAGATTCGTGGTGGGACCTGAAGATGAATAGAAAACCTCTGTGAATCTGAGAAAAGACAGCTCCAGAGCAAAGTTGAAATGGGCCGACATCTCATTTGAGGCAACGGCGCTTACTGTAGCTTTTGTTGGCCGAAGAGGATCAAAAAGTTGCCCACCACTTGTTAGAAAAACGAAGTACACCCAAAATATTCTCAAGAGGTATCACGGAAGTCATTTTTGAACAATTTAAAGCTGTTTGATAATGAGGTTATTTATAACGTTGAATAGTGGTTGTAAGCAGAGGCCACGCTCTTTTCTGAGAACTTTCACTTACTTAACTAATGTCCAATATCTATGCAAAAAGCAGAGAGTAACAATAATGACAATCTGTATCCAACAACAGATATAAATTAGCAGAATCAAACTACCACTGAATATAGATAAATTGGCAAAGTTTTCATAGAATACGATAAGAAATATCCCGTCAGATACGTAGAAGAGCTGGAATATTTGAATTTTTGAAAGGAGAAGCAAATTCTTACTGGATTGATTGTCACAGCAAAGGCAGCGTAGACCACAGAATGGAGGGTATACAGGAATAAAAGATATTTGTAAGAACCCATCAGAGGCGAGGACTTGAAAGCGATCAGAGGTAGAAGAAGGAGATTCAGGGTTATGGCAACTATGGCGGTAGTCATTGTGATATACTGGCTGGTTACTTGGAGCATTCTCTCTGAAAAGCAGCATATTAATAAAAGTCTTTCTGGTAAAGTGACGAAGAAGTGAAGGGAGGGGAGTATCTAACTGAAAGAGAATCATTTCAGGTTTTTTGATACTTTGTATTGCTAGCCAATAGCAAGGGGACACTGTAAAGGGGCGAGCTTCCTAGCCCACTCTTATCAAAAATCCACATTTAAAGAAACGTGTCCTTTCCGGGCTGGGATATGAAGGTAAATGGTTACCCGAAGAGGATGACCAAGATTCAGCGCGAGACCTCAAAAAAGGAAGAAGATCAATCAAAACACAACTACATCTCAAAGGAGATCAAGAGCAAAACATGGCCTTTGATAAAATTAAAAATTCAAGTTTAGGGCCACCCGACGAAAGAGGGCTATTATATGAAATGAAATTGTGCGTTGTCATATTTCAGCCAAGCAATAAGTACAAAGGAAGAAAGAACGCAACCTAATTGCCTACGGGGAAGACTAATTCTTCAGAGCCAAGTTATTACGGAGGAGATCTAACGCCAACTTCATTTTTGCAGGAATTTTAATGAAAAACATTTGAAGAACATGACGTTGAACTGGAATGAGCTCAAATGGACAAAACCGACTGAACTTTTCGTTCCTTTTTATGGGATTCTAGACAATGAAAAACATCTTGTTCAAGATCGCCGAACTCTTTTGAGATTCGTGCTCTTCCGAGAGAGACTTTCTAATGACCCGAGCGGGGAATATCTAATAAAATAAAGAAGAGAGGACAAGGGGCCAGAGGGCATCGCAATCTGGCACAATAAAAAAATGGTGACCACATACTAATTATTATTCGATGTTTAATTCCCAGGTGAAAACGTGTTTCATGTTAAAATGTCTCCTGAACTTTGAAACATAGAAAACATAGACATTCTCGTCTCTTTCACTAGTCAGGGCTACATCTGGGAGAGCTTGCAGGGAGAACATCTCGTATAGTAGTAGGACTGGAGTAAACAATAAGGGATTCTAAACTATGATTCCTTTTGCTGTATCATGTCATCTGATATGATTCATATGGATTGCTCGGGATCCTTCTGCTGACAAATCGGTTCCAGGAGGAGAGGGGCCAGAAGCTCTTTTCCGGCGTGAGAGTTGCTCTCGGCGAGCTCCTGGCCCGACTTAGGTCAAACACCGCCGAGGTCAAACAGCGAGACAACGTTTATCAGCTCACCTTCTTGGTATTCTGGCAAGGATTCCTCCATATTTGCTTTACATAATGTTGAAGTCGAATAATTATTGGAGAACAAATAATTGAGGTGTCAAGAATTGCCCTGAAATAACGATGCTATTGGGTTCAAGAAGGTTCAAGAAGTAACACATCGACGATTATTGTCCAGGTGGAAATGCCCAAAGGATCTTGAACTTTGAGACTGGTTGGCTATTTGGAGGCTGGCTAATTTATGGGCAGCTCATTATGGGCCAGAGCACAAATAGAGCTCAGCTGGGCCAAACACAATAATCCATCATTGGTGTTTTTTTGGAGCGGAACCATTTTAAATGGAGAGAAAGAGTTCCTGAAGCAACGTTCGGGTAGATCTTTCGGGAGAGATTTGAACATCGGAGGTATGCTTGGATGGTTTTCAGCTTTTTATCCTTTAATCCCGGAGCTGGATCGCGGGTATTGTGCGCTAAGGATTTCCGTTGAAAATGCTGAATTTTTGAGGTCATTTAAAGTCAAAGGTAAAGCTAAAAATCTTACAAAACTTCGTAAATGATTGGAAGTTAAACATTAGATACATATCTTTGTCGCCGTCCCTCTCTGCACCCAGCACACTACAAAACCAGACAGTGTCGATCAGAGCGTGAGATCTGTTTAATAAGTTCAAACGAGCGATTGATCCAGTAATCTAATAATCCACCCGTTTAAAAACGTCTCCCTTCCCACGTTTTCCATTTTACGTGGTATCTGTTTGTACCCTGTGATGCCCTCCTATAGCCCATTTCCTCCTATGCGGTGGAATCTTTCGTGTTGACACCGCTTGACCAAAATCGGTTATTCCTAGCGTAACTCAACGTTACTGGCAGAAGTCTTGAAAAGAGTAGAGATTCCCGCTGGAAATTGACTTACCGTAATCTCAAGATTCCCACCTTCTGCCTTGACCTACAGTATCCTTCGCATTTTCAGAGAAATGAGGCTCATCTTTCTCATCTTACTTGGGTCCTGTATTTTAGCCGTCGTTATGGCTGGTAAGGCAGTTTAGCTCCTTCACTAACTAGACCTCTTGCAGCCACTACCAAAACCACTAAAAAAGTGACAGCCACCACGAAGAAGGGAGCAACAACGAAGAAAGTCACCACCACGACTAAAAAGCCTACAACGAAGAAAGTAACCACCACGACTAAAAAGCCTACAACGAAGAAAGTAACCACCACGACTAAAAAGCCTACAACGAAGAAAGTAACCACCACGACTAAAAAGCCTACAACAAAGAAAGCAGCAACGACGAAAAAAGCGGCAACGACGAAGAAGGCCACGACAAAGAAAGCCCCACCACCCCCTCCCAGTGATTATGACTATTTCCCCATTTTGGGAGTAGGATCTGGAAATCCATTCGCTTTTGGACCTGGGTCCGGAAGTCCCGACTATCCTGGAATGATTGCCGTTGGATCGGGAAATCCATTTGCTGGCGGTCTCGGTTCAGGAAATCCATTTGCTGGCGGTCCCGGTTCAGGAAATCCATATGCTAACGGTGATTATGATTATATCCCATGGGGAGGTAGTGGGTCCTCTTCCGACAGTGCCAGCCCACGTCCTAGCCTCTTTGGGCCACCACCACCACCGCCTCCTCCCCGATAAATTACATTTTGTCCTCTTGACTTGTTAGAAGTTTTTGCCAATTCACGGGAAGTAAAAATTGTTCTATTTTTACCATTTTAAACGAGATCTCTACAGGGAATTGGATATTCTGTAGAACAGGAACGATAACGAGAACAATGCGGCCCGCCGCGGGGGAGGGATCATAATCTCCAACCTATACCTCCAAACTTGAACTTGTGTTCTGTACATTGTATCAGGTGTAATCGCTACCAATCTGGTTGTAGAGAATGAAGGGGAAAGTCTCCCACCTCTTCCTCCTCCTTCCTGGAAGATACCGTAATCCGATAAGCATACAACTCGACTTCTCAGAGTAAAAATATGCGGTAAAATTGCTTAAAGACTCCACAATGATTGATATTCGTTCGAAACCACGAGACAAAGGAAAGAGCGGCAGTCTAGGCGCGCCGTATTTGACCCAGTTGTCCTGGAGGCGGTGCTCGGAAGATATTTGAAAGAAAATTGATCCCAACAGGTGCTATTTCGCCTACAATATGCATCTTTTATGCCTACACCGAACACAGTAAACTATGAGCTGAATAATTAATGAGGGAGGCGCATAAACAGAAGGCTTTAGGGGTTACTGTCCTCCAGATCGTGAACCTGTAGTTCGTTGAAACCACACCTTGCCTAAAAGTCAGTTTTACTCTTTCTAGAAAAAGAAAACGTACTCGAATTACTACAACACAATATTTTCTTCTTTATCAGAAGACGATACTTTTTGTTCAGGCATATTCCAGTCAATGTTCCAGCTGACGCATGAAACGACAACATAAGTAGGCCACCGAATGTGAGAACTAGAAATAGAAGTTCTTAAAAGGGGAAAGAGCTTACTGTGATTATAACTTATTGCAAGCATCTGATAAATAAAAATGATCATGGGAATCATGAGGAACAGGAACATTACCGACAGCTGAAAGATCGTAGTGGACTACAGTAAGGACCCATAAAGCAAGATCCTGTCTGAATTTTCTGCTTACCTGAATAACAATGTACACTAAAGAACGGCGGATATGATCTTTTGTAGCCGAAGACATCGCTTGTTGTTCTGGGCGAATGGAATGGAACGAGTCAGAAACCTAACATTGGGATATTGGGTTATCGAGGCATACGAAACTCACCAAACAAATGACAATAGTTAGCCAGCTTCCTAACAAGATTATTAAGTAAATAATGGTAGCATTGAGCTTCTCGAAGGATAATATGACAATTTCATTGGAGAACAAGGGTCTCCTTGTCGGAGAAGCTAGAAAAATACGAGCGTAAAAAAGTTTGTTAGGGGTAGCCTGTCTAAGAGTCTTTAGCTATGGTATTATCGGGAGATTAACATCGTCTCTACATGTGATCAAATAGATCTCTCTAATAAATCATTCTATCTGCTAGTCTTGTTCTTCAGTGGTCGGGCTATCCTTAACTAAGTTAAAATGGAAAAAGCTCCGTTCTGGAAGGTATCAAAGTGCTAGTTTGTCATAATAAAGTGGATTTTCAGCAAAGGTACTTCTCCTGGAAGATGAAGAATCTCGAAAAGGAGATTCAACATAAGAAAGAAGAGCTGAAGGCTGCAGAAATGAGCGACGCGGATCGCATAAAATTGAAGATCTTCGCGATCAAGTGGTGGGAGCCTACTGCTGAAATGGTAAAAATTGCTCACAGCAAAAACGGATGTTAAAAAATTTAGAGCTCTCTCAAAGAGACCATTTCCACTGGGATCGGTAAAAATCACCATCTTATGGATAAGGTAAAAGAGGCAGTCCAGGCCCATTTCGACAAAGATATGGAAATGGTGGAAGAAATGACTGCCGAAGGAGGGTATGTGACTTTATTGTATATCATATAGCGACTATTTTTAGGATCTATTTTAGTCAGAAAGGAGCCGGGCATACTTACTCTCAGTCAAACTCCGCCTATATGGGAAAAAAAGAAAAGAAACTTTGGACGCTCCCCGGAGAACAGTAAGAGTCCCTTATTGTATAAGAGATGCCTTATTTTTAGAGTCCATGGTGAAATTGACGCTTGCCCAGGTCCCTCGTCAGCAATCACGGCCAGTTTTCCAGCCCCCAGTTCTACAACTTCACTCGAGAAGGTCCAGAAGGCCGCCGTTGGGCAGTATGTGCCCGTTATTTTACATCAGACTGCTCCTATTTTTTAGTACCTGCAATGAACCCCCAACTACTTCCTCAGAAATCTCAAATGCTTTCACAGGAACCTTGGTGGCAGATTCTTCAAATCAAGCTATTGAAACTGAAAGCCATGAAAGAGACGGGGCCACATTACTGAATGCAGAGACTGGCAGCTCTCATGAGGAAATGAGCGAAATCCCTGTCTGTGACGGTAAACAGCTTGGGCGAGATGTCATAAAGAGTTTAAGGTGGCGACATAGAAACCACCATAAATGTGGTCTCCCATGATGTCCTACATTCTGGTGAATATAGAGGGATGGTGGTGAGCAACGCTACAGGTGTGGAGAGAGCTGAAAGTTTGCGGAGAGTTAGGCAAGCTTTTATTCTACTTTATTTATTTATTTTCTTTAGGGAGATTGCAGGCCTGACAGGCTCTCCGGCTACAGAAACTACTGATGCCGGCCCAGGCTCCTCCTCGGCCCCGACGACAAGTTCTCCTACTCCAAGGGTCAGTGAGGCAGCTACAAATGGAGAAACTGGAGCAAACGAACAGAAAAAGAACCAGACGACCACCGAAGGGCAGTAAGAGCACATTATTCTATAACCGATGTCGCTATTTTTAGAGCCAACTGTGATACTGGTGCCTGCCCAGGTTCCTTCCTGACTCACACGGTAAGCTCACTGGGGCCGATCCAGGTCTCTTCTCAGTCCCCAAGACAATCAGCTACCTTCACTGCCAGAGCTGCCGCAACAGCTTCAACTACTAGTGCTGCGGGAAATGGCAACGGACGCAAGAGGAAAGCATTTGATCATAGTCAGAGTAAAATGTCGGACTATTTTTCAAGTATTCCAAGCTCTGTCAGCACAGACTCCCCCGTTCTAGAGTCTAATCGGTCAAGGTAAACATTTTAATAATTATGGCAATAAAAACACGCTTGCAGGAGAATTGCAAAACGTGGAGGAAACCATGGAAGAAAGACAGGGATCAAATCCAGTAAGGAAGTGGAACCTCTGGGGGTGATGGCTACCGGAACAGGGTACCTTCTTTTATAACAGATTCTCTTATTTTTATAGAGCCCCCTGTGGCATAGTCGCTGGTCCAAGTTCCTCCTCAACTCCCACGGCAACCTCCCTGGTGCCAACTCGGGTCCCTACTCAGCTTCCACGACAAGCGGCTGCCCCTGCCCCTGCCCCTGCCAGAGCTGTGGGAAAAGGCAGGGGGCAGAAAAGGAAGGCCGAAGACAGCAGGCAGAGAAAAATGTTTGACTTCCTTAAAACTGAAAGTACCGAAAAGTACGGTTTTATTCATACGATATTATAAAAAAAATGTTTTAGAAGCCAAGCTCTGCCAGTCAAACAACCAAAAAATGAATACAGCGAGCAAGCTGCAACGGTAATTAAATTGTTTACTATTAACTAGAAAACAGCTGAAAGCTGTTTTGTATTTTTTTTAAACATTTTTTACAGACAAATGCAGGATTGTCCCGAACTGCTACAGTAAGAAGAGATGATGAAGGGCAGACGCCTCCTGGATTAAGAAATATTGGCAATAGCTGCTTCGCAAACAGTGCTATTCAAGTTGCAAACAGAATGAGGAAAGAGACAAAAACTGAGAATGGAGAACTTGATACTCTTTTAAAACAAACATTCGATGAGGAACCGGAAATGCGATCCGCCCTACCCTTCTTTGTTGCATTAGGTAAAATACCTCCTGCTCTTATAAGGATTTATTTGAAGGCAGTGGTGGAACATGTAATTATGGTGACGGAGATATACATGATGCAACAGAATATCTGGAATACATCTTGAGACGATGCGAGCAAGATTGGCCACTCATTTTTGCAGTGGAGGAAGTCGCCACTTGCCGCAGTTGTTCTAAGGTTTTGTTTCACAGTATTGAAGGAAAATATCATTTTAAGGTATGTGCTCTTAAAGAGAGACAGGAGACCGTGCTGCGTATAGGAAATCTGGCAGGACAGCCTAAGGTTTATGAGACCTATCAGAAGTACATATCCTGGTTCTCTAAACCTGAACTGATACAACTTTCAAAAGAAAAGAGAAGTTGCGAATGCCCCGTACCTGTTAATGGCCTCACCCATACTGTCCAGGAGAAGCCTGTAATTACGTCAGCATTGAAGCATCTGCTGGTGTCCCAAGAGAACTACGAAGGAGGAATGCGCATGGACACCAGAAAAATTGCCCCACCAGGTGACCAAGAAATGATTTTCGGTCAGTTTATTTGGTTGGTTCGATAATCAGCAAAACAGGCACCCCATTCAATCCCATTGCGATGATCCATTACGAGGCCAAATATTCTAATTCTGGACGGAGGCACTACACGGCGTACATCCGAGACGTGGGCAAATGGTGGTATTTTGATGATGAAAATGTCAAATCTGCTGAGCCGCCAGGAAATATGGAGGGGATTGTTACAGTACTCTTTGAGAGATGTGATGAGGTAATTAGTTTGCTTTGCCTTCAATCCAAATCATCGATGCAAGAGCGCAATTGCGACGCTACCCCATTCTTTGTTCTGACCAGGGAACGTGTCATCAGACCCAGATAATATTGTAGAACACCTATACTAGGGTAGTTCCCCGACCCGACATGTCGGGCCTGTCGGAACGTCTTCAGCAATCTTTGAAAACCATGGAAACAATGCTTCAGCCCAGCACCCTGCTCTACCGAGTTATGATGAGTTGAAGTTGGTAATTCTCCAAACAACGGGTATTGTACGGAAAGTAATCATCTAGAAACCTGATCCAAAATGTCGATCTAATTTTTAAACTTCCTATAAGTTATATAGGCTATAACCCTAATAACTCGGCGTGACTATGCCCCCTGGGCTGGGAATCTGTTTCCATGGATTTTAATGGGTGAGTGGGGAAAGGGGTGAGTATAGCGGTGTAAGTGGCGTATCTGGATCTGATGGCACGTTCCCTGTAAAATCTAAGCGGATATTTTCTGTAACAATTATCCAAAAAAGGATTTGTTCCTTCACCACAATATTTCAGGAAGCCGAAGCTCTACATATCTCTGTTATGGAACCGGATGCTACAGAAGCTTCCTCCTCAAGGGGGGACGTGAGCACAGTCGTCAGACCTGTGAGCGACACCATCACACAGTCTACAAATGGCCCAGATAGCTCAGATGTTCCAGGTGTGTATATATAATATCTTTTCAATTAGCAAACTAATGGGCCGTCGGCCGCCTGCGGCGGCGATGGGATTATCAATTTATCCTTTTACTGTCGGATTAGAACACACGACATGTCTCGCAGACAGAGGTCTCCCAATTATTAGGGTAGGATTAAAATTTGTGTATAAATGAGGAGGCTTTTTGGCATACATATGGAACAAAAGTTATGAGGGCGACTAGAAGAGCCCGCTTTATCGAGGGGCGCCTTGGCCGGCCGGTCCACGCCCCATTTTTCGTTGGCGGAGGCTCCGCGTTACAGTCTCCCCCGTTCCGTTGGTTTTGGTCGAGATTCCCGTCTTTGGCAAAAGAAAAGCTGGGTCATTCTGACCGTTGCCTGACCAAACCCGGCTGGCTATGGAAAAAGGGCTTAACTTTGGTAAAGTGCTGTCGATTGCTCACTGTGACGCGGCAGAGCTTAACCAAAGATTTTCCGCGAAAACGCCAAGAAGCGCCATCGAATGAGCCTACCCCATTGAGAAAAATGCGATTTTATGCGAAAATCTCTTTTTTCTTGAATTTTTGGGTTTGGGGCTTCAGGAGTCGAAGCGGGCCCCTATTTTCTTTGCAGATTCGAACTCCTCTACGTTTTTTGGTCTAGAAACACTTGCCAACTATCAGTGCCATCAGTGCGAAAAATCGAATTTAGGGCTATGAAGCGCGCAGTCTGTCGTTTTGAGGCCTTTTACTGTTCCAAATTTTTTTCTTCTTTCAGAAAACGAATATAACTTTGTCTAGGGGGTGTAAAAAGCTTAGCTTCATCACAATACACCTTTAGAAAAAAAGCAAAAATGTTTTTTGGAACAGTCTTAAAGGAACTGTCAGGGACCAAGTGAAAGTGATCATTTGACCCCGAGCAACCGAGTCCCAAGCGACTGACTACATATGGGGCTTATTTTCTATCCAAATTTTCATTTCTGAGTCTTTTATGCATATTTTACGATTCATGTAGCGTTTTCCTTATTTTCACAACCAAAACAGCTAGCAAACTAACTCAGTATGGTCTTGAAAAATTCGCCTTTTTCTCCTGATCACGACGATCTATTTATTTTTGCATATGAACGTCGGGATCACGAGAAAATTGCATTTTTATCCCAAAGTCATAAATACATTCCATTTCTGTGATCATAATCGTTGCGGGACCTTTTATGGGTCAGCGATCATGATCACTTTTTCGCTTTTGACCGTTTTTCGACCAGATTTTGATCATAAATGTGTATTTTTCTCGTGATACAGGCGTCCATATGCAAAAATAAATATACCATCGTGATCAGGAGAAAAAGGTGAATTTTTTGAGCACAAGTTGTTTTAGGTCCCTGACAGTTCCTTTAAAGTGGTCTAGCTCTCCCAAATTATCCATGGGCAGCTAATTTTTTTTCTTACCGATTCTGGCATAAATCATTGATCCTGAGTTCCTACACTTCCCTGATGAGAAACCCCCTTTATTAGCAAAAACCCATCTGATGGAAAGTCCTGGTAATACAGTGCGTTTCAAAAAGATAGGTTCACCCCCATTTTTGGCTGTCACCAATCAGGATGAAGGTTTCAGAGAGCTGGTTCCTCACCAATCGATTCTTTCTAGTCGATTATCTCAGAAACATTGAACATCTCACAAGAATTCACCGTAGTAGGCGAGGAGAAATGAAAGGAGGAAATTGGCGTTTCAAAAAGATAGGCTCACTTTGGGAAAAGCGCATCATGTGGACGATTTGAGAGCTCTTCTGACGTTTCGTTAGGTTTAATAGGATCAGGAGGACGTGCTTCATTATCTTCTCCAATTTGATATGCATTTTACCTCATCTGTAAGATCATTCCCCTCTTGACATGTGGAGGAACAAAATCCCCAATTCTTTTTCCGTTATATTCTACGCCTCGTTTTATGGTTATCCACCAATTTTCAGTTCATTTGCATGTCACCGTGAATTTTGACAACCGAAAAAAGGCGCCAAACCTTGCGTGACTAAGTCAATTTCGCTTCCAAAAACTCTGATTTTTTTTACCATTCGACTCCTCTCAATGAGACAAATCCAGTGGTGCAAAAATCATTTCGATCGGAAACGATTTGACGGGGTTACACCCTTCCGAAATTTGAACTCGACCTCCCCGTTGTGATACATGCGATGTCGGTTGCGCGGCGTCTATCACTTCCGAGTTCGACTCCCGCCGCTGGCAAAACATTTTTGCATTTATTTCACAGCTGATATGACATGTTGATACTCTATTTTTTTCATAAACACAGAGGAGTCGAATGGTAAAAAAAAATCAGAGTTTTTGGAAGCGAAATTGACCTAGTCACCCAAGGTTTGGCGCCTTTTTTCGGTTGTCAAAATTCACGGTGACATGCAAATGAACTGAAAATTGGTGGATAACCATAAAACGAGGCGTAGAATATAACGGAAAAAGAATTGGAGCACGGCGATTTGTGGGAAACCCAGGGACAAGACTTATGTTACAACCTAATATAGCTGCGAAAATTCATATTTCGATGTTTTCATACGTTAGTGTTCATAGAAACTCTGCTGAAAGGCATATTGAGCCGAAAACCGGTAGGTTGAAACCGCCTTGATCCGCTCTTCAAGATACTGCTTGAATTTTTGAAAATAGTCAAGAAATGGACAAGATACAGATGCAAACGCGGCGCGGAAATGAAATCATTGACCGGCTTTTGTACAATAGAGCCATATTCGCTATGAAATGAAGTATTTTCAGCGGAAAAGCCTCTCTTTGGAATCTTCCAAAGAAGAACTCTACTCAAAAAGTACGTTTCGTCATATTGGCTGCATTAACAATGTTGTAGAAACCCGCGGCACCCAGAAGGGAGTCCAGAAATTTCTTTCTCAAGAGCTGAAGAAAAGCCCGTCAGGCCTGTGAGCGACATTGGTGCACAGTCTGCCAGCGGCACAGAAAGCTCGACAACGCTAAGTGAGTCCATATATTTTTAATCAAAGAATACGTAGAGCAGCAGATCACGCTTAGTTTCGCAAATTTGAATACGTAAATTTATATACATTATCCACCTATTATACAGGAACAATTGTAGGGGAAGAGCAGATCCCTTGTTAGGAAACTACTGGCTTTATTTTCAGGGCATGTCAAGTCGTCTCCTCCATTCTGCCAGAGCTGTGGGCAACACTTCCCAAACGCAGATGAGTGGGGTAAACACTTGGAACGGGATAAAAAGAAGAAAGGACGCTCGGAGTGTGACAATGTGCGACCTCTTTTTTAACCTTTTAACAATTTGGCGAATGTTCAGATACAGTTAAAATGGAGTCCGTACGAGGCTGCATGTATAGTGAATTGGATAAATGCTGTAACTCGACTCAGAACAAAACAAGCAAAAAAACCTTTGGATGCCACTAAACTAAGAAATCCCGCTGAATTTTCCAGACAAGTCAGAAATGGCAAGATATGCCGGGCCCTCTTTAACGCCTTGCTTGGGCAGAAGACTAGGATACCCCTTGATGTCCGTACCGACGATATGGCAGAAATATTTATCACTACTATACGAGCAGCAATGCCAGGAGTTACTTGGCCCATTGAGGTAATTTGTAATTTTTAGATAATTATTAATTCGTTTTATTTAGAAAGAGGATATAATCTACGGGAGGGCAGCGAGAATGTTATCTCTTATAGGTATAATATGGGAGCACCGTCACTTATTTGAGCTCCGTAACGTGGTAAGTATATTTCAAATGAACTCATTTTTGGCTATTCTAACTCAGTTCGGCCGAGATATCTCAAAGTACGCGAAGACTAGTGCAGAATACGAAAGGGGTAAAGACGTATTTGGCAGAATGAAAGGTCATTATGGTAAGTTTTGTCACTCGGTCCATAACTTTTACAGAGACGGTACTGATCAATATACCCCGCGCAAAAAGTTTTGGTACACCTGAATCTCAACGATAGCAAGGCCCAGCGAGCTGAGACCAATACAGTAAATGTACAATTAGGCAAGGGATAAAACCACGTGTAGATAATGGAAAAATACGAAACATATGACTTTTTATTTGAGAAAATCGAAAGCACCCGCGCAAAAAGTTTTGGTACAGCTGGCTTTTGAGGCCAAATGATTATTTTTACCCAGTTTTCTTTTTGGTTTTCTTGTGTTCCCATCTTCTATGCGATCTTCTACTACTATTACAATTGTAAAATAAACGATCCAGATCGGGATTTTCATCTTACAAGGACACTTCGCCAAGAGACCTGTCTTCATGATATGACCAGAAATCGACATTTTCCGAGCCTAAAAGTGCTTCCAAATGGTTCCCCGCTATCAATTTATCCAGGAAATTACTTTGCCCAAATAATGCAACCCGTTTGAGGGCGCGTTGGCATCGATAGATAGAATCAACTGACGGCTGACAACGTTTCTGGGCAGTTTTTCCATGCACAAAATGGGTTTATTTGTAAGAAAACGATGTTTACATATTGGCAACCCTCTTAGTTACATAAACCAATTGATTCCAATCGATAATATTGCCTGTATCCCCCGATGTAGTCCTTTCAAGCTGCACCTTTAAAAATGGGGAAAATGGTACTTTTCCATTGAAAATCAAGGGAAATTCTTGAGTCATCGTTCAATCGGATCAGGGCGGTCCCTACCATCAATTGACATCGCCTAGACATGGTAGTAGGGTAATTTTGCATCGCAGTAATGTATAGACACAAGAACCGATAGAATCCGAAGTTCCCACAAAATCACGTCTACAAAAGGATAGGGGCATATCTGACGAAAGTTGAAAAGTCAGCTCGGCTTCACAACGGGTTGTATTGCTAGGACGCCGGAACTTAGTTCCTCAGGAAGAGAGCAGTCTTGAAGAGGAACACAACCACTTTCCGGGCAGTCCAAGTCCCGTTAAAGAACAAACACCACAAAGAAACAAAATGGAAAGGTATCCAGGATGTGAAAAGAGAGCTGCAGCAGAAGATGAAAACTGGCTGGCCGGGCAATACAAGACCATGTGGAACAAGTTTATGATCATGGAGAACAGGACAACCAACTTGGCGGAGAACTACCACAGGTAGACAGAGCAACGGCGAAATGCTATTTTTTTTTGCCGCATCTTGAGCACTCTCGGAGCCCAGAGGCCAACCTTGGAAGCTCTCTTGAAAGTGATAAACGACATGTCATTCCGTGCCCACACCGAGCTAAAAATAGTAAGTCACACGCTCTCCGGTCTATATTGCAATTACAGAACCAACACACTCTACGAAAATCAGACAAAGAACGAAAAGAACTGATCGAAAAGGAAATGACCGGTTTCTTCAACATGACGAAGAAAACAGGCATCAGAAATATTCCGAAAGAAGAGCTATTCGTATATTTGGACAAAATGAGCCGTTTTATTGTCACTCAACACAAATAAATCTGTATAAACGACTATAAATACTTGAAACCCCTGAAATATGCCGCTAAACAATAAACCGGAGCATAGTTCCTGGTACCCGGAACTTAGTTCCTCGAAAGCGAAAGTCGCCGCAATTATGCTAATTTCACTTCCTGAGGAAGAAAGTTCCGGCCTCCCGCTGGGGATTGCTATCGTTTAGATTCAGGTGTACCAAAACTTTTTGGGCGGGGTATACTAGCACCTTACTGTGTTTTAATTCTTTTGGCAAAATATTTTCTCAATTACATATCAAAATGGCAGCAGCGGTAAAATTCACATTTTTGAAAATTTGGTTGACAGCTTACAACATGTGAAATTTGTTTCTTTGCTTCCTTTTAAAATTTAAAAATCCACATTGCTAGTACGCGTAGTGAAAGTATTTTCGAGAAAAGTTATGGGCCGAAGGTCAGCACTTGCCGATCACTATAATACCTATATAACAGAGAAATACGGAACAATTTTCCCCGATGATGAAAGATTTTATTCGTATTTGCTGCTGTCGAAAAAACGGTTGGAAAAAAGGAGAAAAACTATACCCTAGAGGAGCTGTGTGAAGCCGTTTTTTACATTGGAAAAGGAACGGCTGTAATTGTTTTTATGAAGTTAGCATGAAATTGATATTTAGGACAGGAGCATGCATCATTTTAAGAAAGCTGCGGACGACTACATTGAGAGCCTTACTGTAGGACCAACTTTCTTCATACATTAACAGCGAACAATTTAGCTGAATGGCCGTAAGACCCATTGCATCGTGAATGATTGGAAAGCTGGAACGAAAGTCGGATTTGTTCGTCTACAGTGTGATAGCCTTGAACCAGTGACGCTGTATATCGAAGGATGCTTAATTCATTTCTTCTCCTTGTTGGAGTTGACCAACAAAAAGGTATATTTTAGCTAAATATTGTCTGTAACTGAATTACTACAGGAAGGAGATTGGACACAATTATTCAGGACCATATCGGGCCTGGATAACGAAACAGTTAATGAAATGAGCACAAAAGAAAAAGCGAAGCTGAAGAGTAAAGAGCGGCATGATCAGGTTGGTGGGACCATTTCTAATTTAAAATGTTGATGTCGAACAGATTAACTTCTTTATTTTCCCCTTTACCACCTTATTTCTATAGCTTATTCGAACCATCTCGACGAGCTGAATATAGTGGAACAAGACTTTTTCGGGTTGACGCTTATTTTAGGGGGCATAGACGTCATTCTATGCCAAAAAAGGCTGTTTATCAGATATATTTGGGGGTTTCGCATCAAACATCGCAAAAGTACACGTTTCCGACTGCACGACTGAAATCCTTGGAGTTCTTTGAGCCAGGGGAATACAGATAATAAAGAATAAAAGGTGGCAGGGTATGTCTTTGAGTCGTTCTAAACCAGACTTGTAAGAGAATCAATGAGAATCTTACGCGGGAAGTAGTATGGTTCTACAAAAACACCGTAACACGGGCCATTTATGGAAAACAGAACACGGTTTTTAGAATAGTTTTTGATGGGCTTTCGAATGGTCTAGGCCTCGTCTCATGAGCCCACCCTAAACTACTGTAAAAGGGCCCCTTCTAAATTAGCTCAACCCAAACGACAACAATATTTAATTTCCAGGATAAGCCGACTGCTGCCGAGATGGTCGACGTAGCTGTTTTCATTCTCTGTGAAGTTCTGGAGGATCTTGATAAGAGGGTCGTGTGGATGCCACTTCCGAAAAACAAGAAAAAATAGACTGACTGAAGTTTCTAATTTTCTGACTTTATCCATCAGCTGCTATCCCGTGTAACCTCTTGTGAATACTTCTGTGAGGACGATCCCCCCCCCCCCCGCTCCTCCTCCGGCTTGAGGTTTGGGATCCTGTTCTTTGTCACAGCAGCACGGCGGCGGACGAGCAGCAACAGCAGTTGTAGTCGGCAAAAGTCGGCAGCAACCGCGGCTAGGTACTTTGGTGGCAGAGAAATGGGGACCGACCGCCCGCGGGGTGGAAAGAAGGAGAAGCCTTACCTTACCAATATCCTCCCAACTAGTTCTCACGGACCAGGCTCAGCCCGGGCCGTCCCAAATCATTATACGGGTAATACAACTGCTGAAGTTACCCGCTGCGCTTTCTTGTTGGTCAGGACTATTGGTACCTCCAGATCACCATCCACCAGGTACTTCGCTCCACCAAGGTGTCTGGAACCAGTTGCATAGTCATTATCCCCCCGAGATCGTTCCCGGAATTCTTGCTCAGGAATTCGTTGGAGGATTCTTTCAGGCTTCGATACGCCGAGATCTTCTAGCACTTGGAGATTTTTTCTAATTTTTTAATATTGTTATTTGTTCGGAGAGAGATATATGTGTAGGTGAACTTGTGGGCAAATGAGACTACCGGCATGACGAGGTTGGCCTGAGGGGTCCAGCCAGGTAACAACACCAGTCCCCTCCCTTTTCAGGGCTATTTACAGTTGTTTTCTGGCTCTTCGTAGTCTTAGTTGGTACAGCTGTAAACACACGTTTTATTTATAAAAGTAAACAGAATGAAAATATATTACAATCGGTTGGAATCAAGATTGGAAAGAATCGTTTGTAAAGTTAAAGATGAAAGTCAAACCATGTGGGAGGAATCAAACTGATAGGTTTCTCAGCGACGTGGAAACGTATTTGACACACTACTGTTGATACAAAGTAGTTGTGTTTAATCTCCTCTTCATCGAGAGGATAATTTTCGTAGACGGTAACAAGTGCTACCGCGCCATCCTGGCGTTTGATAGTTGCTGAAGCCATCTTCGATATATCCTGAAAGCGGAAGATTGTATTGTGTCTACCAGAGAATTAATACGAAAATTCCGCTTTTAGAATCAAACAATTCGCAATTTCTTTCTGATTATGGGGATATATTTATTTTAGCATGAATCGCGCCAAAAACGCGCGTTTAAAAACTACTAAGTCCCGATGTAACTTACATATTTTGTCTGGTCTTTTTCATCTATTTCAGTGAATTTCAATTGCTGTATCAAATAAGAAGGAAGAAACTCCTCTTCGAGAGTTTGAAGAAATTTCTTTCTATTGTCTTTCTCCCATAAGTCCTTCTCTTCGCTGTCCTCACTTTGGAACCTGCGCAGCTTTTCCAGACCTCCCATTTTCCAATACTGTAACAATTTCTCATATAAGATAAATTGCAAATTATTAGGGCGGGCAATAAGTATTGCCGCTAACATACTTCCGGTCAGATTTTTTACCCAAAATGCCTATAGGCTACGTGAAAAATCAATAAGATTGACTGCGCTACCACGTTTTTTGTGCGTAACCTTGCATTTCCAGAACGAAAAGTAGACGACAAAAGAGGCGAAAAGCCTCTTTTGGGCGCGAACCCATCGGCGAAGAAAAATAACCGAAAGCAGGGAGCGGTGGCCGGTACTTGTCAAAAATAATAATCGAGCATATTAAATGAAATCTATGCCACAGGAAAGAGAATGACGAGTTCTATTGGGGAAAAACATTTTTGGCTCTTGAGAAGACCAAATAGCGCGACGCGAAGGCCACGAATCTGGGTTGCGGCGCCGGGTCCGTGCTCTTTAGAGAGTTGTAGCTCACTGAAATCGCAGCCGATCGGGAAAATTCCTTCGCTGCTGAACATACCACAAAAAACTACACATAAAAATTTCACAAAAGAGTTTTCGAAGCGTAAAGCATATTCAGCACCCCCGATTTTCGCCTATTTTGTGGTCTACTTTTCGTCCTGGAAATCAAGGTCACGCACAAAAAACGTGGTAGAGTAGTCAATCTTAATGATTTTTCACGTAGAATTAACCTACAGGCATTTTGGATAAAAAATCTGCCCGGAAGTATGTTAGCGGCAATACTTATTGCCCGTCCTAATATATAGGTGGACTGTTCGTCTCTTTACCTCAATAAGGTTATTAATCGATTGCAATGGTTTCACATACTCCGGATATCTCGGTAGGAGTACAAACATTTCCAGATTTTCAAACGATGACCAGTCAATAATGTCTTTTCTTAACCACATTTTCAGAGAAGTTACTGTCCTCTAAAAACAACAATTTACAGGAAATAAGCACTAGTGTTCGAACTTACGGGAAGTCTTGGTATACTGTTATACCTCCATGTTACTTCTCGTGGCCTGAGTCTCTCAAGAAGATCCACTGGTGTTTCTTCAAATCCCTTAACTTCTAGATGACGCGTTCTGCATTTGCGAGTAGCAAAGAATTCTTCTGTATAGATGACTTTCCAGTAGTATATAGAGTAAAGCATGTGATTAAAGCTGTGCCCAGAATGAATGTGATGCTCCTCTAGATTTATGGCGAAGTAGTCGGTCGGCACCCCGATTTTATGGACATTCGATTGCACAAACTCAAACATAGGTTTATTAGTTTGACGAAGACGAGCAAAGGAAACGGCTTGCATCTTTAAAAATATAGTAATAAATACGGAAGAAGCCCACCTTATTAAAAACTAGTATAAGGTCGTCATTTTGTAAAAGGGTGATTTCAAATAGCATCTTTTTTAGCAGCAAATCGATAACTCGTGAAATAAAGCAGGCTAACTGTAGAGAACGGTAAAGATCAGGAGCAACGCGTGATGAAAGCGAGTTGTGGGTCCCAAAGGGATAATAAGGATTGGCCACAAGTATGGTGTCTCTCAAGTGGCACAACTTTAAAAAGGCTTTTTATTTATGGCAACAACTATATTGAACCGGTACAATTGGTGAAGAGAAAGGAGAAAGACGGTTTTCTAATTTTGCCTAGACAGGGGGCAACAAAATGGCATAAGCAAAAGCAATACAATGCAGGATGAAATAAAGACTTTTTTCTTAAACTAAAAAGGGTCCCTTGTAAGTGGCAAAAGTAAGTTTTTTATCTGTTTTCTCTTCAATCAAATGTTTAGCAATTGGAATTCCCCTGTCCCGGCGGCAGTTCCCGGTGAAGGTGGATTTTGCCAGGTCTATTACGATGTCACAAGGCCAGTCTCTGGAGAAGGTAGGAGTCTCACTCAAGGAGCCCATCTTCTCACATGGAATACTCTACGTGGCGCTGTCTCGCTGCACCAGCATGACTGGGATTAGAGTGGAGATGATGCCCTCCGATGGAACGAGAGCCCTCAACATGGTGGAACAATCTGCCCTCTAGCCGCCGTGTTACTCTTTGTCTTTGCTGATGTTGTGTCTGACCTCCGCTGAGGATTACTCCCCGACCCCCGGTACAGGATTGGAAAGGGGGAAGGGGATGTTTGTCGTTCATCCGCGTACTATGTGTTTTTTTGTTTTATTAAATGAACAGTTTTACCTTTTTATTCCCCGACTTTATTGCTATTTCCGTGTGTAAAGAACTGTTGAAAGTTGTTTTTCTCTCTTTGCAACACAGCAGTAACGAGTCATCCTTCTTCAGTTTGTTTTCAACTGTGTTGGAAGAAATAGTGCTCTCTTATTTTTATCTGCCTGGGTTCCGTTTTGCAATTGTATTCTGTCCCGTGACAACCCTATGTGCCATTGATGATACTGTAGATATACGTGAAGACGAGCGAAAACGAAAAATCCAATTGTAGTACGTTGGATTCATTACAATTAACACTGTTCCTCCAATAGAGCCAAAGGCAGAAAGTGTAAGAAATATCATATCGGCCAGATCTGTAAAAGGCATCTGTTACTTGATCAGTACAACAGCTTACACGTAGTTCCAAATATTTCCCAACTGAAAGCAACAATAGCGGCCAACGTCGGAATGCAAATGAGAAGGAAGGGTATAAAAGCTTGCAAGCTCAATTGAAGTAGGAAGCGGCGTTGAATTTTCTTCAATTTTTGTGACATCACGAGCGCATTTGTTTCTTTGTATGATAAATGGAGAAGGGACATGTCGACGGTGATGAAGAGAATTGTCAGAAAGGCCGTAGGAACAGCGCCGAGGTACAGGGTCAGCCCATAGTTATAGATTACCATATCCTCCATGGATAACATTTCATCTGTTACACAGGAATAGTTCTAAAAATATATCCTGGAAATATGTGGTTTCAACTGACATTGCGAAGCATTTCAATGACTTCGGGAACTTGCTGCTCCATTAGGAATATAGCAATAGGCCCTACTAGGCACGCACTGTACCCTACCACCATGATGGCTATGATATATAAAGGGAATAGTCTTCTGCTACCTCTGGCTAGCTCGTATCGATAGCCGAATAGATGGAGAATGCTCCCAAAGCTCAGTTCGACAACCAGCATGAATATCCCCAGAAGGACTTTGGTCGGTAGGATACCTCTCAAATGACCGGCGGCATAACCAATTGGAAGAGGCAGCAAGATTACCGGTTTAGTTAGGAAGCTAATCTAAATGGCCGCTTGAAGAAAGGAAACTATTTATTACTGAAATGTCTGTTATGAAAGTTAGAATCTGGTGGTAGAGCAGAAACCACCGGTAGACCTTCATGTGGGAGGTGGATCTCCATATTATGCAGTAGATAACGTAGGGATTCAATATCAAAGCAATGCCGGAGAGATACGGTAGAACGGTGACGTACAGTTTAGGTTGTAAGATAAACTCCGGGCAGAAGATCATATAAAACGAATGAAAATGTGGCGATAACGAGAAAATATGACATGGTCGTCATGTTTTTTTTTGTCTAGGTGCGTATTGAAGACTATTGAAAGGCGGTCGAGTAGAAGATCAGCCATAATAGCCTTTTTGAACCAGCGTTCTGTAGAAATCATCTAATGATTTGCCCATTTTTTGTTCTCATATTCATAACCACCAGCTTCGTGACGATAGTTGAGACTTTGACCGAAATAATAGGCAGGGTTTTCTGTATAAATATTAGAATCAAACGTTTCTTATCTTCCTTTCCATCCTAATTTTCACTTCAGTTGAATCACAGGGCATTAGTTACCTCATGGTTGAGCATACAGAAAGAAATGATCAAAAAGAGGAGTAGGCGTTATCCCTTCATGTGTTCAACGAGTAAACGCCAGCTGCTCTCCTAATTAAAGGAACCCCCAGGGACCTGCCCCCGAGTGCACCCGTAAGCGTCGGCGCGCATTTGAATTTTAAACGCGCCTGCCGTTTTAGCTTGATTTTTCAGTTTCTCCTGACAAATTTGATATTGTTTCTTATAAATAAATGAACGCACATTAATAGAATACTAGAATAATATGTAAAAATTAGAAGAAAGAAATGGGCTAAAACGGTAAACGAATTCAAAATTCAAATGCGCGGCGACGCTTACGGGTGCACTCGGGGGCAGGTCCCTGTGGGTTCCTTTAAAGGTTCTGGAGTCCAGAAGACCCTCCGCTATCCAAGAATCCGAAGAAGCAATTTAGCGGGAGGTGTAGTGTAGCAGGTAAAACTTAAAAAAATGACTGACGCTTTATTCGATACCCTTTATTAATTATCTCTTTGCAATGGAATTCTGCCCAGTTTTGCGTATTATTGACGATACCGGTGCTGTTTGATTAGATGATCGCAAACGATAAATCCAGTTGTAGTATGTTGGGTTCATTGCAATCAAGACCGTTCCTCCTATAGAGCCAAAGGAGGACAAAATAATGAAAACGATATCCGTCACGTCTAAAGGGTCGATTCAATGTGATCATACTACTTACACGCAGTGCCAAATATTTCAACGCTAAAGACAATAATGGCAGCCAGAACTGGTAGACTGACAAGAAAGAGAGGGATGAATGATTGGAGGGATAGTTGGAGAAGGAACCGGCGCTGTATCTTTTTCAACTTTTGAGACATCACCATAGTATTCGTCTCTTTGTAAGATAAATAGAGGAGGGAGAAATCGACGACAACAAAGAGAATTACCAGTAGAACTAAAGGAACAGCTCCGAATAGAAAAGTAGCACCATATTTGTAGACTATTGCGTCTTCCATCGATAAAATCTCTTCTGTAGCACAACTGTAGCTCTGAACATGGAGATATTCAGACCGTGACATTCCTCACATTACGAAGCATTTCGATAACTGCTGAATATTGTTGATCCCCAATAAATATAGCCAGGGGAGGTACTAAACAACAGCTGTAACCAAAAGCCATGATAGCGAGAATATAGGCAGGGAATAATCTTTTTGTTCCTCTGGCTACCTCGTACCGATAACCGAACATATGAAGAATACTTCCAAAGCTCAAGAAGACAATAATTAGAAATGTACCCATAATAACTTTTGTCGGTAGTACTCCTCTCAAAAGACCAATTGGATAACAGATGGGGAGGGGGAGCAAGATTACGGGCTTGACCAAGTAACTTACCTGGAAAGCCACATTTTGAAAGAGAAATATGACAACGTCTCACCGATAAATCAGTTATAAAGGCTAAAATCTGGTGATAGAGAAGAAACCATCGATAGGTTCTCATATGTGAGGTGGATCTCCATATTATACAGTAGATAGCGTAAGGATTCAATAACAACGCGATGATGGAGAGATATGGTAGAACGGTAGCGTATAATTTTGGCTGCAAAGTAAACTCCGGGCAGAAGATCATTCAAACAGTGGGATAATAACGACGAAAACAAGGAGATCTGACGCAGACTAGGCACATTTTCGTCTAATTGCCCATTGAAAAGCAGCCAGGTGAAACCACTTGGATAATGATCTTCTTGAAATCTTTCTTTCTCAAATTCAAATTCTCAAAATTATACAATTCAGGATAGAGGCAGGGGTGGGTCTGAAACTAATTCGTAGGAAAAGGGAGAGAATAAAACTGAACTTTGTGTATTCTTCCAACGCCTTTCCCTTATCCGTGGCTATCACAAAGTCAGCTGGAGCAAACGCTCCCCCATAGAAAATATAGATAAATATAATGATGAGTATTTGAAATGGTCGTCGAATATGGCGCGAATGATGCTTTGGGATGATTGTCTGGTGGCGGAGGAAGAATAAATGGACAATTGACGCCAACATCCCCGTCAGGGAAGCAAGACCAATGTAAACTTGTACTTTTGCAGAAATATTGAGATTATTTAAAATTCCATTAGAGTAGTACGCGGCAAAAGGGAAAAGAACAACAGGAGTGGACAGGATCGAGAAGAAGACGTCGTTGAAGACAAACCACAGCTGGCAGTTGAAGAGATACCGCTTTATTTGGGTTGTTTTGTCAGCATAGATACACCAGAGGCTGATTAGGTTTAGGGGAAGGCTAATCTGAACGGAAAATGAACCAAGAATAGGGAAAGAGTGGCTACCGCGAATAGGGCATGTTCAGCTAGGAGAAATGTCGATAAAATATGGTCATCGATGATACAGAGTGGATGCAGAGTTGGAAAGAACTCCATATCTGGGAATAAGGCAGTTTATGAGTTATTTTAACCTGGAAAATGGAAAGGGGCACAGATTACCGTAAATGAAGGATGAACCCAGAGGAACTGTGCCTTGAGCAGTTCCGTGTACAAGGTACTCGCAATCCCGTAATTAATTGAGTACGCTCTATTAGCAGGTGTTGTTCAGCGAGCAAAAATGCATACATGATATAGGTAGGGACCGCAAAGTGAAAATTAGATTTCATCGCAGAGCTTAGATATTAGCACCAATCGGTAGATCTCATCGTAACTTGCAACTTTTGTTTTTACAGTAAGGAAATCGGGCCGTCCAGTCCCGAGATATATACGATTTGGTGGCGCCTCCTCGAAATCGGTTTCGCGAACAAATTTTGGTTTTCACTTTTGTCGCGATTTGAATTTTTGAATTGCCGCGCGGGCGTCACTATCAACGGCGCGCAGTTATTCCACTGCAAAAAATAAAATTTCTCTTTTCTTCTATTTTCTGAGCTAGTTGCGCAGAAATCAACATAATTCGTCAATATAAAATTTATTTAAAATGCAATAGAATAAGAATCAATATACATAAAAAGAGGAATGTATTCAAAAACATAAAAAAAAATAATCAGTAATGAATACAAACAAAACAAAGAACGCAGATTGCACCTTCGAGGAGAATTGAAGAGCCTTGATAGGAAACATAAAGCAGGTGATAAATGGCCCTAACAGTAAAAGAAAAATCTGTAAATTCGCTACAGAAGGAATGATCTATGAAGCAATGGAATCCGATACAACAGCACGACGATTTTGAAATCAGTATAAAATAATTAACAATAGTGAAGTGAAGTTAGAACCTGAAAGAAGGATAAAACAAACTTACTTTGTCAGGCAGCATACACAATCTATTTTTACCAGTAGCGAATATAAAAAGTGCTTCTTTTGAATATTACCTGAAAAGCTTGGCGGAGAAGTAGCATTGATAACAAAAAAAAAAACAACCGCAAAAAAAGGCTGAGGAGTGGAGCAGGCAATAACAAATAGAAAAAGCATCTGTTTCCTTCATGAAGCGAACCTAAATTTTATACAGAGAAGTATTATGAAACCAACTAACCGCAAATCCCTGAATGGTCATCCCTGAATACAAATTATTGGCAATTAGCGTACCTGGATCGATGCCATTCTTCTTCAGTTTTTCTTCGGCCCCTTGTCTCTTCTCTTCCTTCTGCTGAGAGGTACCCATATCTGCAATAAAAATTACCAAAAGAGCAAAAAACAACAGAAAAATGAAAATGAGAAAACAGATAGACGAAAAAAACTCGCAGCGGCGCGTGTTTACTTACAGAAATGTATTTTCCTCTTTTCAACCACTAAATACCATTTATAAATTTTTCGCTACAGCCAATTCGTGAAATATTTTTTCTAGTAATTGGGACACTGTTGGTAACATAGTTTACAAAAAAAATTGTGCGGCTCGGTCTTAGTTTCGCTGCCAGAAGCCGAACTGTGACTAGTGAAAAAGTGACCACTTTTCTGGCATCATTCTACCATATAATTTCCTGATTTTTTTTGTTTACCCTGATAGTGAATGAACTGGTTAAAATTACAAAACTAGTTAGAAACAATGGTTTTTTAGGAAAATCGCCCATTTTATGTAGTACAAAATTTGCATACACCAAGCGATATACAAAATTTTCGCTGCATCAGATTGATTTGGTTTTTTTACAGTATTATCTACATAAAAAATGCTATTAGATACAATAATAAAAACCAGCGGCTCACTTCACAGTGTCGAGATATATACCAGCCTATTTTTAACATTGTAATTTCTTATGGAACCCCGCATTTTTATAAAAAAACTGATAGTATCATCCGATTCTACATATATTTTTAGCTACTGGATACTGTTTTCAGCTCAAAATAATGTATAATAAAGGCGTATCGAACGCTTTTGTAACGAGCGCACCCAATTACCAAAATTGCTGAACAAAAATTGTTGCCGCCCTAGCGCGCGCCTTTGCGGTCCCTAGATATACGGATCAAAATTAAGTAATTGGTCATTTTTGATCAGAGATTACAAAAGAGGGGGCCGATCTTTCAATGGAGACAGGAGAGATTTTTTGAAACCATCTTCTTCTATCAATAAAGTACGGTAGACAAGTCATTGTGACGCTCTTTGTTCTTTGTCCAACAAATGCTTGATTATCCGCTTTATTGAATTCAACAGGGGACAAAGTTTTGTGCACATCGGCAAGTTGCGCAAGGTTGGTACTAGAAGAATTGCTGAATTGCAAGGTTAGCACCGATATAAGACAGGACGTTTTCAGATTGGAATGCGTGTCCTTCTGTATGGCAACAAAGTGAGAAAGGCGGAATCTTGAGGGGATTTCTGAAAAGGTCAAGTTCACAGGTGTTGGTGCACCCACTTTATCACAATAGCAGACCAAGACGATCAATTTATAAATGTCACTCTAGATTTCGGATGCTAGTTCCATCCTGACGGTGAAGCTGCAGTAGTCATAACCCGAATAGACCGCAATTTGCCTTAAAGAAAATTAATTTTTAATCCGGAAAAAGGTTACTCGAACTATGAAGGCCTGAAATATGTTTCAGCAAATTTTCTCTATATTTTTTATTCAAACAGATTCCCGTAAGAGTTCCAGCGGATGCATGGAATGTCATAAGAACTATGCCAATATGCGTCACGGCTAAACTAGACTATTCGGGGAAACGAAACGGTCCTCACTCAGGTTATAGTCCATTGTAAAAACTTGATAAAAGAGAATGATGATTGGAATTGCTATAAACGTAAACATGACCATGAGCTGGAATATAGGATTGTTCCTTTTTCGGTCGGTTACCTGGATGACAATGGCTTGTAAAGAACGGCGTACTTGATCCCTGGTAGCACGGGAAATCGTCTGTTGCTCATTGTGAATGGAACAAAATGAATTGGACACCTAAAGACGCCATTTTATCGAAGGTAAGGCGTTGTATTTTGATAGACAGACAGACCAGAACAAAGGAAATTGCTAACCAGATAGACGATAATAATCAACCAGCTGATCATATAAATTGTTACGTAACTGCAGGTCATAGTGATATTTTCAGGAGCTAGCAGTTCTATTTCTTCTCGATACAACTGAGGATAGAGACAGGTGTAAGTCTAAAGTTCATACAAATAATGACTAGGAAGTAAAGATTACTTGTTCGTAATGTTGTAGAGAAATATGTTTATCAGCAGATGCGAGTATATATGCTGGTATAGCTGCTACGCCATAATAAAAGTAGATAAATATAACTACGAGCATTCGAAATTGCCTTCGAATGTGTCGCTTGTGATTTTGGGGAATTATAGTCTGGTGGCGATGGAAGAATAAGTGCATAACTGAAGCCACCATTCCTGCCACAGACGTTAGACTCATATACCCTTGTAGTTTCACAGAAATACCAAGATAATTTAGAATTCCATAGGAATAATAAGCGGGAAATGGCATAAGAACAACGGGAGTAGAAAGAATAGTCAAACAAGCATCATTGAAGACAAACCATAGCTGACAATTGAAGAGGTACCACTTTATTCGGGTGGATTTATCGGAATAGATACACCAGAGACTTATTAAATTTAGGGGAATGCTGATCTGAATAGATAATGGCTACAAATAACTGGTGATGTCAATACCGCGAAGACAGCATATTCGACCAGAACAAACGTTTCAACGAGATTTTGGTCAATAGCACAAAGTGGGTGCAACGTTGAGGAGAGCGCCATACCAAGAAGAGGTCAAACGGAAACGTCTGAATAGAGATTATCATGAGGCTGTCTAATCGTTGATCTGTTAAAAAGTGCAGAATAGCAAATGCAGTTGATTTGTAGCCATAGTTTTCATCCCTTTCAAAGAGAAATGGCTCCAAGAAGGTTTTTTCCTTGAAAGGGATTGTACAAAATCTTGTTTTCTTTTGAAATGTATGAAAATTAGAATTAAAAAAACTGTTGTTTTCATCGAGACGATAATATAACAGTGGCCACATTGCAATTTAATAGAAAAACTAATCCTAGTAACAGGTGGAAATCGAATAATAAACACTCGGACAGTTCACTGCTAAAACTCAAACATCGGAGACTATCAAATGCCAGCAGGGAAAGGAGTGATAATTGGAGGCGATAGGTACACCTGCCTGGGTTGTTTGCTACCGTTTGCAGAGTTAAGAGAGAGCAGTATTCGAAACTGTTGGAAGTTGTTATCTTATAATTATTTTCGACTCCGGGGACGAATGCCCGCGGGCATTCGTCACAACCGGCGGGCATTCGTCACAACCGGCGGGCATTCGTCACAACCGGCGGGCATTCGTCACAACCGGCGGGCATTCGTCACAACCCGCGGGCATTCGTCACAAAACCTGGTTGTTTAACCTTGCAAAAGTATACGTTTTCCTTGTTTAATCCCATGTTTGTTATCGGTATTCGGCATAAAGAACGTCTTAATACAGAGAGGAAGCCGTTTAAATGACTGTTACTCTCCAGAAAAAGCAATATTTTAGAGAAAGGAATGAATTTTGAAAAGATTTAACCCTTCTGGTTCTCATTCTTGAGAAAACATGAACAGAATGAATAAAAAGGTTAAACAACCAGGTTTTGTGACGAATGCCCGCCGGTTGTGACGAATGCCCGCCGGTTGTGACGAATGCCCGCGGGCATTCGTCCCCGGAGTCATTATTTTCGGTGCAATCTGCAGAGCTATTCTAGTCTACGACTGATTTACCTTATTCTACCTGCGAAGGAGTAATTTCCGCACTTTATAACAAGGACGACTAGCTAATTTGCGGAGAATATATGGGATAGACGTGGATGTTGGCGATAGGGCGGAGGCGAGTCCACCAGGCAAGAGAGCGACAGACATTTCATAAAAGAATGAGACTTCATAAGGTAGAAATCCCACTTCTTTAGTTAATCTGTATAAAAGGAGGCATCCCTTCAACAGCCAAGGGGGTCTTCCGCTTTTAGAACAAGTTAGATCAGGGTAAGAATGAAGTGAAGGTATTTGACAATGGTTCGATAGACCCACAGCGAGCACCTAGGTTTTCACAGGGAAAAGTTCAAGGACTTTGGAACGCGCGTTAGCGTAGAATTGAAACAATGCGGAAAATATACGAGCTCTAACTTGAGAGTTGCTATTTAGGCTTATAATCAGAGAACCACGTCCTACTATTGTAGGAGAACCACATCCTTAATCTCATTCAATATGCGACTATCTTGGCCGTACATTTTAGAAGCCAAAAAGTACCGCTGAAATAATTGTTACGTTGCTTTCAATACCGATTATATTTATTTCTTAACTTTTTATTCTGGATTCCCATAAAATAGAGTATCCTATGAATTTTTCCCTTTTTTAGGATCACTTCACCAGGGGATTTTTGTGACCGCGCGTGTCGGGAAGGTGCTCGCTGCCATCGCCAAGAAGGGCGACACCTCCGACGCGGCTCTGGAGCTCATCCTTCGCGATGCCCCGCCCCGCGGCCGGCTTCGTCCGCTCCACCTTCAAGTTCATCCGGACCGGCAAGCTGCACGTGGTGGCGGCCGCCTTCGCCTTCGGCCGCGAAGACCTCATCCCCTTGATGTTCACTGGCCTGCTCCGCGACATGAACCAGGGCATGAAGGGCGCCCTGGACCCGTTCATCGTCTACCTCGAGAGACACATTGAAGTCGACGGCGAGGACCACGGACCCATGTCGATGATGATGATCGCCGAGCTCTGCGGCGACAACCACGACCCGAGATGGGAGGAGGCCACCTCCGCCGCCGAGAAGGCTCTCCAGGTCAGAATCCGCCTCTGGGACGGCGTCGTCCAGCAGCTCGCCAAGGAGGACAACAAACAGAAGGAGGTAGTAACTTTGAGTTTGCTCTCAGATTTGAGACCACTTGTTGTCCTGACTCTTGTCAGGAAAGGTCAATGAGCCCGCCTCCCAACAGGGCGCGCTATCTAGTCAGTCTGATAGTTGTATGGGTCAGACATTAGTGAGTACGGTTTTCTCTCCTATTATTTTAATTGATGCAGTTATAATAAATCCCCTTTCTCCTAGTAAAAACATACCAGCCTCCATCTCATTAATGTTGCTCTATAGTTTGGATCATTCCACTGAACCACCTTGTTAGTCCAGCTAGTGGCAAAGATACGTGGCATATCCGAACCCCTAGTAGACCCTGGTTCAAACACTTGTAGAGAATGGCCCGGTAGCACGCATCTGGTATGTTTTTACTTCAGATTGTTGGAGACCGCCTCTTACTTTACTATACATTTTTGTTTTTTAGACAACGCGTACATTGGGTAAGTGTGCTGTCTCCTCAAAGGTCTGCAACTATCCCATGGTAGATGTGCTTATGTCCTGCATGGATAAATATAGGCTCCGCGGCAATTGTGACCCGATGGGCAGCTCATAGTGTAATCATACATGAGAGGGAATAAATATGGTCTATCTCCTGTGTTTCTAAAGCTATCATCTTGAGGAAACGGCTGTGGTGCTGTTAGCATTTTCAACGCACTTTCCTGAATATTAGGTCGCGTCAGAAGTCCTTGTGATGGCCTCATAACTTTCTTATTTGTGGGCCAAATTTCTTCGGTCAACGAGCGCTAGGTAAAGGAACGTCTGAAGAAAATTCACAGTACAAATTAAACTTTCCAGTCAGGACCCAAAAATTTTGGCGACCGTTTCAAACTTAGCCAAAACCCGTTTTTTTCGGGATTTATCGTTTATTTCGCATATTCTGCGGTAACTTTGTTCGTAGCAAAAGTCCAGCTTGACGAGATACGTCTACTACACTTGGAATTTTGGAAATTGACTGAAAGGTAAAGGAGCTAGACCGCTTCAAAAATGATAACCGTAACTTCCGTAACTTTTCAGGATCACGGGCTACATAGGCGTGTGGGTAGTCAAAATGTCAGAAAAAAATTACAATCACGAGTACAACGTCAGGTTTCTGATATTCCCACTTGTATAGTAAAAATTACCCAAATCCAATTTTCCTTAAAGGAACCCACAGGGACCTCGGCGCGGGTGCAATGGTCCCGCAGCGACTGCACCCGATCAGGCAAACGCGTTTCTATTTTGCGACAATACCGGTCACAGAAAAGGGGAAATTGGCTGAAACCTAGTTCATTTGATTCAGTTTTGACGCCGGTTCTGATGCTGTATTCCGTTTCTTGAAACGGTAGATTTCCAGGCCCCATTTTCTTCAGCTACAGTAATTCGCCTAGGTCCCTGTGGCTTCATTTAACCATGTCATTTTTGAAGCGGAAATATCTCAAAGAATTAAAGGAACTCCTACGGACCTAGGCGGGTTACGGTAGCAGAGGAAAATGGGACGGCGAAATCGGCCTTTCCAGAAAAAAACAAAGTACATCATCAGAATCAGCGTAAACAACTGAATCGAATGAACCAGGTTTCAGCCCATTTCCCCTTTTCTGTGAAAAGTAATGTCACAAAACAGAAAGAGTGCGCACAGTCGCTGCGGGATCACTGTGCGCAATCAGGCAAAATCCAGGGGTCCCTCGGGCTTAATTTAAAAGTTTTATTTATAGCATTCATATATCTGAATACAACAAGGTGGACAAAAGGAAACAAAACGAAGATATGACAGTGGGTACTCCATTAAAGACCTAACAATCCAACCGTATATTTATGCTGTATGAACCACTGTCTGTGAAACAACTCTGCGGGCAAACCATATTTTATCTAAAGATTTTCGAACGTTTACCTTATTTGGAAGCAACTTACTTGAACGACTGTAGCAGGCCACTTTTTTCATTATATTTGATCGATACTTTTTATTTAAACAGATTCCAGTCAGGGTGCCAGCTGTTGCATGAAATGAAATGACGAATAAGCCAATAAGTGTAAGTGCTATAACTACAGTTAAAGGGAATACTATTCACTTCCTCACTCTGATTATAACTCATTGTAAGAACTTGATAGAAAAGTACAATTATAGGGATACATATAAATGAGAACATTACCATAATCTGGAAGAGGATGTTCTATTTCCCTTCTCCTTACCTGGATAACAATGGTTGCTAAAGAACGCCGGACGTGATCCCTGGTGGCGCGGGACATCGTCTTCTGTTCGGTGTGAATAGAATGAAATGAATCGGACACCTGAATGTTTTTTTTGGAAAATATATAAAATGTATGCTTACTAAGAAAACGACAATAATCAGGTAACTGACTACTAATAGGCTCGTATAACTCATTGAGAGAATAAGATTGCCCGGATCGATTAGAACAGTTTCCGCTTCGTATAATTGAGGATAGAGGCAGGGATAGTTCTATAAGTGCAAATATTTTATGTTTTATTTTATGGTTTTATAGTTTCAATCTGTTTACGCGATTTTAGGGTCTTTGCGGGCATTCTTTTCAATTTCGGGCCTGAACCTACTTTCCCTTGGATTGGAAACAGACTATACCTTCCCATGCTCCTTCAAGGAATTATATTTATCGTCATCAATAAACGTATATAATGGAATAGCTATTCCTCCATAATAAACATAGAAGAATACGACAATCAGTAGTCTAAATTTCTGTCGAATGTGGCGTTTATGATTAGATGGGATTATTGTCTGGTGACGATGGAAAAATAGATGAATAATTGAAGGCATCATTCCTGCCAGCGTTGTCATCCCGATAAGTCCTTGTATCTTCATTGAAATGCCAAGATAATTTAAAATCCCATAAGAGTAATATGCAGGCAATGGGAGAAGAAGAATGGGAGTAGCAAGAATAGAGAAGAAGGCATCGCTGAAGGCAAACCATAGCTGACAATTGAAGAGGTACCACTTTATTCGGGTGGATTTATCGGAATAGATACACCAGAGACTTATTAAATTTAGGGGAACACTGATCTGAACGGATTATTAGGAGAAAAACGAGAGAGCAAGTACCCCGAAGACGACATGCTCCACTAGGACAAATTTCGCTGTAAGACCTTCGTCAAGGATACAGAGTGGGTTCAGCGTTGTGAGGAGCTCCATACCTAATAAAAATCACTATGGGGAAATGATTTAGCCAGACAGACAAATAAAGAAAGGAAATTATTGGGAAATGGATGGCTTTGAACCTTTCTCGTCATTGGTCATTCTTGGTTAGTTAGGACGCGCTGACGGTGGTTCATTACCACAATTTTCATCTCTTTCAAATGAGGCTCGCGGAATTGGCACAGAACGTGCTCGAAGAGAAGAAAGTAATCAGAGAAAGGCCAGGAAAACATGTAAATTGAGAGGAAAAGAACACTTTTGCTGACAACGAATGGTGCGTTCAGGTAGCATTCAATAAAAATAATTCTAGTAGCAGGTGAATCGTAATAGCTACTGAATAATCAACAGTGTTGACTCAACGCCCCCAACTAACGCATTGAAGTGAAATGCCAGTATCGTTCCCCACGGTAGGCCCCGTGTCAGAAGAAAAGAGATCTTTCAAATGTAGTAAACGGGATCAAGTGGTTGTGTAGCACAAAACAATTCCATTCGTCTCCGTTCAGGCATATGCCATTTGTAACCACGTACTCATTATGGTGCTAGTGCCCCACTGACTGCTTCTCCAGGCAAACCAATGATTCTCTAAAATTTCATGGAATTTTTGGCTACAATAACCTGCTTTTATTTCGAGGATGGGCTCCTCATTTTCTGCTTTTTTGTTCCGAGAAGATCGACGCGTCTTATACGTGTTCCTCCCGGGCACACTACAGATTTCTCCTCTGTCCTATCTAGTGTAGAGAGTTCTCCCGAAATACAGTGTTGATCTTATGCTGCGGTCTTTCAACACACTGCTCTTTGGCTCATACCTGCCCTGTTATAGTAGAAACGGGTTATTATGGGTTTCATAATATTATGCAAGAGGAATACAACACAACATGTACATCTTACAAGCGGGTTGACAATCTGTAATAGAGACGGTTTATTATTATAATCGCTGTTTTCAGCCTTTGTTAAAGCTGAAGTGATTAAGCATTTCGTATAGTACAAGAAACTGGGGTACAAAAGTAAGAGAGAAGAGAAACACTCCTTCAACTCCTAGTCCTAGATGTGAACGCTGCGATAATCCAGGAGGTAGCTTGTATCACGCTGAGTACTACTGGTGCGGAGATTGCGCCGATAGCGCTGGGAACAACGATTAGAAAAATTCTTCTGTAGTCGAACCCTTACCCTTTTGTAATTCATTAATTTTGTTAATTATTTTTAGAAATTAGATTTACTTTGTAAGAGTTGTTCATCCTGAGTAGTGCCTTCAACAATCGTTCAATGAAGTACCAAGGTTTTCTCTTATGATCTTTAGTAATACCACTTGTACTACCATTATTTTTATTTTTTTACCAACTAAACTTTCTAATTATGGATGAATAAAACCATATTTATTGAGGAATTAGAAATTGAGATCATATGTGTTGTGTTACCGTATTTTTCGAACCATTTCATAGAAGAAGTCATCTTTTTTGAAGGCGTCGAGTAGATTGAAGATTTCCAAGTCTTCTCTGCTCCTCATCAGTTCAACCATTGTCATACTGTGGAGATTCATCAATTCACCAAAACGAGTAGCTGGGGAGGGTTCATTACAATTCCTAAAATTCTTCCAATCTTTCATATTCTCTAGCGAAACGTACCGATAATACTGATGAATGTCTTCGTACATTTTTGCCCGTGCTCTTCGTATACAATCTCGCATCTTTTCTGTGCAAGCAAGATGAGCGGTACCTGTTTTCCACTTATTAGAAACCAATTGGGGGCAGACTTACTTGTATTCCAGAGCATCAAGCCGACCAACGTGACCCATTCCTGTTCCCGGATCTTCATATCATCGATACCGTAGGAAATCTGCATCTTTTCGGGGCTCATCTCCTTCTTCAGGTACTTGACAAAGTCGGCTCGGAGAAATTCTGACTGTGGACTGATGTCATCGATCCAGTCATCTACTCGATCCACATCCAGGTACATGGTCTCGGAAACGACACATCTGAAAGAAGAACGGAATTAATCGGGGTGGATATACAGTTCAAATGTCTGTTTTTCCCGCAGATCGAGAAAAAAAATCAAAAATTGAAAAGATAGGTGTACTCACATTTTTGTGTAGTCTTCTCTCGGAACAAGCTTATACGTCCTCCAGGCACAGTCGAACCACCACAAATAAACAAAGAATGGTTGCAGAAGGTTCCACTGGAATTTTCTTATAACGGTAGCAATTAGATCGGGTAACCTTTTCATCAGTACTCAGCTCCTCAAATTCTTCATAAGTAGAGCCAACAAATTCCGTAACGGGTGAGATTTGAGCTCGAAAGAACAAAGACATATGTTTCGACGTGCCGTGAGCGTACCCCTGAAAATGTTCATTTTGACTACGGTAATTCGATAATACTTTCAAAGGCCCGTCAATATGCATCTTTTTATAGGTCTCCGGTTCAAGAGCCAGTTCTGTTGCTCTTCTAACCGAAATGAGTTGTCTAAAAATAAACAAAACGTATTTGTAAACAGTTGGAGCTCACTTGTAATTAGCCATAGTTCTCATCAGTAACGGAGGATCCAGTGGAGGATTACTAGGGCCAGGAAGAGGGCTACCTCCTCGATGAAGATCTATCCTAGGGGAATGAGCAGCTACCTAAAATTGTCTTTTTCTAAAATTTCCAATAGAAAAAAACCTCGCTTTCTGATGGAGATCCAATGTACAGCGGATTAGGATCATAGATCTTTGGAATTATGGGGTCTCTTTTTCCTTGGACTCCGTCGGTCAGCATACCGACGTCGAGGCATTTTTGGAGGCGGCATTTTCGGCAGAGGCACCGGATGGCTGGAAGAGAATGAATACAAGAGATACTTTCTTCACTCAAGGTTTCTGACTTTCGACCTCCCGCGGCCCAAAACCAGGTCAATCATCTTACACGCCTTATCAGAGTTTGTTGCGCAAAAAGTGCCATAAATTTTCGTATTTGATATCATTTTCCCTTGACCGTTTCGCGTCATCATTGCCCATTTTGTCTTGCCCGCCATCTCCTCTCCAAGGGCATGCACTCACCCCACATCTTTCGATAAGGTCACCACAACACAAAAAGATACGGAGACTAACACTTATCGATTTGGCATTTTCCTCCAGTTCTACAGGAATATTTCTTCTTCTCTACGATCGAGCGTCTGAAGAAAGCAGCGCAAGCTCGACAGGCATCTATCCCAAAATGACTGCCAACTGTCGTTTCCGTACAGACTCGACAAATCCTACTTCTAAAAGAGCGATGTATTTAACTGAAGAATGTGTGAACAAACCCACTGGGAACATCTGACATTTCAGTTGGTCAGGGAACAGAGAGTGAAGAGTGGCAATCATACACGTCCCAGCTGGAAATTGGGGGGATAATTAGTATGCATAGCTGGAGATGAATGGCAAAGATGGACTGAAGAGGGGTAAACTAAATGAACTCTGGGGCAGAAAAAAACGAATGGATTGCGTCACACAGGACCCCCCTCCTAGAGGTGTATAAAAACAGGTTAACCCCGGGTTCAATAAGAAGGACTGGCTATTTTCGAGCCTGGTCATTACTTCAACCCTATTTTTCTATTTTAGGCTACATTAAACTTGTTAACTTTTAGATAATGGTAGCCGGAAGCAAAATAATTATGTTACAACTTTCAGAATAAATGAGAACGCACAAGAAACGTTCTACGGAGCAGGTAAACTTGAATTAATCGGTGCAATGGGGCCCAGAGTTTCTAGTTTCTGTTCTAGACGCACAGAATGGCACAACTGACACCTACGAGTAATTTTTGATAAACGGAAAAAAATGGAGTAGAAAACTATAAGTTGGCAATTTAGTAATCCAAAGTTCGAAAGTTCACATCGCTACGTGTCAAGCAGTCAAGAACGTGTTTTTCAGCGGGGTCAGGTAAAGAGGGGCCTTTAAATGATTCATTACTCTAACAAACTTGATTAAAATTACTATATTAATGCGATTAAGAGAAAAATAGACAAGATTGAACTGCGACTAGAGTGTAGTTTCTATCGTGAGAGAAAACGGACGCCCCCCGTTCTGCAGGTGTACAAATCATAAACTTTTAGGCTTGCGGTCGTGGCCACAAAAAAGAACAGAAACTGATCTCTTTCCAAGTTTATCAAGGTGTTCTTAAAATGTTCTTAAAAGTTTGACCTGAACCTTGGGTGTGGTTTCTACCAGTTGTTGTATAGTGACGCAGAGAATAATGGCAAGCTCTACAAAGGCAATGCAAAACGGAATGATTAGATAAGGAGAGAAGCAGTTCAAAAAGACGGAGATACGTCGTTTTGGCAGCTTTTACTGAAGAGAAAAAACTTTATTGAAAAATGGCAGCAGAGATCAGAACTTGGAGAAGGAACGTGATCAAGTCTTTGATCCGCCCAATTCTACGGGGTGAAAAGAAGGGTGGGAAACCTCCTAGACTTTATTTGGCGTTCACAGAGGGTTTACCAGTTTTTCTTTATGAAAAATAGCATCCAGAGTATTGCTCAAGCTGGGTGGTTCCCGGTGGACGGGCACTAGATCTTTGTACGGAGAAGCCTCGCTTCCGGGAGATTTCCCGGCTATTCCATGGATTAGAAAGGTTTAGTCGGAAATATGTAGGTTTGACAAGGAGGAGAGTCCAAAAAGTGTTAATTCAAAGTCCGATCCTCCAGGAACAGCACAGAAGTGCTTCAGAAAGAAAACCTCGTAGAGCTTACCAAATGGCATAGGGATTTTGATGTAAAGAAATGCCTATTTTTTGGAGATTATGAGCAGAAAATTCAGATTAGATCCAAGTTTTTGAGGAAATGATCCGGAGATCAATACAGCAATGGGTAGCTCTCATAAAAAAATAAAGAAGAGCGGCATTTGCTGTTGGATACGGCAGGAGCGAACGAACGGCTGGAAATAACTGGACTTCCTGTTAATTCATCCACCGGAAGTAATCCCAAATGGGAGTTGACGCAAGCGGTGGTTCTTCTTTGAAGCTCCGCTGCATAGAAATAGAAAAAGAACGGCAAAATATGATAAACTCGGATTAATCATAATCTATAAGCGTATAATCTCAAAGATGAAACTTTTTGAACGTACAAACCTTCTTGGAGATCAAAATCTGCGAAAATAAGTCAGCGAAAATAATAATTCAGTGACAAGTAAATTATGTGAACTTCGAGACCAAAAACTCTCACGCTACTCCTTTTTTACCCTACTACTCGTAAAAAAATAAGCGGAACAGAAAAAAATTACAGGAAATGAAGAAAATAAACTATATGACCAGGTGGCGTTGGCTCAATTTTGAGCGCAAACATCAATGTGTTGAGAGAAGGGGAGCGACAGAGGGTGGAACACAACAAAGCACACCTCACACCACAAGGAGCACTAGAGAAAGAAGAAAGATCAAAAATAATCACACAGGGTCGGAAGTTTGTAGCCGAAAAGTCAGGGAAGAGTCAAAGAATAGTCCGTGCACTGCGTGATAAGATCAATTATGCGTTCTGCGATGTCAGGTTCGGTACCGGGTCGTAGAGCTAATCTGGGGTGGATTAGAAAGGTGGAGGACATGGCGGAAATGGATTAACGAGATAATGAAAGAGGGTGGTCAGAGTTGTTGACCAGTGAAGCGGTTAATTAATTATGTATCTCAGCTAGACGTTCTTACTCTTCGTTGTTTATGCGAACAGCAAACAAAGATCGGATCCCAATAACTTTCCATTCTTGGAGCTTGGAGCGAAACCTTGAAAAGTGGTGAAATTTGAACCAGACTGTTTTTGTTCAAATGCCATAAACAGGAGTTGTTTGTGTCCTTCAGACGGCTTCCCCCGTTCTGGGCTTTTTCTCTAACGAATTCTCAGCTTTGACCATGGCACTATCTGACTATTCATTATTCATGACTTCCATGATTATCTTCACGGATTGCGACGTTTTTTTTCTCCTTTGAATGGCAGCTTCCCTTTCTCTAAGGTTGCAGTTATGAACGCCACTAAATAACCAAGAAAGGAAGGATTACTAGAAACGTGTAGGGCATGCTTAGAAATTAAAAGACCATCTTGACGGAGTCCAACACTGATTTGATTTCCTGTTTCAGGCAGCCTAAATAAGTTTTTCCTAATTTCTAGGCACGTTAATCTATGGATCTAACACCACGATGCCGGGTTGCCTTCCGTATCGCATAGCTTAATCCGCTCCCGAAAATGAATCATGTTTTTTTGCAAGTGTGGCATTCACTAGCCGCTAATGTGGGTTAGAATAGCCGGTTTTTATTCTAATATCAAGCTTTACTTATCCATATTAACAGTCCGAGTTTTTTGGCCATGTGAAACTGACTGCTAGCTATAGAACCGAACCGTCATTGGAGATCACAAAGTGCCAAATTGATTGTTTGGAGCTGGGACAAGCGGAGCTCTTGGATTCTTACTTTATCCCATAAAATCTACTCTTTAGCCGATTTTATTTTAGTATATAACCTGTCTTTTGTTACCACTGAGACCTACCTACCCTATAAATTTGCCTTCCAACTCTTCTATTCTGTGCTTATTCTTTGCAGTTTTGCTGGTTTGATGTCCCCAAGTCCTCTACGGTTGAGTCCATTTGAACCATCTCTAGCATGTCCTCTTCCCAATCAGGTCTCTCCTTGCTAAATTCTTCTCTGTTGTTGTCTTCTCCTTTCAAAAGACCAACGGAGTCCTCTTATCCAAAGATCATTTCAAAGAACTGGAAAATACTTGGCAAGCTCGTCGACAAGCCTCTTTTTGCAGTTGGCCTATGCTTCTCGATTGTCGGTCTCTTTATTTCTGCCGTCTGGAGATTTTGTTTCGTTGTTCCTTCTTGTCGACATCTTCTCGAGATCTTTCCGGTCCACTTCCTCTTCTATTGATTCTCTCAATTCACACGCTTCCATTCGTCATTCTTTTCAATGAAATAGCATATTTTAGGTAAAACTTCAACGGAAATTCCTCGTCTTTTTGTTTGGGGCTTTCCACTGGATGTTCACTGATGTACCAACAAGTTAGTTACTCTCTTTCATCGTCTTAAGTTCTGATATTTTCCCCACCATAAAAATATAGAGGGGAACATTTACCGTAAGACTCTAACAGCAATAGTTAGGCGGGTAATTAATGTGTCCAGTAAAAACTGGCCGACTGCTCGACAAAGAAGTGAAGTTCAAAAAACACGCTCAATCCAACTGTAGGGTTCATGTAAGAGGAGTAGTGACCACGACTGTCTGACCATCCTGTTCTCCAGTTTGTTATTGAAGTAAAGATCATCCAAAGATGGTGCCTAAGACGTCGCCTGTTGGCACTAATGGGATAGATTCTATACGGCGATTGCCACCTAGAAAATATGCGAGAAGAAGAGGATCGAAGACTAAAATCCAGGGAATATAGAAGAGAGCGCCTTGAAATGACTGCACAGAAAGGGAAAACTTCTAGAAAAATAGAAAACGGTCTGCATTAGGACGGACTCATTGGTTGAGATCTCTTTCTCTCTCTTTCCTTCCTTCCATTGTGCACTGACCTGAATAAAAGTGAAATTTGACGAGAGATGTCATCATGGAATCCCTCGGCTTTCTCTTTTCTCAGAGATGTATTTGAAACTATTCATTATGATATTCTACTTCTTTATTATACTACTCTACTTCTACACCTGTTTCTCTATCTTTCTGTACCTTCAATTTTCTGGCGTCTTCCGTTTCTACGACTCGTTCGGTTTGCTTTTCCCCTTTTCCTAGTTCCAACAAATATAATCTCCAAAAATAAAACTGTCCTGGGGTTCTTGCCTCTCTCTCTCTCTCTCTCTCTCTCTCGAGTTTCCCCAAAATCTCTCGGGAAACCCGCGGCATGTCAAGAACAACAGGCTATATAGTCCCTCCTGCCTATCGCTAGAATCTGCCTTCTTTTTCAATAGAGTCTGGATCAGGGAAACACCTCAGAAGATCCATTTCAGCGCTATTTGGCCAGGCGAGGAACCACGTGTAAGTCCTCCAAGGCATAATCCGAGTGTCCTGAACTCGGCGGGGTCCTCCCGGTTCCCAACCTAGGGCTTCTGGGCTTATCTTTTTGACCACTAGCCTCCTCCCAACCGGACCGGCAAGGGTTCTCTCCTGTTTGCCTAGCGGCTCCTTGAAATTCTCTTAAAACTTTACCTCTTTTTCCAATGTGAAACATTTGAGTCAGCATTTGACTGAATGTTACATTTGTGTCTTCCAAGTATTGTTGCAGCCGTTCCACTTTCGGTTAGAATCAGTGACTAAAATCACTCTTTATGGGTGTTCAGCGAGAAGGAACATCGCTGCCAGAACCTGTCTCTCCTCTTCATGGAAGCCGGAGAGTTTATCTCCGCCATCTCTGACGCTGATTAATTAGCCAATATTGACAATTTGAGGGATTTTTCCTGTAGAGTAAATGAAGGGGCCGTTTGTCCTATTTCCGCTTCCCATAAAGCCGTCATATAGTCAAGGAGGGGGAGAGAGATGCATATCTGCTTGGTATACGCATATGTTCCCGGAAAGAGACAACCGGTTTTTACCATATTCCTCAATACAACAACACCCATGTCGACAGAGAAATATTCCAAGCATAGGCGAAATTACTACAGATATGGTTAATTTATTTGGCTCAGTATTAGCAAAGGACACTTCGTTCTCTTTAGATCTCATCAAATTCGATCGGCCAGCACCGGCAACAGGCCGAGTCACCCGCTCACCGCGCCCTGTTGATCCACGCTACACCATTCTACTCTTCTCGCTTACACTGTTGCCCTTAATTAAAGTTATCTTCCCCTTTTGGACCTATTTCGATGTAGGACCTTTCGAACGAGGTAAGCGTCTTATTTTCACTACAATTTCTCATAAAGCAGCATTTTTACAGTGGATATCATTGAAGAGATCTCACATGAAATTAACTTTTTTGAAGAGCCTCAACTACCTAATAAAATAGATGTTCTTGTCATGATTAATTCAAAGGTAAGTCCTCTAAAAGTCTTCCATTTTTTATTTTTAATAGACTAGCTTTTAAGGGAAGGGTTTCTCTAAGAATTGATCCCGAAGGGATGTCACGAAAAGGGCAGGGTAACCCTTGGGTGTCATCGCTTCGGATCCAGTGCCATAAGATTCATGCCAGTCTGAAATGAATACCCTTCCCTTCCCCTCTTCTTTCTCTTCTTCCACAATTGTTTTTAGATAGATGAAGCCCGATTACGTAATGATATCCGTAAAAGTTGGGGCAATAGTACTCATTATGATCCGGAAATGACATCTGTAGTTTTTGTACTAGCCAGGCCGGTGAGTTCGGATTCTTTTTAGTCAATTTCAGTTTGTTTTAGAGCACAGAAGAAGAATCAAAGTCGTTAAGTAAAGAAATACAAAAGTATGGTGATCTGTTGGTGACCGATTTAGAGGAAGGGTACTACTCTCTGTCGCTGAAGACCTACGCAATGGTGTACTATAAATGGAAGAGGTTACCGAAAGCTAAATGCTTGGTAAAGGTAGGACCTCTTTTTTGTTTCTTTATTTCATCCGTTTCCTTGTGAGATGCTGACAGAACGTCAATGTACGTCCGTTTGGCCATTTTTGGAAGTCTCTCCCTTTGTTAAACCTTTGTATTCATTGCTGGATCCATCCCCGATCAATATATCGTCAAAAAAATCCCAAATTCATAATTAGAATTCCAGTATTATAGCAACAAGTTCCCAGCAGAAATCCCATCTTTTCGGCGATCTTGTCATAGCCGGCGTGAATTGGCGTACGCAGGCTGGCTGAAAAAGTTTGCGCATCTAGAGATTAGGCTCCCATTTCTTTCTATTCGAACCTCCAAAAATTCTTTTGTTTCAGGCTGACAGTGACAATGTCCTCCATCTTTTCAATTATGAACTTCTCTGTGAAGAAACGCGAGCTCCGGTGATCATAGGGAATTGTGATGTTGAACAACGGGTGAAGAGAAAGAACTCCAAATGGGCCGTTCCTTACGAACTTTACGAGAAGCCATATTGGCCGCGGTATTGCTCAACTGGGACTTATGTTTTCTGTGGTAAGAAGGGTGCTTTCCCATGGAAGAAGTCAAAATTACAGGGAAGGATGTACCAAAGAGAATAATCGAGGCAGCTAAAACGACGCCTTTTTTCACTTCTGTCAACTACAGGTAAGGCGTTTATTCCCTTCCAAGAATTTGGCCAGGGCTCGGCGCATTGTCTCAACTCTCCTTTCAAAAAAGAATTATATCGAGTTCCTCTTTTTCAGGCGCCTACCGGAAGATGTCCTCTTCACTGGCCTCTTTGCTGAAATAGCCGATCTCCGGCGGAAAACCGTCCCGGGAATCAGTTTCCGCGATCAACCGGTCTACAAATGTCGGGATGTCAAGTACACCTACAGTATTCATATGCACAGACGGAAGGATCCTATTTATTTCTATCGTAAGCTACTCTCACTGGAGGGTGGCATGTGCTTCATCTGACAAGCTTTATCTTTTTTCCCAAAATCTTTCATGGCGTTCAATTTTACGGGTTCCTTGTGCTCAAAAAAGTCTCTAGTGAATAAAGTTTTTATGTTGTGCTCTTGCAGATAGTTTGTTGACAGATTGAGTAGGATACAAACTTTGACAGGATACGGTAGAAAAAACTGAATTATATTGGAATGCTGAAACAGATCTACAGTGATATCTGCCCCGACAATACCGTTTTGAAGAGACTTGTCGCTGCTGAAAAGAAGGCAATAGAGTAGTTTTTGTAGTGATTTATCTTACATTGTCATTGCTTTAAAAGACATGCTCCTTTTGGATTCGGTGTAGTCAAACACGCTGTTAATGAAATGCTTCTCAGTAGAAGTGAAGCGGATCGGATGGCTTGTACCTTGTGGTGTGTGTAAATTATGACTTAAATTACTGACTTTCAAACCCCTCGAATAAAGAAGAAATGCTTCAATTACTGGTGTTCGTTTGTTGCGATGGCTGCTGTGACTGCTCTCGTCCTTCTCGCTTTTATTCCTTCCGCCGCCGCGAAAGCTCGTTGATGCAAAAGACCTCGGTATCATAGGTAGTACTGTTCAAACTTTCCAGTTTAAAACAATTGTTCTAGGATATTTCTCACAGAGGGCACTACGTGCAGGAATAGCTGAGTTTGATAATGGCCAGATATGGACTGGGAAATGGCTCTTCTCGGAGACGGGAAAAATCACCGTCTACCAATACAAGCCCGACTGTTTCAAAGAGCCACCTAGGGTCGTTGGTTTCTGGTGCGGGAGGTTGCACTGCAGCGAGTACACAAATGTAAGAGACTATTTATTTATTTCACCTTCTCCTTCTTGTCTTTCAGAACGTGACAACCGTGTATAAGATCCGCCAGTTGACTTGCGATCAGCTGTTGCCGATGGCCGACAAAGAAGGACGCAAGGAGTGGCCGAGGCTGGACTGATCAGTTGGTATGAGAAGAATACTTTGGATATTGTTGAGAAGTGGCACAAAATGTCAACAGAGTATGTAATTCGCGAATTCGTATGTGCTGCTCAATAAAGATACTACAAAATTTTTTGTAAAGCTTTGAGGACCAGAAATGGAAATGGAAGACGTTCTGATAAATTCGGTCCTTCCAGAAGTTCCGGCTCGTGTTCAAAGTTTCCGCTTCCTATCTGCCCCTATGGACACCGGAATTGGTTAAAAATCCGATCAAAGCGTGTCTTGCAGAAATTCGACCGTAAATAACCAGAGCAGTCAAACTTAGTCAACGCTTCTCGCGTCATTCTCACTTCTGTTGTCTTCCTTGCATGTTGCTTTCTCTCGCTGTTCAACTTCTTCTATCCAAAAGGTTCACTAATTTTTACTATTCTAGGTAAAATGGCTGCCATCACCTTGGCTGAGGAGTTGCCCTTCGCGGCTGTCGTTGGAAACGACTTCTTATCGCATATCTGTTCTCATTGTTTCAAGATGGTATCCATCTTCTTTTTTGCGTTTTAATGTTTGAGTTTCAGTCTATAGTAAACACGTCACACATGAAAATGTGCCAACACTGTCGTAATGTTCACTATTGCAGTACTGAATGTCAGGAAAAGGACTTCATATTCCATAAGGTTACTTATTTTTGACCTAATGACGTCGAATTGTCATGTCGTGTAAACTTTACCTGTTGACAAAAACCTCGCTTTTCATCTCCCTTTGAATTCTGTGTCTACAGTATTCCAAGTAATGCGTATTCTTCCAGGACGAATGCTCTTTCATGGCGAAATCTGGTATGTGTCCACAGCATGGGATCAGACTGATCAGTCGAGTTATCACGCGTGTCAAAAGAGGAGATCTGCCCGTCGCGTTCAATGGAAGAACCTTTGATGACTTGGTGGATCGTTAGTTCTCTTCATTATTTTGGAATTCTGTGTTTTTCAGATGCTGAAGATTACAGGAAAACAAAGAATGAAGTTGGAGAGAGGAACCGGTATAATGAGCGGGAACGAGTGTACGAGGAACTGGTCAAATTCATGGGAGCTGAAAATGTTCCTCCAAAAGAGAAAACTCTTTCGTATATTGGAAAAGTAGATAATAATCATTTTCCTTTTCAAACTGGACTGACCCTGATTATTGGGTAAGCCATTTGTTTTTGGTTGGCCTCTTTACCCCCAGTACTACGTAATGGCCCCTTTCTTTTCCAGTTTGTCCGGTCACAATCACAGCTGTCGTCCTGACTGTTTTCTGCTTTCCAATGGTGATAAATCGCTGCTGAAATCCTTAAATCAGGAGCTTACCTACAGCAAAGATGTACGTGAACAGTATTTTTCGTCTATAATATTAATTTTTCAGTTGACCTTTTCCCACTCTTCGGAATGGTTCCCCCGCGCAATTCGCCGTAATAAAATGAAATTCTATCAGTGTAGCTGTGAGCGATGCCTCGACGAGGATCTGGTTCGTTTTTCTCTCTTAGAATATGGATAATGGAACTTTTTAGAACCTGATCGAGTCATCGGGAAGGTCCTCCTGCTGTCCTAAGCATGGTGTTGTTCTGCCAATCGAAGGAGACGGCCCTCTGGTCTGTACCAATTGCGGACAAAAAAGCACCTTGACCTACAAGAAGGTGGGTGTTTTGGATACCGCACTACCTTGGCTAGAGAGTCGCCTCTAGCCGAATTCTATTGGCCATCCACAAAACTTTCTTCGGCGGGTGACCTCCACAGGTCCCGGTGCCAGCAATGTATCTTTTTCGCAAAAAAAGCCAACATGGGGAATTCTTGTAGACATGGCCACCATTTGAATCGCGTGGTTGTTCCAATAATATAAATCCCCGGCCTCAGCTAATTTCGCTGTTATATTCATCCATTCACCTATTTTCTTTTCCAGATCACTTGGGCAAATGACTATATCCTGGAGAAGTGGTTGGCTCAGAATAGTTCTGGAATGCTGACTGAAAAAGAAACTGATGAATTGTTGAAGATGTACAAGTTGTTCGAAGGCATACTCTCCCCGTATAATCTGTATATGGTTACCTTTGCTAATCATATAATCGGATGCGGCAAGACGGATAATATAGAGTCATTTACAAGGCTGGCAAAATATGTGGAAACTATTGCTAGGTTTGTTTTTTAAAGGAGAAGACGTGCGCTGGAGTAGCAAGAGTCTGACGCATTATTCCACCTTCAAATCTCTCGCAACTCTTTCTATTTCCGATTTCTCTTCTTTAATCGCCCGCGCAATATGACCTACAGTAATCTTTCTATGAATCTAAAACTTCTTTTACGCAGTTATTTTCAGGGAAATATGTATGGTTAGAAGTCCTAACTACTATATTCAACTCTGGCGTAATCAAATCGCCTTAGAAATGACCACAATGATGAACGGCGGTAGTGCACCGGGTATGAAGGACCATATTGTTACATTATTTAAAACGGTAAATAGACCATTAGAAAAAAAGCAACTTTTCATTTTAGTGCTACTTCTTGGCCTATAAAATCGACGGCAGAGACGGTCCAGTATTGAATAACATGCAGGAGGCTTTCCGTAACTATATCTCTATGTATACTATCTTTGCCGACTTCTCCCAGTTGAGAGGGATTGTTGTGCCATCGGCATTCCTTGACAGTGACCCCATTGATCTGCTGACTCGTGGGCTCAGCTACCCTCTAATTTTTGCACAAGTCTCTGTGGACTCCAAAGTTATGGAAGACGGCCAACCTAAAGTGATTTTCACTCCACTTGAAACCGAAGGCATCTATGAGAAATTGGTAGAGGATGTCAAGCATAAGAAGATTACCTGGAACATACAGGTAAGGGTACTTTGTTTGTCGTGGTATTAATTGCTCATTTCAGGCTAAAATTACTGGCAAACCCCGCCAAATGAACCTCAATTCTATTAGTCTGAAACGAAGTGCCAAACGTACTCCTAAAGTCAAGAAACCGGCACAGCAAGCACGCAAAATGCCAAATAAATTGGACTTCTTCCATGTTCCGACAAAGGGAACGCCTGCACCTTTCTTTGTCGACGAGAAGACTGGCCGATTGAATCCGGGATGTGTCGATTTTAATGATGAAGAGAGTATGAGAAAGCACGGAATATACAGAACTGCACCGGGACTGCTTTCCTCCTATCTAGAGAATGATTCCGAATCCAATGGGCCCATATGTATAGGAGAGAATGATGAGCTTTTCAAGATCCTGTCCCATGTGATAGCCGAAGGAGGAAAGCTCAATGTTTCCAAGGATCAGACGGGCGATTTGAACCAGGAGAAGACGCGGGAAGAGCTGATTACGGCCAAGATTGTGGACCAGACCAGCCATCTCAAGGATACAGATGAAAAGTTGGACCATGAGAAGGAGGAACTGGTTAGTATTTTTACTACTCGGGATAATTCCGTTCAGGACCGCGAGGCAGACGAAGTAGCCGGCATTCCCGATGGCGAGGAAGGAGTGTTCCCCGACCCGGAGAACTTTGCGACTCCCGATGACTTCATGAATTCTCTGATGCAATTTGGTTGTGGCAAGATTCCGGATTTGAAGGAATTGAAGCAGCGCTCGATTGAACTGCTTCTTGAGTGGCTCTTGGATCCCCTGATCATTATTTTTATCGTTTTTGCCGCAATCTGCGGGTATTTCTTCTAGTTATTTATTAGGTAATAAATTTGTTTGACTTGATCCATTCTGTTTGAATCAACATTTGCTGCTCCGAAATGGGTCGTGTGACGATTATTTATGTACATTATAGTTAAAATAGAATGGGTCAGCAAGACATTTGTACATTGTTACACGGCAGGTTTTTATGAAAGAAGAGTGTTATTGGCCTCGATGCTCCAAGAGGCACGTCTCATTCTTTGCGCAGCGGTTTCACGGATGTTTGTCTGAAAAGGCATTAAATTATTCTCTCCAAAATAAGGAACCCCAGTGGAAAACGAAAAAGTAATGGATTACCTCTTTTGCTCGTTTCTGTTTCAGCTCCTCTGCGAGACGTAAGTTATCGGGATGGTTAAGGTCGTCCTCTTCCATCCGACGAAAACCCATAATCCTAGAGAGCAAGTGAAACTAAAAGACTAATATGTCTAGTCTTACCGGTCGTACTGCATTCCCACTGACTCCTTCAGATTCGATGCGAGGTTTTCAATTTTTTCCATGGCGTTCTGATAAAGGGGATTATTGAGACGATCATAAGCACTCTTCTAATGCCCAAGAAGTGGCGGATATGCAGAAAACGGAAGAAAACGAACCTGATCAGTTATTTTGACGAGTAAGAGGTTAAAATTTGAATCTGTCTTCCTCTTTGCTGTTTTATAGTCGAGGCGGCGTGTCTCCTTGGAGCGCGAGCGATGTGTTTTCATCAGGTGACCGCCATGGTCGATGTCTATTTCTGCATGCAAGGCAGCCAGAAACTGGTCAAAATTTCACACCTCTTTTTCTTGGACAAAAAAGTATTTTTTGGGCAAAATATTTGACTCCGGCGTGGTGGAAAGAGGCCAGAATGGAGGTACGCTCAAAACAGATTCCTCGAAACAACTTTGCCAATTAATAGGGTCTCGTGGGGAAATGAGGTATTCCAAATGCTATTTTTATTGAAAAATAGGCACAAGCAACCATTTATGACACTTAGAAATATACTACACGGAAAATTAAAGGTAGGAACGAGAATTGTGGCAGTTTCTTCAAATCTTGGCTCTTGGTTCGTGATCTTCTGTCGCCACCGACCGCCCGCCTTTTTGAAGCATTAAAGCCGCTGTCTAAACAATCTAAATTAATTTTAAAGGTATGTCTAATGGAGATCTACCTTCCTAGCACACGAATCCGCTCCCATTTTCAATTCGGGGAGTGTTTCATCCTCCGGCGGGCTGCTGGCCGCGAACATGTTGTCGTATTTGTCACATTTCGTCAAAGCAGCCCGAAAAAAGTCATGGGCAGGCTTCAAAAAAATCTTGTTGAACCAATTCTTCAAGAAAAATCTACATAAAATAAAGGCAAATACTCACACTTTCACGCATTTCAAGGACACGGCTCGAATAATTCAAATCCAATGATGTTTACGCGCAGGTCGACGCGCTTGTTTACCATGCTGCTGTAGCAGCAGACCCTCTTTCCAAATGTGTTTTTCCGGGAACATGTATTTGCTTCGGAACCACGTGAAACCAGCGGGAAACAATTTCCTGCCCAATTTTGCAGTCTATAGACGGAAAAACGAGGGGACTACCGAGAATCTAGGGCTAAATTATTTCAAGAATAGATTTTTCTTAACTTATTACCCCTAGGCGATAGTAGAGAAGGTTTAGATATTACCCTGTCAGTATAATTTTCAAACTTGTCGTATTCTTTGGAATATAAGGCCAATCCTGGAGAGAGATCGGAAGCTAGAAGTCGGGCACTTATCTTCGAAAGAATATGGCATTTTTAGCACTTTTGGCCATATTCTCAAAATAAACAAGTTTCCCTGTGCTCTGTTCAATGGACAATCATTCGTTATCAACTTCTGTTCGCTGTACCCTGTTTGTGAATACTGCCCCCGCTTCCAAAGAGTCCGATGTCCATAAGAACTGCTACTAATTGACTATCTGATCTACGGATATTCTAAGTGGCTATAGACTAGATAGACTGAGATTCGAGTACCCCATTAGTAGTAATGAGGATAGGAAAAAAGTTATGAAGAAAATTGTATTAGCCATGTTTATTAGGATGTTATTAATATCGGCATAAATGTGTACAGTAGAATAGTCGGGACGATCTTTAGTGCCCCTGAATTCCGCGACCAGCGTCGTGCATCTTGTCCGAACACTTGTCACGGCATTCTCCGGCCTTGTGGGCAGCGCTGTCGGCGGCTCCCTTGACCTTATCAGCGGCGCGATCCTCCGTACGGTTGCCGGTCATCTTGTTCCAGCCTTCCTTGATGCCCTCCTTGGCATCCTCAGCCTTGTCCTTGACTTTCTCAGTGAATGGTTTCTGAAAAGGATACTGTAATTTAAAAAGAGAGCAGTTGCCTCTTTTATTTGCTCGTTAACTGCCAGAGTAAGGGCCTAAAATCCCAAAAAGAGTCAAAAATTTGATGAAAAGGACAGAAAAGAAGGGGAAACTCACATCAGACATGATTAGTTGTGTACAGTCGAGTGAACTGCTGTCCACTGGTCGACATCCCCTCCTTATATAGGAGCTATTCTAGCGTCATTTAATTGTTTACAATAATAAACGACAGAAGGATCTTGGCCTGTTATTGGGAGATGTTCTCGTTTTGTTTTCTTGATTTTAGAGATGGGTCCAACCCTCTTCTCTTCTAACTGGTAAACAGTTTCGACACTCTGTCAAGGGCAACAGGGGAAATCGAAAGAGCAGTCGAGGAGAAAAACAAAGCAGAAAGTGACAATTTGGATTTGTCAAAGACTTCCTGGATAAAACATCCTTCCGAAGAGTACATTTACGTATTACAGAATGTTCAAAGTCGCCGTCGCTTCCGGCACCCATACCACCGTGTTTGGTATCACATCCAGCTCTCATAATTCAGTAGGATTGCATTCTCCACAGCTAAAAATTTGTATTTGGGGATTTCAGGCGGTTGTAAACATGGTAGTGTACTTGCCATTTCCTGTACCTATGACGAGTTCTTGTTATTTCTTGGTTACTGTATTCAGGAAGAATTGAAGGATAGGGTTTATTTTCGGAGAAGTAGCCCGAAATTAGCCTCTTTTTTCAATGCCGTGCTTTCTAGAAACTGGATCCTTAGTTGCATGCAACAAATGAGTATGAGTAACCGCCGGGTGACACCAGGATTTCGTTCCGTGTTCTCCCTTGGATGCCAATGCTTTTCTTATTGATGGCTCTGAAACACTTCTACCGTATGACTACCAAACTGTCAAACACTATCCGTGACAATGAATGCTCTATGAACATCCCGGTTAAAAATTCCATTCAATTTGGGATTACCGGAATACTCCTACTTAATGAAGGCATGCAAGCTTCAAATTTCTGTGTACTCCAATTGATCTTCGCCTCTCTCTTTTTGCAAGATGCTAAAGCTATTCTCAGAATGATTCTTGCGAGGTCCATTTTTCGTACAGAGTCTGTCCGCTTCAATATTCTTTTTGCCTTTTTCACAAGGACAAAAAAATTAATATTTTACCTCGCTTCCATCGCTTTGAAAAGGGCTATTTGAGAGGATGCTCGTCTTTTTCCGCCCGCAATTTAAATTTATTATGAATAAACTCACAAAATTTTCGAGGTCTGCACGTTCTCTGAGGAGAAGGAGATTCCCAAACGTTATTTTGTTTTTTGTGCTTGTGATTTTTGTGAAGATGCGGGCAATGCTCTAGAGATCAGTTCAATTACCCTACCGTAACCAAGTTTTAAGTGTGCTGATTTTTATACTGATCCCTTTGTGTGGATTATATTATTTCGTACACATTTCGCTTCACTAAATGTTACATATCTGTCAGGAACAGATTAGTATTAAGTGGAAATGCTATAAAAGGCTAGTTCCGCTCATTTCTCCCCCATAATTTTTTAATCTCTAATTAGTAAAAGTCACGTTCTTCTCCGCCTACTTCCCTGGGAAACATAATCTGTGCTTCCTTATCCGTTTTCGCTTGAACTCATCCCTTTGGGACCACAGGGCGCTTTCTATTAGAAAACAGTCTGTGTTGCCGTCAAGTGCTTCATAATTTAAAAAAACCAAAGATAGTACACTTTTTAAGCTTATAAAAGCTGCCTCTACTTTTGAAGTTGTTTTTCCGTTTTAGCTGATTACAGTACTCCATCCAACAGTACATTTAGCCCTACTTGTGTTCCAAGGAGGGAGAGGAAAGAGGAAAGGATGACTGACGGTCAATATGCTGCTCTGCTTCTGTTTTTGGTAAGTGTACTTCAATTTCTTTGCTACGACCGTTAGTTCAAAAGTTCCACCCATGCGGATTGAATATTACCGTAACCCACTAGTAGCAAATCCAAGTTTTCGAATTTTTGAAGACCCTGAAGTGCCTAATGAACCAGTTCTTTGAGGAATTGTCTGAAGGGATACGGTAGTTTGAGTTAATTGTACTGGTGGTCCTTGTTTGGCCAAAAAATTGAAGAAAAAGGGCAGAGAATGGTTCCAGGTCGCCTCTGTTGGTATGTTTGGCAACTGGCTTATTGTCTTCTTCATATTCCGTATCCAATCATTAAAGAACTCTTTTGGTCGTCTGCTGGCCTCCCAACTTCTAGGCGAAGCCGTCCTCTGTACTCTATTCGCCCTCTTCGTGGCGCCCACCATGTTCTTGTATGTTTTCCTCCAAGTCATTATTGTGATATTTCAGCCATCTGGAATATCTGATCCCGACTTCCCAAATTATCGGTCACATTCTCCTCGTCTGCTATGACATTTGCATCTATTGTCATCTGGCAATTTCCGTCAATCGGCTTATCGCGATAGCTTTGCCGCTGCATTTAGACAGCATTTTTAGGTAATCCCCGTCAAATTTTGATCTGTGATAGAGGGAAAATGTGATTTATTTCAGTACTAGCAACGTAATTGGAATAGTCGTTCTCTGCTATGGTGGGGCAATCCTGCCTACGTTCTATTATTACGTAATTGGTAAGGATAACAGGAAGAAACAAGGGGCTGGGGCTGAAAATAAGTAGCTCTCTCAAACAAAAAAGTATTTTAATATTTTTGTTTAAAAACAACAAGGAAGGAGGGAATAGATGAAAGAGGTTTTCGACTGGCTCAGCTACGGTACCAACCATCGGTTTTTCATTCACTTGCCTTTCAATCTTCTCTGCAGGAGAAACTAGAAGAATTTTTAAACACAATCTACATTTTAAAAATGCGTCTTTTCTCGCTGATCACGGACATTATCTCCTTTTTTTGAAATGAAATTTTGAGTAGCTAGATAAATCCAAAAAAAGGCATAAGAGTTCCATGGGCAGTAAGATGACGCACGATAGCCCGATCCCCCTGCGCCCGTAAAGTCTCACCTTTATTCAAAATAGTTATAAAACTGCGGTACCTCTATATCTTTGTCTTGACGAGAGATTACGGGTGCAGAGGATTGCAGAGGATCAGAGAACCGTGTACCGAGTCGAGCAATAAAGGGTACTGTAGGACAGTATTCCGTCTCGATGCCGGTGGTGCATGTTTTAGAAGATAGAAGACCACTCTATAACTTAACAAATTCAGCCGATTGCCGTATTTATTTCCTCCTGGAAGAGTGGCATTTCACCTTCACCGAGACGGCAGATTGCGCTGTTATCGTGTGGTATGCCGACTTCTGTAAATACAACATCATTGTTGTCATTATTGTCGTTGTGGATCTCTTTGCCCTGACCCGTGTTCACTCCTTCAACAAGGCTGTCTGTGTTTTTATTCTGAAAGTGGACAAATCCAATTCAGATGAACCAGCTGCACCGAGACAACCGTCGCCGGAATATGGAACTGAATTTCTTGAAGCAGGCTTGTTTCCAAGGCGTTGTCTTCGTCATGGAGCTGATCACGTACTTTATTCTCCCCCGATTTTTCACAGACCGATGGGTAATTTTCCTACTGACGACAGTTTCCTGGGCCGCTGTTCATTCAGCCGATGGGTACGCTTAAAATAACCGAAGGCGGATTAATACAATTTCCAGAATCATCACTCTGGCCTATAATAAAGACCTGCAAAAGCAAATCTACAGATCTTTCCATATTTACAGTAAGTTTAGCTGGTATTTATGGCTGACGGATAGTATTTTCAGCAGAAAGACCGTCTACTGTTGGAACTACAACGCAATCCGAACATCCGAAGAATTGAAAAGACTTTTCTTTGACGGATATGTTCCTCTTCTTTTTATAATAAAGAACGCGGCGATCGGCTTGGTTTTTCACAATTCTTTGATCTCAAATTTACACCTAACCAGATGCATTTATGAATATATAAAATCTCTATTAAATATATAAAATCTATATGAATATAGACTACACAAATCAAATGGGTTTGTTCTTTGATTCTGGGGTAACTGGTGGTATTCCAGGTGACGGACGCCTTGCTCTTCTTCTAAGATATCTGGAGACGGAAGAGATAACTTCAGATATCGTCCTTCTATACGGTTTAATAATCATAATTGTGGCCACAGTATTAAATAAAGGATAAAGCATTATTGATGCCCCGAAAATGAGGAATCCCAAATTCGACTGGTCGGAAACCATTCTGTAGATAGAATCTGTCTCGTTCAACGATAATACAGCAGCTAGAGCGAGAACAAAGCATAATAATGGAAGATACAACATAATTATGGGTAGCAAAGTCTGAAAAAAATATTGAAATATATCATGAAACTGATGATAAACGGGCACCTGAGAGAGTAGCAGTGCCGTAAGCCTCTTTTGCAATGAGTAATTTTCCGTTGACATCAGCCGAGATTCCCTCATAACTTTGCGATGGGTCCAATAGGTCAAGCTACCCATTATTAGAGGAAATAGATTGATGACGGCCACAACGAAAAAAACTGAAAACGAACAATGAAAAAGATACAAAGAACGTTCCGTTGGTACCGTGGAAAAATAAATAAAAGTTGTGATGTGATTTTGACGTCCTTATTATTTGCTGTTCGGTTTTTATGTGTCCGCTATGAGCTCCCCCGTCTGGGGGCCTAAGCGGTGCGTGAACGGGCGTTTGTAGGTGTAACTCGGGTATTTCCTGGTCATTTTCGGAGATTCAGAGACCACCTTGTACACGGGAGGTCTGTGCTCAAACTTGGTTCCTCAGTTTCAGCTTGAACTGTTCAAGCTAGCTTTTCAATCTTCGAAAATGACCAAGAAATAAAATAGCCCGCTGCTTAAGTCCAATACGCGCCCAATAATCGGGCGCGCCCAGGCGTTTACCCATGTAGAAGCAGGAAAGCCTTACAGAACGGCCAAAATTCTAGACTGTCAACATCAAAAAATGTGACAAAATCGTGTTCCACATCCAATTGTTCCAACAAATGGCCAACATTATGCCGTATCGCAAATTGCTGTAATTCCTAAAAATAATGGGTATATTTCCATATTTGACACAACTTACGGGCATTCCTTTAACAGCCAAGCATACAACTGCTGTTGCCACAGCGACAGCAAAAATAATATCGGTTATTTGAAAGAGAAGAAAGCTAAAATAATATATTAGCGGAAAAAGAAAATTGGGTTACGGTATTATACGACTAAATTTTAGGAGCCATTGAATGTTATATGTAATAGCAAGACGCATGACCGCTCCTTCAATAATACCAAATATTGATAGACCCCCAGTGACTATTACAACCATTACAGAAAGCTGACTACCAGCTTGCCCAAAATGTTCATAAAAGCTGCTAACTTTTAAGAAAGGGAATGGAAAATGTGATACGTAGATATCTGGTAAATATGCTAATATCACACTGTACATGAAGGCCATTTCACTGATCTGAAATTATTTCTTGCTTTGGAGCAGAAAATTGAACTTACCACCATTTTTAACAAAAACGGACGAATGAATTTCATTTTTTGGGGTGATTTCATCACTATGGCATAGATAAGAAAGAGCGAGGGAAGATCCAAAAGAATCGAGCCAGCGACAAAACTGGCAGAAATAATGGGAGACATTTCTCAAATAGTATCCGAAAATCACTAACGTGAGCGCTAAAAGTGAGAGTTTTCTATGAATTAATATAATTTTTCAGCTGCCTAATCACAAGAAGTCTCGTTTTACTATTTATATTCCGCCCACAGACAGTAAAAAGGTAGATCAGTGTGTGAGTGAAGATGAAGAAAAGGAGTCTGATGCAGAATAGGGGTCCAATGGAAGAACAAGAGTCCAATGGCTTGATCGGCGTGCTCTACGCAGAATTTCTCTTTTCAAAAGGAGGGCTCCCAGGCAAGTTACATATGATTCGAAAGGTCTCGCGCATCAATAGTACACAGGAAGAAAAGGGAACCTCCATGAAACCGAGTTTATTTCCCAAATGCCGCCGTTAGTTGGCTTGTCCAAGAGTATTTGCTGAGATACTAAAGGAAACTTATCATGTGCTTACGGTAGACCATCGAATTCGCGAGTTCAAGGGCTTTCGAATTGTATGTAATTTGCCTGGAAACATCCATATCGGGAAGAGAAACTCTGCGCCAGCCAAGCCATTGGACTCTTGTTCTTCCATTGGACCCCTATTCTGCATCAGACTCCTTTTCTTCATCTTCACTCACACACTGATCTACCTTTTTACTGTCTGTGGGCGGAATATAAATAGTAAAACGAGACTTCGTGTGATTAGGCAGCTGAAAAATTATATTAATTCATAGAAAACTCTCACTTTTAGCGCTCACGTTAGCGATTTTCGGATACTATTTGAGAAATGTCTCCCATTATTTCTGCCAGTTTTGTCGCTGGCTCGATTCTTTTGGATGTTCCCTCGTTCTTTCTTATCTATGCCATAGTGATGAAATCACCCCAAAAAATGAAATTCATTCGTCCGTTTTTGTTAAAAATGGTGGTAAGTTCAGTTTTCGGCGGACGTTCTTCTGGCTCTATACGGATAAAGGGGTCCGAAACTTTTTTAGGGGTCCAAAAAAAAGTCAGAATTGGTATGGGGGTCCGAAGAAAGGTGAACACTAAAGTAGGGGTCGGAGAAATAAGTGAAAAAAATTGAGCCGCTGGAATAGGGGTCCGATGATGTTTCTTGGTTTTTTTTGCGAACTGACTGTTTTTTTCCCACAAATATATATACCATTCGACTCCTGACAGTCTCCCCCATCCGAAAAATCTCTTCCGCACACCCCTGTTTCTCACCGTAAAAAAATTCACTGGGTGATATCACCGGATGTTACCAACTCTTCCAGAACTCTCAAATTTTCCCGCCAACGGCAAGCTTAGGCTTACAAGGGAACTTTTTCAAAAAGCGATGCGATCTGGCTAAATGAAGTACACCATTCGATAGAGAATTAAAAATTATACAAGAATCTGTTGTCAGGAAGTGCTCTCTGCACACGTTCCCAAATCTTTTGCTTTTTTTTCAGTCCAAGTTCGAGTTCCCCATGGGCCAACATCATTTTTTTCAATTTTTTTTAAACGTGTTCAACGTAACAGCGTCTACCATTGTCTCTACTACATGTTTTTTTGTGGTTTAATGGAAATCCATATCGAACAATGAGTTTATAAGAACGGAATCCCTTTGTTTCTCTAGGTTAATGGGCAAATTAGTAGAAGACAAAGCAAACAGTGGGTAACGGATCTCAACTGGGTCTGGTCCTCCCTGACAAGAGCGGCAGGAAAAGGGAATACGTCCCTTACCTATTTTAAATGTTTGCTAGGCCAGTCCATTCAAAGAGAGACCGTAGAAGACCTTATTTGGGGCAGAAATAGTGGGAAACAGTTAAAAAAGGATGTTGGCCCATCGGGAACTCGAACTTGGACTGAAAAAAAAGCAAAAGATTTGTGAACGAGTGCATTGCATTATCCACTCGGCCACTTGATCACAATTTCATTACCGCTAATCCATAGCTTACAAATCGGTTGACCAGTTTCCCGGATTTTACATGTCAAAATGGCGTGCCACGAGGTGTTTAGCAGCTAACGAAAACGATTTCTAGCATAACTTTTGACGATCTATCGAATGGTGTGGGTCTTGTCGCGTGAAGCCACCTTAAAATTAAAAGTTTCCCTTGTTAGTAAAATGCGCCCCCGGTGAGGAAGAACGTTGGTCTCAATTTTCTGCTCCAAAGCAAGAAATAATTTCAGATCAGTGAAATGGCCTTGATGTACAGTGTGATATTAGCATATTTACCAGATATCTACGTATCATATTTTCCTTTCCCTTTCTTAAAAGTTAGCAGCTTTTATGAACATTTTGGGCAAGCTGGTAGTCAGCTTTCTGTAATGGTTGTAATAGTCACTGGGGGTCTATCAATATTTGGTATTATTGAAGGAGCGGTCATGCGTCTTGCTATTACATATAACATTCAATGGCTCCTAAAATTTAGTCGTATAATACCGTAACCCAATTTCTTTTTCCGCTAATATATTATTTTAGCTTTCTTCTTTTTCAAATAGCCGAAATCATTCTTGCTGTCGCTGTGGCAACAGCAGTTGTATGCTTGGCTGTTAAAGGAATGCCCGTAAGTTGTGTCAAATATGGAAATATACCCATTATTTTTAGGAATTACAGCAATTTGCGATACGGCATAATGTTGGCCATTTGTTGGAACAATTGGATGTGGAACACGATGTTGTCACATTTTTTGATGTTGACAGTCTAGCATTTTGGCCGTTCTGTAAGGCTTTCTTGCTCCTACATGGGTAAACGCCCGGGCTCGTATTGGTAGGGACCGCAAACGCGCGCCAAAAGTGGGTAACACTTTTTGTTCACGTTTTTTGGTCTTTTTTGCAAAAGGTGATATATCTCCGTAAATATGGGCGTTTATGGTCCGAATTTCTCGCCCGATATATAACTTTTGACTTAGAATTGAAAACAAAAGAAAACTCTAAAAACAAAATAACTTTTTTATTTTTTTACTAGTATGCCTCCGGTGGCCTTGGTTTGGATTAAAAATGTGACAGTCAAAAAAGATTGGGCGGTCGAACAAAACCTGACCTGTCGGAACTTTCTGCTTCTCTAACTGTCTGCTTTTGACCGTCGGATTTGCACAAACGACAGGTCTTACAGACAGACAGACAGACAGAGATCTCCCTATTATTAGGGTAGGATTGGACCACCATATTTTAATAGCTTACTGGAACCGCATTGATGAGCTGAGTCTAGTAGTGCAAAAATCTTTCCGATTACAGCTACTTTTAGTAGAGAAAACCCCGAGTTTATTCAAAAATCTATCATTTTTTGTGAAGAATCGAGGATTTTAGCTGAAAAATCGAAAGAACACCATTCAAAAGTTACACCATTGCATTCCTTGACATTATATACCCCAGGAGTCGCTAAAAACTAAGAAAATAAGGGTGTCTGTCTGTCCATTATGTCACGTCTTTTTTTTGAAAATGGCTTCTTCGCGGAAAACAGCTCTATATTTCACGAAACCAACTACAATGTCTAAATATTCTTACATATTCAGAATCAGCGTCAAAAACTACGGCGGTGCATTGTCTTTTTCATCTGTGGCTGCTATGTTTAGTCTGGTGTTTTGTAGTAAACAACGATGAAAGCTTGAAATGCGATTGGCTCTCTCGGCGTTTCCATCACGGTTATTCCTTGGTCATTTTTGGAGATTCAAAAGCTAGCTTGGACAGTATGTCAAGACGAAACTGATGAACCAAGTTTGAGCGCAGACCTCCCCAGAGAACATTCAAGAGCCTCTCGGAACGCATTAGGTAACGACCCCCTGTCGGCGTTTTGGGGGTTATAAAAGAAGATTAGAAACTAACCTAGACATTACATAATTTTTTAAATTAATTTTTCCGCGGTACCATTCTTCTGCTTATATTTTTTTACTTGTTCGGTTTCAGTTTTTTTCGTTGTGGCCGTCATCAATCTATTTCCTCTAATAATGGGTAGCTTGACCTATTTGACCCAACGCAAAATAATGAAGGATTCTCGGCTGATGTCAACAGAAAACTACTCTTTGCAGACGAGGCTCACGGCACTGCTACTTACTCAGGTGCTCGTTTTTTTCTGATATGATGTCTGAATTATATATTACAATCGCGCACAGTGCAAAGCGCTTTTTGATAGTCGAGACCGAACTTCAGATACCTCTACAGTGTTACCAAGATCTTTACATTCAGTTCAGCATCACCCTCCCTAATCCTAAGATAAATTAGAATAGAAAAGCTAAAAATGGGAGAAAAGCACAAATAAAAAGCGGCTTCTAGAACACAACAACAAATGCAGCTTTTATTGAGAAAAAAATATTCCCATTTGCAAGCAAATAGATACAAAAAGAGGGCAATTATCAAGTAAAAAAGTAAAAAAAGGGGAGCACGAAAAGGGTGCGGTGGTTAGGATTCTGACCGTGCAAAAAGAGAGCAATAGAGAATCGGGCACAAAGGGGAGCAATATAAGTTGGATGAATTCGATCAGTCCTCCCTAACCACCAAAGAAGAAGTCACGTTTTTGCAGTAGCTTACGCATTGATGAACCCCGGGCTTCCCTAGCTGATTTCGTTTAATGGAGCCATCAGCTTGGGAAAGACTTGTGCAATATAGTACGTAGTACGTACCTAGGATATTTCAATCCTAGATATATTGCTCCCCTTTTCACAGCTCGCCGCAGCGGGCACCTCAAAGGTCTAAAAATGGCTAAAATGGTCCCGCAGCGATCACATCCTAGTTCTTTATATATACGTTTCTACTCATCTTCATGTGTTTTTGATGTGTTATTCGGTCTTATCGACCCCAAATTACTATAAAAGAAAATATAAAAACATAAAATAACGCCGAATTGAGAAGATATGAATTATCAGTGAATTTTGTTCTAGAAACCACCTTTTTGAGTTCAAAGTAAGATTTTTGGCGAGATACATGTCAGATTTGCTGTCAAAATGATCCTCTCACTGTTACCAGTAGTTTGCCATAAAATTCAAACAAATCGTATGTCAGCATCACGAGATAAAAATACTTGAAAATCGTAGATGAATTTTTATTGCGCACATTACGGGCTTGTAAACATCGCGCCGGTCAAAAATATGCAAAAAATACCTTGCGTCGATGAAAACTATATGGGCACCTCATTATTTTCTGGTATTTTTATGCTTAAAATATCCAGAAAACCAATAACTATTTCCAATAATTCTTTGGAGATACGACGTGAGGGCTTTGATGTTAAAAGGTCAAAAAATTGCATATCTTTGTAATCTCACATTCCTGTAATCCCAAAGAATTGCTAGAAATGTAGTCGACTATCCCCAGTCGATTGCAAGTGTCAGAAAATTGCGAAAATGTGTAGATTTTACAGGTTTGTTTACGCAAGGTTCAATAGTAAATTTGAATTTAACGAGTGGCGGGAAACTGTCATCCCCGCGTTTGCTCTACGGCGGCGAGCTGTGTTTTGTCCGATGCTCTATTGCTCTCTTTTTGCACGGTCAGAATCCTAACCACCGTACCTTTTTCGTGCTCCACTTTTTCACTTGATAATATTTTTTCAGACTTTACTACCCATAATTATGTTGTATCTTCCATTATTATGCTTTGTTCTCGCTCTAGCTGCTGTATTATCGTCGAATGAGACAGATTCTATCTACAGAATGCTTTCCGACCAGTCGAATTTTGGATTCGTCATTTTCGGGGCATCAATAGCGCTTTATCCTTTATTTAATACTGTGGCCACAATTATGATTATTAAACCGTATAGAAGGGCAATCTCTGAAGGTGTCTCTTCCATCTCCAGGTGTTTTAGAACTAGAACGCGCCCGCCGCCTGGTATTCCAGCAGTTACCCCAAAATAAAGGAACAAACTTATTTGATTACGTTTTATAGTCCATATAAACCTTTTTTGTTTTAATTTCATTGACAGGATCTAAATGTTTTGTTGTGCTTTTTCAGCGGCAAGGACAAGGCAGACACCTTCCTACTTTACACCTCTGCCAGTCGAGATAGCACTGTCCCCCAAAAGACAGGTTCCGTCTCTTGTCTTTGACCACTCAGCTATAAAATACTTCTGCTGAACAATAGCAAACCCCGCTTCTCTTTTCTATAGTCATACTTATGAGCACGTTGTTTCATTTCAATCGAGTTATTGTCCGTTTCCAACGCAAAGATCAGTCCTTTTGTGACATTTTGTCGAAAAATGGTTGTGGCTTTCTCCACCTTGTTACGGTACTCCATCCTCTCTCCATTTACTTTCTTTATTCTTTATTTGTTTCTAGAATGAAGTGGCTCGTACTCCTCTCGCTTGCTGTTGTTCTTCTGGAGGCCAAGAAGCAAACCGTCAAGGTGAAAGGAGTCGTCATCTGTGACAAAAAAAGAGTACAAGGAGCCACTGTCGAACTCTGGGAGCGCGATACACGTAGCTAGACCCTGTTCACTCAACTACTTCCCTTTTAGTGGATCCTGATGATCTGTTGCACTCGGTGAAAACCGACAAGGAAGGTACCTTCGAGTTGAATGGATCCACCGATGAAATTACAAGTATTGAACCATACATCATTTTCAAGCATAAGTGTCACGTAAAGAATGAGGTATTTCCATTTTATTGCTGTTTTAAAATAAGAAATTATAGAAATGCCTGCGCCACACAGAATATGAAGTCCCCAAGAAGTACATCAATGTAAACGATTGGTACGACATGACCTACGTCAACATGGACGTTCACTCGAAGGTTGACAAGGAGAAGTGTTAGATTATTAATAAATTTGTTATTGTACAGAGTTATTTTCTTGTAACGGGGATTTGAAACGCAGCAAAACGGAGCGGGTCGTCTCGCGGGGGTCTGTTCTTGCTCAAGAGTTCGGGACGAAAAATGCAAATACAAATTCTTTTTTTGTATTTGCATTTTTCGTCCCGAACTCTAATTTCGGCGCTTTCTAACTAGTCACCGTTATTAATATTTTGAAATGGCTCGATATTTTGTCTGCTGAGCAAGACAGAGCGCACTAAAAGAGCTGAAAACTCCAGGAAAACGTCACTCTTCTTCACTTTCCTTTCGGCAACAATTTTCTTCATTGAAGAACCTCTTTTCAGAATGAAGTGGCTAGTCCTGTTCCCGCTTTTGGTCGTTCTTCTGGAGGCGAAGAACCAAACCGTCAAGGTTAAGGGAGAAGTTCTCTGTAACAAGATTAGACAGGCAGGAGTGATCGTCGAACTTTGGGAGCACGATTCACGTGATCACTTTTAGGCAACCTCCCTATTTCTTTTATTTTTAGTGGACCCTGACGATTGGATTGCAACTGGCGAAACGGATACCTTTGGAAGGTTCCACTTGGTAGGATCCATTACAGAATTCTCCACTATTACGCCGTACCTTGTCTTCAAGCACAAGTGCAACGTAGAGAATGAGGTATTCTTTTTATTTAATTTTAAGATGATGAAAAATTATAGAACTGCCTGCGCCATACAGAATATGATGTTCCCAAGAAGTTCATCAATTCCGAAGACTGGTACGACATGACTTTCATCTGCATAAATATTTACAATAAGAATGAGAAGGAGAAGTGTTACACTAAAGAATAAAATTTAATTGCGTCTTCATTTTTTGAACTGATCATCGAGTATCAATGGGAAAGATCGCTTCAGCAATTTAAGAACTAAAGGGATCCCAGTCGAGTGAAATACGGACCAGACGGTGCTCGAGAAGACACCGGACACCCCCTAGACTCCCCGGACCAACCGAAACTTGTATGCAGGAATTAAGGAAGACCTGGTAAGGAGGCCCTTTTTCCTGCTATTTTGCAATAGCCTCCGTTATTATTTTCATCGTCTCTAACTAGTCATTTCTCCTTTTTCTGAAATGACTACATATTTTGCCTGGAGCGAGGTGGAGCGCGCTAAAAGAGCCGAGAAGGCGTCACTCTTCTGTGGTTTCGATTCGCTTCTTCATTTTCTTTTGGGCGATTATGTTTGTTCATTGAAGAGCATCTTTTCAGAATGAAGTGGGTCATTCTATTCCCACTTCTCGTGGTTCTTCTGGAGGCGACGAATCAAACCGTCAAGGTTACCGGAGTGGCCATCTGCAACAGACGGAGACAGATAAACACGACTGTTGAACTGTGGGAGCGTGATAAATGTGAGCGGTTTTGTAAAATAGCGGATTTAATCATTCCTTCTTCAGGGGGTACCGATGATTTGATGGCGACTATCCAAACGGACAGGGAAGGAGAATTCTCATTGGAAGGATCCAACAATGAAATCGGAACTATTGAGCCGTATATCGTCTTCAAGCACAAGTGCCACGTAGAGAATCAGGTACTTCCATTTTATTTAATTTTAAATTGATCAAATTATAGAAATGCAAACGCCACACTGAATATGTAATCCCCCAGAAGTTCATCGATTCCGAGGAATGGTACGATATGTCCTTCGTTGGCTTGAATGCTCGCTCCACTACTGACAAGGAGAAGTGTAACTAATAATAAACTGCTATTGCGTACTTTTTAATGGTAGCCTCCTCCTCTTTCCGGGCCGTGTTAGAGACTGGCATAGTGCCTAGTACAGTCCTCCGGATTCTGTATGAAAAGCCGATGTATCATCGCGGAAAGAATCCCAACACGGGGCAAGTCATGGCTGTAAAATGGGGGCGGAGAAGAGTTAGATGGCTAGTAGTAAGAAGGAAGGAGGAAGCTACGATCGGACTGCTTCATATAGAGGAAACAAATTGTTGGTTTGAATAGCGTCGGTACCTTGGTTGCTTGTTCAGCCCCTCTGAAACACTTCTCGACTCTATATCTCAAGAGATCAGCCAAGAAAACCTTACAAAACATTAATATTCTGACTACAAAGTCTGCAGTTTTTACGAGGAGAAAGACGGGATAAAATTAGTATTCGAGACAATTACAAAACTACAAGGTCTTTGTATAAAAGGGTCCTCGCCATTAGCAGATCCATTCGAGCCGATGTTTCTTCTCGCCACTGCTCTCTTTGCCTTCTCCGGCCTTCTTATGGCCCCTACTGATGCATTTCCGTATACCCTCGTTACTGCCAATTTCACCTCCCATTTCACCTTGTGCCGTGTCGGCATTGGTTTCTGTGACTATCCCGAGATTGTTGTTTCCCCTATAATGAGAAAGTAAAAGACAGGACACAATAAAATGTTCGACCTAAAAAGATTATTATTTACTCGGGTACTCAAGCAGGCCGGGGGGCTTCTTTTTATGCTGCCATGCATCTTTCTGGTAGGCATCCGGGCACAGCGAAACAAAGAGTCTAGACAACGGTTGAAAGAGATATGAAATGTTTATTATGTTATCAATTTGATGACTGTTGAATGCATACAGATATGGCCAAGGAGAAATGTACATAATGTACAAGAGCAGACGATTTTGGACCGTATTTAACGCCCCCATCCTGGAAAAAGGCGTCAATGTCAAGGAAAGGCAGGGATAAAACTGACCGAACCCCATCATACCAGGATACCCCATACCGTAGCCCATTCCCATACCGTAACCCTAAAACGGTTTTTTTGAATGAACATAAATTGGCTCTTATGTACTTTAGCCGATCAATGCAAATTGAGCCGGGCAATGGAATGTTGGCGTCTCCTTTATTGTTATAGTTTGGTAATTTCTTGACCATTTTCAAAAACTCGAGTACTACCTTGAAGAGCAGATCAAGGCGGTTCTAACCAACTGGTTTTTACCCCCACAAGCCTTATAGAAAAACATTAATGTACAGAAAAAAACAAATAATTCACGAAAAATGAACATCTGTTTTTATCTAAGATTTTTTGCAAGGGTTATTGAGGTGCAAACCAGTTGGTTAGAACCGCCTTGATCTGCTCTTCAAGGTAGTACTCGAATTTTTGAAAATGGTCAAGAAATTACCAAACTATAACAATATAACTGAAAAAAGTTATGCCATCAAAATCAAAAAAAGGGCTTGGCATGTGCTCCAACTAAACCCAAATCACGCCCGGCGCTTCGCGCCGGGCTCGAAAGGAGACGCCAACATTCCATTGCCCGGCTCAATTTGCATTGATCGGCTAAAGTACATCAGAGCCCATAAATTGATCTAACCATTCCCCAAGGTCGCATTCCATAGCCCATTCCCCACATTCCAGGCCATCGTCTTTCACGGATGTGAGTGCTGAAATTAAGAAAAATATGGTAAAAGTTGGTTAAACATTTAACGAGCTACGCAGTGAAATTAAAAACGAAAAACGTACTTGTCGCCGAGACCCTCGGCTTCAGCTTCCACTTGGTGCCGCTGGTGTTGGCTGACCTCGGCTGCCAGGGCACAGGCAAAGAGAACGGCGAAAAGAGCCAAGAACACAAAAGAGCGAGACATTTTCGAGTTAGATGATGGTTTCCATCTGGTTGGGTCAGTTTATATACCAACAGGAAAATATATTTTGACTAGTGGCAATAACAAGAAAAGGGGAGGGTCGAGATCAAGGTGAAAAATAGGAAATTGTCGTCATTTTTCGGCGCAGGTTCACGCATTGGGTTGGGATGGTACAGACACGAAAAAAACAACAGCACAAGAAGTGGGAAAACAAACTCAGCTCGCTTAAAAATTTTAGTTTGATGATCTATAGAAAATTCTCCGATTTTGGTGTCTATTTTTAGTCAAGGAGGTTTAGTGTTATTGTCTGTTTCAGAAAGAGTCGTTTGGGGATAATTATCGCGGGTCAGACGACTGTTTCACGCGCTAGTCAGCCACTTTTTGCTGAATTAGAAACTCGTCAGACCCGAAGTAAAGGAAGGCAGTAGAATAACGAGCAGCCGTTTGTGGTTTCGGGTGTACAACATCGTGAAAAAAAAATAATTAGATGCAATTTCAATTAGAAAAAAAGTTGTTTCTGCCGGTATCGCTTTTTTTCTTTAGGGTAAGGTATCTCTTTTTGTATAGCGGCAAAATTATGGACATTCTAGATGAATATCAACAAAAAGTGAACAATTCGTTTGTTGGAAAAAGAGAAATCTCAACAAAAAGGGTATTTGTGTTTACAAGAGAGACTTTACAAGAGGGTACAAAAAGGGAACAATATTGGGAAATGGAGAGGAATCTACAAAAGTGGAACAACCACAAATACCACAAATAACACTTTTTGTTGAGATTTCTCTTTTTCCAACAAACGAATTACTGTATAGTTTCTTTTTCGAAGGGGGTAAGCTTTGATGATTAGCTCGGTTCACTCAAATACCGGCGCAATGCTCAAATCTCAAGTTCAGGTCCTAAATTTCTTGCTTGTCTAACTGTTATGCCCAGTTTCTCCTTTCCTGTGCAATAAACTTTTGAATTGTGATGGAAAAAAAAACAAAAATAGGCTTTTGGGAGCCAACAGACTAGTATCTTCTTTCGGGAGTAACCAAGAGAATGTGGTATTCTCTGTTGGCAGTCGTCAGGTGCACGAGAATACACTTTTAGGGGATTGGTTGGTGCCTACTATTGCCTAGTTTCGGTTAAGAATCTACTATACTTGGCATGCTGTACTCTACCCTCCATAAGAACAACGCTCCTCATCAACATACTTCTGCTCTCAACCGGGTCTACTTACTGTGGCCCATTATGCTTAAAATTTTTCCGTTCAAATGTACTCAATCTGTCCAGAAACGTAAACACACATTTCCTGTATTTTCCACAAATAGTTTCCCTTGAACATTTTGTACCTTGTAGTTCGGCGATTTCTTCCTAACAACAACAATAATAGCCACTTCATCTAGGTGGTAATACTTGTTTTGCCAATTTACCGTCACCATACCTGTTGTTTTTCAGTTTGTTTATGAAACTGTTTCACCTGTTTCAACTGTTTCAATGTGACGCAGTCCTTCATTTGCTGAATTCTGAATAAAAATGGGACTATTTTTTAGGGTTGTTACAGGAACACGTTGGTCGCTGTCTGCAGGGGAGAGAAACAGGTAATTCGGCATCCGTGACAGCAGAAGCAAAAGGGGAACGCCTTTCAACGAAGATTACCGTGGCTTAGCTCTCAAAAATGGGAAAAAGCCAAGGGGAACGTCGCTTATTTACATTTTCATTGGAAAATCTCATAACACTCTGGAATTTTCCATAAAAGGAGCATCTCTAGGACTAGGAGGAGTAAAAGAGTTCGAAGACAACGCCGAGTTAACTGTCGCCGGGATATCCAACAACACTCCAGTTCTATCGTAGTCAACCTCTTTGGCCGCCTCATTCATCTTCCCAATATCTGTCAATAAATTGATGAACCGAGTTCTGGCTACAATAATGCCGGCTTGTCCTTCTTCCGATGGGCTTTCTACTAAAATTACGAATAAAGAAAGACAATGACTAGAATAACCTGGAGATAGAAGACACAATATCTTCAAGATGACAAATTCCACTTCTGTGAGTTCTGTCTTCGTAAAGAGAGTTTCCGCTGTTGTTAGAACTGTTGACGAGGAGCTGGGTAGCTTTTTAGCCAACCAGGAATAATATTCATGAGAAAAGGTACCAAATAGAAGAGAGTTCTTCCAATAGAGGAGGGCCTGGAAGTTGAGGATGCAAAAAGGAGGAAACTGGGGGCTCACCCTGCCTTCAGGTGTCAGTTCCCTTATCTCAGGGCAGAATCCAAGGTATTTGATGTATTGCTTTGCCATCCAAAGGTAATATTCCGGAGTATTTTGCTGCTTTCCACCATTTTCCAAGGTAGCGGCAATGTCTGCCTCGTTTACAGCCCTAAATTCATAAAAACTCATGTAAAATGGCTAAAAAAAGACGTACATTTCCAGTTCGATCAGAAGTGGAATCCAATCGGATACGGAGACAGAATCCCCAATATTTTCAGGCGTCAATGAAGGGGAATCGGTAGAGGCCGGATCAGCACTTGATTGGGGGCATTTGCTAGGACCGGGACTACTGTGGGAGGAGGTGGAAGGTGTTTCCTCGGACTGTCGGGATGGCTGAAAAGGATAATTCGCCGTTGTATCTTTCTTCATTCTCTGTGAGGACTCCCTTTTTCCATGCAGAACCGAGCCCAGAAAGCCTTATAGGGCTCACAACGGGCGGGGTCCAAATTTTCCGAATTGGTCCGCTGCGTTACGAATCCTAACTTTACTCAGCCAGTTTCTGAATCTGTGGATCACATCGAGCCACTTTATCTCTCAATTTGAGCTCAACTAATAAATTATCAGCGATAATGATACACCAGCAACATAGCAACAGTTTGAGTTCCTAGTCCTTCAGCTTCCGGGCCCAGAAATAGCCTTGAATGAGTTTCGATTTTAACCACCATCGGTCGACCCGGGGGACTACCCTAACTTGCGTAAAGATAAAAACCAAGAATCAGCATTTTTAGAGTTTTACAAATTCTATCGAACAAAGTCTATACGATTCCCTCAAAAGAAATGAACCGGAACTGTTTCTGTTCTCGAAATCTCCTCCGTGTACGTGGAGTTTCGCTTTGAAGGACTTGCCCCCTCTGCCGCCTAATCTGATCGAACTAAAGAATGTATGGACGTTCTTGAACAGTTATGTGTAGTACGTGACTTTGGTCTAGAAAAAGTTCGAATTCAAATTATGCATCGGTCTACAAGGAAGTCTCAAAAATGTTCGCGACGTTTGCCCTTTGATCGGTCGACTATTCTTCCGGTCGGATTTTTCTCTTCGTCTTAGAGGAAATGACAGGCTTACCGGTTCTGTTGAGCGGCTAGTCCGTTCTGGATCTTTCGCTTTTTCATTAGCTGCCATCGCCTGAGCCACCGTCTTGAAGGTGATCCGTCTAACTCGACCAACAATCGACTTGTCCATATTGTTCTCCAGGCATTTACGAAACCGGCAAGCGGAACATGTATTGGCTGAATTGCCTAAAGAATACTCCCCATTTTGTGGACAAAAAGGGGTCAAACCTAAAAGTTCCTTACAGTTCCCAGTCCACCGGCAGTGTAGTTGTCTTCGACTCATTACAACACGGTAGAAGAAGACACGACAATTCCTGAAAAAAGATAGATCTCTGACAACAGTTTTGGGAAAAGAATATCAACAGCTGTAACAGTGGGTCGTCTTATTCATCCGGACCTTGTCAAATTCTTCAAGAATTTGTGTCGAAACTTACTAGGAATGTGCGGGCATCTTCGTCTACAGTAATTTTTCCCCCCAAAGCCTTTGAAATGTTCTTAATTCTGTTTAACTACGCCACTAGACTATGAAGAGATGCGAATCTAGGAATCGCGCCGGAATCTGTTACGTTTGGCCTATTTTCGAGTAATAGTCGAGTAAGACCTGAAGACTAGACCTGGAATCTGTTTCGAATAAAAATGACCAAACTACTCCTTATTCTAGAGGTAAACATGTCAAATCGATCTAGTTCTTCCAAGTTGTCTAAATGGGTAAGCTGCCTTATGAAAAGTGGATAAGTTCGAGCATTTCAAGTTGTGATATGAAATGCTGTAGCCTTTTGCCCAATAAAAAGGGAAACCATTGTAAGATCTTTAACCGCCACCGTGCTTAGCTGTAATGTCCTCGCGCAGCAGTTTCGAAATTACCGTAAACTATTCCTTGCTGAAAGTCAAGTCAGCTCCACCCGCCTACTTACGCAGCTCTTACCCATCCTACTTTGACCCGTTTGGGTATCCCTTACTAGCTCATCCTTTTTATAGATAGTACACAGGAACATGCATATGGAATACGTCAAGTTATGGCCTAGGTGTTATTGCCGCCTTTAGCACTCGCTTGAAGACGCTTGGAGAAGCTTACTTTCTCAAGTTGTATAGTCTAGTCCTCTTCATTTTCAATATTCACAAACATTGCCTTTCTAGATGCAATATACGGTCTAAAGCTCGAATCAAGGTCCCAGCAGGAACTATTCTCTATTTCAATCTCTGGAAAGAAATCTTCCTTACCTACAAACAATGCCTCCATAGTAGTTTCTGGCCTCGTCCATACCACATACCGTACACTTTGGTAGTGAAGTAGAGTGCACAGGATTCGATGACATCTTTCAACTGGTGGGAGAAAGAACGATAGAGTCTGGGAGTGTATGGGAGTCGGCGCGTAAGATCACGGCAATTTGAGAGACAGCGAGCGCCTGGTGGCGGTGGTGGACTTTCCGGGCGCGTACAGTTGGCCTGCTTCACGGCGATGAGAAAACGAGAGGGAGAGAATGCAACAGTGTGGTGGCCGATATGCAGATTTCTCATGGGGATCTGTGCTGCCAAAAGAAAAATTTAGACCTTCTTTTACTGTAAAAAACAAGGTTTATCCCATTCGAGGGGCCTTACAACTGAATTCACGGGTCCTGAAGCGATATATACATGAATAACACCTTCCTTCCTTTATAAAACGAATCAATTCCTTTTAGGACCATCGCCTGGGTGATTCACTGGCTTGGAATTCTTTTCGCCTAGCTAAGGCTCCCTCCCGCATCAACCTAAGATATTTGGCTCACTTTCAAGTGTGGAATTGCTTCCATATCGTGTCAATACCCTTTGGTCCTTTAGTATAGATTACTGTACCTCCCATTGGAAGGAACTGACCGAGCTTCTTCACCATTTTCTAGACAACCTTCTCAAACAACTCAAATATAGATCGCTTCCAAAGGGCGCCAGCCGTTTTCGCCCTGGTCTCGATTTTTTCCTGTTGTTCCCTAGACGATTACTATACAAGTCTTCACCTTTACTGTGGGCGTCCTGTAGCGAAGACATCGTAGTCCTTTAGCCATCGAATATCCGTTGGAAACTGGCAATACAATAAGTAAATCTGTTTAATCTTTTCACATCTGCATTCCTGCTATCGTTCCTAGCAATGGAATACACCCTTCCGCGTACTTTAACCAGTCAGCCGGGCACATAGATCAGGAGCCGTCTCTCCCCCTGCCCGCCTACTACTCGTTTCCAGGCGAAGATGGATCGAAACACAAACTTACTGATCAAGAATCTCGCTCGTCTCTCTATTTCCCGCCTAACTTCCCTGTTCTCCGCATAGTTCAGGTCTTTCTGTACGTTTTGCGGGGGAAAGGGCATCAAGGAAGTAAAGATGGCCGCCCGATAAGGTGCGAAAAACTGAAAGAAAAAACGCCAAATCGGCTGTGGCTGCACTTGCTGAAAAGATCTTTGGTGATCTAGAGAAGCAACGGGTATTCTTAGTTCCTTTTATTTCCTTGTCGGAGGAAGGAATGATGGTGAAGTGTTTGGTGATTTATTTCCCGTCAAAAAAACGGAAATACCAGAGAAAAAAAGCCGTCGGTGACCTAAAAACGGCGAGATTCTGAAGGTTCTCGATCTGGACTACTGGAAAGGTAGTCAGCAATTAATAAATCTAACTCGCCAAGATGTGATCAATTTAGGACGTCCTTCATTTGATATTTTGGTCCATCGGCGTGGGATATCGCCCTAGTCACGCGGGTACGTCCTCTTGTCAGAGATAATAATATGCAGCGGCACATCCTTGATCAACTGATCATCCCCGCACGGGGATCCATTGTTTCATACCGGATTGCCTTCGCTCTTCCTCTGTCACAAGAACAAATTCCTTTAAAAAATGATCTCAAAGGTGGAAAAGTTGCTGAACGATCGAGAGAGATCAAGTCCAGGTCCCGGCTTGAGAACATCTACAGGGCCAAGATCCGGAAAAAGCCACAAGACATAGGAGAACAAAACAAAGAGTGTTTGGACCCGGACCCTTTTGCCCCAGTACCTGAACCCGGGAATGACTTGCAGACCTTCCAAACTCTGTGTATAGGCTCCAAAGCGATTGCACTCTTCTAAAAACGGACCTTTGGTAGTCGTTTAGAAGGCCGATATATCCTCGCGATATACGTATCTGTATTGCCTTTTTTGAATCAATTTGTGAAGATCTAGCTCTCAAGGTGCAAACGGTTATGTTGCTAACAACTGGTAGTTCAATTAGACACCATCGTTTCAAAGCGCATCAAGAACTCTCCATCTCCTCCTTCCCACCAAGACTCCCCTTCCTCTATTGTTTATAGTACTTTCTCATCCCCCTTTCCTCATTTCCCGTAATGCCCTTATTCCTTCCTAGAGAAAGAAAACATCTGCTTTCGCAATGAGCCCATGTTGTTCCGCACGTGTCTGATGTTTTCGTAAACAAGTCAATGTGTCGCCGGCGTGAGTCCACACAGAGAGAAGTCCAGACGTTGTTTATTCCCTTCTTCTTCTTTCTATCTACGTGTCTCGTCCTGTCTAAAAATGGAAAAGGAACCAGGAAATGTCAGTTTTTAACCTGTTTTGTTCCTGTCCGTTTTTGTCTATAAATTCCCGGCATTCTCATCATCTGTTCCATTCAGAACAGTGCTATGGATAAAGTCAAGGAAGTCGCCAGCAGTGTTAAGGAAACGATTCAGGATGGAGTCGAAAAGTGAGTTTTTTGCCTTATTTTCTACTTTACCAAGCCATTTTTGGCCATTTTTCCACGTAACAATGATCATTTTTCCAGGCTGATGGGCAACCATTCTGACGGCACGGTAACCTCCGATGATGCTCGCACTTGGACGGGAAAGGTGGGAATTTTACCCGATTTTTTTTCTATTTCTATGTTCTTTTTTAGGAAACTGAAGCTGAGAACAGTAACAAGAACGCTTTCGGCGAGGAGAAGGAGCAGCTGACGACTGCCGACCTTGTCATTCCGCTGGATGCTTGAGTCTCCGCGGTCTGGTTGCAATCCATCGGTCTCCACGCCTCCGGGAGTTTTAGATCCCAGCCAATAAATGCTAATTATAATGTGTTTGTTGCCTTTGAATCGAGAGGAACAGTCAGTCAGTGTTTTGAACAAATAGAGGGCTCCACGTCGGTTGTGTTTGGCTGATGACTGGGCAAAAACTGTCTTGTCATGAGATTGGCACCTCGTTAGGCGGCATTTCTGACCTGGGAAACGTTTTCACATAGCTAGGAAGTTAATTGACTGGATAGACTTTTATCAGCAAACGAGTTTCGGAAGCAAAGTGATATTTGAAGTGGTGGGAACTGTTTAAAACAGGAAAAAAAAGCCCTTCGGCTAGATTTATCCGTTTTTTTTTGTGGAAATAAGGACTGTTCAAGGAGTGGCTACTGTAATTAAACCAACTTTGTCGTGTGGGTCCGGTAGCGGTGGCGCATCCGGCCCCTGAGCTTTGGAATTTCCATTGAAACAAAGTAAAAGCGCTGAAATCGAATCAACTTGTCCACCCAGGAACTTGGTTACCCGACTGGCGATTGCTGTCTAAACCGGGCTCAATCGGGGAACTGGGAAAGCGGGCTGTCGCTGCTGATTAATCTCTCAATCCACAGAGTGATGAGTCTGTTTGTGTGCTTCCTGTACCAGACCTTCTTGTTCCGTCGAATTACAAGTCTATAATCGTATTGCGCGAGACGGCGGACAGTCTGCAATCTGCAGCTGGAAATTTGTTCCGGCATCAAAACACAATTTTCGGCATTCCACGCCGCGTCTGCTAGACAGCAACCGGCCGTAATTTGAGCAAAAACATAAAGGCAAAATGGAGGAGACCCATAGAAAAGGGCCGCTTGGAGTCTCAAAAGGGTTTCCTAACTATTGGGGCCTGTTTGTTGGCGACAGACCGAGAAACCGAAGAAACCGATGCCTGGCTCTTGTTTTAAACTTTTTAGGTCTTCTTACCGGGAGTATATGGTATCCATTTTAATCCAGAATTCTCTCTAGTTTGTCACGAGTTGAAAAGTTCCCAGTGCATAAATATTCCCAGGATTACTAATACCCAGAGGCGTGGAAACGAACCTATTTCCTCAAATTGTACCTCCCATTTTTTGAACTCCCTTGGTAAATATTTTATTACAAAATTGTTATTCAAGGCAAAAAGGACACCTCTTCGTTTCTACCTAATAATGAGCCAGACTGCTTCTTGCGTTCGAGTACAGGAAGGCGTACATTAACTATTCCATTCCAGAGAAGGAGACGGCTGTTTTCCTTTCAAAGACTCGGTGAAATCGGAAGATCACTCTCTTTTTGAACTACAGTATATTGTTCGAGTACAGGACTATACTGTATTCGCCTGATCCCTGGGTATAGTGCTGGTGCACCTGTCCTCAAAGTCCATAATTATCCGGTATCCCCCATGAGATAAATTAGCCCGAGATTTTCCGGATAACAGTTCCTAGAATAGGCTCCAGAGCTCACATTAGAGGGAATGCGATACATCAACAAAGGGGTAGGGGTACCAGGCGGTAAATTACGTTACTTCCGGTAATATTGGTAATATGTGGGGGCAGCCAGCTCTCATTCCTTTCCTTTCACCTGGTACGCCTGTATTAATTCTCAAAGGGGCAAAAGGGTTTGTAGAAGAAGACTACGGTCGATTTCCAATGGAAATCTCTTTGAAAGAAAAGATCTTCCGGGCTTTTGATTACGTTTTTGCTCGCTGAAATAGGATTACTGTAAAACAGAAAATTTGGCCCTGGGAGGTCCTGCAACGAAGGAAACCCTATATGTCAACTGTGTATCTTAATGTTTACAGGTTTGGCAAAAGTTGTCATCCAAAATTATCCCCGAGAAGAAAGGGGAGGTGGTACTCTTTGCCCTTTCTTCCCAAGCCATAGCTATTTTTATCCCTTCTCTCCTCCAGTTCATCTCCATTTCTGATTAAATTTCTTTGTTATCATCAGTATTCGTTCGGATTCGAAATATGTCTCCATTGATGGGTGTATATGATTAGTGTGTTGCCGGCTATTACTCCCCTCATAGAAGTCCTCCTCAGTTGTTTTCCCCCTCTCTGCGTCTTATCAGCCCCCGCCTCTTCTCCCTCCTTTGGTAATTGATAGGTCTCCGGATAATCCACCTCTTTTACTTCTTGAACTCTCCTTTTCTTCCTCTATTTCCTCAGTTCTTCAGCCAGATGGACTATTTTATCCTTCCCTTACTCAGGAATTGCCTCAAAAAGAACTTAGACGACGATCACAGGTACCCATTACCGTAGTTCATTCCCTTATTTTATGCTTTAGTTTCAGTGTTGCGCAGATTACAGAGAAAATTGATAAGGAACTCCTAGCGGAACAGGAAAAATTGAAGAGAACCTTTAAAATTTTGATACTTGGCGGTCCAGCTTCCGGGAAGAGTACAATCTTCAAGCAAATGAGGTAATTCTCTCATAGTGTACGAGGGAGAGAGCGGGAGAACGTCACGGAGAGGGCAATAAATAGAGGGAAATTTCTCTTTTTTTTCTTTCTGGCTCAAAATATGATAAAAAGCTTGGTAAAGCTCCCTTTTCTTTTAAAAGTAAGGGCAAAAAAGATCGTTCTCTGGCCTGTATCCTTGTCATTTTGTCAACTAGTCCAATAAGAAAAAGGATTAGCCAGGTACGAAGATGTATGCAGGAGCTCGTCATCCTATTATTTGAAGAACCTTTTGTTAGCTGTTGTGGTGAAATTAGGGAAAAGGACAGAAAAATCCATAAATTAATCCAGTGCCCGATTCCAAGGTGCTGTTCAGGAGGGGCATACCGGGGCAGCAAATTTCAATGTAGGGGAAATGACGTTCCTGGGATGTTGGGAAAGAAGGGCCATTCCAAGATGAGTGCCTAGTTGCCGGCAAATCTTCCAAGCAACCCTTAAAACCGGGCACAGGCTTTGGCCTCCAAAAAGTTCCAATACCAATTTGCCCCTGTTGGGAGCAGTATCTCCTTGCTCTGACCTCTCACATAGTTTTGTTCTGTCTGTCTGCGCAAAAAATGCGTTTTTCCTCAAAAACTTCACCAGTGTTCTCGTTGTTTCCAGCCCTGTACGTTTCTGAAAATCATTTCTCATAACACTGGTTTTCTCGGGATCTGCGTAAAACCTGGAATATCTGATGAGGGACGCAGAACTTCCTGACAACCAATAACATGCCCCCCTGGGAAAACCGGAAAAGTACTTTTCCCTGCTTCTTGGATACCGTAATCCTCGCAATTAGTCATCTTTGCGGCTGTGCCCGTCTGCTTTTGCAGGCCCACCTTTGCCAACTACAAATCATTACAGTAGTCATCCATTTTTTAATCTTGTAGTCTACCTCACGCCCTAATTAAAATTAGTCTACACCCACTCATAAGATCTCTGGGATCAATTTAATGCGGCTTTAGAAGGGAGGGGGTCACGCGTCAGAAGAGGGCATAGTCGAAAAAGGAAAGGGAGAGCCACGCGAGAGAGACAAAACCCCCTTGTTTTCGAGATTAGGACAGGAATAATTAGATTACGTAACAGAGAAAAGTTGACCTTTTTGGAGTAAGAAAAGAAAATAACCGAGGCGGGGTAAACAAGAGATAAAAGGGGAGAGAAAGATAGAATTAGAGGGAATTCTATGGAATTTTCTCTTCTGTGTGGGCTGAAAAGGACGTTTTGTCGAGAAATATAACAACAAAGGCTTTGGGAGGTAAAAAGGTACTGTAGAGCAAGGATTACGGTAGTGTAATCGGTGAGCCAAATGAGCCTGAAAGTCTGAAAATCCCGGGATTTTTGAAAATACCCTATTTTCATGGAGAAAAACTGGATAAATGGCCTTTTACCGACTCGAAAAACCTTGTTTTTCAGAATCCTGCATATGAACGGCTTCTCCGCCATGGATACAGTCCATTTTCGCTATGTGGTCCTCCGAAATTTGTATGACTGCCTGGCCCAGTTAATTGGCCTAGCCGAAGAGATGAACATTCCTTTTCCTGAAGAACAAAAGGTTTTTTGCTTTATCATTTTTGGGTTCTATGATAGAACTTTAGGGATATGTGGTGATGTTCACAAAGTTCCACATCCAAGACTTTGAATCCATGCTGATTATTCAGCCAGACACGAGAGAAGCAATCAGCTGTCTATGCAATAGCTCGGTAGTGGCGCAGATCTTGGAACAGAGGAATAATCTACCGATCATCGACTCCGCTCCATTGTAAGGGGATTTTCCTGTTCTCTAAAAGGAGTGGCAAGGTTTTGTAGTCTTGTGAGCGGGACCAGAAGCGTTTGCAGTCATATTCGAAACCTATACTTTAACAACGACCTTTTTGACTCCATTCTCTGTTAGATTCCGTTTTCAACCCAAGGATCCGGGGCCTTTAGCCGAAAACTGGTCAGTATTCAATGACGAAATTGAACATCAGAAGCAGTTGACCACAAACACGGCAAAAGGGCCCAAAAAGCGATTCTATAGGAAAGGTTTCGACCCCATTTGGGCCCTTGAAATTTCCTATAAAATCTTCCCGTTCAAAAGTTGAGTTTTCAGTTTCATCAAAGAAGCCGACCGTATCCTCAGCCCGGACTACCATCCTACCATGCAAGACGTTATTCGAACCCGAATTCCCACCATTGGAATCCATGAGATCGAATTCCCCTACAAGGATAAGATCCTCCGGATGACGGATTTGGGTGGTCAGAGAACCGAGCGACGGAAATGGATCCACTGCTTTGATAATGTCTCTGCCATTCTGTTTATTATCGATATATCTAGCTACAATATGAAGTAGGGGAGGGCGGAGATCAGTTAATTGGATAATTTTAGGTCGGACGCTAATGAAGTGGTTGGAAAACGGACACAAGAGCCGCTGAATAGCTTGAAGAATAGTTTAAAACTGTTCCGGGATATTGTCAATCTGGAAATATTCAGTGCCCGCACAGCTTTTATCGTATTCCTGAATAAAATGGATATCTTCAAGGAGAAAATAGAAACCATCCCATTAGGGCACTACTTCAGGAGCTATACCGGTAAATTTCCGTAAATTCTTTCAAAATTGTGTATTTTAAGGAGACAATTCGTTTAAAGCAACGGTGGAGTATATTACTATCCGATTGAAAAGTCTCTACAACCCGGAGATATTGACCGAGAGCCGACTGTATATGCACTGCACAACAGCCACGGATACGGAATGTATTCGAGTCGTTTTTGAAGACTGTACTGAAGCGGTACTACGGGCTAATCTGGCAACGGCTGGGTATATATAATCTCCATTTCTAACCCATGGCTTTAATCTTTTTTTCTGATACTGGTGACTGTAGTGAAATATCCCCCCGTTTGTGCTTTACCGTGTATCTCGCTGTCTCTTCCATGTTGGAAGTTCCCAAAGATTTCTACTTTTAGTCCTTGTATGCATATTTTCCCCCCATAAAAGAGGGCTCTGACCTGTTCAAAAAGCTAATAAAAAGGTACAGAATTGTGGAAGTGTCAAAGTTTTATTTGAATAGTACAGTACTACGACTACAAGGCTGGCTCACTGACCATAACCTCAGGAAGTTAGGACGTTCTCTCTATTTTTAGGCTTCGCGACGGACTGAACTTGTTTGGTTTCGGTTTTTTGGGCCCATGCGAGGCTCTTTTGACTGGCCTAGAGCTCTGCATCCTTATGAAACTAGTCTCTACGCTTCCCCCAAGGAGGATCACCGACCCCAAGGTATACTAAAGGGGATTCTTTGTGGATATGGTCACTAAACGGAAGACTAGGGTACATCTAGAATGTTTAGCCTGCAGCTAGACTTTGAAGATCGTTTGGAGCTCATGAGAACCCAGCATAGTCGCTAGTCTGGTTACAATCCAGCAATGTTGCGGGCTTCCGCTCCCGATGATTTCTGTTCTTTAGACGAAGTCGCATTGACAGAAGCTCGTAATGAAAATGTATCGTTCTCTTTTTCCCTTTCTTCTGCTTGTCTTCTTGCTTTAACCACCGCTTTTGTATAGCCAATACAGTGAAGGTACCTAAGCATACCGCCATTAAAATTTTCAGAAATAACTAGCCAAGCCATTCTCCAACTGATAATGGCGGCTACAAGAGAAACTATATAGAAGGAGCGTTGAATAAGCTGGAAAATTGTGATTTTATTGGGAAAAAAATGTAAGAAATTACCATTGTGTGAACGTGTTCAATGTAATAAGGCTTGCTGCAGGGGTTATAGCCTAAATTTTTACTGCGAAGTATTTTACAGGTGTATTGGAAGAAGTCAGCAGTTAGCCAAGAGCGAAATTGACCATAGCGTAGCAGAAGATACTGTAAAGATGTTTAAGATAAAAGGGAAAAGAAATAACCTCGACTAGGATGAAAATGGGGAGAATCATCTGAAAGACGCAGTTCTTCCGGGAGTAACAGCTGTAAAGAAGAAGGCACACTTGGTAAATGGCGGTGAGACAGAGCACCGCTAATTCTATGTAAGACTGTACTTCTGTGAACGGCTGGAAAATGTCTATATTTGAGGCAAGAGGCTAGCAAACTCAATAACATTAATAAGGGAACGGTAGGGGACCTATTTTGATGGGGTATTATAGAATTTGCATGTCCGTAGGACTAAGAGCAAGTTTTGGCCCAAAACCCCCGATCCGTTAGAATTTGTTGAAACATTCCTGCCCTGCACGTATCATAAGCTACGCTGTGGACTAGTTGATATTTTGCTGCCAAAAATAAAAATCGGCAAAGAGAATCCGGCCCACGTCAGCTCTGTTAGAGCCAAGAGTATGTGGCCTTTTCACAGTTCAGCCCATGCCAGATCAATGATGGCCACTTTCGGCACAAAATGGTCGCGAGGAGGGTCCTTCCGATCCCATGGAGTGGTGACCCTAGTTAGCATAGCGCGAAAGCCTGTTCTCCTATCTGGTAGCTTTTGCTCGCCGCCCGTGCTATTCCGCGCCCTCGGTTTCCGGTGACCAAAAAGATCTCAGACGTTCGTCCATATTCCTGGTCACCAACTACAATTGTCGTCGTATGTCTTCGAAACTTACGGTGCCATCTGTATACATCCTGTACAGATCAAAATGTGAGGATGCAGCGTACTTCAACTCATCGATATCAATAATATCACTGTAAGTAATATCCAAAATATAATCTATTGGCTAGAAATTATATATATTTTTGATTAGAAAAGGAAGAACAAATTACCGCCAGGGCATAGATTAATTTATGGCTAGAAGCACTACCAAATTGCCTGTCAAATTGCAGGACGATTAGCTCATTATAGCGGGGGAGGGCAACGTAGACGAATAGAGCGATTCCTAGAAATAGAACCAATAGTTGGCTGATAGATGATAGCCGTTTCCATTTCTTACTGAAATTTGTTTTTTAGGTGGGAATAATGGATCCTATTCACAGTAAGATTCCAATAAGACCGGTTATAAAGGCACAGGGCAGCATGTAGTAGGAGTTCTCCTTGATTATGAAGAGAAACTTGGTCAGCATGTGGAGGACGGAATTGGTAAAGAGGGAACTATACAGCTGGGGCATTGGACCCATCAGAGAATACTGGACTTCCTGAAAAATTAGGCTACGATTTTGGAATAAAGGGCCGGGTGATGAAACTGGAAAGTAGGGTACCCTTCATGGAATTAGACCTGTTCGATTCGGGGCAAGCTCATCTCTCCGACTGAGGGGGCAGCGGTGGCCAGGGTGGACGAAATTCGGGTCAATGCTCCTCCTCACCGAACTACTATTATTGTTCCCCGATTTTTTCTGATATGGAAACACTAAGAATATACTAAATAATAAAGATAAATAACGCTTTTACAAAGAAAAACGAATTTCATAGTATACCAATATCAGAAACTCTTTCTGCCTTTGTTATTCTACCTTATAAGTATATTCTAGGGTAAGTTCAAACCTCTTTCAATATAGAAAACATTAAAAAGAAGCAGAAGAACATCACATAAATTGATTTGAGAAGAAAATGCATGTTTCATATATAATAGGGCTTATAACTTACCATGCCATACACCACATGACATATAAAATATAACATCTTGTTTTCCGTAATTTTCTGAGATGGAAAATGTTAGAAATTATAAAAAAAAAGTGATCGGCATGATTGTAAAATATAATAATAATAAGAACATTTTCTTGTTTCGGGAGAGTAGTTCGGTGAGGAGGAGCATTGACCCGGAATTCGATCTCGTGGTCCGAAAACCCAGAAATCCGGCCTTTTTGACCTCGGAATTCCCCCCTTCCATGTTCCAAAAACTGTGTTTACTTATTGCTCACCTGAAAGACGATGAGCCGATCCAATAGGTTCAGTAGATTGACTAAAACATAAAGGAATAGGTAGATGTGCTGGTTGCCCAAGATTTGGCGAACACTTCCAAAAGCGACAATGGAAAATGCTCGGAGACGGATAATAATTGCCAGGATGAGAGGAGGATAGCCCAGGAGGGAGGACCACAATAGAAAGGTGTCTCTATATCCGCCGTCGGGGTATGGAATATGCAGGACGGCTTCTTCTGAACGGGAACAATATAAGTTGTAGGAGTTAACCTACCACAGGTGATATTTTGAAGGCTGAAATTTTTGGAATCATAGAATTCTATGGAATGGCGGGAGCAGAAGTCGCTCTTATCAAAACCAACGGTATACTCGATGAGAATAGCCGGTAACTTTCGAGAGACAATTCTTTTTAGTCTGGAAAACAATGGAAATTGGAAGGAAGTAAGGCAGGAAATTAGCAAGAAAGAACGAGCCAGAGTTTGCGTTATCGCTTACTTGGGAAATGTGAAATTTTGGAGGTATTTATTGGTGTAGAGACTGATTGAGCAATCTCCATAATGGGCTATAACTTCCAAGTTTTCTAAGCCATCCATGGTCGTGAGAAAGGTGTTTTCAATCAGCAGCTGACCCTAAAGGGAATGTTTCAATTTTCAATTTAAATTTTGGTTATTGTGATGTTTTTCTTGCTCTTGGAACTTATCCCAATGCCCACCTTCCCAGGAAGTCGAATAAACAGGAAATTCCCGATCAGATCTGGGAACCGGCTATTGGAGGTTCAAAACTCACCTTCGGGTCTAATAACTTTATTCCTTAATTTCCCTCAAATGAAATCTTGAGCTGGCGCTGGAATTTCCCGTCCCATATTGGCACAAAAGAAATATCTTGAAGGTAGTTTCGCCGTATGGTTTTCCTCCCCTTTTGAAAATTCCCTCATTCTGATTCAGAACCGGACCGAATTAGAGCTCTTGTGGCTACAATATCTCCTCTCCTTTACCGTGATGACTCGTGTCTGTCGCAGGCTGTTCACGTCCACTCCATCCGCTATCGTCTCCCCCACCATCATCAGTGTATTCTGTACGGGACAATTCGAATTGGGATACATGTCGGGTGGTTGATATTTGCAGTTGTCATACATCTCCGTATCCGGTTCACAGAGCCAAAAGTCTCGCATCCGATATTGAGGATGCGGATAGAGCAGCGCGACTTCCGTCGTGTGCAGACAGAACCATTCGCTATTATCCGGGGCTATTATTATCTCGCCCGGTCCAATTAGTATGGTTAATTTGATCCAACTTATCTCGGTGAGAACTTCATTATCGGCGATATGGAGAATGTTCTCTAGTTCTGGAAATAAATCAGAAATCAGTCGGGAAAATAACAGAAGAAGACAAAAAATCCAAAGTTAGCTTGTAAGTAGTCTACAAACTCGTTTTTCTCAGAAATGAATATAAAGAGCACAAATAAAATGTATAAGTTCTGTATTCTTGAAAAGTATTGCTATTTTTAGAAGCACTATCGCTGCTTATTCAGTTTACGCTATTGTACACGAGCTTGCCATCAGCTTCTTTTATCAGAATGTACCTGTCGTCTCTGATGTACAGTTGATGATTTTCAAGTTGCTCAAAAATGTTAGCATATCGATATTCGTCTTCATTATACTGATACAGCCGTAGATAACTTTTACATCTTGGAAAATCTTCTCCAGCAGTGAATAATTGTACTTTCCGCGAAGAACAACATCCCCGTGAATGTATTCACATCCGCTTGTCATATTTTTCAATATTGCATTTGTCAAAGGTTGTGTAATTGTACAATCTGAATATTTTAGAAGGGAAGCAATACTAATATTACTGCTGAATGTGTAAACTAGTGGAATAATAGCGAGAAGGAAGCATAGCTTGAACATGTGTAAGGCCTATTTCAAAGCCTATTTCTCGCCTCGGCTATGACTATGAGCTCGATAATAACGTTATTTATTAGATTTAATTTTTGAAGGCGTAATTCTATTACAGAGAACAGCAGTATTAGCTGAACTTATCGGCCAATGAACAAGGAAGGAAGCTAGAAGATGCTGGTAGTTAGAAGTCAGCACTTTGTGGGCAGTGTAGTCGATTTTATGTCATTTTTAGACTACTACTAGTACTTATTTGTGTTACAGGAATGCTAACATTTTATAAAAACACCCTTTCCATTTCTAAAAATGTAGTTCTTATCAATTTCAGGACGATCTTCATCTTTTTTTGTCATTTTATCAAAACGTAACCATCGTCGGCACGCGCTAAAACCCGTGCAGCAAGCATTCAAATCTTCAATATTCTCTGTACTCTTTCATTTTTTTTACTATTTCTGCTGTTGCTAAACTGTTTTACTAATTTGCATATGTTTAGATAACTGCTTGCTATCGAGACCAACCAAAAATGCAATATTGAAAACCTAGGCGTTGCGAAAACTGACGGCGAAGATCAATTTTAGTTGCACTTGCTCGTATTTGACATTTATGATCATTTTATCACATTTTGCTAGTTTCTTTTAGTTGTCGCTTGATTTTCTTTATAAGGAAACAAAATCTTACAGATTTAGATATTTTGCTGTAGAATAGCACGCTTGCAGACTATCAAAAACGAGTACAAATGCTTTTTACTGCTCTAACAAAAAAATGTCATTTTCTTTTTCTGTTCTCATTTTCATTGTTAGCTTTCATTTGTTTCTAAATTGTTTTTTTCAGATTGACCACCAGCCATGGGGATGCTTCACACCCTTGAGCTGGAAAACTTCAAAAGTTACAAAGGGAAGCAGATAATTGGACCTTTCAAAAAATTCACAGCTATTATCGGTCCCAATGGCTCTGGTTTGTTTTATTATTCTTATTGCTTGTATGCTTTTGTTTTTAGGAAAATCAAATCTTATGGATGCTATCAGTTTTGTACTGGGAGAAAAAGCGACCAGTCTGCGTGTTAAAAAATTATCTGTAATGCGATTTTTATTGCTTCTGCAACCCTTCTGGTTTAGGATTTAATTCACGGTGCTCCTATAAATAAGCCTGTTGCTAATAAATGCTCTGTGGCGATGAATTACCAATATGATGATGGAAAAATGAAGACTTTTATGAGATCTGTAAGCAGCGGAGCTTCCGAATTCAAAGTTGATGGCAGAGTAGATTTTTTTAATGCTTTGTATTCTCATAGCTTATTTTAGGTTGTAACAGTTCAGCAGTATAATCATGAAATGGAATCCATTCAAATCTTTATTAAAGCTAAGAATTTCTTGGTATATCAAGGAGCTATTGAATCCATTGCCATGAAAAATCCTAAAGAAAGAACTGCTCTCTTCGAAGAAATTTCAAGGTAGCATTTCATTTTAGCTTTTAATTTTTGTTGTTGCAGATCCTGTGAACTACAGCACGAATATGAAAAGCTGAAAAATGATATGCATAAGGCAGAAGAAGATGCGCAGCAGAATATGGACAAAAGAAGAGGTATAGCTCAAGAAAAGCGTGCTGCTAAATTGGAAAAAGATGAAGCTGAGAAATATCAGCAGATTAAAAAGGACTTGGTATTATTTCTTTGCAACTGGTTTAATTGTTGTTTTGTTTAGGCCGATAAGCAAAGTCTTCTTTATCTTTTGGAGATATATCATTGTGAAAGAATGGCCAAAGAAGCACAGGAGGAATTAAAAAATAAACGGCTTGAAGTTGGAGAATTAGAAGCAAAAAAGGTATTCGCGGCATTTTATTTACTGGATTGTTATCGTTCTAGATGGAAACCGACGAGGTTGTAAGCGGGAAGCAAAAGCAGCTAAAGAAACTCCAACGAGAATATCACAAACTAGAGAAAGAAATTGCCGAGAAGGAGAAAGAAATCGGATTGAAGAGGCCGGCATACGTTACTGCCAAATCAGAAGTAGCACATATCAAAACAAAGCTCGAGACTGCTGCTAGAACTCTAAATGCTGCCGAGAAAATGGCTGAGAAAAATGATGAGCAGATGAAATCATTAGAAGCTCAAATCAAGTGTGTCGTTTCAGCATTTCTATTTCCAATCTATTTTTAAGAGAGATCACAAAAAAGAAGAAAGCTTACGAGGCAGAGCAGGATTCTCAGAGTCAAGAGATGTCACTTAATCTTAGTGAAGCTCAAATTAGCGAGTACATTAAACTCAAAGGAGAAGCCAGTAAGCAAAGTGGAAAGGTTGATATGAAATTGAATTCACTGAAACAGGAGCAGGAAACCAATAAGAGGTTTGCTATAGGCATTAGATTAATTTTCTTTATTTAGTTCGCTTCTACATGAGCAGAGAAGAATGACAGCATGGCAGGAGAGAATAAAATTGAAGCAGAGTGAAATCGAGCGTTTAAAGAAGCAAATAGACTATTTGGCCGAGCAATATGATCAGCAAAAACAACTCCTGCAAGACGAGAAGACTTCCTTGGTCGTTACGGAAAAACAAGTGAAAGAAAGCAAAGAAGAACTCGAAAAGGTATTTCCATCTATTTTGTTATTTTCATTTCTCTTATTCATAGGTTTCTCTTGAATTTGTTAAAGTTTCAAAAGAGCTTGCCGATGTCAGCGGTGATAACGCTGAAGGTGAGCGTAATCGCAGAAGAAATGAAGCCATCGACAGTCTCAAGCGCGTCTTTCCAGACAAGGTTATTTTACCGTTAGTTTTTTTAAAAACTTATTTGGTTTCAGGTTTATGGGCGTCTTCATGACCTTTGTTCGCCTTCACATAAGCGCTTCCAGTTAGCTGTTACAAAAGTACTTCAAAAACACATGATGAGCATCGTCTGTGATACAGAAGAAACTGCTAGAGAAGCTATTGCTTATCTTAAAGAGCAGCGTTTCGCTCCCGAGACTTTTCTACCCTCTCAAGGGATTGATGTTCATCCCATCAATGAGAAACTTCGAGAGCTGTCGTACCCAAAAGGTGCAAAACTTGTCTATGATGTTATACAGGTAGTGCTTTCATTATTACAAACAATGCTCTGCTTTTTCAGTGTAACAGTAATGCTGCTAGAAAAGCTCTACAATTTGCCTGTGGAAATGCTTTAGTATGTGAGACTGCTGAAGACGCTAAATATCTTGCATACGGACACGCTGGTGATCGGTAAATTCTATTGTTGTTTTTCGTCTAATTCTAATTATAGGCACAAATCGGTGGCCCTTGACGGTACAATGTACCAGCAAAGTGGAGTAATTTCAGGAGGAGCTGCTGAACTTAAGCAGAAGGCTAAAAAATGGGACGAATCCCAGATTCGGTTAGTTTTTGTTATTGAAATATCAGTTTTTTAGCAAACTAAAAGAGGCGAAGGGGCGTATAGAAGAAGATCTCCAGCGTCTTCGTCGTAATAGAACCAAAGAGCTAGATGTTGATCAAAAAAGGATTCAATTATCGTCTTTGGAAAGCAGAATGAAAAATACACTTCGTGAAAAGGAGCGCCTCGAAACTGACGCCATAGAGAAAGCTCAAATTGAGCTGGAAACATTGGAGTCAGAGCTTGAAGTTATCCCTGTTAGCTATTATTTGCATTTTCTATAATCCAAAATTTAGCCGAGAATTGCTGAAATCGAAGAAAAAATCGCTCAAAAACAGAAGGAAATTGAAGATGAAGCGAAAGAGAGTAATGCGGTGGCTGATAAAGTCTTTGCCTCGTTCTGCAAGAAGGTTGGAATTAAAAATATTCGCGAATATGAGGAACGCGAAATGAGGTAGGATAAGGTTTTTATTCGTTCAAGCAAATTTTATAGATTCCATCATGAACGCACAGACAAAATTCGTGAATACAATAATGAGCTGGATCGTGTGCGCAATGAAATGGAATATTTGAAGTCTGAAGATAAGAATAAGCGAGCCAAACAAGAACAGGAAAAAGTCAAAAGATTGGAAGCGGAATTAGAAAAAAAGACGAAAGAAGAGGCTAAAGCCGATAAGGAATTGAAAAAATTATTAAAGGAAATGGACGGTTTGAAGGTACGTCTACTTTTGGATTGTAATGGACTCAATTTCAGAACAAAGGTCTTGAGCGAAAAGTAGAGTTGGAAGCTCTAGAAGTAGAGGTATCAGGAGCAAAGAAAGAAGCTCAAGCAGCTCAACGAGATGTCAACTCTGCCGAAAAAGCCGTTCTCAATCTGGAATCTCTTGTTCAACGAAAACAAACCGACCGTCACAATCATCTCTATGCTGCTAAAATAAATCAAATTACAATTCCACTAATTGCTGGTAGTTTAGCAGAAGTGGATGCTGATGAAGACGATGGTTAGCCCATTCATGTTTTGCTTAGATCATACATTAATTACAGATATGGACGGATCACAAGGAACTAGCACAGTTTTAACTCAAGAACAGTTGGATCGCGAGCAGAAAATTAAAATCAATTATCGAACGCTTCCAGACGAATTGAAAAATGTACGTAGCTTCGTTAAATTTGATTTTATTGTGTTTTAGATAGAAGAAGAGGACGATGTCCGCAAACAAGTGAACAAAATACAAAACTCGATCAGCGACACGCAAGCCACCATTTCAAGGCTAAACGCTCCAAATCTAAAAGCGAATCAACGAATGGAAGAAGTCAAAGAAAAAGAAGCAGAAACAACGGAAGAATTTGAAGCAGCTAGGAAAAAAGTAAGATTGCTTATATTTGCTTTCATATTACTTTTCTTTCAGGCTCGTCGTATACGTGCGTTGTTTGAAAAAGTAAAAACTGACAGATACCGAAGATTCCAAGAATGTTTTGAACCAGTTGCTCAGAAAATTGACGAGATCTACAAGGTACACATTAATTTATTTGATCGTTTACACGTTTATTTGTAGGCTTTCTCACGTAATGCCTCTGCTCAAGCTTTCTTGGGACCCGACAACATGGAAGAACCTTATCTAGACGGAATTCAATACAATTGTGTTGCTCCTGGAAAACGCTTCCGTCCTATGGATAATTTATCTGGTGGAGAGAAGACGGTTGCTGCCTTGGCATTAATATTCGCTATACATGCTCGTAATCCTGCGCCATTCTTTGTTCTAGACGAAATTGATGCTGCTTTGGATAATACTAATATTGGAAAAGTAAGCTTGTTTATTTATAACTTTTACCATTCTATTCATTCTAGGTAGCTTCATTTATCTGTGAAAATGCCAAAGATCAGATGCAAATTATTGTTATTTCATTAAAAGAAGAATTTTACAATAAGGTAAGTGCATTGATTTTTTGGTGCAGTTTTGTTTACATTCGTGATCAAATTCGTCAATCGATTTTCGCTTCGTCAAAAATAACAACATGAACTTTCAGGCCGACTCACTTATCGGTATTTACCCTCATCCTGCCAATTGTACCGTCTCTGGCGTGCTCTCTTTTGATCTCACTCCATTCCGTCTTACCGGCTTCAACGAGAGCACAAATGATGTGTCGTCAAATGCAACATTAGTTTAGACTTTTGTGAAACCTCTGTATATTATCTTTTATTAATTCTATTTAAATTTCTAACTACTTTGTTATGAATAGAACGGTTATCCATGATTCTCATGTCCATACACTCATTTATAATGAATCTCTTTATTTACAACATGTTATTTTTCTCTGCCAGCCGCTATCTCGAATTTCATACCGCTGTAAAGTGTTTTTGATAAATATTTCTATTTCAGATGAGTACTTATTGGTTAAAAAATTTTTGTGGAATCAGACAATCAGATTTTGAGCTGCTCAAAGTTCCCAATGCTGGTGCCGAATTTTGCATTCATGTATCCCTTAAAACTATGCAGGCATTTTTTTTATTTTGAGTGTTTTCTATGTGGTTTTTAGACAGGAGCTCTTCTAGGATCCGTTCTTGGCCCCCTTTCCGCTATGCTTTTCAAGGATCAACGAGCTAGCTCCAAAACACTAAGGTTTACATTCATTTGCTACTGTTCTATTGCTTATAATTATTTTATTAATCTATTTTGTATTTTAGAGAATCTTTTGTAGAAGGGGGTGTTAATGGAGCCCTTGTTGGTGCTGCAATTGGTCCTGTAATTACATACCTCTCTCTGAAAAATATGAATACTATTCAACTTTACGATAAATGTTATAGACTACGGTAAGCCATGCTTTTTTAGTTTAGAAACACATTTTTCAGTTTTGATAATAACCAGCTGTGGCAAGACCGTTCAGCCGTCCTTTCTGCTGCTATTGGTTATCTTTCCAGCGGTTCTCTTGGCTTCGTTGTGGGGCTGGATCTTTCTATTGTTCTCAGCAATCTCCTAGGAAGTGCATGGAAGTAAAACTAGTTGTATTAGTTTTTTTATATATCTTTTCCGGTTAAGAGAATGTGTCTTTTAAAGGCGTTTAGATGGCGTATTTTTTATGTACACGTAATAAAAGTCATGGTTTAATTCCCGATCGATGCAAGCTAGGCATCTTTTTCCTTCGTTTCGTTGACGGGTACCTATGAATCGGTTTTGCACTGGCAGGTTCTTACTTTATACCTCGGAAATATTAGCCGTTTAGATTGGAATGTTTTGCAAGGGGGAAATATCCGTATCGGGGTAAATGCTGGGCGTTCGGGAAGCTGAAAACATTTTCTATAACTATTTTTACGTTTTTCATACCTTAGGACGAACATCACCGGGTAGAGGATCGAGATGATCATCTTCAATCTCTTCATAAATGTGCATATGCATCAATGAAGGTTCTTTCTTTAATATTGACCTAAAATTCAGGATTTCTTCATTAAAATTAGCTTCTTACCTCGGAATAGAGCCTTTTTTCGGCAGTGCTCGTTGTTTTTTCAGCCGTTCAGGAGAAAAATAGATCTTGCTGCTATCATCAGGTTCTTTTATCAATAGCTTTTTCCTAGTCAGGGTGTTCATCGCTTCTTCCATTATTTTTTCTCTAAATTTAGATAGTTTTTTATTAGAATAGCTTACGGTAGTCGTAGTTCTTCTTTTAATTCCAATAGGTCAAATAGACCACCAAGGTCGACGTCTTCTTCGACATCGAAAGGAAAGGGAGAATTCACCGGGGTCTAGTACAGAAATTAATTCTAAAAAACGATGAAAAGTTCCTACTTTTGCATCAATAATAGTCGTAGGTGATCTGGTTACAATTGTACTGGTCTCTTCGAGTTCAGTACTGAATTTCCCACTGCTCTCTTCTGAGAAAGAAGAAGTACATGGCGAGTTGGGATAATCCCACTGGAGTGGAGACTAGAATTTCTTGGAATATATTGAAAGAGGATAACGTACTGTTTGATAGGAATAAGATGTCAAGGTTGTGGATGGTCTTAGAATGAATTGAGACCTCGAGATTGGCCGGTCCGACGCTGATGAACAATAACCCGTGGAGTCAGAATCGTATCCTTTACTAAATTTACAGAATTTTTAGAGGAGCAGTCAAGAATTGATGACCTATAATGTTTCTTAACAGCGGCTTTCAATTTTTGCATAGCATAGGGGAACACCGGGATGGGGGGAGACGGGACGAGAGAGAGACCAGGAAACGATCGGGACTCTACGTGAGCAGCAGGCGGACGTCGATGAGTGCCGGGAATCAAACAATCGAACCGACAGATTGACACCCGACAGCGGAAGCAAAGCCGGTCGTGGACCTGGAACTAGGCATATCGCCTGGGGGAGGGCGGAGGCGAACAGGCACAGACAGGAACAAACAACAACATGAACTCAAACAACCGCGCTGGGAGGGGGGTGATTAACAGGATTTTAGATGGCAGATACGGATTTGATACAGCGGGGGCTATTCCATTTTGGGGGAGGGAGAGGGGTTTCTGGAACTGGAGGTGAGACACAACGCTGGGGAGCTGACCATAGTTTTATTGGCTTATGAGTCATAAGTTATGACTATTCATCCGTCACTTGCCCAGAAACGTGTTACTGAATCATGGAACCACTTGGTCCAAGATTTCAGGGAGTGTACAGGACCAGCCCGTGGCGAACGCCGCGCAGCTGGTGTGGGATTTTCAGATCCAGGAGTAGGGTTCTCAATCATTCGTGTCCTGAAAGCCTCGGCCTGTTCCCTAACAAGAGGCGGGGAGCAATGAGAGCTCACCGGTTTTATATGGCTGGCGACTGAAGCTATCGAGCAAAAATAACTTCGCTAGGATTCCTTTTGAGCCAGGCTCTCAGGGGCCCATCGAATTCAATGTACCGGATCAGTCTTCGATGAACCCGATTCGAAGACAGAAGAAGGGTAGGGGGATCTTCAGACTGAAAGGGGTGGGGGAAAGTTGGATCGGGCCTCTTGGACCTAATGCGTGTTTGAAAGACTACGGAGAGTTGAGTGAGAGTGCTCTCAGGGCTATGGAAGCTGACAAAAATGAAATCCTTGGAGTATTACTTGTGTCAGAGCTGAAGTTCAAATGTGGCGAGAACCGTTAACTCTGACTGGATTAGAAGAATGTGGCCAACACGAAGGTCAACAATTCGGTTGTTTTTGAAAAGAAAACTCGTCAATCGAAAGTGCTTTTATTTTCAATTAAGGAAGAACGACTGAGTCTGGAAGTGGCAGTTCCACTGGTCGCACTCGGGCAACACCAGCATGAACTGGAAAAGTTTATAAAATAAGATTTGCCGGTTCAGGTAAATTTACCGTTACCCAATCGTCTTGTACACAATTGTGTCTGACTTTCAGATAGAATTCTCTGATAGTGCCCAGCGGTCTTACGGTACCAGCGTCTACTTTAAACTCCCCTTCATATATTTTAATCCGTTCATCCAGTTTTTTGTCAAGGAGATCGTCCTCCTGTCCATGACGTGTTTTCTTCGTCTAGATGAAAATAAAAATCGAAAAAAGAACGTATTGATTGGAAGAATATGAAAGGGACGACGAGGGAGGTTGAACTGTTTTGGGTAGGACAACTCGTCAGATGAGCGAACATTTATTTACCAAATGGGAGGTATTCTAGCTCAAAGACTTGTTTCGGGTAGTGACATCTCCTCAAACCGCAGTCAGGCAGCTTTTTCTGCTCCTAAAAATAAAAAAATATTACAATGTTTCATCTGTGTGAGTGCATTCAACAGAAGATCTATTCAATTAGGGAAGAATGGAAGCTAAACTTGCCCATTTCATTTTGCCACCTCCGCAGTTGTGGTCAACTTGAATGAAGAGTTCTCCATTGTAAACATGTCAGTTCATGTATGAGGCTTCGGCTTCTCCTTCAATCCAGCCTTCACATTTTGTGATGGTTTCGTTCGAGGTTCTGGCAATTTATGTACCACCGCCCGTGGACGACCTGCTACCCTAAATAGAAATAAAAATCGAAAAGAAAAGAAAATCATATCACCAACAGGGAGACGGTAAAGTGGAACTTGATATCAATTGGGCAGTGAAGCGTAAACGGTACAAACACAAAGGAGGCTTCCACAGGGACGAGGAGCAGAGCCACGGCAAGGGGAGCAAGGCCCCACGAAGTACCATCGTTCGAATGGCTGTCCACGTGGCTTGGGAGTCTTTTTATATGGGGGAGAAATTTCGTTGTTTCGTTGTGGTCTTGAAAACTAAATTTCCTCGTGACTTTTCTCGACAGCTACAAATGTCCTGTTCCATTTTGACGGCCCAAAAAGACTAGGAATATTCTGGGGAAAGGGGAAGAAATAGGAGAAAGGTGAGAGAGCCTGGGCAAGCTCTGACCAGCAACCGATGGAGCCAAGATTCCTTCTTTCTAGTAGTCTCAGTTTTTGTAAAAGTTGGTTAGGAAAATTAACTGGTCATTTCTAAAAGCGAGATTTAAAAAAAAGATAATCCGGATTATCTTTTGCCTATCTTAATCCTCCCCATAAAAGCGACCCAGCAGCTGCTGCCCGCTCATTGTTCTCTCCGTCTAATTCTCCGGCGGCCGCTATCAGCTATGCCACCCAAGATCTTGGACGTCTTCAAGAAGAAGACGAAAGTCGAAGAGCCGAAGAAGAAAGTCACCAAGGACAAGCAGCGCTCGATGCGCTCCAAGCGGGTGAAGAAGAAGCCGGCAGCGGGATCGGGCAAGCCGTCACAGGAGCAGCCGACCCAGGCGAACAAGCCGGATGCCGGCCAGGCGGATATTCCACCTTCTACGCTGACCGATCAGAAAGTACCCGACCAGAAGTCCGGCGCCACTAAGGAAGTCGTCAAATGGGTTCACCGCGCACTGGATATGGGTGTCGTCGCCCTCCAGGAGGAGTACCGCTCCCTGGCCAAATACACCCTGCCCGAGATGACGATGGACGCCTTCCGGACGAACCACGAGGCCGGCAAGAATCGATACCAGGATGTGCCGTGCCAGGACCAGAATCGTGTCGTGTTGAAGTGGTCCGGCTGTCCCATCGACTACGTCCATGCCAACTACGTGGCCACTCCTCACGCTCCAAAGCGTTTCATCTGTACTCAAGGCCCCCTCGACTGCACCATCATGGAATTCTGGACTATGGTCGTCCAGGAGGATTCGAATATCATCGTCATGTTGTGCAACGTCATCGAATGCGTACGTCTTTTGCTTTTTTTGACGATTTGCGCCCAATTTCCGCGTAAATTTCGCTTCAAATTCCACCTTTTTCTCCAAATAATAGCAGCCGGTCGTTGCAGGAGAATGAAGTCTCCGGCTTAAACTTTTACAACTTGTTAAAAACAAGGATTTGACAACGCAACCTTTAAAAATCCATAGCCATTGGATTTCTCTTGGTTAAAAAATTGCGAGCAGAAGTTCTTTCCGGCTGGCCTCCGGCCCGTCACAAGCGGCCTGATTTCTGATGAGTCCCACAGTGAATGCTTTATTTGTTAAATCTTTATAAAAATTGACACAACCATTAAACGATTGAATTTTCAGGGAAAGCTGAAATGCGCCCAGTACTGGCCCGAGAATGAAGGTGACACTCAAAAAGTGGAGGGCCCGAACTTCGAGATCATCAACAAGGGAACCACTCTGCATCCGGTTGAGCCGACGGTCCGGAAGACCATGCTACTCGTCAAGTACAAGGACGCGAAGGGCGCCAGCCAGGAGCGCACCATCACCCACTACCAGTGGCTCGGTAAGCTGCCGACTCTACTTTACCTACTATATGGACATATCCAGGCTCATGGGGAGCCTCTAGACTACCAAAAGGCTTCCTTTTTTGTGGGCTTAATTCCATGTTTTTCAGATTGGCCTGATCGAGGAGTGCCCCCGTGCCGTCTGACGGCCATGGAACTGCTGTCCTGTGTCCGCGGCTCCAAGAACCCCATCGTCGTGCATTGTTCGGCTGGAATTGGACGCACGGGTCAGTTTGACTCTCATAACTATCAAGTATATACCGTGTTCTTCCAGGTACCATTGTGGCCATCGAATACATTATGGAACGTCTGGCCGCGGGACAGGAGTGCGCCGCGATGAACGAGCTGCTCAAGATGCTCCGCGATCAACGGGCCTACAGCATCCAGAATGACCTGCAATATCTCTACATCCACCGTGTTATGCTGTGCTATTTCCTGGAGAAGCATAAGGCCAGATATACGACGATATTGGAAGACGGCTACACGGAGAAGTATGCCCAGTTCATTGTGGACTACGACCAGGCCACCGGCGGCAGCAAGCCTCAATAGGCCACAACACAGCTCTCAACTCGCAAAATAAGACAATAAAGGAGCGAGAACAACCACTGTTTTCCTTGAACTTGAACTTTATTTTTTCATTTTTTTATTTTTGTTTACCGTAACCCATAGGCGTCTTCTGGAGTTTTCGATGCGCCTCTTCTTGCTCCATGGCTACTTTTCCAATGTGAATATCGCCCTTCACCGTTTAATGTTCAAATATTACAATTTTTATGACATGAATCACATATGGCCATGGTTTTTCGGTGACGTATACTGCCGGTGTTCCCGACGCCATAATAGTCCAAGTCAAAATCATGATTCCGGAAAACAATTGGGTGACTCAACGGTCGGTGTGGCCAGGGGGCTGTTCTTCGACCAGAAACACCAATCAGATTACCACTGCCAGCTCAGTATTTGATGGTGAAACATCTCTTGTTGTTTTCTTTCGTTTCCCACAGGGTTTCTCGAAGAAGAAAAGAACGAGGAAAATAAATTTTTACCATTCGATAGAAGAGGATGGGGGCTACAAGGGGACACGGCGGCGAACATTCCTGTCACCGTACGGCGCCTCAAAAGGGTGTTTGGAAATCTTTGTCAGGGACTAGAAGCCTTTCTTTCCTCCTCAAGAAGTCGTTGTACTCCATGTTGACCCTTACAGATGAAAAAAAAAGAATATTATTTGAATGCTACCAGAAAGTATGTGCTGTTTGCTGCCACAGGTCGCTAACAGCAAAAAAAGTCTGGGATCGAGAAACCACACCAACTGTGGCTCTGTTTGCTTTTAAAAAACCTCTGTAACAATTTTGCCCTTCCCGCGTTGAAAGTCCCTGTTGAATTGGGAGTCACGCCGGCAACATCGGAAAAATTCCACGTTTTGTGTAATCATCTGCAAGTGCAGGGTTAGGCGCGAGAATTTTCAAGCTTGACGGACAAAAAAGGGGGGCGTCAATATTGAACAGTGAAGAAGAAGAGTTGCAACATCTCAAAAAAAACTACAGCATGTCAGTCAAATAAGGCAATATGATGCTCGGAGAGGAAGTAACATCCGGTACTGGGAAGGCATGAAAATATGACAAATTCTGTTAGTAATCTCCATAAAAACAGATCACGGTTTGCAAGTATTAATAAGGGTTGCGCATTAAAAGTTTAAAGTGTTGTATGATTCTACTCGCGTTAGTATACGTGAAAAATCTATGTGAAATTAATAATGCACACTCTTGCCTGAAAATTAGACTGAACCTGAATCTGAACATAATGCATGTTGAATGAAGATTTTTGCACTTTTTAGAACCAAGGCCTTTTCTATGTTGTGCTTGTAAAGCTTACCGCGTTGTATATGTAGAAGCAAAGTTTGGCTCTCTTGGACTCATGGATAAAAAGTTATGAAGGGGTGAAAATGAGTAAAAAGGCTTTTCCGACTAATACGACTTTTCGATAATACGACTTTTCCACCGGCCTAGCTCCATCAAATCGGGGTTAAGCGAAATAATTTCTAGTGTTTTACACATACCTCACATAGGAAAAAAGATCAGCCAGTTTGGCCGCTCCAAATTGTAATACTTCCAGTAATGTTAAAACACCACATTACAATAATGGATTTTTGGTATGAAAGTGAGTACAGTATTCTTTATGGGTTCACTGTACATTATATTCAGATTAGAATATATTTATAAGCAAACAACCAGTATTTAGCAAATAATACAGTCGAGAGCTAGCTTCAGCAGCCTTTCAGAGAGAACAATGCGACTGCTTGCGATGTGTGCACCGGATATGATGATCTGTGCGGTTGTGATCTCTGGCTCTATAGACCGTTTGGCTTAGAAAAGAAATTGCCGTTTGAAGAAATCTAATAATTTCAGTTCAGGCCTCGTAGAAAGATGGTAAAAAACTTGGTAGCCATATTTTTTTAAAGGAATGATTAAAGGAACTCGAATGGCACTTCCTTTTTTATACATAAATTTGGGTATGAGAAAATAGGGCTTTTTAAAAGTAGTTTTGTCTTGTAGGGGCAGTACAGCAATCATTTCTTGAGCTATATTCAGGGTCAATCAAAATTGTTATATGCCAAGATAACGTCGAGTCCTGAACGGATATAAGCAAATCATCTTCACGCGTATAATTTCAGCTGCGACAGCCACTATGCTAACCGTATTATTCAATTAGCAAGCACCTCCTAAATTTCTTCATTTAGATATTACAGTAACCGGAAGATAGTTTTTTGCGTGGCCTTGATCAAACACCTTTGGACTTCATTCGCAAGTTTTTCTCTTCATGTGAGTTTCACTTTCCACAGGAAACACCTGCTCAAACAGGGCTAGCCGAGCTCAACACGTAGCCGCAGGTGGCAGCATATAAGGCCTCATTGGACCAACCATTAGGCAGTAACTTCATCCCTACGCATACTTGACAATTTTTCCGTTTCAGCCTCCGATGCTTCACACTTGGGTCCCCCTCGTACTTCTTGCGTTTACTGCAAGCTATTTTCGAGTAGATGGTCAGACTTCTGAAGAACATGCCTTATCTAGGCATGATTCAAAGATGGTGAGTCCTATAACCGGGGACTTTTCTAATGTCCCTTTGTCTTACAGACTAGCCTAGATGAAGAAACTTTTAAAAAAATTGAGAAAACTTTGCAAAGTAAAATTGGTACTCACCTACACTTATGGAAAGGACTGCTTAAGAGTAATACCACGGAACACCGCAGAAAAGTAAGCAACCCAGCTATTCAACCTGAAACTTAACAACTAAACTACAGAGACAAACATGCTACGCCTGCAATCCAGTCGGCATAGGATCTGGAATTTTTGACGGAGTCGCTACCTGGAACGAACAGTTTGACTACACAACCGACGCCGATGGTCAGCCAAATATAAAAATCAAACAGAGATACTTTAGGGTGCCCACAGATAACCGTTACTTGTGCGGGATACGGAAACATATTTATTTTGATAAACGTTTCCTTTGATCCCAGTAATGTAGTCGCTTTTGCAATGGGAGATACCACCGACTACAATGTTATTACAACAACGATGAGCTGTGCCGAATACGGGTGGGGAGCGATAACCCCAGACCTCGAAATATTAGACAATTTATTCACATGCCAAGGTAAACACACCTTACTCAATCAATAGTTGAACATTACAGTTGACGTCGAAGTCACCACACTAGAACCGGAATCAACCACCACGCCACCACTAAATGCTCCAACCGCTCAAACACCCTCCCTGCCTAGCGAACCACCCACCACCACAACTACCCCGACGACCACGACCACGACTCCCACAACGACGACTACAACCCCGACCACCACGACCACGACTCCCACAACGACGACTACAACGCCGACCACCACGACCACGACTCCCACAACGACGACTACAACCCCGACCACCACGACCACGACTCCCACAACGACGACCACGACTCCCACAACGACGACTACGACGCCGACCACCACGACCACGACTCCCACAACGACGACTACCACGCCGACCACCACGACCACGACTCCCACAACGACGACTACCACGCCGACCACCACGACCACGACTCCCACAACGACGACTACAACGCCGACCACCACGACCACGACTCCCACAACGACGACTACGACGCCGACCACCACGACCACGACTCCCACAACGACGACTACAACGCCGACCACCACGACCACGACTCCCACAACGACGACTACGACGCCGACCACCACGACCACGACTCCCACAACGACGACTACAACGCCGACCACCACGACCACGACTCCCACAACGACGACCACGACTCCCACAACGACGACTACAACGCCGACCACCACGACCACGACTCCCCCAACGACGACCACGACTCCCACAACGACGACTACAACGCCGACCACCACGACCACGACTCCCACAACGACGACTACCACGCCGACCACCACGACCACGACTCCCACAACGACGACCACGACTCCCACAACGACGACTACAACGCCGACCACCACGACCACGACTCCCACAACGACGACTACCACGCCGACCACCACGACCACGACTCCCACAACGACGACTACAACGCCGACCACCACGACCACGACTCCCACAACGACGACCACGACTCCCACAACGACGACTACAACGCCGACCACCACGACCACGACTCCCACAACGACGACCACGACTCCCACAACGACGACTACGACGCCGACCACCACGACCACGACTCCCACAACGACGACTACAACCCCGACCACCACGACCACGACTCCCACAACGACGACTACAACGCCGACCACCACGACCACGACTCCCACAACGACGACCACGACTCCCACAACGACGACTACGACGCCGACCACCACGACCACGACTCCCACAACGACGACTACCACGCCGACCACCACGACCACGACTCCCACAACGACGACTACAACGCCGACCACCACGACCACGACTCCCACAACGACGACTACGACGCCGACCACCACGACCACGACTCCCACAACGACGACTACCACGCCGACCACCACGACCACGACTCCCACAACGACGACTACAACGCCGACCACCACGACCACGACTCCCACAACGACGACTACGACGCCGACCACCACGACCACGACTCCCACAACGACGACTACAACGCCGACCACCACGACCACAACTCCCACAACGACGACCACGACTCCCACAACGACGACTACAACGCCGACCACCACGACCACGACTCCCACAACGACGACTACCACGCCGACCACCACGACCACGACTCCCACAACGACGACTACAACGCCGACCACCACGACCACGACTCCCACAACGACGACCACGACTCCCACAACGACGACTACAACGCCGACCACCACGACCACGACTCCCACAACGACGACTACGACGCCGACCACCACGACCACGACTCCCACAACGACGACTACCACGCCGACCACCACGACCACGACTCCCACAACGACGACTACAACGCCGACCACCACGACCACGACTCCCACAACGACGACCACGACTCCCACAACGACGACTACAACGCCGACCACCACGACCACGACTCCCACAACGACGACTACGACGCCGACCACCACGACCACGACTCCCACAACGACGACTACAACGCCGACCACCACGACCACGACTCCCACAACGACGACCACGACTCCCACAACGACGACTACCACGCCGACCACCACGACCACGACTCCCACAACGACGACTACAACGCCGACCACCACGACCACGACTCCCACAACGACGACTACCACGCCGACCACCACGACCACGACTCCCACAACGACGACTACGACGCCGACCACCACGACCACGACTCCCACAACGACGACCACGACTCCCACAACGACGACTACCACGCCGACCACCACGACCACGACTCCCACAACGACGACTACAACGCCGACCACCACGACCACGACTCCCACAACGACGACCACGACTCCCACAACGACGACCACGACTCCCACAACGACGACTACGACGCCGACCACCACGACCACGACTCCCACAACGACGACCACGACTCCCACAACGACGACCACGACTCCCACAACGACGACTACCACGCCGACCACCACGACCACGACTCCCACAACGACGACTACCACACCGACCACCACGACCACGACTCCCACAACGACGACTACCACGCCGACCACCACGACCACGACTCCCACAACGACGACTACCACGCCGACCACCACGACCACGACTCCCACAACGACGACTACCACGCCGACCACCACGACCACGACTCCCACAACGACGACTACCACACCGACCACCACGACCACGACTCCCACAACGACGACTACGACTCCCACAACGACGACTACCACGCCGACCACCACGACCACGACTCCCACAACGACGACCACGACTCCCACAACGACGACCACGGCTCCCACAACGACGACTACCACACCGACCACCACGACCACGACTCCCACAACGACGACCACGACTCCCACAACGACGACCACGACTCCCACAACGACGACTACCACGCCGACCACCACGACCACGACTCCCACAACGACGACCACGACTCCCACAACGACGACCACGACTCCCACAACGACGACCACGACTCCCACAACGACGACTACCACGCCGACCACCACGACCACGACTCCCACAACGACGACCACGACTCCCACAACGACGACCACGACTCCCACAACGACGACCACGACTCCCACAACGACGACTACCACGCCGACCACCACGACCACGACTCCCACAACGACGACCACGACTCCCACAACGACGACCACGGCTCCCACAACGACGACTACCACACCGACCACCACGACCACGACTCCCACAACGACGACTACCACGCCGACCACCACGACCACGACTCCCACAACGACGACCACGACTCCCACAACGACGACCACGACTCCCACAACGACGACCACGACTCCCACAACGACGACCACGACTCCCACAACGACGACTACGACGCCGACCACCACGACCACGACTCCCACAACGACGACCACGACTCCCACAACGACGACTACGACGCCGACCACCACGACCACGACTCCCACAACGACGACCACGACTCCCACAACGACGACTACGACGCCGACCACCACGACCACGACTCCCACAACGACGACCACGACTCCCACAACGACGACTACGACGCCGACCACCACGACCACGACTCCCACAACGACGACTACCACGCCGACCACCACGACCACGACTCCCACAACGACGACCACGGCTCCCACAACGACGACTACCACACCGACCACCACGACCACGACTCCCACAACGACGACTACCACGCCGACCACCACGACCACGACTCCCACAACGACGACCACGACTCCCACAACGACGACTACAACGCCGACCACCACGACCACGACTCCCACAACGACGACTACCACGCCGACCACCACGACCACGACTCCCACAACGACGACCACGACTCCCACAACGACGACTACCACACCGACCACCACGACCACGACTCCCACAACGACGACTACCACACCGACCACCACGACCACGACTCCCACAACGACGACTACGACGCCGACCACTACGACCACGACTCCCACAACGACGACTACGACGCCGACCACTACGACCACGACTCCCACAACGACGACTACGACGCCGACCACCACGACCACGACTCCCACAACGACGACCACGACTCGCACAACGACGACCACGACTCCCACAACGACGACTACAACGCCGACCACCACGACCACGACTCCCACAACGACGACTACCACGCCGACCACCACGACCACGACTCCCACAACGACGACCACGACTCCCACAACGACGACCACGACTCCCACAACGACGACCACGACTCCCACAACGACGACCACGACTCCCACAACGACGACTACCACGCCGACCACCACGACCACGACTCCCACAACGACGACCACGACTCCCACAACGACGACTACAACTCCCACAACGACGACTACAACTCCCACAACGACGACTACAACTCCCACAACGACGACCACGACTCCCACAACGACGACCACGACTCCCACAACGACGACCACGACTCCCACAACGACGACCACGACTCCCACAACGACGACCACGACTCCCACAACGACGACCACGACTCCCACAACGACGACCACGACTCCCACAACGACGACCACGACTCCCACAACGACGACTACCACGCCGACCACCACGACCACGACTCCCACAACGACGACCACGACTCCCACAACGACGACCACGACTCCCACAACGACGACCACGACTCCCACAACGACGACCACGACTCCCACAACGACGACCACGACTCCCACAACGACGACTACCACGCCGACCACCACGACCACGACTCCCACAACGACGACCACGACTCCCACAACGACGACTACAACTCCCACAACGACGACTACAACTCCCACAACGACGACTACAACTCCCACAACGACGACTACCACGCCGACCACCACGACCACGACTCCCACAACGACGACCACGACTCCCACAACGACGACCACGACTACCACGCCGACCACCACGACCACGACTCCCACAACGACGACTACAACGCCGACCACCACGACCACGACTCCCACAACGACGACCACGACGCCGACCACTACGACCACGACTCCCACAACGACGACTACCACGCCGACCACTACGACCACGACTCCCACAACGACGACCACGACGCCGACCACAACGACCACGACTCCCACAACGACGACTACAACTCCCACAACGACGACTACCACGACTCCCACAACGACAACCACGACTCCCACAACGACGACTACCACGACTCCCACAACGACAACCACAACTCCCACAACGACGACTACCACGCCGACCACCACGACCACGACTCCCACAACGACGACTACAACTCCCACAACGACGACTACAACTCCCACAACGACGACTACCACACCGACCACCACGACCACGACTCCCACAACGACGACTACAACTCCCACAACGACGACTACAACTCCCACAACGACGACTACCACGCCGACCACCACGACCACGACTCCCACAACGACGACCACGACTCCCACAACGACGACCACGACTCCCACAACGACGACCACGACTCCCACAACGACGACCACGACTCCCACAACGACGACTACGACGCCGACCACCACGACCACGACTCCCACAACGACGACCACGACTCCCACAACGACGACCACGACTCCCACAACGACGACCACGACTCCCACAACGACGACCACGACTCCCACAACGACGACTACGACGCCGACCACCACGACCACGACTCCCACAACGACGACTACCACGCCGACCACCACGACCACGACTCCCACAACGACGACTACCACGCCGACCACCACGACTACAACTCCCACAACGACGACTACCACGCCGACCACCACGACCACGACTCCCACAACGACGACTACAACTCCCACAACGACGACTACAACTCCCACAACGACGACTACAACTCCCACAACGACGACTACAACTCCCACAACGACGACTACAACTCCCACAACGACGACTACAACTCCCACAACGACGACTACAACTCCCACAACGACCACTACCACGCCGACCACCACGACCACGACTCCCACAACGACGACTACCACGCCGACCACCACGACCACGACTCCCACAACGACGACTACCACGCCGACCACCACGACCACGACTCCCACAACGACGACTACAACTCCCACAACGACGACTACAACTCCCACAACGACGACTACAACTCCCACAACGACGACTACCACGCCGACCACCACGACCACGACTCCCACAACGACGACTACCACGCCGACCACCACGACTACAACTCCCACAACGACGACTACAACTCCCACAACGACGACTACCACGCCGACCACCACGACCACGACTCCCACAACGACGACTACAACTCCCACAACGACGACTACCACGCCGACGACCACGACTACAACGCCGACGACCACGACTACAACGCCGACGACCACGACTACAACGCCGACGACCACGACTACCACGCCGACGACCACGACCACAACGCCGACGACCACGACTACAACGCCGACGACCACGACTACCACGCCGACGACCACGACCACAACGCCGACGACCACGACTACAACGCCGACGACCACGACTACCACGCCGACCACCACGACCACGACTCCCACAACGACGACTACAACTCCCACAACGACGACTACCACGCCGACGACCACGACCACAACGCCGACGACCACGACCACAACGCCGACGACCACGACTACAACGCCGACGACCACGACCACAACGCCGACGACCACGACTACAACGCCGACGACCACGACCACAACGCCGACGACCACGACTACAACGCCGACGACCACGACTACAACGCCGACGACCACGACTACAACGCCGACGACCACGACTACAACGCCGACGACCACGACTACCACGCCGACGACCACTACCACGACTCCCACAACGACAACCACGACTCCCACAACGACGACTACAACGCCGACGACCACGACTACAACGCCCACGACCACGACTACCACGCCGACGACCACGACCACGACTCCCACAACGACAACCACGACTCCCACAACGACAACCACGACTCCCACAACGACGACTACAACGCCGACGACCACGACCACGACTCCCACAACGACGACTACAACGCCGACGACCACGACCACGACTCCCACAACGACAACCACGACTCCAACAACGACGACTACAACGCCGACGACCACGACCACGACTCCCACAACGACGACCACGACTCCCACAACGACGACTACAACGCCGACGACCACGACCACGACTCCCACAACGACGACTACAACGCCGACGACCACGACCACGACTCCCACAACGACAACCACGACTCCCACAACGACGACTACAACGCCGACGACCACGACCACGACTCCCACAACGACGACTACAACGCCGACGACCACGACCACGACTCCCACAACGACGACTACAACGCCGACGACCACGACCACGACTCCCACAACGACAACCACGACTCCCACAACGACGACTACAACGCCGACGACCACGACCACGACTCCCACAACGACGACTACAACGCCGACGACCACGACCACGACTCCCACAACGACGACTACAACGCCGACGACCACGACCACGACTCCCACAACGACAACCACGACTCCCACAACGACAACCACGACTCCCACAACGACGACTACAACGCCGACGACCACGACTACCACGCCGACGACCACGACCACGACTCCCACAACGACAACCACGACTCCCACAACGACGACTACAACGCCGACGACCACGACTACAACGCCGACGACCACGACTACAACGCCGACGACCACGACTACAACGCCGACGACCACGACCACGACTCCCACAACGACGACCACGACTCCCACAACGACGACTACCACGCCGACGACCACGACCACGACTCCCACAACGACGACCACGACTCCCACAACGACGACTACCACGCCGACGACCACGACCACGACTCCCACAACGACGACCACGACTCCCACAACGACAACCACGACTCCCACAACGACGACTACAACGCCGACGACCACGACTACCACGCCGACGACCACGACCACGACTCCCACAACGACAACCACGACTCCCACAACGACGACTACAACGCCGACGACCACGACTACAACGCCGACGACCACGACTACAACGCCGACGACCACGACTACAACGCCGACGACCACGACCACGACTCCCACAACGACGACTACAACTCCCACAACGACGACCACGACTCCCACAACGACGACTACAACGCCGACGACCACGACCACGACTCCCACAACGACAACCACGACTCCCACAACGACGACTACAACTCCCACAACGACGACTACAACGCCGACGACCACGACCACGACCACAACTCCCACAACGACAACCACGACTCCCACAACGACGACTACAACGCCGACGACCACGACCACGACTCCCACAACGACGACTACCACGCCGACCACCACGACCACGACTCCCACAACGACAACCACGACTCCCACAACGACGACTACAACTCCCACAACGACGACTACAACGCCGACGACCACGACCACGACCACAACTCCCACAACGACAACCACGACTCCCACAACGACGACTACAACTCCCACAACGACGACTACAACGCCGACGACCACGACCACGACTCCCACAACGACAACCACGACTCCCACAACGACGACTACAACTCCCACAACGACGACTACAACGCCGACGACCACGACCACGACCACAACTCCCACAACGACAACCACGACTCCCACAACGACGACTACAACGCCGACGACCACGACCACGACTCCCACAACGACAACCACGACTCCCACAACGACGACTACAACGCCGACGACCACGACCACGACTCCCACAACGACGACTACAACGCCGACGACCACGACCACGACTCCCACAACGACGACTACAACGCCGACGACCACGACTACAACGCCGACGACCACGACCACGACTCCCACAACGACGACTACCACGCCGACGACCACGACCACGACTCCCACAACGACGACTACCACGCCGACGACCACGACCACGACTCCCACAACGACGACTACAACGCCGACGACCACGACCACGACTCCCACAACGACGACTACAACGCCGACGACCACGACTACAACGCCGACGACCACAACCACGACTCCCACAACGACGACTACAACGCCGACGACCACGACTACAACGCCGACGACCACGACCACGACTCCCACAACGACAACCACGACTCCCACAACGACGACTACAACGCCGACGACCACGACCACGACTCCCACAACGACGACTACAACGCCGACGACCACGACTACAACGCCGACGACCACGACCACGACTCCCACAACGACGACTACAACGCCGACGACCACGACTACAACGCCGACGACCACGACCACGACTCCCACAACGACAACCACGACTCCCACAACGACGACTACAACGCCGACGACCACGACTACAACGCCGACGACCACGACCACGACTCCCACAACGACAACCACGACTCCCACAACGACGACCACGACTCCCACAACGACGACTACAACGCCGACGACCACGACCACGACTCCCACAACGACGACTACAACGCCGACGACCACGACTACAACTCCCACAACGACGACTACGACTTCCACCACCGCTGTTACAACAAGCCGTTGGTTTGTGGTGTTTCGTTTTATGATCTTTTGTAGGCCCAACTACGTGTTGCCCAAACGGTGGGCTGTGGTCTGAATGGACTACGTTGCAGACCTGTGACGATACGTGTGGCTCGTGTGCTCAGCTTTTGTACACCCGTGAATGTTTGACCGATAACGCCACTTGCCCTTGCAGGTAGTATCTTGTGTTGCAATTTTAGTAACTACCTTTTTAGTGGAAACAGTACAATCGTTCGTAATTGTAATATTGGGGTCTGCTACTATCCTCGGCTTTCCTGCTGTGCTCCTTATACGCATATGATTATAAACAGCAGCCATGCTTGTGGTCCACAGGTACACTTTTGCGAGACTTTATTCACTATGTTTTTTTTCAGCCTACGGAGCCGGCTGCGCCTGACCTCACGACAATGTGCTGTCCTGTGTCCGGATTTTGGGCCCCATGGGGCGCTTGGAGCACCTGTACCGGAGGAACATGCGGCGGTGTAAGATATTGATCCCCGTTTAGCACAATTGTTACAGTGTGGAAGCGCCTCGAGAAACCGCACTTGTTATTCTGAAAAGTGGGGATGTTCCTGTAATGGCGATAGCACCGAGACGGCTTCATGCCGCATGACGGGTACTTGGTCTGAGTGGACTGTAACCAATCCCTGTAATGGTAGCACAAGCTCGTGCGGAGCCATGCAAAAAGAAAAGTGGACGAGGACGTGCAATTCGGAAAATTCATGTCCTTGCTTGTAAGATTTATTAATTCGACAAAAGTTACTTATTACCTTTTAGCGGATCGACACTGGAGTGGCGTGTTTGTAACTATGCGCCTTGCACGACAAATGGAACCACCATCATTGATCCGCCTTTCTGCGTTCCTGGGTTCACACCTCAAGACGTCAATGGAAATAACTTGACGACGTGTGGCCCTGTGATCCTCCCAACACCCAATCCTGACCTTATGACATGTGGAGGAAACGCTTCGTGCTGTGTCATGGGCGGAGTTTGGACTGAGTGGTCCGCCGGTGTCGGGTTTGTTAGAATTGAACGTCCGGATTAACAGAAAGATCCTTAAGGTGCAACGATACGTGTGGTAGTTGTGGATTGGAAACGAAAACTCGTTTCTGCGCATCAATGGATTACAATTGCCCATGCTCGTACGCAGACCGCCCGACCTAACGAAACAATTATTTCAGTGGACCCACGACAAAACTAGCCGAATGCGCCAGTCATCCATGCTTGTATCCAAGACAGACTTGTTGTGGAACGAATATTAAGCTTATTGACAGAGTAGCAAACACCTTCTACTGCACATATAGTGTATGAATATTTGGAGAGTAGCGCTAATATATAAATTTAGGATGACACAGACCCGCCACCGTCGGACCAATGCTACACTTGCTGTCCAGCTACCGGCGGCTACTGGTCTGAATGGTCTGCTGGAACAGGATGCACCGGTACGCGCAGACCTACGCAAATATCTTCTTTTTTTAAATCCAACCATCCCAAAAACATTTAGACTACCTAATCACCCTTTTGAAATCCTGCCCTAATAATGGGGGAAACCGCTGCCTTTTTTAAACCTTTTACTTTTTTTGGCTTTGACTTCTAACAGCCAGGAAGTCATCAACTGATATGCTGACCTCTAGAAGCATATAGAATACAGAATATATAGAATTTAGAATATAGAATTCTTCAGATACCTGCGGTTCCTGTGGCAATACTACTCAAACCAGGCAGTGCCTCACGGAAGCTAATAACTGTTCCTGCATGTAAGTAAAGATGTATACAACTTTCACAGGTTTTGTTGCAGCGGTGCCAGCACAAGAACCATCAACTGCAACATTGGAGTCTGCTACTACCCTCGTCTCTCCTGCTGTCCCCCCTACACACACATGATCATTAACAGCTCTCATGCTTGTGGTCCACAGCCAAACTACACCACTACATTGGTACCTTATGACGAGAACTGCACTGCGCCGCTGCCTACCTGCTGTGAACCCAACGGCACCTGGTCGGAATGGGTTCAAACTCCAGAGCAATGTGCCGGTACAGTAATTCTGAAATTCCTTATTGATCTCTGAATTCCAGACTTTTGCGGTGCGTGTGGCAATGTAACTAAAACCCGTACATGTTTATCGGAGTCTAGGGGCTGTCCATGCACGTGAGTATTATTTGAATACTGGGGAGATTTTAAATTTTAGGGGAACTTCAAATTATACGACACAATGTAACACTGGAGTCTGCTACTATCCCAGACTTTCTTGCTGCCCTGGGTATTCAATGATGATATACGACAACGGGCATAACTGTGGGCCTATAGTATGGGACAAGCCCGATACAAACTAAAAACCATCATTACAGCCCACTCCCAATATCACCGACGTGGCGCCTTCACCGGCAGCTGGATGCCCGACCTGCTGTCCAACTTACGGTAAATTCCTAGCTCGTTTTAATCTAAATTGGCGAACCTGTAAAAGTTCAACAATTTTAAGAATTTGGTCGATTAGCGTCAGACGAAAGCCACTGAACAAAATTAAAATTTAGCAAGCGTTTTCCTCAAACCTGACATTTTTGCATTTTTAAAGGGACAGTAACACATGCTCCAATCGTGTGAACAATTTGTGAACAATTTCGGGCCCCAAATTACTATAAAACAGTTGAGAAAATGCAAAAATATTGTTGAATACAAAAGAAACAAGCAATTCCAATAGAAAACCGTTGAAATTCACAAAAATCTTTCTTTTTCGCCGAGTTACGCTTTTGTTTTTATATCAAATTGTAGCTTATAATTTGCTTAATTTATTACAGTAAAAATCACCAGAAAACATAATGAAAATCTTGCTAAAAAAGAAATTTGCAAAACTGGAGGGGTACTGTATCAATTCGCAATGGCGCGTGTGTTACGGTCCCTTTAAAAATTCTATTAAACTCTTGTACTGCTTCTTTAAAATGTACAACCAAGTTTTTCAGGAATATGGAGCGAGTGGAAAGTCACCGTACCATGCAACGGTACCGTAATTCAGAAATTCTTTATTTATCTGAGTTTTAGACACATGTGGGTCTTGCGGAGTACAGACAATGACAAGGAAATGCCTCTCCAGCAGCTACGGATGCCCTTGCACGTAAGAAATGCCCCGTCCATGGTAAAACAAAATTCCAGGGGGGACACGGAGTATGACGGCGTTTGCGCGACGAGCGTCTGTCTCTATCCCCGACGATCTTGCTGCATCCCTTACGTCAAGCTTATTGTAAATTCCACTTTCTCTTGTGGACCTGTGCCTCCTCCTCCAGTCGACCAAATTGAAAACACAACCTGCTGTCCACCGAGTATGGGCTTCCGATCCATTCATAATGAGCTCCCGACCTCTAGGCGGTTTCGGTCTTTGGTCCGATTGGAACGCTTGGACGATGTGCACGGCGTCATGCGGTCTTTGTGGAACTCAGTCAAGAAACAGAACGTGCAGCTCTGAAAATTATGGATGCCCCTGCGTGTAAGGGCGAATATTCAGTCGTAAGAAAGTATAATTTACAGGGGTAATTCTACCCAAACGAGAACATGCGGCGCACCCACATGTGCCACCGGATCTGCTTGTTGTGCTGGAAAATACCAAGCCGTAGGTTACGACGGCCTCACCTTCTGCCAAGATTCACCGGTAGTGACGTCTATTCAATGTCTCCAACTCTTCTGTTTCAGCCTCAAACTTGTTCTGGTACCTGGACAGACTGGATGTCTCCCGTGGGTGCGGCCTGTAATGATACCTGTGGTATGTTTGGCTGTGGAAAATTTTACACTATAGAGACTAGAAAAGCAAATAGTTGATCGGGAGAAAGGGGGAGGGAAATGAATACTCGTATGCTGATGATAATTTCGACATTTCAGGTAACTGTGGCTTTGTATCCACGTATCGCTACTGTTTCCCTGCCGGTTGTCAGTGCAGGTAAGACTCCTTGATAACATCCCCCAAGTGTAATAATTCAGCGGCCCCTTCACCCAGGAAAGCCCCTGTGCTAACTCCGTCTGTTTGTACCCAAGAGCGTCATGTTGCGCTCCTTACAAGAAGATGATTACCGGCGGAACATTCGTTTGTGGTTAAAAAGAACAAACAAACTGTGTCACAAGCAATAGCCTCCAATAAAGTTTATGCATAATAACTGTTTATTTTTTCTGCACCCAGTTAGACCTTGAATGTCGTCTGTTTTCTTGACAGACTATAGAAACGAATGGGTTAATCTCAAAAGATAGCCTACTCTTATTTCCTGTAGTCTCTTATTTCGATTATGGTCTGATTACAGCTGATGGTGTAAAGCATGTTTATTGATGGTTAACTATTTGCCTGAGGGATAATAGGTTGTATTGTTTGCAACTTTGTGTTTGTTGGATAAATAAGGGGATTTTTTGCGCTTCCGGATATCAACATGTTTGCTAATCAAACGGGAAGCCAAGGTATGAAAAATATAGGTAATAGGTGGAGCTCGAATTGCCAAATGAGAAGGAAACAGAACGCTACAATTCAACTCCACAGCGGCTCAAAAAACCAAGAAATAACCACAAGAAAAGACAGAAAAAGACGAGTCTTATTTGTTGCACCTCCTGGTAATCACGTGTTTCACATCTGCTAGTTCTTCTTTTTCTGTCCAGTCTTTGCCGCGATGCTCGGTCCAAAGGAAATAAGATATGTTTCCACAAGGAGAAGAAGGAGAAGTTGTAGAAGCGTCATCACAACTATTCTGATCGAGTTCTTCTCGAATTTCTGGATCTTCTCCAGGTCCTCCAGCGATGTTGTGTCCATGTCCAGTGACAGTATCCCGTGATAGTCGCTCCACAGCAGAATCACAGCCAAATTGACGAAGACCAGGACAGTTTTGGCCATCTGGAGGCTGATCTTGGCTGCTTTTGCTTTCAGCAACGGCTTGTAGCGTCTCATCCGGATCTGGTTCACAATGAACCGGACAAATTCAAACGTGATCGAGCCGAGGCAAAGCGCGTCAAGGAGACCCGTAATGATGGCAGCCGCGGCGGCCAGGGTAGACGGATACGGGATGTAGACGTAGCTCACTTCGGATATGATCACGACATCGACGAGAACCAGTTCGAAAGAGAAGAGGAAGGCATTTGTCTGGAAAAGAGGAACGAATGCAGATGGTTGGGGCCAGATCAATAACAACGACAGTTCTGAATGGTTTTAACCATGGTTAAAACCAATTTCCTAACCCGGGGACGTTTAAAAATTCCCACGAGCCGTTCGAAAAAGTGAAAGCGAAAAAAAAAGAGTTTTACTGGTATAATCCACCTTGATCGGTCTGCTCATTTTTAGCTTTCAGGAGTTATAGGCAAAAAAGGTTTCTATTGCAGTTTAGAAGCTGTTATGGATTACAGTAGTGGCGCGGATGTGCCTGAGCCGAGGCTCGAAAATATGGACTGGGATTGTGCCATTTTGGCAGATAAACATTAGACGATTGAAACCTACCACCAGGAAGGCGACTTGGTTGGCGAATCTCGGCTTTCCATCATTTGCTGGCATCATCGCCCGCTTAATAGTGGACTTGGCGACGGGTGCCCCTGACGGCCGCTGACCTCCCCCCATTTTATAAGCTAACCGCTCAAGCTGGTTAGTGGTCAGTCCAGTCTCAATTTCCTGGACATACTCCTTCTTTTCACGAGTTTCCTTAGACTTCGATCCGAGGCTCTCCTTGCTCTGGATTGCGTTCGCCGGCACCGGAAGTTGGGTGGGCTTCACATCCGAGCCCTGGAGGAGCTGTTCAGCAGACCTGGACCTGTCTTTGAGCCGATACGGTGGGGCCTTCCTGGTCTCCTGGGGTTGTTGACGTCCAATTATTGTCCGTTGCTGGGATGACTGCGGTCGAATGTTTCTAGGTCGACATGCCGGAGTCACTGCTTTCACTCCTTCTTTCGAGGCGCCGCCGTACAGTCTCCCAATGGGGTCTAAAATTATCCGATTCAGGGTTACGGGGTAGCAACGGTACCAGAAGTAGCCGTAAAAGAAGAATCAGCCATCTTCTTCGAAAATACAGCTGTAGAATGAATGGCAATGAATGACCAAGAGATTAGTGGATAACCGGAAGGGGATAAACCTGTCATGTTATTACTACTTTTTGAGGGAAGTTGAAAATTCGAATTTTTAGTGTCAAAACGAGCGGAGTCTGTCTTGCCGTCTGATGTTGTCACCGCCATCAAAACCCCACTTCTCGATAATTTTCAATTACTGACCGCAATTGTACAAATTGTCTCCCCGTCAGCTGACTTCTGTCCTACTTCCGTGCCTGGTACACAGCACACAAGATTTGAAACAAAATATCCGCTGATCAAATTCACTGTGATACAATTACTCCTTGAGCTCTACTCCCTACGGAGTGTTTGCCATTACCAAGAAATAAAAATCTCATCTCTTACCAATTATAACAGTCTGCGGAGGACTGATTGTTGTCCTGATCCAATCGCCTTCCTACTTTACATCACATTCATGTGCCCCTCGACTCGTATGGGAAGTAAGAGGGCTCTGCTGCCCCTTCTAGTCTTTGTATTTTGTTCTTCTGCCTCCTCCCAACACACTCAAATATTCCTGAAACCAGTAGAACCCCCTTCAACTATCTGTGAAATTACTGTACCTATTGCTACATGGCTGGCGAATAATTCAGGACCGTGTGCAGCGGTCAAGGGCCACTTTGTCCTAAACAAAACTGCCAATAACTTCACCCGGCAGATATTCTCAACTTTTTCGAATTTGAAGCGGATTGAAGGATGTATTTATGTCAGAGGATTCACTGGCTCGAGGAATTTGTCCTTCTTCTCTAATCTAGAAGAGGTTATCTGTAGAAAGAGGGAAGGTAGGCCTTTACTCAAGTTTGCCTGGGTCGATATTATCTTGGAATATCTTACTGTATTCAGCTGATCTCTCTAATCTTACCAATGTTATCGATATCGTGGAGCCGAGTCTGACGAAGATGGGATTCAACTCCCTAACTAAAGTTGAAGGTCCCGGGCAGATTGTTCTCTCGTATGAGGAAGAACAACAATCCTACTACCATCAACGGGCAAAAGATGGAGTGAAATGTTTCTCCAAGCAGGAGCAAATCTTCCTGGCTTATCACCCACAATTTCGGATGACCATGTACCAGACCTGCGAGACGGATGATCCCTGCTTCCGGCTGGACCATTACAAGAGATGGTATACGGTATTCGATATTCCGAAGAATTGTTTCGTGTTCGTCGGGGCTATTTGTCTTCTTGGTGAGTTTAATACTAGTTTTAATTGTTGAATACTGTAGTTCATACCGCAGAGGCCTTTAATTTAAAGAATACGGCAGTCTAGACTCTACAGAAAGATACATATTTTAGGCCCTTTTGAGGAGAACAGATTCTTGAACAGTTTTCAAAATCTGACTCTTCTTATTGGCCAGCTGCATGTCATGGGAACACTCTTCGATGATATCAATGCTATTTTTCCAAAACTCGAAAATATCTACCCATGTAAGTCTGCCAAAAATGCTGTCTCTTAAAAAATTATAATAGAATATCTTTCAGTTGAACGTCCGAATATGAATAACGAGCACGGCAAGACCTGTAACGAGGTGGCCCTTCCAGCCGGTACTGATCCTGCCCAATTCGTCCATGTGAATCTAAACCGCTTCCTTGTGAACATGTCTCTACCGTCACTCTTGCCAATACGGCCACTAGATGTCAGCCGAAATTTTGAAGCATATTTTACGTATGATTTCGTTGACGCCGCTAGCTATCTTCCCGACACGATAGCCGATCCCTGCTCTGATTTTCCGAACTTCACTTGTGGTACACTCCCATTTTTCTAAGATGGCTATAAGTTTCAAGGGTATTATATCAATCCAAAATGGGAAGAAGAAGATCTGGAGAACAGGACTTTTATTCAAGAGACGTGGATCCTCTCTATGATTTGTGTCGTCATTGGGGTAGCATTCTCAATCCGATCAATGGTTATACTACAATTTTCACATGCTAGTAAAGCACTACCGTATACCCGTAGTCTGCTTATTCTTGTTATCTTTATTTCGACTTTAGTTGCTTTGGAGAGCTGCATATTTTACCAGGTATGGTCTTGCGGCGTATTCAATTAGGACGGACGAGATCAAATCCACACCCGGTTTCTAATTCCAGCCACGGGAGTGTAGTTTAACCCAAGACTGCAATTATTCAGGGGTAAGACTTGTTAACCGAGAATTATAGCGGCGAGGGTAAGAAATGACATCAGAACTTACTAGCCTGACTATTATCGGCTGGGTAAGGCTCAATGGAAGTAGTTCTGAAGTACAAAAAGCTCAACTAGTTCTGTTAGTCACGATCTCGAAGTTTCATGCGCGAATCCAATTATTCACGAGTGAAATTTGTTACACGGGAGTTATGACATCAAGAGCAAGAAATAGCCTCAAACGGGAAAGGCCCGTTGTATATCGGAACTTACGTGGGCGGACAGGAGTTCTCAAAGTTTGGCCTCGGGATCAGGACTCATAATTATCAAACGTTGAGAGCGACCAAAAAGGCCGTTCTATGCTGCAGGAGAGGGATATTTAGTAGAATTATTTTTCAGAAAACCTATACAACATTCACTGGCAGTATGAATAGCTACTACCAGTTTCCTGAATTCGAATCATCCCTTCTTATCTATCTACCCATCCAATGGGCTATGTGTATCCTTGTCGCCTGCAAGCATGCCTGTCTAGCCATCATAATCCTCTGTTACGTTGACATCATCATCTTCTACCGGTATTGTTATCATAACCCAAAAGATAACTTCTCCTTTAGAACTGGCTCGTACCGTATATCTTCAAATTATTGTGCTGTCGTATTGTTGTGTGCAGCAATCTTGACAATTCATCTGAATTCTCAATTGGCTATAACTATTCGCGGCAGGAGACCCAACTATTCTAAAGATCGATATATTGTCTTCATACCATTTATTATGGTATGTCAACTGCATTAGAGGGCTGAAAACAATGTTCAGAATGTTGACTACGCGGAGAACTTTACGAAATTCGTACCGGATGAACAGTATGTCCAATATTACAGCGGAATACTACGTCTAACTACGGATAACGGTTTAGAGTTTCGTCTGGATCAGATACCACTGGAGACATTTGGAGTAAGCGCTTTTAGGGAAGGTTCCAGGCAGATTTGTTAGTCCTTGACCATAATTTTGCTGGTTCTGGAGCGGATTTGGGCCCAGTTATTTAGTCGTGGCATAATATCCGTTGGCAACGACCACATTTCCAGCAAGCTTTGCTTACTTATTCGAATACCTGTGATATTCTAATGGTAGCCGTAGTTACCCTCTTTTACCTCCTAACCTACCGACACGTAATAATTCCTGGCCATAGCTTCACCATCCTCATTGCCCTGGTAAGGATCTCGTTCGGATAGAACTGTCTCTTTTTACAGTACCTCCAACTTTCAACAAATCGTATCCGGCATTATCTCTACAGTCAAATTTTGATTAACGACTACTGCGTCCGATATGATTATGATAAGCAAGCTCAAATAATGAGTATAGTTACATGCTATGATGAATTTGACTACACTGATACGTCGAAATGGGATCTTGTTAATGGATATGCTAAAATACGAGATGTAGCGTTTATGGAGAAATATCAATGGGCCATTCTGGAGAAGGTAGAACGTGGCCAACACATATTGATAAACATGGAATTTTTCAGGTTTTGGAGAAGTTATCCTATGTTTCTTATCCAATAGTATCATTCTATTGCTACATATTTGCCAAGTAAGATACAATAATGAGGAACTAATTAAATGCAGATATCATCACTACTTTGGCGCAGTTGTTTACTACCGAGAAATGAAGAAAGACAAGACGGCAAACTTTCCAGTGAATAAGTCAGCAAACTATCGGTCTGATAAAACTAAAAACTAATAATTTAATCTGTTATCAATTCGGAATAAATGTACGCATAAACATCTACTAAATGGAGCCATTGTTCTCGGTCTAGAAGGAATAACCTGAAAAATCTGAAGGAGAAGAATTATAGCTGTCAAGTCTAGACACCGAAGATTAAAAATTTATTGTCTTATCATTTATAGTAATCTGCGGAGGTTGTAATTGTTGTCCTGATTCAATCGCCGTCCGCGTCTATATAACTTTCATGTGACCCTCGGCATTAATTGAAAAATGGTGCTACGGCTAGCAGTTGTCTTCGTTTGTTTCGCATATTCTGAAAATGTATACTTGGATACTGTAGAAAACACTTCGACTATCTGTGAAATTTCCGTACCTATTGCTACATGGCTGAAGAATAACACAGGGCCTTGTGATGTTGTCAAGGGCCACTTTATCCTGAACAATGCTGCCAATAGTTTCACCCGGCAGATATTCTCCGCTTTCGGGAATTTGAAGAGAATTGAGGGATGCATTTATGTCAGGGACTTTACCAGCTCAACCAATCTGTCTTTCTTTTCTAACCTGGAAGAAGTTATCTGCGATAAAAACGAAGGTAGGCCAGTTATTCTTGCAGTTCAAGCTGGTTTCAGCCAAACGCTTCCATCTAACAAACGTCATCGATGTTGTGGAGCCTAACCTCAAAACTATGGGGTTCCATTCCCTGAAAGACGTAGAAGGGCCCGGTCAAATTGTTCTCTCTTACGAAGAAGAGCAGGAACCTTACTACTATCAATTCCCTGTAGATGGAGAGCAATGTTTTTCAAAAGAAGAGCAAATCTTCCTAGCTTATCATCCTCAATTTCGGAGGACCATGTACCAGACCTGCGAGACGGATGATCCCTGCTTCCGGCTTGATTACTTTAAAATGTGGTATACTGTCGCTGATATTCCGAAGAATTGTTCAGAATTCGTTGGGACTATCTGCCTCCTTGGTTAATTTTATCCTAATACCAGCTAAAGCTTCTTTAGGCCCATTTGAAGAAGATATGTTTCTGGATAGTTTTCAAAATCTGACTCTTCTTATTGGCCAGCTACATGTCATGGGAACACTCTTCGATAAGATCGATGCTGTTTTTCCCAAACTTCAAACAGTCTATCCGTGTAAGTCAAAGACGGGCTGAGAAAGTTTATACTTGACTGAGTTCAGTTGAGCGCCCAAATATGGAAGAGTATCATGGAAATACATGCAATGATAATACGGCTTCCAGCTATAGGGATGCCACCCAATTTGTCCACGTATCTTTAAACCGTTTCCTCACAAATATGTCTCTACCTTCCCTTCGACCAATAAGACCGATTGACATCAGCCGGAATTTCGAGCCCGATTTTATTCTCTACACCCTAGAGGAGCAGAGCTTCCTTCCTGACACAATAACCGATCCATGTACTTATTTTCCCAACTTTTTCTGTGGTATACTTTTCCTTTTCTTTATAAAGTGATAAAATTCTAGGATATTTTATCAATTCACCGCTCGAACAAAAAGATCTGGAGAACAGGACTTTTATTCAAGAGACGTGGATCCTATCCATGATTTGTGTCGCCATTGGGGTAGCATTTTCAATCCGATCAATGGTTATACTACAATTTTCACATGCTAGTAAAGCACTACCGTATACCCGTAGTCTGCTTATTCTTGTTATCTTTATTTCGACTTTAGTTGCTTTGGAGAGCTGCATATTTTACCAGGTATGGTCTTGCGGTGGATTCAATTAGGACGGACGAGATCAAATCCACACCCGGTTTCTAATTCCAGCCACGGGAGTGTAGTTTAACCTAAGACTGCAATTATTCAGGGGTATGACTTGTTAACCGGGAATTATGGCGGCGAGGGTAAGAAATGACATTAGAACTTACTGGCCTGACTATTATCGGCTGGGGAAGAAGAAACGGGTCAAACTCGAGCTAACCCAATGCGTTGCAGAAAACTTACACTGCTTTTACTGGAACGGAAAATGGCTATTACTACTTTCCCGAATTCTCTTCTCCACTCCTTATTTATCTACCAATTCAATGGGGTATGTGTCTTCTCGTGGCCTGCAAGCATGCCTGTCTGGCAATTATAATCTTATGCTACATCGATATCATCCTTTTCTATCGGTAATGCTACAATAACCCAAAGGGAACATCTTCTTTAGGACTGGTTCATACCGTGTTTCTTTAAATTATTGTCTATTTATATTGTTGTGTGCAGTAATCTTGACAATACACCTGAATTCTCAACTGGCTATAACCATTCGCGGTAGAAGGCCGAATTATTCGAAAGACCGATACATTGTCTTTATTCCGTTTATTATGGTTTGTCCACCATACTAGAGGGCGAAAAACAATGTTTAGAATGTTGGCTACGCGGAAAATTTCACAAAATTCGTACCAAATGAGTTGTATGTCAAATATTACAATGGAATACTATGGCTATCCAGAAATCTCGAAGTTCTCGAACTTTACCTTGATCAAATACCTCTGGAAAACTTTGGAGTAAGGGCACATTTTTTGTCTTTTCTAACAAGTCTTGTAAGAGAAGCTTGGGCCACTCTAGTGGCATAGTAGCCGTTAAAAATGACTACATTTCCAGCAATCTCTGCCCACTTACTCAAATACTTGTGATATTCTAATGGTAGTCGTTGTCATACTCTTTTACCTCCTAACCTACCGACATGTGATTATTCCTCGTCACAGTTTTACCATCCTGATCGCCTTGGTAACGGCGGTCATCTACCTAACTGTTACTTCTTTTACAGTACCTCCAACTCTCGACAAATCGAATCCGCCATTATCTCTACAGTCAAATTTTGATCAACAACTATTGCAAGCGGTATGATTACGACGAAAGGGCGACAGAATACATTAGCATACTTACATGTTACGACGATTTTGACTTCACCGATACTACGAGATGGGATCCTATTAATGGTTTTGTTACAATACATGATGAAGCGTTTATGGAGAAATATCAATGGGAAATTTTGGAAAAGGTAGAACTTAACCGATACAATCTTCAAAAATACAATGCTTCAGGTTCTGGAGAAGTTGTCTTATTTTTCTTATCCAATAGTATCATTCTATTGCTACATATTTGCCAAGTAGGTTACAACAATGAGAAACTAAACTAATTCTAGGTATCACCACTATTTTGGCGCTGTAGTTTACTACCGTGAAATGAAGAAAGATATGACGAGAAACATTCTAGCGAGTCAGTCAGCTAGTTACCGATCTGAAAAGACTAAAAACTAACGCTTTGATCTGTGATTACTTTTGAATAAATGGTTGCAAGAACATCTGTTCTAAACGGAGACTTTTAAATGGAGTTCCCGTTCGAGAAGAAATACACCTGTTCAGTTGCTTCCAATATTGGTATGCTCGACCTGAAGTTCTTCCATCCCGATCTTCATAACCCTTTCAAACTCTATAGACTTTCTTCCCACCGAACGGCTAATTTAATTTTAAAAAAGTGATATATACCGCATTATCGCTTGCTCTCAAATTAATCTCTGGTGTTAGTTGATCCCGTGTAACCCCAACACAACGTCTAAATGCTAATTCTTCTTCTTCACTTTCTGTTGATTTATGGAAAGGCTGAAAGAGGTAACTCTAAAAACGAATAAACCTTCTTTTTTAGTCTGTAACGTCTCTGTTCCAATATCGTCGTGGTTAGAGAATAACACAGGGCCTTGTGATGTGATCAAGGGTCATTTTATTCTAGACAAGGCTGCCAATAACTATACCGAGGAGATATTTGCTTCTTTTTCAAATTTGAAAAGGATTGAGGGATGTATTTATGTCAGAGAATTCACAGGCTCACAGAATTTGTCATTCTTCTCTAATCTGGAAGAGGTTATCTGTAGAAAGAGAGAAGGTTTGCTCATCTTTTGATTCCTAGAGCTCTACGTTTCAATTTCCAGCAAAAAACTCTAACTTCACAAATGTGATAGATATCCGGGAGGAATATTTGAATAGGATGGGATTCAATTCACTAAGAAAAGTAGAAGGCCCGGGTGAAATTATCATCTCATATGAGGAGAGGTATTCTGTCTTCGACGCGGAAAAATGCTTCTCTAAACATGTGAGCTTTCAAAAAATATGATCTACAAGTTTATTTTCTAGGAACTAACATTTTTCGCCTATCATCCTCAATTCAGAGGTAACATCTACCCGGTATGTGAAACGGATGACCCATGCTTGCGGCAAGACGCTTTCCAGGGATATTCCTCCCTAAAAACGATTCCCGACAATTGTACAACATATGTGGGGATAATCTGCATTATCGGTAGGTTTTTTTCTCTCAATTTTCGAGCAGTCTTTTAGGTTTATATGAGCATGACGATCCGATAATTCAAAAGTTCAAAAGTTTAACCCTTCTCGTCGGGCAATTAACCATAATGGGGACATTTTTCAACAACTTGGAGGAGGTCTTTCCCAATCTTCAGATGGTCTATGCTTGTGGGTTACTGTAGACGGATTGGCGGGGCCTGAAGCAGGAAATATCTTTCCTGCACATTCGCTTCAGGCCCTCTTTTTAATTTAAAAACTGTTCTTCAATTTTTTAGATAACGTGCCAGCTAACTTCCTCCCCTTTGGTGGGTCGTTGTGTATGAATGGCGATTTTCGAATAAATACTCTGGAAGAAGCTCCTCAATATATCCACATCGGACTGAACCGCTTTCTAAAGAACATTTCTTTACCAACACTGCTGCCAATACGACCAATTGATGTTACCGTACCCTCCATCTACTTCCTCACCGGTGCTGTGGACTTCGATACGACCACTTATCTGCCGGATACGATTCAGGACCGTTGTCAGCACTTTCAGCAGTTCAATTCTTCAAATTGCGGTTAGTTCCGGACTGGTCGACAGTACAGTTTCTTCAGGGAATTATACGGGCTCCGGTGACTATCCTATAGACCTCTCTACTGGTACACAAGCTACTTCTTTTGATATATGGCTAGCCACGATGGTTTCCGTTGCTGTCGGGCTAATTTTCTCCATTCGATCTGTGACATTATTGGCATTTTCAAGAGCTAGACACTGTCTACCGTATTCACGACTATTTATAATTTTCACCATATTTATAGCAACACTTGTGGCACTGGAAAGTTGTCTTTATTATCAGGTATTGTAACTTTAACTTGTTCCTAGCGTCGAATACAGTACCCAGTTAAATTTTCAGAAAGCCTTCAAGGCTAACGCCCTTACCACCGCTCAGAAGATATATATCCTTTCGGAGTTTGACTCGTCTCACCTCCTTCACCCCCTCTTTCAATGGCTTATGCTTGTTCTGAGCTCATTCAAACACGCCTGTCTAATTGTCATTATTGCTTCGTACTTGGATATCATCGTGTTTTACCGGTAAACTTCAGAAAACTCCCCTAACTTCAGCTATTCAGGACTCAATCAGCACGCTTCTCCCTGTATTACTGTAGCTTTATAGCGGTTGTTGTGTACATCGCTTTTTACTTCTGTCTCTATTCACAACTTTATGTGACAGTACGGGGAAGGAAGCCTCATTATTCTCGAGAGCCACGACACATCGTTTTTATGCCTTTTCTCATGGTAAGTTTTATATTCCAGAGCCCAAAAAGGATGAATATATTTCCAGAATATTGCTATAAAAGAAGGCTTCGACAAGGCTGTTCCCAGCTCCAAATTTATCAGCTACAAAAATGATATATTGGGTGAAAGATTTGACCAAATGTCACTGGATATATTAGGAGTAAAGTGACCATTATTTTCTTATTCAATAGCTTTTTTTAGGAGGCTCTCACCACCTTTTCCAACGTTTGTGACGGTTTAATGACTATTTTTACAGTTCTTATTGTCATTTTAAGGTGGCCCAAAGTAATCTTGACACACCATAACTACAACATCCTCCTCCTATTGGTCTCGTTCTTATTCTTCCCTAAAATGGCCCCCGTTTCAGTATTTCCAATTGTCTATTAATCGGATTCGTTGGTTTATTTATGATGGAGTTCTTATCACGGAATACTGTACAAGAAAAATTCCAAAGTATGATATACCAGAAGGAGTCTACTCGCCTGTATTCCCTTCCTGTTATCAAACTTATTTACCCGGGGTTGAACCCTTTATGGATAGGGAAACATGGGATTTTATAGAAATGGTGAGGAGGAACAGGCTGAGATACAAATGAAACAAATGATTTTAGGTGTTGGAGAAGTTACCCTACATTTCCTACCCTATAGTTTCGTTTATTTGCTGGAGATTTGCAAGGTAAATTTGAAAAACAAAAGAGTGGCAAGATTTGCACCAAACCTGAACCGAACCGAGCCAAAATTTCGGCGAGATCTCTCCATAAACTAGGTCCATATTTGAGGACTCAGTTAACGGAAAGTTTATGTTATTGTTTAGATATCACAGCTACTTGGGACCGGCTCTTTCTTTTAGAGACGTGAAGAAGAGTACAGATTACAAGAAGTTGGCAGCGAGCCGCCCTTCAGATGTCGATTTAAGCAGCTGAACACGATACGATTTATTTTCTCCTGAGCTGCTTATTTTCCGTATATGAATACATGTGTATTTCTTTTCCATGTCCGTTGTCACCTTATGATTAGGCACTGCAACTGGGTGAGCATCTGGTCGTTAAGGTCGAATTCGACCGACTGAACAGCGCCTTGCGGAGCTCTTCAGAGTAATGGATTACTTACGAATTCTTACGTATAGTCTTATTTTTACACCTGTTAGACTGCTTTTAATCAGCACCTGCTACCTCGCGTCGAAGAGGACCTTTATCACACAGGGTGTCATTATCTACAGTAGACGCATTAGTTTCTTTTCTAAGCTATGCTCTCCAACGATATAATAAATTTCTGCCAAGGTATTGGAAACATTTGCCTGGTTTCATGTGTTCCGATCTATCTGTTGGCTATATATTTGGTGTGGAATAAACGGGCACGTAAAACTCTCCTGGAATTCAGGCTTGTCTATTCTTTTATGATATTTTGGTGAGCTGTGAAGGATAGACAAAGGACCGCGGTTTAGGGCTTTCTTGACGCATCTTGCCTTTTTCATTTTTCTACCTATCGCCTTGCCGCCCTTTCCCATCGCCTTTACAACAATTGGACCATTAACAACGCTGGGGTTACCTGTACTTGTACAGTTTCTTCCTTTTTATTTCTGTGTGGCTGGTAATTCCTTTAGAATATGCGCGAATACGAATTCTGCATTCAGGTTTGGTTGGTTCCGATGTTTATCTTCTCCATTATCGTGCGTTTGCACTTCTTCCCAGGGAACACATCCTCAATAATAAAATTATGTTCTATAGTTATGCATGGGGCTACGTTATTTCAACTCTTATATCGGTAGTCTGCTTGTATTTGGCAGGCAATAGTGAACAGAAAGAAAGTTTGGAAGCAATGCTCAAGGTCAGGGATTTACTTTTCTTAAGTGCTCCTCCTAGGGCTGCCAGGCGTTATTTTGTACGTAATGTCTTTTTCCTCACGTTACCTCTCCGAAAAATATATTTCTTTGAGAACTGCATTTATCTTTTGTGTTCATGTTTTTACCCACGACGTTAGCTGCATTTACCAGTAAAAAAAATAAGAAAAGCACCAACAACTGAATTATAAAGCGAGATGACGTCTTGCGTACTAGAAAAAAAATTGGTTATTTTGTACGTAGATTTCACGCAAAACGTTATTACGTTTTACAGATCGGTTTTTGATGCTTTTCTTATTTTTTTTACTGAGAAATGTAGCTAACGTCATGGGTAAAACCATGAACACAAAAGATAAATGCATTTCACAAAGAAATGTATTTTTCGGGGAGGTAACATGACGAAAAAAACATTACGTACAAAATAACGCCTGGCAGCCCTACTCCTCCCATTGGATTCTCACACCCATAAAATCTCGGCAGCGCGAATCAGTTGAATGCAGTTTTGAAGCGCGCTTAGTAAAAAAGAGTTCAGTTGCCGAAAGTTTACGGGTGCGCGTGATACACCTCTCGGAGTCTCTCGCAGTACCCGATATTTAGAAGAGAAGAGCAGCTCAATAAAAGCTTCCCGAAATTATTAATTTATGACATATTTTCAGATAAGCAACGACTCGTTGCCCGCCGGCATTTTCCCCAGTACTATTGTAGTAATACCCGTTATCTGGTCAAATCGCTACCTTTATGGCTTTGTCCCGCTTGTAGCTATTTCTGCTATAGCCTATGTCTTCGTCCCACTTTGCATCTACTTCGTCTACCGCATGTTACACGAAATGAGGAATCAATTATCTGAAAGGACGCTGGAAATGCAGAGGACCTTGATAAACACCCTCGTGTTACAGGTGACTATCATCTGTATCCTCTTCGAAGCCGTCGAAGCATCCCTTATTGGACTATATTACTACCGATACAGTTCCTTTGGTAGGGCGTTGTTGCCATCAGAATAATCACCATCTTTCAGTTCTCTATAATCTTGCTCTCTTCATATTAGGCATTGATCCGTCTCTCTGCATGCTATTAATGATCTTGATTAATAAAGCTCATCGAAAAGAGCTACTCTATCTGCTTAAAAGTCACATCACCTTGTTTGCTCCATAATTAGTCAATTTAGAGCTGTTGCTACTGGTTAAGAAAAGGCCTGAGCCTGTTGCTGTTCACGCATCAAGCACTACTAATTAAACGGTGGGGAGAAAAACAAGCAGATGAAATTTGTGTTTTGTATTTTGATCTCATTAATAAATTCTTTCTGAATTGCGCACATGAGCGTACTTCGAGTCGAAAGCTAATAGATGTAAAACAGGCGAATGTAGGAACCATGACGTGCGAATTGCGATGGTGTTTTCCAACACCGCTACAAACTAAACGTTGACATCATAATCAACCCCCGCCAATCATAAGAACAAAAAGAAATGGAACAACAAATTGCATGGAAACTTTCAACTAAAGATGAGCTGCTGTTTCAATAAAAAAGCAAAACAAATTCTGAATAACAATTTATTATGAGATAGTATTACCACCACTGTGCCTCGAAGCGAGGATCTTCGAGAGAAGTCGACTCCGTGTGAGCAGGGAGCTTGCCCATGCTCCAGTGCTCGTCAGCCCCGCTCATCTGCCCCTTTATGAGGGCCGTCATAAGCGTCTCTCCGAATTTCTTCTCCAATTCGGCGAGTCTCTTCTGAGCGGCAGCTCCCTCCTTCATTCGGTCCGGATCCGGTTCCAGAGATTTCTGTTTGCCCGTAGATCCATCTTTCAGAAGGTACGTCTCCGTGATGTACCAGTTCTCCAGCTGATGCCAGACTTTCTTCTCGTGTTCGGCATCATCCTTGGTGGGAACTTGGCCACCTCCTCCGGCAATGGTAGTCAATCCGGCGGCGACGATGGTCCTGTAGCGATCATCTCCTTGGAAATAGTTTCTCTTCGCCTTCTTCCTCGGCTCCTCGGGTCGATGAGGTTTCTTGGTCTGAAGTGCAGCAGCTACTTCATCCGGAGCAGCGGGAGTGGCAGGCGGAGCCGGAACTGGAGCAGGAGGACTTTCCGTTGAGCCTTTATCAGCAGGCTGTTTGGACGGCTGGTTCTTGGACGTTTCCTTGCTCTTGGGCGTTTCCTTGCTCTTGTAATTCTTCTTCTTGGCCTTGCAAAACGGCATTCTTCTGAAGAACTGAAGGCGAGAATGGCACTGTAGAAATGTGAATCTTATAATTTCGCTTTTGACCAGGTTTTGACACAAATTTGGGCGGTTTGACTGGAATTGGACGGCACCGAATATTTTTTTTCGCTTTTCCTGTTTGTTACCTCATCTAGAAATAACATTTTACGGTCTCTTACTCCAGTTTAATGGATTTAACCAGTCAGGAATTCCATCCCTTCCTATTAAAGCGCTATGGTGTTTGTCTGTCTGTCTGTCTGTCTGTCTGTCTGTCAGTCTGTTTGTTTGTTTGTTTGTTTGGTTGTCTGTCCGATGGGAAAGTGTCCGACGGTAAAGGGATAAAAAAATTTTAATCCCGGGGGCCGCCGCAGGCGGTCGTCGGCGGAAGAGCGGAAAGGTCGCCACAGGTCGAAACGGATAGCTTTGACAGATAGACGACAGTCGTAGGCTGCCGAAGGCCCGCTGGTTTTCCATTAAAAACAGTCTCGGGGTAGTTATTTCTGGCGCTGTGACCCAATGAAAGCCCCGTGAACTTGATCTTCGAGCGAATAAAACCCGTTACCGCTGCAAGGTGTCCCCCCGTTGGTGGCAGGGCTTCATGTGAAGGAAAGGGTGGGGGGTCAAGGGAAAAAGTGCTATTGTTTTTATAATCATTCCCTATTGTGACTTGCCATTTCACCCTGCCATCGTTTATTACCCCTTTAGGGTGTAACTCTTTCTCTCTCCTTCTCGGCAGTGAGAGAAGTTTTTCCCCTCCGCTAATAAAGTCGTTAGGCGGTACACTGCGAACCGAAACTCTTTGTTCAGGAAGTGTAAAACCCCCTGGCGTAAATTGACCCTTAACAGTCACGGAGACGAGTGAGAAGAGTATAAAACCACCGCCAGAAGGCGAAACAGACACGACATCGACATGTCTCGAACTGTGGCAACGGCAGCAGCCACCTTGGCTGGAGTCTCCGTGGCGGCTACCCTTCTCTTCGTCGCTTTTATTGTCCACGATATTAACAACTTCTACGACGATGCCATGAAGGATCTGACCGAGTTCCGAAGCATGTCCAATGCCGCCTGGACCGGGATGATGCCCTCCGCTCATGACCTTCTCCGTCTGCCCCGAGCTGTCCACCACAAGAAGAGACAATCCCAGTGCAACTGCGGACGTAAGAACCTTTTCCTCGTCCCAAAAATGTGATTCTTTCAGCTCAACCATCCAACTGCCCTGCTGGACCACCAGGACCCCCTGGAGCTCCAGGAGACAAGGGAGAAGACGGCCACCCCGGACAGCCAGGAAAGGTTGGACCAGCTGGAACTGCCATCGCTGCTGAGGCTCAATCCGGAGAATGCATCAAGTGCCCAGCTGGACCCGCTGGTAAGCTTATATATTCTATTTTTGTACAGTAACAATTTCTTATAGGACCTCCCGGACCCGTTGGACCTGCCGGACCAGCTGGACCCGACGGGCAGCCAGGAGCTGCTGGAGAAGGATCTGGACCCGGACCAGCTGGTATGTTTCCTTAAAAGTACGGTTAAATGATATTTTCCCTCTAGGACCTCCCGGACCTGCTGGAGATGCTGGAGCCCCCGGACAGCCCGGAGCCCCTGGCCAGCCTGGACCTGCTGGACAGCCCGGAAAGAAAGGAAAGGGACAACCTGGACCCGCCGGACCTGCTGGACCTGCTGGACAGCCCGGACAAAACGGAGGACCCGGAGGACCTGGAGGACAAGGACCGGCCGGACCTCCTGGACCCCCAGGACCCGCTGGAAACCCCGGAGCCCCAGGAAGCGATGGACAGCCCGGTGGCCCAGGACAGTCAGGAGCTCCCGGATCCGATGCTGCTTACTGTATGTTTAATTTGACTATCGAAAGAATATATTCGTTTTCCAGGCCCATGTCCACCTCGTGGCGGTGCTGCTCCTCCTGCTGCTGTTAGTGGAGGAGAAGAGAGCGCCAGCAACTACAAGAAAGTTCGTCGTGCTCGCAAACCTCAGGGATACAGTCATCGTGCCGTCAAGCATTAAATGACAACAATAAAGCTTTAATCACTAAACCAAATGTTCGATCTACATGAAAATGAGGGAGGGAGGGGGGAATTGAGCCCAAAAACGTTTGGGAAAGCGCTCGATAGCTAATCTTGCCCACTGTCAGATCTCTCTGGCTTCCCTCATGCTATTCTACACATGTCCGGGCGCCTCCCATCTGTAGAATTGATCGATCTTATGGCTGCCTACCCTGGGCCGCTCTCCCAACCTCCCCGTGCCGCTGACCATTTGTTTACCTTTCAAGTGACCCCTTGTCGCGCTTTCCACCAGATGTGCCACTTGCTGCGGCTGTCTCTTCTCTTTTCTGTCCCCTATCTTTTTCCTTCTACTTTCTGAAGTCTTCACCCCACATTTTGAATATTCTACTAATATTCAGATAAAATTCCATGTTTTCAGGCATGCATACTTCATGCTGATATTTTTTTAATCCACTGAAATTTGGTAACGGAGAAGAAACTGGTTCTCACTTATCCTATGAAAGTGCCTCTTACTCGAAAGGGGATTTCCTGAAGAATCTCCTGGAATTTCCTCGTGCCACCCAGCGTCGTTCTCGTGCCATAACTTCTACCCATGCTCCAAAGCTTGAAGAGCTTCCTCGCAAGCAGTGCGAAGATCTATTCACCCAAGTGAGTTCTACCAATTGCTTTCCCTATTTGAATTTTAAGATGACTACTCTTGAACAGTGCAGGAACACCGACCAGTTGTTTCTTTCTCTGGGAGGAATAAAGAGCGACGACTTTATTTATGCAGCAATATAACCATTATTGGGTTCGTTCTTCGCAATAATCACGACAACTCTTTTTAAGGGATTCAAGTCGAAGTTTGAAGCGGTGTTCTGTTTCGGCAAGACTATCTTTATTACTATGGGGGACAATCCCGATGCGAGGAGGTTGGAGAAGCTAGAAGGATCGGATTGGACGGCCAAGGTGATAGAAGATCGAAAGGGAGTTGGGAGAAAATTCGATGCCATCCAGTGGCAAAGTTCACATGTTTTTAAAGACGGAATAGAATATATTGAATAATAAATGTGTAATTAAAACCTCATGCATTAGTTCTAAAGCCAGCAAGGCAAGGGGGATTTTGAGTCGATAGCTTTTGGTTGGCAGTGAACGAGGCTCTCCAACTTATAGGAGGATCTGTAAGGTTCTTTGTTCGGTTTTTGCTAGTCACTAGAAGTCGGAGCAGCTTTGACAGATTTTCTAGATATTGTTAACCATTCTTGGCATGCCTTGGAGGTTTTTTTACTTTACTGGGGAAGAGAAGACAAAGGAGACCCCAGATGCTGGTATGTATCGTATTTTTTAAACTCATTACTTGAAGTTTTAGGTTTCGAATGATTCCCTCATGTTTCTACGAGAGAAAATTGACCTGACCGTAGGCAGAATTAAAAATCTGCATGGCGGGCCGTAGCTTCCTCAATATTGAAGGCTGAAGAAATGTCTTCAGTCATATATACCGGAGACATCTTGCTCATCAATGAGACCATCCAGTTGCTGGTGAGAAAAGTTCTGATTTAAGCACAAACACCTAATTTTAAAGAAGAATTGGACACTGTGTAGCTGGGAGTAGGGCCTCACGCAAACCACTGCCCTCACATCTTCGAAGACCTCGACACGGAAGATATTATCATCTGTATCATCTGGGGTACCGTTTTTCATTCGTCGTTTTCAATTTCTACGTTTTTTAGTTCCATAAAGCGGCTCTTTTCGATGTAGTCGAAAGCACTGATGTCGAGAAGAACGAGCCCCTACTGTAGCTCTGAACTGGGCTCCGTTCCTTCCGAGGTAATTTTCTTTGTACTTAATATAACTAATTACTGTATTCAGCGATCTAAAAGCTCTACATGAAGCAAAACGGAATCTGGATGAGGAATGCATGGAAATCTTGATCCGGTGACAAGGAAAAAGATGGCACAGCTGAACTTGCTCCTCCGACCTTCCTTCCTACTCTTCTCGCCGATAATCAAGCAATACCTCTCCTTGCAGACGCTGGACTACACTGTAGATTGAAAATAAAGGGAGTATCTTACCTGCATTACTTGTGTTAATGAAAGGATATAATGTGATCCATCAAAAGATTGATCATCTTGAGTCGTTCATCCAGGAGGGCATCCACGAAGGCCGGGTACTGTTTCTTCATTTCTAGCTAGAGTTCTCTGGTCTTTGGGCATAAGCCCACTCTCGCATAGATCTTCTGCACTCCAACATTGGTGAACTTTCCTGATCAGGATTCTGATCATTGTCTTCTTGCAAGGGGGATTAGTATTGTCCACCCCTTGATCAGACAATGAAGGAAGAAAAAGATGGGCTGATTATGTGATCAGGTGTCTGGGAGAGGAAAAGGAGAGTTGTGACGACAATTGGGCGTGTAGTCCAGCGTCTGCAAGGAGAGGTATTGCTTGATTATCGGCGAGAAGAGTAGGAAGGAAGGTCGGAGGAGCAAGTGGAAAACCATCATCATAACATTTAACATTTTCCTGAACACTACAAAAGAGTGGCCACCATAACCCCCCAAAAGGGTTTTATTCTTCTATATCCTTATATTCCAGGATTGTTCCAATAGTTCATTTACGGTATAAATATTGTTTTCGGCACCGCTTATCCAGGGGCTAATTATATTCTGGGTAAACCAGGCGAAAAGTTCCACAGAACGTTCTGGGAAGCCGAAAACGTGGGGAATACCGTCACAGGACGTCAAAACTTCGTACTTTCCCCGTAATTTTTCGTAGAAACAAAGTTTTTGTTTTGTATGGTTTAGACTAAAATACCGTCAGAACCGAAAATCAGCTGCCACATAGTGCATATCTCCTTATAAAAAGATTGTTTTTCCGGGCGGGCCCTCTCAAAGTCTGGTGTGTTCTGCTGCGTTCATCTTCTTTTCCGCGTGGGAGGAAAGTTCTTTTCTTTCATCTGTTCTCGGTGAACGTCTTGAACCCAAGTAGGCTACAAAAAGACGAGAAGAACTTGGAAATATGTAGATTGTTCCAGGGAATGTCGCGAACATTTGATTAATATTAGTTTTTGTTTGCCCGTACTCCCAGGAAAGGAAAGGCGAGACAGTATAAATCCTGGCCATTTCCCGATCTATGGTGAATTAGACATCTAGAGCCCGATGTCTGATACCGGACTTTGGTATTTTTCCCATATTGTAAATTGCCCTTTTCCCCATACAAATGATTAACGAGGGTCTCTCTATTCAAGAGCTCAGATCTTATGATTTTCACCACGCACGTAATAGATGGAATTATTCGACTCTATACGTTCGCTTTAATCCGTCATTAGTATTTTTTTCCCTCGTAGTAATTAGAGGATCACTGCTAGATTCTAATGAACTTTCCTAAATATCGCCATGTACACCGCCCCGGTCTGGACGCTCCTCCTTATAAGCGATGGAGAGCTCCTCGTGTTCCGGCTTATTTTGAGCTCCTTTATTAGAAATTTTAATTATCTTTTAATCTCTCGATCCAGCGCTTCTATTAGATCAAAATCACAGGATCTTCCAGGGATGGTTTCTCTCAAAGAAACGGACGAGCAAATGGTGATACTGTACGGCAAGGACCTGGCAGCCCTTCTCATTCTCTTTGTAAGCCATTTAAATCCAGTTCTCTAACTTTTAAAGCCAGATTTCTTTCATCGGAGTCTGCGGGAATACTACTGTAGCCGTTTTTACCAAGCAACTACCAACGATGAATAATCCCTTCGGTAGAATGCTAGCCAGTCAGGCCACTGGAGAAGCCATCCTCTGTAGTGGCTTCCTGTTTTACTATTTTCCTATGTTGTTCTGGGATATCGAATGGATGGTTAACCACTCTGGAATAGTGGGATATATCCAACTTATCTGCTATGATATCTGTGTATGGTCTCATTTCTTCATTTCTGTTAACCGTTTCGTGGCCATTTGTTTCCCTACACAGTATGAAGCCGTCTTCAGGTGGGTGCCTTTTTAAATAGGGTTGTAAAATGGTCCGATCGTCTTCCTGGGCTTGTTCCAAATCCTAAAATGGACCACAGTGTTGAAGAGAATAGCCCAGCTTCGATTAAAATAGGTTTGAAGGGTTCAGAAAGGGAGAAATGGCCTTGATTACGGTAGCTGCCTGTAACGCGCGTACCCCGAGTTTTCAAAACTATCATGAATTTTGGTGTAATTGGTCCTGTTTTGTAAAGCCAATTTCGCTGATCAAGATGTACTATTTAGTTTTTCATGAAAACGTCGTAATCGGGAGAAAAATGCAATCTAATGGGCGTGTAAACAGCGCGTGGTTTTGTTCCAGGCGTCAACCGTTGCTTCAATGCGACCCATTCTTTCAGCCGACGGAACACTTGGATCATCATTATTTTCACTTGGGCAGTGGCCATAATCTTTGAGACGATGATCCACTACCTGCCGACTTTTGGAGACTCATGCCTGTTGATACTTAACCCCGTCTACTGGGCCTATCTCTTCGAGGATAACAAGGTAGAGTTTATTATTTTTCATGGGGATTACGGCAGTTCAGCTGCTTGCATCCAGGAAGTAAAATTATATAAATTAGGTCCTGTCCAAACACCACTAGGATAAAGTCAAATTGGAAACCCAAAATAGGTATGGACAGCGACGGGTGGGCCTTTTCTTTCTTTTGTAACTCAAATCGGGTGATATAAGGTCAGAAAGTAAACAACCTTTGTCTTTTTGATTAAATAACTAGGATCTGGGGACCTTGCGGAGGAGATATTAGTTTGTAGCCGAACGGGGAACGGGATGCGTGTCCTGATGCACGCGCCGGTGTCTTGATGCACGCGTGCATCAGTATACCTAGCCTATTCCAATCTAGAAATAGTTAAACCAGAAAAAACGTGAATCATACATATACAATGGGGAACAAGTATGAGGATCAGATTATATGAGTCATGATCATGACTTCAACACTTCCCGGAAAATCAGACACATAACAAAAACAGTGGATTAATGATTGCGGGTTGCAGCTTATCTTCCTGCAAATTATAACTGAACCCACACAATGTTTTGAAGGAAAAAGGGGACTAACTGTTTCCACTAATGTTGTAGTCGTTAGCGAGGGTGCCCTTTAAATTTAATATTCCGGCGCCTCTGCTGTTCTAATATTGTCATGATTAGCTAGAACGGCCTTTTCTGGGGAATGAGAGAGGGAAAAATTTATTAATAAAGTTACCATGGGGAGTACTGTAATCCGGGATGTTCAGTACTGAATTTAACCAAGAAAAGTAGTCGATTACGCGGAAATGAGTGAGCAATGTTTTTTGGGCGATTAGACGGATTTAGCTAAATTGGGGGCCATTGTATCTCCTTGTCCTTGAATAGGGGCTGAAGGACATATGAGAATACAGTAGCTAATGTTGCATAGTACTCATAAATTGTATAGTTCCCCTTTTCCAGGTCTGTAACTTCCTCGGCTTCTACGTCGACTTCTACAAGGATATCACCTTCGTCATTCTGATCGCAATAATTGACGTCATTACTATTTGGAATGTCCACCGTACTAACAGAATTGTAAATACCAGCCCTTCTTCTCTTTTAATGTCAAAAAATTCAGATGGCTACAGTCTCCGTTGCTCAGAGAAACCGCCGCCGACGGGAAGTCAACTTCCTCAAACAGGCTGTCCTCCAAATGCTTGCTTTTATCGTCGAATTGAATACGTATTTCATCTGGTGTGAGAAATTCCTCGATAAGAAATGGGTCTTCTGGTTTATGACTAGTGTTGCCTGGTGTACTGTACACACAGTCGATGGGTTCGTTCCTTCCAGGAGCCCGATTAGCCAAAATAAATTTTAGAATAATCATCATTATGTTCAACCGCGAGTTTAGGAAACTGATTACTTCTCCGTTTAGAAGACTTTGTGAGTTTTTACTGGGTCTTTTCAAGGAGCTGGTAGGGCAGGTGCTTTTGGAACAAATGCATGCCTAACTAAGGAATTTTGATGTTTGAAATAAGACCTGTACCAGAGATTTGCTTCCCTTCCCACTATACAACGATAATTGAAACTTGCAGATTCAATAGCTGCTCAAGATTCCAAAGATTTAACCACCGGCGCAAGTCCGGCTACAATTCAAGGGCAGTGGTCTCAAGGAATTATCGAATAGAAGAAGAAGCTCGCTCTTATTCTCCAATCTCTAAATTTGAGAAATTTCCCTCTTAAAATGTACAAAACCAAGCACATACCGTATCAACTGTAATAGAACCCCCATGGGCTGTATTTTTCGATCATGTTTTTAGGTGGTTCAAATACAGAAGGGCTCCTATTACATGGAGAGCGCTATTACAGTTTTTATGGTACCTTATTTTGATACCAAAATATATATTTATTTGTTTCATTTACCATTTGTCCTAAGATGGTGTATTCACAAAATAAAGTCGACTTCTATCCTTGGAATTGGAGTTGGGCTTTCCCCCCACCGGTGGCAGCGGGGCCGGCCGCCCTTCCTCTTTTCCTTGTACATCCCACTGTTGACGCAGGTGGATGAAATACACCTGCCCCTCATCGGTGGTCGACTTGTTGGGGTCTACTTTCGACGGACAGAATATCCCCTTCAGTGTCTTTACCAAGTGATCGTTGTAGAGAATAGCGCCGGCAATAATTACCGGACCATTTCTAAAAAAGGTAAGAGTAAATTAAGGAATAGAATTACACGGCGATTAGGATATTAAAGAGGCAATTCATCTTTTCCAGCGTTTCGTCGTCAAATAGAATCTTGAAGGAAGGTACGGTAACCAGGAGGGCGAAGACGGCGGTGAAGATGTTGGCAGTTATCAGAGTTATGAAAGCATTGCGAAGGACCTGAAACTAGCGGTGTTCTCATCGTTTCATGGTATTCCAAACACATCTTTTAAGAACCAAAACAGTACCATATCGCGGTAATTAGCGGGAAGAGAGATCCCTGGCCAAGCTTGGTCAACCTGATCTAATGTTTACAGGTTTCTTTGGGGATATAGCTCAGTGGTAGAGCGCTCTAGGAGAACTGGGGTTCAATTCCCTATATCTCCAGAACATTTTTGCTTTTTTTGGTCTATTCATTAGAGAACTTGAAGCACGGTAGACGTCTGGCAAGTGGTTGTATCAAACTGAATTAGCGGGGGAGAGCCGGCAGGCCAGCACCCGGAAGTTTTTTTGTGCTTTTCGAGTCGTTCTTTGCTCTAATAATCAAAAGTGTTTCCCGTTACCGGCTGAAAAACAGCAGGAAATGCCTTTTATCATGGAATTTTTCCCGGAGAAGGCAAAATTTCCACCCCTAGTACTTTCCCGGAGCCCCTCAAGCTGTACTTTCCCGTGCTTGTCGTTATTGAAGTCAGGTGAAAACTTGAAAAGTTTTAATGCACTTTGAAGGGGAACAAAGTATTCACCTGTGCACACCATAGATTCTCCTGTAATTGAAATCGCAAGCTCAAAGTATAGATATGCATTGAATTCTTCCTTCGAATCTTCAGCTCGTTGACTATTCCTTTTGTTCTTTTGTAAGTGTGGAAGAACAACAAGAAGCCGACCATGTTTTGTAGTAATCCAAAGAGAACCAACGGCTGCCACATTACCACCTCTAAAAATGGGTTAATTGGAGAGAGCAAGGCTTACCATAGGCATAGATATACGAAGCACAGCCAGCGCCGACAGTTGCCAGCCCCATGAGGAGAAGAGGAATCCAATATCGGGGCTTGTTTTCATAGTCGATAATGAAATAGGTGGCTAATTGTCGCTCTATGGAGAACCAGAAGATACTGTAAATAAATGGTTTGAAACAATCTGGAGAACAAGAGACTTACACCGTAGCGGCTAGGGCAGAATAATGGCATCTAACGAGTGAACTCCAGACGATAATCCAATTTTCTTCCGGACGACCTAAAATAATAGTATGCTGACTGAACTCAGTGGACCCTACCTTGTTTTTGAAGTAGACCACATTCATAGCCGATTATTATCAACCGGCCGAGAATTACTGGAAAGTATTGGATCTCCATGAAGACGCCGAAAATCTGAAACATTTGTATTAGAAGCTGGTTTTTCGAAAAGAGTGAACGGTTTTGAGGCAGTGTATGAATCTAGGATTCTACATTATGGTACTCAAGCAAGCGTATCGGGCGGCTCGGTTTCTGTTATAATTATCGCGCCAGGACCCTACATTCTAGAGTCTCTTCTCTCTTTCTACTTCAGTTAGATGGTCCATTCCAATCTCATTCTTGACATTATTTCCCTGGGTATGACAACCTCTTTTCACCTGGAAATAACTTCCTACTACTCCTTGATATTTGACAAATACAGAAAACAGAGTCTGAATGAACACAAAAATGACGCAGACTAACATAAATTACGGCTAAATCCCTTCAAATGTTGCCTTGTATGAGTAAATCATTCGATCAAGAGTTTACCTACCTTTAAATTAACATGAAGTTTAACTCTACACGTAAGAATGATTAATCCAATAAATAGGCAGAAATTAAATATGAGTAGCACCGCCTCCAGAATGTAGTATCTTTCCAATTTCTCCGGATGCAGTGATTCCATATAGTAGAGGATCATATTGTCTAGTCGCCGCAGTCGAAGCACCAGGTCTAAAAACCAATGGCGCGGCGAGGGAATGCCGTTTCAGCTGTTATCAAATAAGAAAAGGTTGCGTAAAACTCAATCGAGGGAATATAATTAATCAAGTTGAGCCTGTCTTTGAGACGGGAGCAGAAGAAGTCAGGGATGTTTACAGACTGTCTAATTTGTTGATGAAGAACGAACAGAAATTGTAAGAAATATTCATAAGGAACAGAGGATCAGATTGGAATTGGCAATATTTTGATCCTTTTTCGAGTAGGACGGAAAGCACCGGACCTAAACAGATTTCTATGGCCAATTTATGAAAATGGCCGCAGGGATCAAAATAAGTATTCTAACCATGCATTCAATTTTCAAGAGAACTTATTGCCACATTCCGATACTTTGGTTCTATGCATTTCAAATTACCGCCCCACCGGTTCAAGGTTACCGTAGAAAATGACTCCACGGATTCTCACAACGCTAGTCTTTTACACTACCTATTGGAAATAGTGGTTCAGACAGTCCATCTGTGGTTTCCAGACCTTCGACGTCGCGGAGCCTTCTAGGAGGTTTTCAACCCTTATTTCCGAGAAAGGTAGCTTTATATCAAATGTTCAGTATGTCCAGGACACTCTCAGGCACTGTATAGTCCACGGCTCCCAACCAAGTACTGTAAATAGGAGTACAGCCCCTTCAGAGGGTATTTCACTTCCTTGTCTATCTATTCTCAACCCACTCTTCTTCACTAGCTTGTCGGCTGTACCCTTCCGAATGACTAAAACTCTTCCAAGCAAAAATAACTCTATTCAAACTGTGTATGAACGCTATGACAACTTACGTTGTGAAGGAATAATATGACGCGCGGATTCTTTGACCGTAGAGCAGAAGATTCTCCGATTTGTCATAGGTTGTACCTTGTAGCTGTTCTCTTTTCTGCAACTTGATGAAAATATTAATCTAACAAGATCAAAAAAGCGTCAGAGCGGCGTCATTATCCTAATTTGGATGGCAAACAATGACCAGAAACATTCCAGCTGGATTGAAATAGGGCACAATAAACACCGGACTAAAAATAGGGGTTTAGGATGCTTCTAATCCGTTTACTTTGGGTAGCTATGGTAGTTTTAGGTGGGTACTACAGTACTGTAAAGTTCCAGTACTTCATTAAAGCCTGCGACTTCTGGATCCACGGGAATCAAATGTAGAACTTCCTGTACCTCTAGAACTGGCGACAAAATGTGCTAGGTAATCCGGAAGTCCCCGTGTTCTCCCCGTTTTGAACCCATTGATCCGTGATGACTTAAAATTCATCTTCCTCCTACGCGCTGCCATTCCCATCTTACCTAATCTTCGTCTAGTTAGTAAATTATGTCTCCATATATCGCATAAAGCCTCTTGTACCCGTTAAATCCTTCCCTCATTCTTCTCTCCCGGATTAACCTTTACCAGGATCCGTAAGCTGTTTAAAATCCCCCTTCGTTACACTTCATAACACAATCTGGTGTCGGGAGCAATGGGCTCCGTCGCCGAAGGAGACTCTCCCCTAATTACCGTCTACGGTAAAGATGTCGCAGCCCTTATCATCTTCATCGTAAGTTCCTGCCCTCTACAGTACCTTAATTCATTCCCAGATTGGTTTCGTCGGTGTCTGTGGTAATATTACCATCGCTTTCTTCACTAGAAAACTGCCAACAATGAATAATCCGTTTGGTCGGCTTCTTGCCAGTCAAGCTAGTGGAGAGGCTATTCTCTGCTCTGTTTTTGCCTTCTACGTGGCTCCGATGATGTGGACAGACAGTTCAACCATGATAAAATACTCTTATTATGCTGGCTGGATCAATCTGATCTGTTATGATATTTGTACCTGGTCTCATTTATTTATCTCTATCAATCGCTTCGTGGCTATTTGTACTCCAATGCGGTATGAGACTGTCTTCGGGTTGGTTATAGGATTATCGAACGGTTTTCATGGGGAGCAATCTCTCACTTCTTTGTTAGTGAATTAAATTTGGTAATTACAGTAAGAGGAACACTTCGGTCATGATCGTTTTCACCTGGTTTGCTGCCGCCATTTGGGAGACGAATATGCACTACATTGCTGACTGTCTCTTTGTTTTTGACGCTCCTCATTGGGCTTTTCTTTTCGAGACCTTTAAACCGGTAAGTCTTACAGTATTCTGGGTACTGTATGTGTTTTGTTTCAGGTTTGCGCAAATATCACCTGGTACAGTGACTTCACCCGCGATATCAGCTTCGTCGTCCTGATTGGAATAATTGACGTTATTACCATATTCAATGTCCATCGTCTAAATAAAATGGTAGTTTTGCTTCTTTTCTACAAAAAATTATGAAAAATTTCAGTCTGGAGCCGCCTCCCAGGCGCAAATAATCCGCCGAAAGAGGGAAGTCAGCTTCTTGAAACAGGCTATCCTCCAAATGTTGGTCTTCGTCGCGGAACTTTGCACTTATTTCGTCCTATGTTCTTATTTTATCGACCAGCGATGGGTTTTCTGGATCATGACTTCTCTCGCTTGGGTCTGTGTTCATACCACTGATGGATTGATCATTCTATTCTTCAATAAGGAATTCCGAAGACTGATTAGTAGTCCTATTAGAAAGCTGTGTAAGGAGGAATTTCCGAGAAAACGAGTAAAATTAACTTTAGGTGCTTCCGGAAAGGACACTACCGTAGCCGTGAACAATACTACTGGAACAACTCCACAACATCAGTCTCAGCCGTCGTTGCATTGAATTTATCTCTTTACCTCTATGTTTTTTTTTGTTTTTTTTTGTGTATATAATCCTATTGTTACATTTTGTGATCGTCCCCGTAAATCAAATAAACTTTTTGGTTTTAATTTGCCTTTATGTTTACAGCAGCTTCGGGTGGGTTCCATTCGCGGGAAAGCCTAATTTTGAGTTAATTTAAAAACATTTTATCTTGGGATCTTCTTGTAGTGATGTTCCGATTATTCTTGAGGCTATGGTAGTCCCAGTTATCCGCCGCCCCAGGACTTCTTCCCGGAACTGGCTACCAATCTTCAGGAAGTGTCTTCTTCTCATTCTCTCTCGTCACCACCATTAATTGTTGCAAATGTTCTTCTACGTCAAACGACGTCTCTGGGAGAGGACCCATAAAAGAGTCGTACAGCTCTTATATGCCAACACATGACCTCGAAGATAATACTGGCGATTATGTCACTAGTTAGAGCTGTTTCCCCGTCTACGAGAAGCTGATATCAACGTACATTCGTCTTTCCTTCGTGCGATATTTAATCCCTTTTTAATTGACGTCTAAAATGCTGAGTGTTGTTCAGAGAATCGTAAATCCGATCTACTGGGTTTTGCAGCAATATAGAGCGGGGGATACAGCTCCTCCTCCGTGTTAGAACTGTCTGGGGAATAATATGACGCAAAGGAGGACTGGGGCAACACCTGGGAGAACAGCATCAAAGACCTGGCCCAACCTCTGGGGGTTGGAGAGCAGACCTTTCCAAATGGTATGGTTCCACTGTTCTCCCCATCAAGCAAGACCACTTTTGAGACATCGACATCCTCCACACCTTGGGCATAGCTCGACACAATAAAGTCGATAGTGATAACGTTGAAAATCCTCTACGCTATCCACCGTTGCTTTAATTGCGACGAACTATTCCGGCTGCCCAACGTAAGCTTTTATTTTAAAAATTATAAAATTTCTTTAAATCGTGTTAAAAAAACTAGGCTCTTATAGGGATAACTTCATCTGTTTACCCCGGACCACATGGGAAAGTGAGACCAAATGATCTTACCCAAGTTTTGGAGGAGCAGCTTACCATGACAGCGGTTCAAACATGATGGAGGCGTTTCTATATTCTATGGAATTCAGAGGTAAAATTGTTCCTATTAGCTTTTAGTTTCCTACATGTGTGCCCGTAAAATCGTCAGGAAATCTTACTCTTGGCCTAATTTGAAAAATGACATACATTCAAATCCAAGCTTGTTCTCCCTTTAAAACTAAACCGTTTCAGTGGAATCTCGACAAGAAATAGAAGAACAATTGAAGAGGAGCCCAGTGGAGGAAATGGGCGTAATCTGAAGGAGAGATCATTTGGTACGACAATCTCAACAGGTCATCTGCAACTACAAAGGAGTGCCCTCGTTATAAGTGAATAAATAAACTTGTCAGAGCGTACTGGTTTTTCTTGTTATCAGTATCCAGGGTAGAAATACTCCGCTGGACACCCTCCTCCCATTCCTTCTGCCTCGGACCATTTTGTTTGCTTTTCGAGTGACCCCTTCTCGTATTTTCGGCCACATGTGCCATTCGCAACGCGGCTCGCGAGCGTCTGTTTTTTAGGCCACCTTTCGACCACCGGCTATCGCTCTCTGCTTTATATTTTTCTTTCCCCTTTTCTTCTTCCTTTACACATCAACTTTTTTCAGTCATGCATACTTCATGCTCATATTTTTCTTCATTCTTCATCACACAATAATGATACGGGTCAAATAGCTATAAACCCCCGTTAACTCTCACTGTGAGAACAAACAGCGTTATTAGAAAAATTCATTAGCATATTGAAGTTATTCTTTAGCCTGTTCACAGAGAAAACGAGCAAACCGTAGCTAACGGTGAGTAGGCGACGTCGGTATCCAACAATTTTCATGATTTCCAGCAGATGTGAGAACAGAAACAACAACTTCTTCATGATGATAGGCGGCAATATCTATAAAGGCAATAAATGCGGACTTGAAGATCTTCATCTGAACGACGGCCACAGTTTGTTCACTTGGCTGTCTCTGGCTAAAAGTCTTCTCCAGCGGTTCTCTACCACGAGGTAAACGTTTTCTTGTTTTTCCTGTTAATCTCGCTCCCTCTCATGACTAAGGTGTCTGATTTTCAGAGAAATGGTCTACAAGTTGAAAAAACTCAACCAATACTGGATCATAGCTGCCCTTTTGATGGCCATTACAATCATCAACTAAATCATTGAATGCAGTATGTTGAGGGTTTATTGGAAAAGGAAAATAAAAGAATTGTTAGTGAACTCTGTATATTTTTTGCTTGTTTTAAAACTTTAGTTTTCGGAAAGAGAACACGAGCAGTGCAAACGTTTTTATTACATAAAGCTCTTTTAATTAGTTTAGACTCCTGTGTGGGAGTGAAAAATCTAGAATTTCCTTGTAAATCTCCAAGAAATACGGCAATCCAACAGTCGTCTCTTCTAGCCAGCTCCTCAGTCCGAAGAAATTCTTCTGTAGCCTTGAAATGAACTGAAAGAAGCCTCTTATCAATAAAATTACAGTAAAAACTCGCCGAATAATACGTGTTCTGGATAGTTTGATCGTTGAATTCACTGTAACAGGAAGCCAGTATCCCGTTGACTATGATCCTTCCATTTGGAGTGACTGGAGCATAAATTCCTTTTCGTTTCTTCAATATGATGTAGTTGATCCTCTCCAGGACAAATTCTCCCTGGACAGTAATTTTAAAAGTTAAATGATGAATACAGTACCTCGTGGAAGACATAGACGCAATCTCCTTGGCTGAGATTATGGGCATATACTTCGCCGGTCTCCGGAAGAAGAATTACCGACTTGCTATGCAATTCTGAAATTAATAAGATCTTTTCTACATTAAAAACGCATATACGGGCTTTCCTAAAAAAGGAAAAGTCGGAATTCTGAATAAAAAGCTTTCCAAGAGGAAAGAGATTTCCTAATAGAGAACAATAGCTTTATCGCCTCTGTTTGCAGAATAAGGAAAAGAGAGGAAAGCCTCCAGACTCCTCTTTTCAAAGTCCAAAACTGGGAAATGGTCTCGCTATGGTGCTCATTAGAGGGAATACGGTAGCACAAAACCGAGAAACAGGATAAACTAACCGCTACACTCTTCCCTGTAGATCAAATGGTTTGGTGATAATTGCAGAGTCCTCCCCGTATTTGTCTTCAGCTCATAGAATGTTCCTTCATATTCCGGTTCTCTATGCAACCAATACCGGACCGGAGCGAAATAGGCCTAAATTCGTTTTTCTTCGTCAACCCCATTTATGGACCAACCTCAATTCTATTAGCAGTTAAAACATAGTCTCCAACGTCTAGTTCCTTTATCAGTTTCTTTCCATTGGGTGTAATTACTACAGTATCTTCAGAGAAGCATTGGAATTGTTGTAAGAAGGATTGAAGAGCTTCCAGCGGAGTTTGAGGAGGCATTGGGGCGGGAACGTTCTGAATTAATTAAACTAAAGCTACAAGTATGAATCTTATGAATACCTCAGGAGCTTGAACTTGTGTTTGAACCTGTTGGGCTTGTGCCTGCTGCGCTTGTGCGTTGGACTGGGAATTGGCTTGTGAATTCGAATTGGAGTTACTGTTCGAATTCGAATTTGAGTTTGAATTTGAATTCGAATTCGAGTTCGAATTAGCGTTGGCGTTAGCATTTGATGGAGGAGCAGGAGCCGGAGGCACTGCTGCTGCAGCTGCCGCCGCAGCAGCAGGTGGATCACTCGAAACCACATCTCCAGTTTCAAATTCATCGTCCATTGGCGGCTGAAAAGGTAAAAATAAGATAAAAGAGAAAATACCTACCCCTCCGGTTTCAAAAATCAATGCGTGGAATTGGAACAAGTCCACTTTACAGAGATTGTCAGTCATTCGCTTGTTCCCGGAACGCCAGATGAAATTACCGCGACTGATGACCGTTTCAACTCGACTGTTGAATTGAGTTTGAGCTTGCCGAGCCAGAGACTGAAAGAAAAAGTTGTAGAAGATGATTAGCCGCTAAAAGTCTAGTCTATCCTCCATCTCTTTACCGTAAGCGCGCTCCGTTTAGACATTTTATCAGGCAACACGAAGCCATTTTTCTTGGTTTGTGCTTCGTGAAATGATCTGTGACCATTACCGTAACCCTAAACAATTTGAGAAAGATCTTGGCGGAGAAAAAAATGTAGTGATCCAATTTGAGCTGAATGCCCCAAATAGACTAGAGGAGGAGGAAGAGAACTCCAATTGGCTACGGTACTATAATTTGCTCCTTACCCTTGACATTGTATCCGTGTCCATTTGAGAGAAGTCCAGGCTACTTTTCTCATGTAAATGTTTCGTGATCCCATAACGAAGTGTCTTATTGCAGCAGGTGGCTCCTAAACATCTTCTTCTTCTTCTTATAAAAAGTCCCCAATACCTTCCAATTGGGAATTGTTGACCTTGCACCCGACGAAGGAGGTCACCCCGTTGTCCGCGAACATCTCCACTCCGATATTGTAGTTTCCCGGAGTTCGCCAGGCCATGATATGGTACTGATCTGCTTTGAACTTGCAGGTACAGTTGGCGTCTTTGTGTTGACTGGAGACGACAAAATCCGCATCTGCTACAATCATCTCCAACGGCTCGTTTATGGCTTCCTCAGCAGCTTTTCTCAATTTCTGAAAAGGGCACTGTAGCCAGAAGAGGAAGCTGTCTAACTGTGGCTATAATTCGTCGATCAATCGACTGAAAGGTGTCCTCATCCTTGAGATCCTGTACCATTCCATGCATAGAAGAGAAGAGATCCATATGACAGCACTTCATACCTAACAAGGGAAGGATACTTGCTCGTCATCACTTTTTCAAACTTTTTTGATGCCATCTGATAGAGAATTTTCTGGCGATCAAGACATATTTTTTCGATTTTGCCCAAATGAGGTTTTAGTAGAGGAAAATCCTATTTAACTTTTTGACACCCTCTAATGATATATCCTTTTTCCACTGTTTTGTATTGTTTTGACCTGATTAGATAATATGTTTAGCTGGCTTAGTGGTTAGCAAGCTAGTTCATAGATAAAGGGATGCCGGTTCGGATCCTGTCGGTGTTTTTCTTTTTGTTTTTTTTGCCTTTATCGCGATTCTCGCTTGTAAAACATATGCAATCCTATGAACTATAGCGGTTACTGTATCCTACCGTCATTTCGGCTATGATCACAGTGGGAGTCCTTCGGGAATCCTATCCGATACCCGTCTGTCTCCAACTCGATTCCCGTTTCCGTCACATTTTCTCCCGGCAAATGTTCCAACGGAGTGCCAAGTGGATCGGGGTCGGTTAGGGCGGAGTAGACGGTCTCTTCTTCTTTATCATAGGGGTTGTACTGAAAAGAGGGGCATTGATTTACTGACAGGGCTTACCCCGGCTTGTCTTGGCGTCTCAAAGGCCAGCACATAGATTCCTTTCCTCTTGATTTTACAGGTAAAGTCTCCAATGGTGTAGGTCGCCTGAACGAAGTCCTTCTTTGAAACGAAGATTTCAAAAATTCGAGCGAATCGCTGCTGGACCCGCTTCTTCACGACCTAAAAAAGGATTCTTCTTTTTTGTGGAGCCTAACTGACATTGGCTACGACACCCTGCGCCTCGCAACTCTTATTGAATTCCGGGCTGGTAGCTGCCTGGTCGATGACAGTGACGAGCATATCATACATTGGCCGATGGCAGCACTTATTCCCTGTTCGTCGTTCTCTAATGCAATGGGTTCCAGCACCCAAATTGGCTAAAGGATCCAGCCGGATGTCGGCCCAGTCCTCTCGTTCGATTTCCAGCGTTGAACCGAGATCCTCCTGGGCGTCAATCCCGGCCAACCAAGCTTCTCTCTCGTAAAACGAGATGTTATACTGAATTTGTAAATTTGTCCGGGTTCCAGCGGGAAAATACGATACCTTGGATGGGTTCTGATAAGCCAAGACGTTCAGATTATTAACATTGATTTTACACATCCGTTGTCCGTGATAATAAGAAGCCACAACGAAATCCTCCGAAGAAATGATGATATCAAAGGCATGATCGTAGATTTTTTGGATTTGCCGCTGGACCCGCTAAAAAGGCTTCTTTGTTAAACGCATCTTGTGACTTGCCGGGGCCGGTTACCTTGGCGGTGTCTCCCAACAGTTCGTCGGGGTATTCCTTTACATTTATCAGGAGCTGTTCAATGTGGGGGTCACAACACACCTCTCCGTAGATGTGGCTCGAGATGTTCCCTATAAATTAATTCTGTATTGTGAATCCAGAGTAGAACTTCTACAGTAATCTGTGGTCGAGTATTCTACTTCTATTCAAAACCCAAGCCCGTGGGTCCTACCACGAAGGCTCGAATTAACTTCAGCCCCGTTAGAAAGGCGCCAAGTTAATGTTTGAGTCCATTAAACCCAAAAAAAGCGATGGTTTGAATGTCTTCCCCCGTCTAGATCTGGATCTTTCCCTAAACTGTCGCAACCATTGATCCGCTTCATTTAAATTAATTGCCGCGCGGGCAAAAAGTCCAAGAAAATCGAAAGTTTACCCACCGCGAAATGCGCAATGCCCTAAAATGTTCCAGCTAAAGGAGCCAGTAAGTTTTCAGAACGTTCTTTGATTGGCAAAATCAATTGACAAGACAAAGACGGGTGAAAAAGTCTCAAAAACCCGTAAACTTGCCGGGAATCTATGCGCGGATCGTAGAATCGCCGGCGCGGAAGAGGTTTAGAGAAAAGGGCGAGCCGTAGAGATAAAGGGAAGGTCTAATTCGCCTGCCAGTAAAGCATAGGACCCTGAGATTCGAGACATGATGGAATGCAGAAAGTCTAAAAGATCGAAACACGCGACTGGCGCGGTGTGTGCCGGCGCACAATGCAGCCCCAAAATTTAACGTGAAGTTAATAAGGACTGCTAGACTGTTCGTATTTGGGGCGCACTCGGAAAGCGGACGAAATTAGTTGCTGTGATTTTTGCACAGCGGATTTTGAACTTTGTAGCCAGACTGATGGCAAAGCCCTTTTTGAAAATGAATAAGGAGAGAGTGGGTTCATAGAGAAAAACCAGTCGGCGCCCACGTTTTATCGCTAAAAAAAGAGTGAGGAATTGAGTTGTGCCCCGTTTCAAACTAGGACCAGCCGGACAATTTCTTGGTCCGGGCGTTTTGATTCGGTCGGATTCTAGGACTGGACTTTTTAGGCTGCGACGTCAAACTGTGTTTTGAACCTTCTTTGCCCTGGCAGGGAAAAATAGAGTCCACTTCCAAAGGGAACCGGGCAGCATTTTACTGGCAATTTTCAAGAAACAGGAAGAAATTGGCCTTTTTAGGTCGGAAATGAACTATAGAAGTCAACTAACCTCTTCTATTCAATCTCCTGGCACATTTAATTGCCCTATCGTTGCCAACTTCTTGATATTTGTAGGTAACATTGCTCATCAGCTCTTCTTCTTCTTCTTCGCTTGAACTTCCCAAAAATTCTTCCATAGGCTCCTTTGTAGTCTTCTTCTCGTGCCCAAATTCTCCAGAATTCCTCTTCTCGTCGATAAATTCTCCTTCACTTCGATTGTTTGCCGACATATGCTCTCCAAAGAGTAGATGAGGGGTTGTAGTATCCGGTTCTTCCTCTTCTTCAGAAGATTGAGCCATTTCCTGGGAGCTAGTTTCATTTTTCGAAGCAGTATTGCCAAATTCTCCGCTGTTCTTCTTCTTATCCACGAATTCTCCTGATTCACGCGTTTCTGGAGACGAGATCTGGTCTTCCTCCTTGGCTCCATCTGCCTGGTTCATTTTCGATAGTCCAGCTGCTCGGACATAGAATAAATAGACCAGGATAAAGAGTAAGGGTCGCATTGGAAAGCCAAAATTGAAAAATCGAAATGAAACGTGAGCGGAGACTGGAGGGGGAAGACACACAGCGGCAAGGTGGTGGTGGGGGTGATTGGGCTAAAGAGGCGATTCTTCTTCCAGTCTCGGCCGCGGCTGAATCTCTTAAATTTTGTCGCGCGGTCAGACAAGCATGTGAAAGGGTATTATGGGAAGTTCTCGCGGAACAGGATGAAAATGATCGGAATGACCGGAGACGCGGCAGGGAAGAAGGGCTAAAGCATGAGGGAACGAGTCTTATCGGTGAGGGGATTGGTCATGGAGATGGGAGAAGCCAACCTCGGTTCAGAAAAGAAGTGGGCACGAACTGTAGTGTGATCGAACAGCGGCAAGAAGAAGCGCCATTTATTGAATAAAACTTGAGAAAAAGGCAAAATTTCTGACCGTATCCCTAAGAAGTCACCCCGGTTGGAAAAGCCCCCTTTGGGCCCACAGGGACTCTTTGAGGCGGCTCCTGGCCTTTTTGCAGTAAAAGCAACAGCCCTGAGCTGCATACCTTCATGTGGATAGGGAACCCCGTAAACAACAAGCTGACAGAAGGTAGAAGATCTTTATTCACCCCCTCGAGCCGCTTGTCCCCTGATTGCACGGGGTACCCGAATTCAAGCTAAAATCTCTCCGTTCAAAGAATTTCAATATTGATCTTCGATATTCCGGTATCATTACAATGATTATAATCGGATCTAAAAGTTTAGAAGTAGGTAGAATTATTGAAGCTATTGTGAATAGGACAGACGGCGCTGGAATATCCAGAAACGCTAGGAAGTAGCCAGCCATAAAAGGCGAAAATTCCAGGGTCATTGGGAGCAGGGTCTGGAATATTATAGCCTTACTTTATTTGAAACAAAAAAATATACCTGATAACCTAGAAGGATGAACAACTGTTTATGGAGAGTCTTTGTAGTTTCAGAAAGACTCCCAAATTCGTTGAAATTACGAAATTGGATTAGGATTCTGTAGCTGCAAAGGGCTGCTATAGAGAAACTGGCGAAGAACACAGTACACCAGAGGGTAATCACCGCAACGGTCTTCCATTGAAGAGCTCCTTTATTCTAAATAAAGTTACAGGATTATAGACCACTTCCCATGACTTACAAACATTGGAACGCCAATGTAGGAGACTTCTCCTAACTTTAGATTGAATATTCCTTCACTAACAATACGAACATTAGATTCCACCATAGGATTTTGATGGGTATAAAGGAAGAGAGGCGTTGCACATAGGAAGAATACAGCCAGGAAGATAATTACAAGGATAAATACCCTTTTCGGCCTATGAAACCATACAAGGGCAGTTCTCCTGTAATTAGAGGGTTATTGACTAATTTTGATTGGTCCGTCGACTCACCTGCACATGGCAAAATAACGGTAAAGAAAAGAGTACACCAGCGTAATTACCAAGTTAATATAGGTAGCAGAGAACAGGCAGATAACATAGGATCCTTGTTCTCGGGGAAGACGGTGAATTGTTGAATAAAAGACGAAATTCTCTCCTGATGGCTGGAAGATCTGAAGATTTGTCAGTGTACTGTACTTGTAGAAGTACCAGAAGCGCTCGAAATCTACCCTTTTCACTTTAGGACCACTTACCGGTACAGTAAGAAAAGTAGCAGTGGAATTGATCACGGCTACAGCTGAATAACAAAGGAGAAGAAATTTATAAGACCCAATAGAGCCAGTGGACCTAAAAAGACAAAAATTCATTGTGGATCATGGTGCTCCCTACATTATAAGAATCAATGGCATCAGCATTAAATTGAAGAAAATACCAAGGAAACTAATACCACTTATGATGTACTGCACTATTTCTGGCAGGGAAAACATGGTGGAAATAAGTTAGACCATATGAACCATAAGGAAATGAACGTATGAAGAGCCCAATCAACCATCTATTAGAAGAGAGAACGATGAGCGGAGTATGAGTAAAGGAACCAATTAGTTTCCTTTATTAACACGGAGATCATCAGGCCAAGACATCTGAAACGAAAAGGGGAAGATACAGGAAGAACACAGAACATACAGCAATATTGACTCCCACTGGAGGAACTGACTGATTCCAGCATATAATAGGGCTAGAATAAGATCTGAATCCTTTCCCCTGTTTTTATCTCATTTTTGTTCCAGATGGCGAATATTCACAGATCGTGCTCCACCATTTTCAGCTGTTTGTACTTGTCCATGGTCTTTTAACTTAATTATTTATGGAAACTTCCTGAAAAGATCTTAATTATGGGCTATATTTTGAACGATCTATGACCAGAAAATTTCCGAGATTTTAGCTTTCTCATACAGAAAATAAATCATCAAGGGATCAGAGTATATTGTTCAAAATGGAACCATACGAATTGTCGTCAAATATAAGCGTGGGACTTGGTCACATAGATTTATATTTTCCCATGTTGTATGACCTTATAAAAGCGGATATACTCGGGAAACGTTCAAATGTTTTCCCTCGGCTCAAAAAGCCTGTCAATTGGTCTCAAAATGCAGTTTTAATAGAGAGATTTGTCGGTCGTCTCTCTGCATGCAGAATGAATAATCAAAACGGGACTGTCCATCCATTGATTTTCATTTTTTTTTCTGTGTCTCTGCCTTCTCCCCCTTCTCATCATCTCTGCGATGACAATGATTCACTTGCCCATTGATCTGATTCTGTTTCATTATCCCCCGTTTCTGTTTACAAAATTGCACGATTCATTCAGTCGTGTCTCTGTCATTAGACTCTCCTGCCCATTGCTATCCCCCTTCTCCCCCATAAGACTCTTCACAATTCGTTTTTTTCCTCTTTACAAGAGAACACTGTTCACAAAGGATGGGAATTATCCCAACCCCCGCAGGTTCTCTCATTTTTAAACCGTTTCTGTTTCCAGAAAATGAAGCTGTTGGCTAGTCCTCGCTATCCTAATCAACCTGACTACCGGAACATGGACGAAGATACGCCGTTGGTCATTTTCGATGAGACCATCTTCAAAGACGATTTCTTCCTCAATAACCACCTCAACATCGTGTTCATTTGCTCTGCGAACATTGTTCAGAAAGAGATCTGGCGAACTATTCTCAAGGTTTGATTCTCTCTTCTTTGCCTTAAAATTAAATTTAGGAACTTATTGAGAGCAAGAGAGCCCTCTTCAAATGGGTGGTATCTTACCACAGTAAAGTCCGCGGAGCTCTGAAAGACATCTTTGGAGGGTACAAAATTGTACCCAAGGATGATTACTCCAACGAGAAGCCGCTGCTCAGGGAGGAAGAAAGGAAAACTGAAAATGGCTATGATCAGGAAGAAGAGTATGAAGGCCAGTTTCTTGTTTAACTTTTGGAAGAGAAAAAGCAAAAAGGATTGCCCCGAACCAGGATCGAACTGGTGACCTTTAGATCTTCAGTCTAACGCTCTCCCAACTGAGCTATCGAGGCATGAGGCAAGTCTAAACATTCGCTGATTTTGTGGCCTAAAAGGGCCAAACAAATTGCTGTTCTCTTTACCATTAGCAATAACAAGTTGTTTTTCAGTAACATGTCTGGATGGAAGCAAATATTTCTTCGTAAAACAAGTGGTCATCGGGAACGACGATCACTACACTGGCAGTAAGGTTATCATCCAAATGGCAACTGATGCTTTCCTTCCTTTTTGAAACTTTCAATTCTTTGAAACACGCGTCAATTTATAAACCCCCGTTCATCCTGCTGTTCTAATTATTTTTATCAATAATAAACGTTTAATCAAATCCTCCTGTGCAAATTGTATCAATTTCCGTTCTCTCTCCTGCTGGATCTCCGAATGAATGGTTGGCTACATCCTTGCTTTGCGCGAGTAGCAAGAAAGGTCAGCGTGCCCATCTCCCTATGAGATCCACCTAGCTAGCCAGGTGTTTGTTGCGTGGCCACCTTTGGCTCTAGGCCAGCATTAATCAGATCCTCAGTATTTTTCTACTCCTCATACGTTCCCCTCCTTTCTTTTTCCCCTCAAAAGTGTCAATCAACTATTTTCAGACATGCATACATCATGTTGATATTTTTCTTCTACAAATGCTCTTGTAAAAAGACGGAGATGGTAAAGAAAACAGAGAAAACATTTGTAAGTATAGCGATAATCAATTGTTCAAGCTGAATTTTAAGGCTTCCCTCCTCTGTTATGGGATAGCAAAACTCCCGGGCGATGGCCAGGAAGGTTAGAGAAAGAAGGAGGAGGTGAGCAGCCCGTCGACTCTGGCCAGTCTCGATTTATGGAGGAAGAAACCATGGAGAAGGGTGCCAAAATAGATGAGAAATAGATGAGAAAAAATATGGATAGTACAAGTATGCCTCCGGCCGTCTTTGACGGCGTGGTGGCTAAACACCGTTTACAGTTAGATCTGTACAGACAGGTCTTCTTGACAGATTTAGATTCCGATCGTCTGTTCCTTTAATGTTTCTGGTTCTCTCTCATTTGACCGGCCCATCTACACAGACGACAGGTCATACGGACAGAAACACAGAGATCTGCCCATTATATTAGGGTAGGTATATTAGGGTACTGCCGATAGAGATTGTCACGTCAGGAGACCTAATCGATGATGTCTTCAAAGAAATCTACGACCGGCTCGATCAAGTGTATATGGGAAAAATCGAAGTCCGCGCGCCGGGGTGAGGAGGTGAACATCCGTAACTTTTCAGGATCGCGGGTTACATATAGGCATATGGACGGGCTGCTCACCTCCTCCTTCTTTCTCTAACCTTCTTCCACAAATCGAAACTGGCCAGAGTCGACGGGCTGCTCACCTCCTTGCCAAAATTCAAGTAGAGCCCTACTATACATGTTTGGAGAAAACAAGAGAAACGGCGATGTTCGTAGAATTGATAGCCCATCCGAGTAAGAGCCGCGAGAAGAAAAGAAAAGGAACAGTACACAGTAATTTTTGCTGGGCCGAAGCCTTCATTTATTCTTCACCCGTCTCGCCCATCTAGGGATTGTACTCGATGGGAAGGTTCTTGCGGCGGACCATTCCATCGCCCTGGAACCACTCGCGGCGGAACTGCTTGGCGGCACCGTCGGGAGTGTTGGTCCACTCGATCGTGATGCGGTCGTTGTTGGTGTCCTCCTGGCCGTAGGCGAAGGCATCGCAGCTGACGGCCATGAGGGTCGCCTCCTTCGGATCGAGGACCTGCGATTAGAGGGGATTAAAAACAAAAATTTTGAGCGTCCGGGACGATTCAGCTAGCGAAAATGTAGACAACTCACTCCGCAAGCGGGGTCAACTCCCAAACGCTTCATGTTGGTGGTCTTAATTGCCCAACCAATACGGCGTGCAGAGGTATTGATGATCCTGATGTGATAAGTGTGCTTGTCGTCCTGAAAGTAACAGGTTATTAATTGAAGATAGTCAGCGACTTACGTAGGGGGAGTTGAACACAATTTTTGATCCGGGCTGAGTTTGGATGTCTCCTGAAAAGAAAAAGATTAGCTTGGTTAAGTTATGCTATATTCGTCGTTTTGATCGGCCAGACGGTTTTGAATGTATTGAAGTGAGCTGATCATCCAAAAGGGTAGTTTCAATTGCCCTGTTCTTGGAGTGGTAGGTGTGCTCGTCACAATTCAAAAGAAGTAAGAGGCGGGCTGGCAAAGATTTGCAACTCAATCTTGGTGCCAGGTTTAAAATGCATTTGCAAACAGACAAAAGGGAAGTCAAGAGAAAGGTGTTTCAAAAGAGAGAAGCGAGGAAGCAAAGAAGAAGAAACACTAAAAAGAAATATTGAGCTCACCGGGGGGAACGGATTGAGTCATGTTGACAGTCGATGTCGTTGGGTTGATGAGGAGACCGACCGAGACGCTTTTATACTTCATTTAGACGCAAAATTTGACCTGTTAAAGAGAGAGAAGCAGATTGGTGAATACCAACTATGGGTATGCTAATGAGGGAGAAGCAGAGTGGTCGAAACAGACAGGGAGAGAAGCAGAAGGAGATTGGCAGACAGAAGAGAAGCAGAAACAGACGGTACGAGAGAAGGAGAGAAGCAGAATGGGATAATGGCAGACGGTATAGTTGAAGGGAGAGAATCAGAAACAGACAGTATAGGCGAAGCGATAGAAGCAGAAGGAGAAATGGCAGACAGTATTGGACAGGGGAGAGGAGAAGACCTGAAGTGACCTTTATCATTCCAACGTCGAGTGCTCTACTCTTTCTGACGAACCAGTCCAAATAATTAATACGCCAGGAAAAGAAGAGGAAATTGACGTGATCATGTGGCTAATATATAGAGTTCTCTAACCGGAACAGCAACAGACGTGGTTGCATCGATCCGCTACTATTGTCTTTCTTTGTACTGCTCCGCCTTTTTTCCACCACGAAGGCCCGTTTGCAGCATGCAAAAGAAAGAATTCTCTATTCGTTAGAATCTATTGCATGAAAAGGCAATGGCATGGCTGTGGAACAGACTCAAACCTTGGAGGCTCCAGCGGGCTCTTAGGGACCGGGAAACTCCTGACAAGCTTTTCTATGACATCTTTTTGGGGCCTATATGAGCGACGCGCCAGTTTAAAAGAACGTTAGACCTGTAGTCCACGTTTTGCAAAAGAAGAAAAGCCGACCTTCCTGTTTTCGCTTGGATACATCGTCTATCTTCTCACAATTACACAGACGCCATGCAGTTTACAAAGTTCAAATCTGTGTGAACATTTTCTCATGCCCTGCGCACTTTCTCTATTAATTTTCTTGGAGCACTGCCCATTCTTGAATCATCGATTAAAGGCAAGGGAAACAGAAGGAGTAGACACTGCCGCCGAATGGAGCTGATGGAAGTCTCTATTATTGTTCTCTGGACATTTTTGTGGCTTCTGGGAATTTCTTTAAACCTTCTTCTGCTCCGAGTCATCTTTTTGAATAGAGGCATCTCAAATCTTCGGACCTTCGCTCTTTTCGCTCTGGAATGCTCCTTTACGGATATTCTTTCCACCTCCTTGTGCTGGTTTCTTATGCCCAGGTTCGTTTTACGTTTAATCTTTATAAACAAGCTGCAGGCCAATTGAAACAACTGATGTCATTTTCTATGAAATGAACGGGCTTGCAAAATATCTGGGTACGGAGATCTGCCTAATTCTGTATGGAATCTACAACCACTTGTCTTGTATCCAACCCGTGACCATATTCATGTCCTTCGCCCTTCGATACCTCTCTTTGAAGGCGAAAAAACCATCCAAGAACCTAACTCGGTGTCTTGTTGGACTAACATATATTCCGGCTTTGTTCTATTTGGTAAGTAAAGGTCTTCTCCAAACTGTTTACCAAAAAAACGACCGCTTTCTTTGTTTTTCGGCTTTCCGTGGACATAAAGTACCTCTAAACTCCAAAAATTGTACTCGAACTCTTCGGGGGAACTCCCTCAAGTCTGTGGGAACCGGGAAAAAGTGGCTAAATTTAATATCTGTATTTCAGGTGCTTTACTTCAATTGTAGCACTGTCCCAGATGTCACTTCGGATAGTTCAATACTCATAATTTTGAACAGTTCAATTTGGGAGGTAAGTACTCCTCTTTCCAATACAACTGTAGAGGATCAAGGTATTTCGTGTCGATATCTAGAAGAGAACGCTTCTATCACTAAAAAGGGGTATTCGTTTCGGGACCAATAATCAAATGTGGGGCTCTTAAGAATTAAGCTTCTTCACCCGTTCCTAATAACCTTTGCCTGTTTTTTTCAGTACAACACAATGTCGAATGTGCTCATGCTTGAGTGGATCTTTGCTCTCATCGGCTGTCTAATCCTGAGATCGCTTATAATGCGTTACGCCAACAATTACTCCTTGACTATGTCTCCAGCCACGAGGAAGATTCAGAAAGTCCTTGTTCAGGTGCCCAATTTACCCTCTTTTCAGTGCCCCAATTATTTTCAGACCCTCACCCTGCAAGCTATTATCCCAGCTGTTTCTCTTCTTTCCGCTGTAGCCTTCGTTCTTCGTGAATATTTGGAAAACCATCCGCTTCTATTGACCAGTCGTTTTCTTCTCGGGTCCCTTGTTCCGATTCTTGATGCCTTCGTTCCTCTCTATTTTGTGACCCCATATAGGAAAGCCTTGATTCGTAAAAATGTCAGGCATATTATTATCACGACTACTTGAATAAAGAAATTACAGTAAGCAGAGGCTGAGTATTTTCTCTTTCGCATTACTCAAAGTATTAGCCGTTCATCTTCTTTATCTTCAGGATACTTGGTTCTCTATACAATAATCCCCGGGCTGCGTAAACGCAGCCCTCTTTTGGATCAGCTTCAGGGCGTCTTGGAGATGTTACTATGATCTCAAATCATGGTTCGTCAGTGTGCCCGGGGGATACGCCGATGATTCCATGCATGTTTCCATGCACAGGTGTTACGGTGGACGGTGCAAACATTGTACAAATGAATGTCTTCTGGATTGAATATGCTATTGAATATGCTATATGATATATACTCAATCTGTAAGCGAGCAGGCCAAAAGGATCTGACCCCTTTGCAGCCACTTCGTTAGACATGGATGCCAGTCCGGATGAAATGTTAATAATCTTCGCTCCTGTAGATGTATTGGCGGCTAGTTTGAGCAGAGGCAGAAACACTTGAGTGAGAATAACGACAGAAGTGACGTTGATATCCAACTGTTTGTTCACAATGGAACGGTCAATCTCCTTGTTTGTGAAGTATGGAAGTTGGGTACCTGCATTGTTGACAAGCATATTCAATCCAGAAGAGCCAACAATATTTTCTACCTGAATATTGCAATCTACAAAATAAGAAAAAAGTCCTCCACCTCTTTATAGCATGCCTGGATGGATTTGTCGCAGGTGACCTCCAATTTAACAAGATGAAGACGAGGGTCTTTGATATTTTTCAGTTCCTGTTAACACTCTCCATAAAAGAAAGAAAGAAAGGGAGTACCTCTGCTTGTTCAGGATTCCTACAAGCGGCAACTAGCGTCTTCGTTTGGTCGTGCTTCAGAAATTCTCTGACCAGACCAAGTCCAATACCGCGATTGGCACCAGTAACCATAACAGAAGCCATCTCTTTTAAACTCGAGACTTTTTGGGTAGAAGAAGAAGAAGCTGATCAAAAAGATAAGAGAAAAGCAGGGATGGCAACAGGGGTTCCTTCTATTTATACTCGGCTAGGAAAGACCAACATTAGCGGGACGGCGACAATGGTCACCAGAGTTCATATATAACACTTGTTGCCATAATTTTCGAAAACTGGGCAATATGTATACATTTTTGACACAATTCGAATAGAGATTGTCACATAAGATCAAACAGAGAAACATAAAGATATCTCAAAACGGTTCGACTTCTCCAAATCTGTTGAAAAATCCACCGGATTGTTCCTTCTTCAGTCCGTAGAATGTCTTCACGAGGTGGGGGACGGAGTCTTCTACCTGGGGAGAATGTTTCCTTTGAAATAAGAGAGCAAAGCTCACCTTCAAGGTGGCATGAGGTCCTCCTAGGTCAGTTTGGATCCAGCCTGGGGCATAAGATGCCGTTAGAATACCGTCCTGAGCCAAGTCGATGGACATACACTTCGTCATGGAATTCACAGCGGCCTGAAGAACAATTTTTAGAGAAAGGAAAGCAAAACTGACCTTGCTTAACCTGTAGGCGAGTAGGCCATAAGGCCCTGAACCCATTTGGGCTTCGTTATTCGACATGGACCCGAGTTCTGATGAAATACTGAGAATCTTTGCTCCACTAGCCGTATTGGCAGCTAGTTTGAGGAGTGGAAGAAACACTTGCGACAGAACAACGACGGAAGTGATGTTGATATCCAGCTGCTTTGTTATAACGGATCGGTCACTCTCCTTCTCTGTGAAATATTGAAGAAGAACGCCGGCGTTGTTGACCAGCATATTTAATCCAGAGGCTCCAACGATCTTTTCTACCTCTTTATAGCACGCTTGAATGGATTTGTCACAGGTAACCTCCAATTTAACCAGATGAAGACGAGGGTCTTTGATATTTTTCAGTTCCTGAAGACAACTCTCCGTAAAAAATAAGAAAGAAAAAGCCCACCTCTGCTTGTTCAGGGGTCCTGCAAGCGGCAACCAATGTCTTTGTTAGGTTATGTTTCAGGAACTCTTTGACCAGGCCCAGGCCAATACCGCGATTAGCACCAGTGACCATAACAGTAGCCATTATCTAAAATAAAAACGTGTTTGAACAGGAACATGGAAGCATATGGAAGTGTTCTGGTCAAAAAGATGACAGAAAAGCAGGGATGGTCTCAGGTTTCCCTCTCATTTATATGCACCTGGCAAAGATCAACACCGGCGTGGTGACAATGGTCACCAGAGTTCGTACACAGCACAACGTGCCGAGATTTTTGAAAATGCTGCTATATTGTCACGATTTTCATGATTTTGGCACGTAATCATGAATTTCCAAATAGAACGGCTTCTTATCTCTAACATTTACACGGCATCATAGTTCGTGCTGATCCCGGTTGATTAATTAAGAGTAACTATCAGATTTAACATTTAAAAAGGTTTATTTATGATGGAATTCAGTAAAAAGATCAGTATTCAACAGGCTTGAGGAATCGGTCATAGAACCCGCCGGCCTGCTCCTTCTTCAACGCAAAGAACGCCTTTACCAAGGGTGGAATGGCGTCTTCGAGCTAAATTAACTTGCCTTCCATCTTCATTTATTGGTACAAACCTTCAGTGGAGCATTTCCTCCTCCAAGATCAGTTTGTATCCATCCTGGAGCAAACGCAGCCACTGTAATTCCTTCCGGAGCCAAATCAACCCCCATACACTTCGACATGGAATTTATTGCAGTCTATAAGAAATTAAATTAATTCAAATGAAATTTTTTACTTTAGTCATTTTGTAGGCCAGATTTCCTTGGGTTCCTGATCCACTAGCGGCATAAGGTCCTTGACAGGATCCCAAATTGGAAGAAATGTTGATTATTTTAGCACCAGCCGATGATTTAGCTCCCAATCTCACGAGAGGAAGGAAGTACTGTAATTGGGATACGTTGTGAGCTACAGGGAAAAGAGTACCTGGGTAACCATGACCACAGAAATCACGTTGACATCAAATTGTTCCGAGATGAGCCCCCGGTCCGGCTCCCTAATTGTTCCATAGTTAAGCATAACTCCTGCATTGTTGATGAGCAAATTGATTCCAGAGGCCCCGACAATCTTTTCTACCTGTAATACAAAAAGAGAAATGTTTAAATGATGAACTGAAGACCTCTTTGTATGCGTCCTGGATAGATTTATCGGACGTTGCCTCCAATTTGACAATATGAAGCCGGGGATCCTTGATCTTGTTTAATTCCTGAAGTCAACTTTGTTCACGTATAAAGGGAGGAGAAACCTCTGCTTTTGTTGGATCTCTACATGTCCCAATAACTTTGCCAACATTGGACATCTTCAAGAATTCCTTTACCAAAGCCAAGCCGATACCGCGATTGACTCCAGTGATGAAGATATTCGCCATTTCTCTGAAAGAAGAATGGTACTGTAACGGTGGTACAAAGATAAAACGTGAGAAAAGAGCGTAGAAAATGTCTTACTTTCTCGTTCTGCTCTTGGATCTAGGACAAGGCATACTACGCCGGCTAGAGGGAGTATTGGAAGCGTGTGGGTGGTTGCTAGGGACGCCGTTTCTATTGATATTTCCAGACGGGATGACAAATAAACATTCAAATGCGGGAGAATCATTATGAGGTCATACCAGACGTGTACCTTTGATTAGAGTGTACCACCCAGATCAAAAAGAAGTTCAGGAAATGATTCAGGAGATGAAAAATGCTTCGGAGGTGGCAACAATGTCTTCTCGCCGTTCTTATATGCAGCGGTGGCGGGACAGATAAACACAGAATGATTTGGTCATCACAGTTCAAGCTTCAAGTTCAAGATAGAAGAGATCTCGTTGCCTCGTTGTGAGCAATGATGAAATAGCAAGCAGACAACTAAAACGGGCATGATAACCTTATATATTGGCCACCAAAAGAGGACTTTATCCATTTTTTCCTCCTCCCTAGATTAATGACTCTTCCAGGAAGATCCCACAGGGTCACGAGCTGTTCACTTTTTTCAGTTTTGAAACAGCTGAGGGCTGGATCGGAACAGCTGTCCCCTCTACCACTCCAGGTCTACTCTTTTTATCGTTGCTCGAATTCTCCTTCTTTCCTCGTCATGTTGCAAATATCTAACTGTACTTCTTTTCAGGATGATGAAGACCATCGTCCTCTTCGCGGCCCTTGCAGTTCTAACTGCCCCAGCTCACAGAAACCATCTCCCGAAGAGAAGCAACACAAAGTTCGAACAATGTGGGGAAACGGACTTCGCGCTGAACTCTGGCCTGAATTCGTCGACAGATTCGATATTACGAAAGTTGGAGAGTTCTTCGGATCAACTGAAGGCAATTCAAATATTGGTAGGCGCTATTTTTACCTCTCTGTAATCAAACCTTTCCAGCTAATGTTGACAACCATGTGGGTGCCTGTGGCTTCTTCCCAACCTATGAATTTGTCAAGAAAATCCACCCCGTACAGTTGGTTAAAGTCGATGAAACCACTCAAGAAGTCCTCAGAGATCCTGTAAATCCTTTTCAACAAAATGGTCACCACTACTTTTTAGAAGACGGGTCTCTGTATTTCTTGCAGCCCAGGAGATGTGGGCGAGATGGTTGGCCAGATCAAGAAACAGGATCTCTTGATGAACTTCGAGGGCTACGTGAATAAAGCCGACTCCGAGAAGAAAGTCTACGAGAATGTCTTCCAAAAGGGAGATCAGTTCTTTGCCAGCGGGGATATTCTCTACTGGGATGATTTGGGATACCTATATTTCAAGGATAGACGAGGGGACACCTTCAGGTACCCTCTAGATTCATTATTTTCCTTTTAACCTAACGATATTCAGATGGAAAGGAGAGAATGTCTCGACCACAGAGGTGGAATACATTCTCCAGCCGGTGATGAGCGTGAAGGATGCCACTGTCTACGGAGTGACAGTCGGTAAAATGAAAGGACGAACCGGCATGGCAGCCATCGTGTTGAAACCTAATGTTGATGAAGAGGTAAGTCCATCCTTTTCTTTCCTCTATTCTCTTTCCTTTGATTTTTAGGACTTTTTGAAAGAAATTGGAGAAAAATTGACAGCAAATCTAGCTGCTTACGCTGTTCCCGTTTTTATCAGACTCGGCAAGGAATTGGACAGGACGGGTACATTTAAACTGAAGAAAATAGATCTACAAAAGCAAGGATTCGATTTGGAAAAGTGTAAAGGAGACAAAGTAAGGAATTGCTTTAGAATACAGTAGTCTATCTTCAGATATTCTATTGGAATACTACAACGAAGAGATACGAAAGGCTGACAGCAGAAATGCAACATGATATCGAAACAGGAGCTTATGCTAGACTTTGAAGAGATTATTTTTATATACAATTTTTATAGTTACCTCCCGAATACGGGTGAATAGAGATTGTCATATAAGATCAAAGAGAAACATAAAGATATCTCAATACGGCTCGACTTCTCCAAATCTATTGAAATATCCGCCTGATTGTTCCTTTTTCAAGCCGTAGAATGTCTTCACCAGGTGTGGAACGGAGTCCTCTACCTGGAAATAATGTTTCCTTTGAGATAAGAGATCAAAGCTCACCTTTAAAGGAGCCTGTGGACCTCCGAGATCAGTTTGGATTCAGCCTGGGGCATAGGAAGCCGTTAGAATACCATCCTGCTCTAAATCAACTGCCATACACTTCGTCATAGAGTTCATAGCGGCCTGGAGATCCTTTATTTGGATTCAGAGGAAAAGTTAACCTGTCGGGCTATCATCAAAGTACTGACATCGGTTTTATGAGAGAACAAATATTCATACAAGGAGAAGTTTATGAGAGTTTCGGTTGAGTGACCGCAGTTTTTCAAAAAGCAACACGGTTCGAAGGGTGGCGTACACAGCGTAAAGAGTGCCATACCTCGACCTGATGACGGGATAGTGTCATTCCCTGGTAAGCTTTAAAAAGGCAAGTGTAAACTTATCAGTGGCAAAGGCTCTACCTGTTAGAAACTCTAAAAGCATCGAATTCCATTTCGAAGTCGTATTTCATTTCCACCGTGGCAGCCGGCTGCTTTTCTACTTCTTTTTCATAAAATGGCTACTTTCGGAAGCATCTTCAGCTGTCTCTATGCCCTGATGGAATTGTGTCGGTATGGCAACCTCTTATTCCTGTGAGCAGCAATCCTTTATATTTAGAAAGCAGGAGGAAATTGGTTCGAACGCGAAGATATTTACCGTTGATTCCGAACCTGGCCAATCTTTGGAAGAGAAAAAATTGGGGGAGATAACAGTTACCGAGAGTAAGAAAATTGATACTGCTATTAAAAAAGAAAGAAAACCTCGAAGGATAGGGAAACGGATTGTATGGAACGGAGCAGGTCGGGTTACTTACGAGGAAATACTCGGATCTTTTGGAGTAAAGGAAGGAAACGAAGCCCAAGTCGGCACGATGGTTTCCAAGAGTCAGACGGATGTTGGAAATAGCAGTAGAAAAGAGAAGAAGGCTCCCTCGATGTGGGATTACAGCCGCCGCTGTCTGCCGAAAGAGTTTGTCGGCTTGGACCGGGGAACATTTCTGATGGAACCAGTAGGAATGAATCTCTGCTTCTTGGAAACTCACGTGCTGATCAAAATCTGCTCAATGGTTGGTCATTTTCAACTTTATTTTCTCTAAAAATCAATTTCCAGCTGTCCGTATTTGATTTTCTGGAATTATCTTTGACTTGCCGATTCCTCCATTGGAGGATGTTCATCTTCTGCAAATGCTATGTCCCGAATACGGTGGTGATGAAAATTGCTGACGAAAAGTTAGACAGCAGCGTCGAGTATCCTATCATGCCCGAGATGACAGAGCTTCTGAAGAGTACGGTTTTTGCGGATTGTTTGTCTTTCGACCGGATTGCCTCAGAAAGCCTTTCTTTTTTGACACACTGGAAGTGGATCTTCATGTGATTTTTCTTTTCTCTTCTCATCCCTTCAACCCCTATTTTCAGCTGCCCTTTTATAAAAATACCGACTTTGAAAGGTGTTTGTCTTATGTCCTTCCTCTGCGCCGATATACTGATAAGTTCGGAGTGACTATTGGTTATTCACCCGCTTATGAAGATAAACTTGAAGTGGATTCATGGTGGATGGCTAAAAGGGAACCATTTTTTAGTTACTCAGGTCTAAATCACTTTTTCAAGGTATCCATATCATATTCTCAAAAGATAGTTGATTATTTTTAGACTGCGAAGGCTACCACTTATAATATGACACATCATTATTTGATTAATGGCTTAATTTATTTGAAGTGCCCCTATGTACGCCAGGTATGAATTAGTAGTCAAAATTAATGGAAGGATCCTTTGCTATTAAATTGCTACTGTATATTCCCGCTTACGGCTTTACACGTTGGCGCATGGCAATGTAGCGCGGACTTGGTGAAAGAGTTCTTGGGCACACATGGGCAAAACGGTCAATTTCGGGCGTAAATTGGGCATAGACGGGATTCTAACGGCTCCGGTTACAGCCCAAACGGACCGACAAAAAAATCGGTAGCCTCACAAACTTTGATAGACGAACGTTACGTAACGCGTCCTGAGTGTAATCCTGACCCGGTCAACGTTTGTGATGCTACCCTTTTGTTTATCAGTCTGTGCCTTGACGGGCTCTCTAAGGCAGCCGTTGAATTTTAGAAAGTGACCACGACATACCCGAGATATGGACACAAACGACCGACACACCCACTTTATGCTCAAAAACGTCCGCGCCCGGGCGCGTGCCCATGTATGCTTATGGGTTCGCTTGCAGCCACGATCAAAACTTTTTTTGCTTTTATTTTTGTCTCTTTACCTGGTTTATTTTCAGATGGACCCAGTAGCAATATCGTCATATTGTTCTGCAGACTATCCATTTACGTATGATCTACAGGATATGATATTTCTCAATAGGATTGGTAAATATAAACGGCCTACAGATTTCTCCGTAATATGTACTATGAATTTTTTTATGGCTCGACAAACTTAGAATTTCACGTCTACGGTTACATTCGTCCGGATATCCAGAACAACAAGAGATTTCCTCTGTATGATAATGATTTCTGGTATCTATCTGATGTATCTATTTCAGACTGGAATATCTTTTTACCAAATATGATGGCTTTGAAGAATATTACGGTAGAGCTAATGAGCATGTTTGGTATCTTACAATAATGACGGAAGAGACCGGACGGAGGCATAAATTGAGAATTTGTAAGAGAAAAAACCGATATAATGTTTGGCCCGCCGTTGCTGTCGATATTGGAAGGGAAGAAGCGTTTAGTGTAAACGCGTGGAATGCCTATTATAATTGTAACTCTTATGCGACGGCAATATTAGACAGATGGAGGAAAGACGGATATGGTCTATTTGGAGAAGAGTGGAGGATGACGACGGCTGTGGAAGGGGACAGCGAAGAAGAGGAGGAGGACGAGGAGGGACAGGAAGAATAAATGGAAGAGGAGATGGCTGGAGTTGAAGGAAAAGTTCAAGAGTCGAAGCAATAAGAAGAGTAAATGGAAGGAACGGACAGAGTACAGTTCGCTTACTAGAACAAATAAATATAAACCCGTCTCAATTGTTTTTTTTTACTTTTTATTCGTGCATAGATTAATTTATCTAGCTTTCTGTTCAAAACAATCCTACTGTCCTTCGGGTTGTTCTTCTTCTGATGCAACCATAGACGAGGAAAAGAGAGCCTACCTCCTCAGACCGGTAAATACTCCAATCTCTTACCCCGTTAGAACTCCATCGCCTCCAGTCGCCAGTAACATTTCTGGCTCTTCCTTTTTTTTGTAAGCATCTATAGTGCCAAGTCACTTTTGTTCGGGCCGCCATAAACCCTCAGCCGTATTAGACGTGGCTCCAGGTTGGGATTTCCAGCACCCTCTTCTTTGGATCTGAAAATCCTGATAGCCTGACTCAAGAGAAATCCTAGCGGAAACATTTGGAGCTCGGTAGCTTCAGTCATTAGCCATATAAAGCCGACGAGCTCTCATTGTCCCAGCCCAACTCTCCCACCTCTTACTATCATTTAGAAAATGTTTCGGAACGGCGGAGACAAGGGGTCAATTCTTTCTTACGTTGTTTGATTTGTTTTGACCCACTGGATGCCATAAATCTCCGATATATACTCTTTTCCTGCCTTTATTAGTTATTTCGTCCCCGAGTAATAAGGAAAAATGCGTAAATCACCTGTGTGGCAAAGCAAGTTTGCCCTTCCTTCAGTCCCCTAGGGCAAAACATCCTCCACTCTTCCACGAAGCACACAGCGTCACTTCTCTCGTCTATTTCAATCTCATGGAGGTGGAGGTCGTTATTTTTCGGTCACTCTTTACCGTAATCCTTGTGCTCGGCTTGTCGACTAACATTCTCCTCTTGGTGGCGGTGTACAGACGAAGAAATTCCTCCAACTTAAGGACTTTTTCTGTTTTTGTGGTAGAAATTGCTGTTTTCGACATTCTGGGAGTCTCCGCCTGTTGGATAAATATGCCCAGGTATGATTACCCCTACCTCTCCTCCTCTATTGTACTTTCCAGTATAAATACCTTTAATTTCACCGGGTTGACTTCCTATAAACTTTATGGGTTATCTCAGTACTTTGGACCTACTGTCGGCTACATTCTGCACGCTGTATACGGTCACATTGCTGGAAACGTGCCCCTCGTCATAATTGTCTCCTTTGCAGTGAAATATTATTCCATAATTAGGCATCAGCCGTCCGTGCGGGTTTCAATGGCTTTCGCCTTTGTTGCCTATATCCCAGCAGTCATTTATTTGGTAGGTACAGTAATTTAGATTCCTTTATATAGGAAATACCGTATATTCTGTTTATTTCAGATCCTTTACCCTACTGTGCTCGCCTCGAAGCCTGAAGAGCACGCTGAAGGGACAATAATCTGGTTCAATCGCTCAGTCCTCCGTGTAAGTTCCACACGCCACGTACAGTATCCTGTACCCCCTATTTTATAGTTCAAAATCATCAAATATTCCTTTGTCGGCATTTGGGTATCCACAACTTTGAGCTCCTTCATTTTCCGATGGCTTATCCTCCGAGCTTTGAATAGATTCTGCACCAATATGTCTGAGAGAACCTCCAAAATGCATCGCATGGTGGTCAAGGTGACCATTTACTTCGGTTTCACCAACAAGAAGTAATTCAGGCCCTGACTCTGCAAGCCCTAACTCCACTGATAACATTGACAGTAGTGGCGGCTCTATTTCTGGAACCGATTCAAGAAGGATCTGTGCTACGGGGAAGTCTACGCTTTCTGCTAAACAGCTTCATAACTACCTTGCATGCCAGTGTACCTCTCTTCTTTATTGCCTCATATCGCAAAGCCGTTTTTGGAAGGAGGGGGACAGACAAAGATACTACACTTGGAAGTACCCAACTGAAATTGCCCACCGTCCGTATAACCAACATTATGTAATTCCCAAAATAGAGCTTCTGTTCTTCGAACCGCAACGTTGGTAAAGAGGCCCTAGGTTCATTTCCTTCAAAAATCTCCATTCCACCACAGTTAGAGCTGGCGTCAGCTGAGAGGCCACTCATTGCTGCTGGATAATAAAATGCTCCGTGTCTATTGTCCTTCTTAACGCTTTTAGTCATAATAAAATTAACGATGAGCGCATCCATGTCACCGGAAAAACATTTCCCATTGGGCCTCAGGAGCGTTAATAGGAATAGAAATTAGTGACACCACAAAGGAAAGGAGATTTTATTCTTCCAAGGGGTGAGAATTCGGTGTAGAGGAGTTTTGCTGTCCACTGGAGATGCTTGTAGGTTTTCAGATTCCATTTTGCCGTGAGAAAAGAGCAGAGGGTCCCTCGGCTTCCTGCGAATCTGGTCTTTGTTCTAAAGAAGTTCAAAGATAACAGGATGAAATCATGTACCCCTTGCTCTTCCGTCAAAACACACACTGGTTACGTACGTCTGAAATCTGTCTAAATGACGATTAAGAAACAAGATTACACTGACTCTCACATAATTAGAGTGATGTTTGGGTAAAATCCTTGACCTATAGAGCTTTGTTCCACTTCATTCAATAAACTGCCAGACATCAACAGGATTTGGTTGGAAGTGAGCAGGATCTCTGTTCTCCTTAATCTACCGGTGTTCATTAGTTCAAATAATCTTATTGCGGAGGAGATCAGTCTAGGTGAGGTAATCCCCCATTTGAGGGGTAATCGAGCGCAAAAAATTGGTTTAGTCATATGAAATATTGAGATTAATAACGTCTACCGAGTATTATTTAACTGTAAACAATGGAGGAATACGAAAAAATGTACCCCCTTTTCAAGGAGGAGGCTAATCTGTCTATTTATATGTTTATAAACAGCTACTGTGGCAGATGCTCTACACAGGCTCAGGAATACTGTACATTTAGGAGCTTCCTGTGCATTTAGGAGCTTTCCTTCTCACTGTGTTGCAGTTCGCTCAGTGATCTTGTTCACTGAACCCAAAAATGTGAAGTTACCGTACTTCTTGATCGTATCTTCCTGATCGCATTTGGTCATTATTGTATTCTGTACCTGAATCGTCTTCACTTGATTCAAGACTAACGTGTGTTTTCCTCCCATAAGCTTATGTTATTTCAGAGTCTCCGCTTCGTCGTACAACGTCTTCTTATCCACGTCATTCGGTTAATCCCTGTTATTACGGTAGGCAGAAGAAAGGAGAAGGGGGTACATAAACGCCCTTCCGAGGACAGGAAACTCACTTACTTTTATAAGCTGCCGTTGTTTACTGTAACGCAGTTGCATTCATTCTTCATCTACCCGGGATACGGTAGTTTAGGATTTCAGTTTAATTCAACCTATCTTCTCTTCTTACTGCCTATCCTCTGTAAACCTAAACGTACAGTACAACCTTTTTTAAAAGTCATCAAATCTTGCCTTCATTTTTTGCTTATATTCTCTCGTACATATCCGCTCTGTTCTTTGCTATCAACCTCTCATCTATTCAACTTCAAAAGGTCTTCCCAAAGCTGACAAAATATCAAAAACATTACCTTCTCGTGCGGAAAATTCCAATCTTCCTTATAAGCAGCTCCATAAAATCACAAACACACTTCTTCAGGGCACTTCTTCAGGGCAACAACATGGCCGCTGTTGAGACGGAGCCCATCATTCCTATGGTAATCCTGTACGATTACCAAGTAGCCGCCATCATTGTCTTTATTGCGAGTTTAAACAACATTTGGTTAATTTACAGTCTTCCAGGTAAGTTTTATTGGCACCTTTGCCAATGGAATTGTGGCTTTCTTCACCAGAAAGCTACCCACAATGAATAACCCCTTTGGACGGTTGACCGCCAGTCAAGCTGTAGCCGAAACAATTCTCTGTGGGGTGTTCGTCCTCTACTTCGCTCCTATGATGATTTTGTAAGTCTATCGTAATCCAATAAAGAAGGAGAAGTTCAGTGACAGCCAGTGGATGATGAGTCACTCCCTCCAGACTGGATTTATTAATCTCATCTGCTATGACATCTGTATCTGGTCTCATCTGTTTATTTCCTTGAATCGCCTTGTTGCTATTGTTTTCCCGCTTCATTATGATCAGATATTCAGGTAAGGATGGGACAAAGAGCATTAATAGCGTCTTGGGTACTTCAATACAGTAGTTCGGCTCCTGGGAGCTTATTTGTACCCTCGTTGGAATATTGTAGCCATTTTTATAACCTTTCAACCAAGTTCATCCCTTAAATTGTTATTTTTTGACAATATTTTGTTCCAGCAAGAAGAACACCATGATCTGCATTGCCATCTCTTGGATAATCCCGATCATTACAGCAGTTGTCCTTTACAAATTCCGTAAGTCGTCCACTCTCCTTCTTCCCAAGAACCAAATCTCCAGATATCTGCGACTTCTTCTATTCTCCCCAATTCTGGGCCTTCGTCTTCACCATCAGCGAAACTTGTAATTTCATCTCCTGGAATATTGACTTCTATAAGGATCTCTCAATTGTCATCATAATCTGTGTGGTGGACCTCTTCACTATCTTCAATGTTCATCGTACTGCTCATGCTGTAAGTCTTTACCTCTTTTGAGAAAGAGAATGATTAAATTTAGACGGCCATAGGATCCCATATGCAACGGATGAGAAGAAAGAAGGAGATCAACTTCCTCAAACAGGCTTGCCTCCAAGGGGTCGTCTTCGTCTTCGAGCTCTTTACTTATTTCTACTTCGCCTGGACATTCAAGAGCCGATGGACCATATTTGCCTTGACAACCTTTGCTTGGATTATGGTTCATACTCTCGATGGGTAGAGTATTTATTGTTCAAATAAGACTCCAAATTTTTAGGATAATTATCATCTGCTTCAATCGGGAGTTCCGTAAATTGGTGACTAGTCCTTTTAAGAATTTGTGTAAGTTTTAAGAGATAGAAAGAAGGATAGAAGGAATTTTCAGACGTCTCCGGCCATAGTTCATCCCTCCCTCCGGTACATGAACATGGAGCACTCAGCAGTGTAGTAACTCCCGTTTCACAAGAAGTCAACACTGGTATTCGCTAGTTTATTTCTCTCAATTTTCAGTTCTAGTCATTTTGAAGTCCCGTCCTCTTTTTATTGTTTTGTTTATGAATAAAAACCGTTAATAAAAGATACTGATTCGTCTTGTCCGCCCCGACTCTGTCACTGTTTAGACTAAACAGTTTAGTCTCGACCGTAGATGGACCAATTTTATGAACAGGTGTGTATAAATTGACCAGGCAACTGTTTGATCTTGGTCTATATTTAATATGCCGGCAAAAAGCTATTGTAACCCAGATCTCTAGAGTCTAGAGACTTCTACTAGGCTCAACAAGAGGAAGGTCTTTCCTCCGCTTCCCAGAAGGATCCCTTGCCAAATTCCTCAAACCCCCTTCGAATAACTGTGGAAATCAAAAAAGCAGCCAGAAAGTAGTCACCCCAGACAGGAGTAACACATGGGCGACCGTTGGGAAATTCTCCAGACAAAAAGTAACTGTTGACGATGTTATCGACGTGTCAGAGACCGCGAACAACATCGTCGTCACTGTTCCCTTTGCCACATTTGCCAACCAAGCTGATCATTTGCCCTTCGCCTTCCCCCTATGGCGGTACGACATTCCTTTCATTCCATCCTTTTTGACCAAACAGATTCGGGCAGTACTGCTTTCCGTTCCTGAACTGTACAGTGTAACTCTTGAATCTTGTTTCTTTTGATTTGATAAGGGGCAGAATTAGCGGGATTTTTTACTGAAATGGCGGAAATGAGAGCGGGAAACCTAACCAAAACGTCTGAAACTCTTTTCTCCCACTTTAGACTGCTCCTCTGGAAACCTTTAAACTGATCAAATCGTTCCCCTCGAAGGCTGGAGGGACCAGTTTCTTGTGTACATCTCCTAGAACCTTTTCTTTTCCTTTCGAGACCACAAGGCTCAATTTCCAGTGTCCAAATTGTAGCATACAGCTGAAAATTCAGCTCATTAGTCTATTTTACGGGGGGAAATTACTCAATCTGTATTTCTACTATAGAAGAGTTCCTCATAATATTACCCTGCCCTGTTGACGCCAATCCCTCTTTTTTGAGTCTAGACTTTTCCAATTTCCTCTTCCCTGACAACTTTTATGTTGTGTGTTTTGGCTCCAAATATATATTGTGTAAGAGGCCACCCATCTCATCTCCCTCGGCTCATCCATTATTTTCCCCTTCCTCACCCGTGTCTCTCTCTCTGATCCGGATTAGCTACCCAAAAGATTCACCGGATTCCCTGCCTACGGCTGACTAATATCCGGTGGCTCTTCGTCATCTCTGGCAACATACAGGCCTTCTTTCCAGAAAAGGAATTTCCCCACATGCCGCCCAAGGGAAGATCGAAATATCAAGGAGGAGAATGCTGTACCGTTTGTGGAGCACCGAACGCCTCCTACAACTATGATGGACTCTCGTGCATGTGAGTCTCTTTGTCTCGTTCAGATGGAATGAATTTTAGACCGTGCAAGTCATTTTTCATTCGATCTACTGGTTTATCCCATTCTCTGCTCTGTAAAAATGAAGGAAAATGTGTTATTACCAAAGAGAAGAGAGATTGCAACGCCTGTCGGTACAGGAAGTGTATTGAAGCCGGAATGAAAATCAGATGTGAGTTTTTAGAAGAGATTAACCGTCCGAGTATGGGAAACAAGTATTATATTCGGGGTTTAGCCGTTTTAATTGGGACCCCACTTGACATTACAGTTCATAGTCCAATCTTTTGATTTCTTGTTTAGAAAAATAATACCCTTTGAATGCTTCGCCCCCGGTTGCCATTTGATTGCATAAGAAGCGAGGAATTCCTCTGGTAATGGGAATAACAAGGGGCTAGTTGTCTTTAGAAGAATAATATTGGAAGGAAACCTAGTGACAGTTAATTGAATGCCATTAGAGCCCAGGTGGAGCCATTACTACTCGGATTACGGGTGCTAATGACTGGATAGTAACCGTTCCTCCCCTCTTCAGCAGTTCATGTAATGCCTGTGACCGTTTCGTTTCCAGTAGTCTGTCCGAAAGGAAGATATGACGACGTCGTCGACCAGCTACAACACAAAACGGAACTTGTCATGGTTCGTTTCTTTTATTTCTTTTAAAGTGAGTCTTCCTTTTAGCGCCATCTTGCTCCAATGTTGTCTCTCGGATTTCATTATGTCAGTCATGCTTGTATCCAAATAAGTGCTACAAAATGTGCCCAATTCTATGCAAATATCGACCGACACATCGCCTTCATTAATAGCTCGAGCCCTACACTTTATCAACACAGTATGGAAGTTTCCCTTGTTGACGCCATCACCAACTCGGAGATGTGCTACTCCAAAAACGAGGTAAAGTTCTCTAGTTAACAATAACCCCAGTTTTCTAGATTTTGGAACTTGATCAAGAAGCGACCTGTGCTGTAATAATTCCCAATAACTTTTGTCGTTCTATGGCCTGCTTCTTGGATTTTGTGGCAGCAATTCCGGAACTTCTTTTCCTTTCGACATGCGATAAGGTTATTCCATTAAATTATTTGATCAGGGGGAAAATAAGGGGGTTTAATGCCCACATTGCATGAATAGGCTTTCCGTTGCACCGGGGATGACTCCATGGTACGGTAAATGCGCTCCATGATCGTAGGCGTACAAGCGAGGAACAGACTCACCCTTTCGAGGCCGTTCATCCCCACAGTCTAAAACACAAAGTTTTGTTGTGTTCTCTATGTTGCTGTAATATAAAAGTAACAATTTCAGATGCGACTGATTCAAGATAACTTCTACGGAGTGGCGGTACTTCGAGCCATTAGTGTTCTTCATTATGCCCCGGCTCCTGGCGAAGCACAAGTTCAGCTCATGAATACTCTCAACACTATTGCTCCAAAGTTAGTTCCGGTATAATCAAACACGTTGAGCGTTTAGACACGCCTGTAAAGCTCAAGAATTCTGTGACTTCTACACCCAATCTGCCCAACCCGCCTTTAACAGTGTGAATATCAACCTGGAAGAGTTGACCCTCCTTCAGCTGATTGCCCTATTTCAAAGCTGTAAGTCCTTTTTTAGGATAAAATGTTCGAATTTTTAGATGAATATTGCTCCGACAAAGGGAGGGAGACCGTCCGTCGGGCTCACTTTAAATATGTTAGCGTTCTGAAGCTGTATATTAAAGAGAACTACCCGACATTAACTAATGAGGATAAAATAAAGAGATTCAGAGCATTTTTGGACTTTTTAAAGGTTCTAAAGGTATGTTCTTTCCTTAAAATGTATGATTTTAGTTTCAGGACTTCACCAACTTTTACTATCACAGCTTGGGAGCTCAGGTTTTAAATAATGAGGATCGCTTGATGGGGATACTGTCTTATGATCTTCATGTTAGGGTGTATAGAAGCTAGACAACGGTTTTAATGTTATTTTAATAGTAATTTTAATTTCGCACTCTTATCTCCCTGTACTGGTGAAAGTTTAAGTTACAGTAGCTTCTGTTTTTAAATGTTGCCCTTGATTTTTGATTTTTTAGCTATTTTTGGAAATAAACCATTGTATGAATCTGGTTAATCATCAAAACCGACAGAGACAACGGACCCATTATCTCCGAGATCAAACGGAGAAGAAGCATGGGACTGAATAGAATAATCCCTAGGAAAGGGTAACAAGCGATTAACCTCTCCCTCTAATTCTTTTCGTAGAGAACTATCGAACTCTTCCACTCCCCTACACACCACAGAGCTTCTTCTTCATTCTCTTTCATCACTAGGTGCCAAATGTCTGCGAGAGTTCTTGACCAATTGGACCGTCTTCAAGGAGAAGTAGAAGTCCCCGGATGGGATGTTATCTACTGGTTGGCTGTAGGAGAGCTTTCTCTCCTTCCTTTAAGGTATTTCTTCCGCTTAAATCCGTCTCTAAATGGTCCATTTCAGTGTCTTTTTCCTCTTTCTAGTCATCTATGTTAATGAAATAACAAAGCACTACCATATCAATATGAGGAGAATTATCAGTTTCTATTTGTCTCTCTGTATTTTGGCAGATTTCACAAGGGCAATGCAAATCGTCTATTTTCTTACTTACAGTGAAGGTACGTTTAGGATTAGTTACCGTATCTCCAGAATCATGTTTAAAAAACGTATACATAAAAGATATACGGTATTCCAAATTATTGAAAATCTCTAATTTTGAGCACAGGTCTTTCTCGTCTTTAGAATAAGTTCGCATTGCGGCGCATCGAGCCTTGTGGCATTTTAGAGTTCAATCCACTGAAATACTGTAGACTAAATACAAAATAACAAACTCATTTAGAAACTGACTACGCTATTCAAGACGTCTTTGTCCGTATTTCCGAAGTCCGATTAGTATTTCTCTGCTCCTGTGAGTTCTCTTGTTCACATTGACCTTACCCGCTATTTCAGCTCTTTTCGCTAATCCCGGAGTGGTCTTGGAGCGCTTTTTCGCAACCCGACTAATCAATGACTACGAAAAGAAGTCTCGTTCCTACATCCATGCCTTCATTATTTTGGGAATTCTTCTAGTAGCCATATTAATGACCTATTTCTATATCCAGGGTATGTTTCACCGTCACGCGTTGTTTACTCCCTCAAATTCCAGGTATCTCCAGTATAGCCGTTTTTGTCATCTTCTCGTCAGTTAATCTGATGTCAGTTCTAGTTAATAGGAAACTATACCGAATTAATGTGAAATTTTATGATGCCAGTTTGTATACGAGGGATTATTCTCTACAGTATCGATTCCAAATTTCAGAAAATTTGAAAGCCACCAGGGTAAAATACCATTATTTGCAGAACACGCTCTCTTTTTAGCTCTGGACAGAAGTAGAAGCAGTCATCTTTCTTTCCAACCTTCTCTGCCTGATCAGTCTAACAGCGGATATCTTTGAACCTCAAGGAATGTGGAGGAATATCTCCGAGACTTTCTTCAATTACTGCTCATTAGTGTAGCTTTACCACGACTATTGTATTTCACACCTGCTTCTAGGTACAACTTTGCCATTCCCTTCATCATCCTGAAACACACCAATGCGTGGAAGAAGTTCTTCCGCTTCCGTAAAATCGCTCCCCAGGCGTTCAGAAGTAATTACCGTACTCCTAAAGTCAGTATAGTGGATACGATGGGAAGACATTTGGAAACCGACGCGAAGACGGACGATTACTATAGCCGACTTCAACATCAATGGGAAAATTATTCGCCAAAAACAGAAGGGAGGAGACCTACAGTTCTACCAAAAGTTTAATAGCCCTTTCAACTTTCATAACTCTACATTTTCCCTACTCTTATCTGTCGCTAACCTACGAGCCTTTCATCTCGAGTAAAAATATCGTAAAGTAAAAAGATCACAAGTCTCCCACTACCGCCAGTGTTTGTGTTTCTCCAGCACCTCCAAATCACTTAAAAATGTCCTTTGCGGCGGATTCTAGCCATTTCTTCCTTTTGTTATCTTCTTCCGCATGGACACTGACTTCCGGGATGGCTTTCTTCACCAAAATGTAGTAAATGAAGAAAAGTTGGGCGAATTTGCCGACGGCCTTCGAGCCCAGCTGTTCTCTTAAATCAATCAGGAGCGTCTTCACATTCGGAAACTTCTTTTTTTCCTTTTCAATGACCGAATACTTCGAGTCGTAATCCTTATACGGTACTTCCAATGTATTCACAATCACATTCAGCAGAATAAAAGTTCCTAAATCCATCGGCTACGACTAACCGCCAGAGAAATGAGCAGAACGAAACAATGAGCTCCATCAGCTTTTCACCTCTTTCTAACAGATTTCTTGTAATTATCTGTATTATTATCCTTTTCTTTTCTTCGCTTATAAAATTTGGGCAAAATATCGCTTTTCTCTTTTCGTAGTAGTTCAACTTTTCACATTCATTCGCTTCATTTTCTCGTTTCACAATAAAGGAAGGCATGGAGGGTGAATATCGTACACGGAGGGGATACTCTACAGATACTCCTAGGGGATAATGAGCAGCGCCGCGTTGGGACTGTAAAGGTTTGTAACAAAACGAAATGGCCGCGTATGGAAATGTAACAAAAAGGTTTTGCCCGCGTTATGATTCGGCCGTCAAGGCATTGGCCGTCAAGAATTTGCCCAAATTTTTCTGCAATCACGTACTGTTTTTTCTGCACTCTACTGTTTCCTTTTATTAGTTTTCCTCAATAGTAGAACCGCTTACCACCATGTTCAATGAATGCCTGTCATCTGGAGCTATACCTAACGGTCTACCGGACTCGATCGTCAACCTCATCTTCAAAAAAGGAGGCATCTCCGACCTCAAGAACTTCCGCCCAATTGCTCTCCCCTCCGTCATCTACAAGACGCTGACCATCATCATCGGCCACCGGATGGAAAAGGCGCTCAACTGGAACCAACCAACAGAGCAAGCCGGCTTCAGAAAAGGATATTCAACATCCGAACATATCCTTGCCGTCCATGAAATAATCTCCAAAGCCGTTGAATACAAATTCTCGCTCTACATCGCCTTCGTCGACTACTCCAAAGCATTTGACAGCATAGAATTCCCAGCAGTTTGGAGTGCTCTCCTTCGACACGACGTCCATCCAGCCTTTATCCGACTCCTGAAAAACATCTACGACACGGCAACTGTTAAAATCCAAATGGAACCCACGCCGGTCTCAATCGACGTGCACAGAGGAGTCAGATATTTAGTCTTTAGACCAAAAAAACTTCAGCACGTATTCTAATTGTTCATTCTGGTACGAACTTTTGATCTTGAGTCATTGGTCAAAATATGAAATATTGGCGTGTTTACAACTGTGGGTTCTCTTCACGCCAGCTGCTCTATCTAATTTGCACTAAATAGCGTAAACGAAAGTCTGTGAAGCGAATTGCCACCCGTGAGTATGTCTACCCTCTTTCTAATTTATGCTATTCTCTGGCCTATTATTATGGATATCGTCTCAATTTTATTAATCTATGCAATTGTTACAAAATCACCAGGGAAGATGTCTTTTGTCCGGCCTTTTCTGTTGAAAATGGTGGTACGTTGGTTCCTTTTGAGTCTTGATACCCCTTGGACACCTTTAGTATACGGTACCCACCAAGGACGACCGATTTACGATATTCTCTAACACCCCAGCTTTCAGATCGCTGACATTCTGCTGGAGCACGGTATTAGTTGGGGCTTTATGCCGGATTCCTACTATCCACTGCCTCTTATAAAAATTAATGGCCTATTTAAATATTTTAGACAGATTGGTGGCTATATCAGTATGGTATATCTTCTCAGTACTACAGGATTATCTCTAATAGCTGTTGGCGAAATTTGTGTGGCTAGAGTAGCTCTTATTTATGAGTTGAGGGTAATTCAGACGTTTTTAAAGGGACCAAGGTTAATTTTATCCTTTGTAAAATTAATATTTTAGATTTGTAATCTTTCAATTTGTTCAAGTTCTGCTTATTATTCTAATAATTGTCGCGGTTACATACCCTATTATTGAAAAAGACAATCAGGTTAGTGTTGGGCTTCTAAATTTTCTCTTCAACCCATTGCACTCTAACAGAAGTGTTGTAGTGCCGTTTTCCGTGGACAGATAAGTAGTGACGTTGAATCACTCATAAAACTGATTACTCCTTTATTTTAACCTGCTCATGTGTTTTCCGACACTTATGATACACTAAAAGCACACCTTGAATAGATCCACCGCCCCCGTTCTTGATGCTCACAAATTAAAATATATCAAAAACCCATTTTAATGAAGGTCTAGGTTGGATCCCATTATGAACACATTAGTGACAATTATTCTTCAAAATTAGGAGAACACTACGCCGTGAAACTATTTGGATGGGCTCCGGTCGGCCTGATTCCAATACGGAGACAAAGAGATTTCTGATGACTAGGACTTTTCCCTTTCTCCCTGTCTATTGACCGGACTTTAGATGGTTCAGTGGTTTTATAGATGTTTATTTAAATAGAAATTACATGGGCTAGTGGGTCTCTCACCTGTATGTGGGCTGGTGCACGGGAGGGAAGCGCTGCTCCGTTTCCCCCGGCGGGTGTTTCCACCCGACTCATCCTCCCCACCCCTCCAAGAGGCGGCCAGCACAGAGAGTGCTAGAGCATTCTGACCAGGAAAAAGAAAGAACAGAAACCGTGTTTAAAAGTAACCTCATTACAATCCCATATTTCAGCGTCTCTTGTCTTTCGCTGCCCAGCACAATGTAACCAACCTGATCGGCTCTCTTGATCTCACCGGCGATGTTATTACCTTCGCCAATACGGACAGTGTTTTCTTCATCCCGTTAGCCATCTGTTGTTTGTCGTGTGCACTTGGGCTGCCTATTTGTTATTGGATATTATCATACCTAGCACATCGACGGATTATGCTGGGTGTCAAAAAGATGTCAAGTGAAAATTTCTCCCTTCAAAAGAGATTAACCTGGATGTTAGTCATCCAGGTAAATTGGGGCAGTGGTGCTCTTTAATCAAAAGATTTCCAGACTTCCCTGCCCCTGCTGCTCCTAATCCTCCCTATCATCTGCTTAGCTCTTTCCCTGACGATAGTCTACGGCTCTGCTACAACAGACCAGGACATTCAGACCCTGAATAATGCCCTCAGCGAAGGCTACATCTTCTTGGAGGTTCCAGTGGCTTGTTATCCTATTGTGAATACATTAGTGACAATTATTATGATTCGTCCCTATCGGAAGACTGTAGTCGAAGCCACAAAATCAGTCATAGGATGGTGTACAAAGAGGAAAGAGTCTTCCAATCCTACGTATGAAATCTCTATAGTTATTTGATCGTACTCAACTCTTCAGAATGACAAGTATGATATTTATTGTGGTCGGAGGGCATGCAGTATGGGATAGGAGCCATTCAAGGAGCCTGAAGACCAAAATTGGGACAGTTATGAAAAATAACATTTTACACGTTTGACTCCGTCCCAAAAATAGTCTCTAACCCCTGGAAAAGTCGTCTAATCCTCCGCCAAAAGCGTTGGCAAAAAATGCTGACGAATTGGCAATTACTAGACGAAGAATATGTGAAGGGACAACTATTGATCCCGCGAATAAAAATTTCAAATTATAATTTACATATGGTAGGTTGAGCGTTTGGAGTATGTAGTCTTACTCATGAAAAGCTAGTGATGTCATCATGGATCCCGGAGCATTCCCTGTTCAATGGAGAAATGCCTAAGAAGCTTTCCTCTTTGGATATAAGCCGAAGATATACCGCTGCCAATATCTGACAACATCCTCTGTCGCTCTATTCCAAAGTTCACTAACGTTCTCCTGAATAAAACACTAGAACACCTGCAAATAGAGTGGGGCCGATGATATTTCGCCTTGTCTGGGGCTGATCAATGTCTTATTAAATAAAGTTTCGATCCATTTTCTCGATACTTGTCATCATTTTCAATGAAACTCTTCATTATTACTGGAGACTTCCAACTTTACTTCATTGCGGAAGCATGTATCAATATATTCAACTTTTTCATCGACATTACCGGTATGCTGACAGCGCGCAAAATTCGAATACACGTCCATCTCAAGGTATAGTATTCCAGGGCGTGTTTTAGGGAGAAAGATTACAGATTTGCTGCTATTTTATACTTTCCCAACATTTACTCTTCTTAGTCAGTCGACTAACCATTATTGGCTTTCAAACTGGACTATTCCCCTATGATGAACGTATTGAACTCTTTTGTAAAGAGAAAGGTCCATTTCAGGAAATCCCGATGATAATTTATTCATAGTGATAGCTTCGTGGTACTGTATTTATATGTACTTCTTGATCCTTACAGCGTAAGTTCTCATTACCTTCATAGCTGGGAGGCTGTATCCTTTTTGGCTCCACTTACTTTTAGTCGGGCAATGAGACCTTAGCCGATCGATGAAACGTTCCGCGCCATAGCTGTGCATGTATCTCGTTCGTTTTTGGACCATTTCTAAAAATTCAAGCAGTGTCTTGGAGAGCAGCTCAAGGTGCTTCTAGCAAACTTATGTTCATCTCAGCAAGTCTTACATGAAGTTTCCTATGAATACAAATGTGTGAAAAAAAAAATCGAAAAATCAACATTTACCTTTATAAGAAATCTCATGTAAGATTTGCTGAGCTGAAAATAAGTTTGCCAACACCGCCTTGATCTGCTCTCCAAGGCATTCCCTGAATTTTTTAGAATTGTTCCAAAAACAAACGAGATACAAGCAGAAATATGGCGCGGAACATTTCATCGACCGGCTAAAGTCTCATTTACCGGCAAAAGTAACAATTGTAAGTAGAGCCTTCTTTTTCTCCGTATACCTTCACCTTTCCCCAATAATTTTCAGATCCGTTTGTGTGCCTATTGACCGTGAATTTTCCCTGCTCTATGTTGCTGATTACGAACGGCGTTGTCGTCTCTGGATTCCAATTCTAGTCATTCTACTTATTTCAATCACTAGCGCCATTATGTCTACTCTAATTCTGTTTGGTACATTTTCCTACTCCGAATAATAGCAAACAGCTTTCAGAATGGATGAATTTCTTTGTTGTAATCTTTATAGGAGGTTGCTTTACCATTGTTGGTTCAGTTCTTTATCTTTTGAACTATCGAAAGAGCTGGCTTCTGAACAATGCTCTGAAAAAGAGGCAGCCATGTAAATTAAAGTATTCTTTGAATGTACGGTACCAATTGGAAGAGAATTTATGGTTTGCCGAGGTTTGTTCTCGTCTACAGTACTCCATCCAATTTTCTTCTTTTAGACCCTTCGAAATGCCGGCCTAACCGTATCCGTCCTCATTTTCTTCACCGGCTTCTTCTTCCTTTTCTCTCAACTACCAATCTACAGTAAGGAAACTTCTGATCTCCTTAATTGTGTTTTCAATGTTATTGCCGCCGCGTAAGTGCCCATTTTCTCCCAATACTTCCTTCTAGGGATTGCCCCCTGGCTGCTGTCGGCGCCACTCTGTATAATCAATATCTCCTCGGGATATTGAAATCATTGTTCTCTAAAAATAAGATTAAAGTGAAGAAAGACGACGGTGATACATATTTCGACCAGTTAAAGAGACAATGGGATGGAGCGTCTTTGGATGGCGACACATTAGACAATCCGCCTCTCTGTATGGTGCTCTTATTTCTTCACGAATAAAGTAGTATTACTAGCAATTTTTAAGTTAATGGGCATGGGATTAACTTTAGAAGCACTCTTTGTACGAGGAAGTAAACTGGTGAACTTGATCACCGAACAACTAGCCGCCAAATGGTTGCCTATATCTCCCAACAAGTGAATATTCCATTTCTTTACCGTAATTCATCAGAAAAGAACCCTGACAATGATTTTTAATTGAATCATGAGATCGAGTCGGCGTTTTCATAACTTCAACAGAGCGCGGCTAGCCTCAAATCCTCATGATCTCTGGGGTAGCAACGGAGTCTCCAAGCTACGAAAAATCTCTTCGAGCCCATTTTCTACATGAAAAAATAACGGTAAAATACCTCATTAGCATAGGGTTTTTGGGGATGAACTTGTCAAATCCCTTACGTGTAAAGTACTGTAGCATCGACGTTCCGTAGAATGGTCATTCAACGCTATTGGTTGGCTGGTTGGTTGTCATCATGGCTGATCAACGTTCTGCTAGAGTGAGACGTCTTCTCGTTCGCGTTTCACACCAACTGTTTAGAGCAAGCTGAACAAGAAGGAGCAGCGCTCGCTCCGGGCCAGCAAAAGCCGCATGTCGCAAAGGAAGAGGAAGCCGCAGAAGGTCTCGAAGCGCGCCACCAACAGGAGCAAGGAGCTCACGAGGAAGCCCAGCGCCGAGCAGGTTGGATCCGTCTTCGCTAGGAAGCCGAGTGCCGAGCAGATGGAGCCGTCTCGTTCCGTCTTTGCTAAGAAGCCCAGTTGCGAGCCGTTGGACTCTCCCGTCCGCCCGTCTCCAGGAGTCAAGCCGCCCGTCGCTCTGCCGAAGCCCGGGACGGTGCCGTCGCCGCGTGGCCCCTCGCCCGTCATCGCACCCGCCCCCGTGGCCCAAGTCCAGGTGAAAAAGAGCGAGACGTTCGACAAGACTGCTGTGAAGAAGATGGAAGACCGTATCAAGAAGAAGAAGGAGGATAAGGAGAAGAAGGACAAGGAGAAGGAGCTGAACAAGCAGAAACAAAAGAAGAAGGACACCCTCAAGGCAGGAGACGAGGCTTTTCCCAAGTACACGATGCTCAAGACGACGGAGGAGGTCTCGAAGTACTCCCAGATCCAAGCTGTGGATGGAATGGCCTCGGTCAAGGTCACCGGCAAGGCCTACCTGGGCCGGCTGAAGAACAAGGGCTTTAAGAACAACGACAATAACGGCCAGCTCTTCCTCAAGGATCCTGTCTCTGGAAAGGTTAGATCTCGCCGCCTCTTTTCCTAACCTTTCCACTTCAGGATAAACCCTTCTGGCACAGCGACCAGCTCTACAAGCCGCCGCTCACCGACGACGAACTTGTGCTGAATGCCGAGACGATTTTGGCCGTGGTCCAAGGCCAGGTTCAGCTGTCGAAGTCGGACGAGGACTGGACTGCGAAATGCGACCAGTTTGCCAAGTTGTCTACTCTGCAGGAGAAGGACGAGGCGGCATTCAGCAATGCCATCATCAAGGGCAATTCCGTCCGCAGTATGATGAACGTAGACAGGCCGAGCGCCCCGGAGATCACGGCCACGACCACGGAGGAGCGACTCGCCCAGGAGATGGACTTCCACATGAAGAAGCTTCAGGAGAGCGAGAACTACACCCTCGGAGAGGTGCACTTCCACGAGCCGACGATGGCCCGCGTCTACGACACCATCAACCGGGCCAATATTCACCTCGAGCCGTTCACACCCCCGGCCGAGGTACAAATAATAGATAATACATAAATAAGCTACTCGATAAGTAAGAATAAAGCTAGTTACGGGGTGTGCCCGGTTTCCGTTAGTGTCCGCGTCTTTGCTAGAAATTGACCGAATTCTTGATCGTTTTTCCTTTTCTCAGACTGTTAGTTATTCCTTTGTAGAGTCTTCTTTCCCAGCTTTCCTTGTCATTATCTTCCTCCTTATTATTATCACCAACCGCGCCTATTAATTCTGATGATTGCGTTTAAATAAAACACACATTCTCATAACATTCAATCGGTGGCTGACAGATGTTTTTTTCTCTTCGATTAACTATTGTTTCTCAACCACGTTGTGTTGCCCTAAAAGAAGAAAAAGTACCTGATGCAACTCTTATTCTCCTCTTCGCCGAACCCAGAAGAATTCAAGTGGTGGTTCATCTCGGAGACTACTCTAATTCTAATGAATTATGCTATCTGTATTGTTGCCTCCTTTATGGTCCCTAAATTACGGTTTCATGTCCATTTTAAGGTGTGCTCTCCAATAAATAGACTCTTTCCTTTCCAGATCTGTGCTCTCTTCATTTTCTCTCAGTATTTCTTATTTTCAACTGCTAGACTAATCGTTGTAGGATATCAGAGCGGTTTACTAACCTGTGAAGGCAAAGTTTTTCATAAGCAAATAAATGGAACAAGCTTTTTTAGGTCTGCCAGAGGAGAATGCCCTTATTGTTGCCTGTTCCTGGGTTAGGATATACTTTCTTGTCATGTTACAGACCATGTATAGCCAGAAAATAGCCATAATTCCACTACATTTCAGAACAATTCCTCTAATTATAGAAAGGGAGCTGGCGTTTTATTTTATTCAAGACTATTCCACCAAGACGAGGCTTTGGATACCTGTGCTAATTATCTTCGTCTTCGTTTTCATTCCCACTCTTTGTGCGACAGCAGCCGTTTTCGGTTTGCTTGGCAATTTTTCAGGAAAGCTAGTGAAATTTTCAGAATGGGTTCCTATTCTCTGTGGACTATTTTTTCTCGATGGTCTACCAGGCATCGTCTTTCCCCTTTTTTTATGGAATTATCGGAAGACTTGGCTGTTGAACAACGCCTTGAAGAAGAGGAAGTTCACCCGTGTCAAATATACCCTGGCAGTGAGATATCAACTGGAAGAAAATCTATCCTTTGCTGAGGTACAGTACCGAATTTCTAATTTTCTGTCGAACTTCAGGGGATCGTTTTCGCTTGCGCTGTAATAATTGTGGTCCATGTGATGACTTTCTCCCAGCTTATTCTCTCCCAATTTGCGATCTTCCCGTCGGAAACAAACGACATCTTGCTTCGTTTATTTCACCTCCTAATTGCTGCGTAATACCTTTCTGATTCTATCCAAAAGACCAATTCCTTTCAGCGACGGGCCAATAATCACATTTGGATTGTTTGCCCACAATGCGTATTTCAAAAAGGTTGTCAAGGAGATGTTTTGTGGCGCCCCGGTCGAACCCTATAGGGATGAAGGAGACAGCTACTTTGAGCAGTTGGAAATGCAATGGGAGGAGCCGACGGAGAAAAAGAGGAAAACGAATCGGCAGAAGGCATTTTTGATGCGGATATTATGGATTTATGAGGAATAAAATTGGTTAGGAATGTTTTAAAAAAGCCCCAGAAGATTTGGTTATCCAATGCGACAAAGAGCAATCAAGTGAGAATCCCCCAAAAAGCACAATAGGGGTAGATGCAGGAAGGTGAAGACAGTTGTGCAAACTTGATCAAAAATGAATTTCATTTTTGTTTCGTTATGAAGCTACTAATCCCTACTATTATCTACCCGTTCTATTGTGTTCATCCGACACAAAAAAGCTTTACGGCTGCTCGAGTCTTACGGAGACCGACTCTTATATGAAGAATCCTAGGAAACAATGCGGAAGTAATGTCACACGTCCGATCCGACCACTGGAGACCCTGGTTAGCCTCAACACCCGCTCTATCCGCTTTTGTACTCTATGGTTCTCGTACTATAATGAACCTGATCTCTTCAAGAGTTGATATTCGCTCTGGGGAGGCTGCAGACCACCGACGCTACTCCTATGTAGACCAGGGTAAAAGCAAAAGCTATGCTTCTGTCATATGTGATTTCGGGAGAAAGACGGACTACATTGTTCCTAACTAAAGGGTAGCTAAACGATAAAATTTATGCAATTGATGAAACGCAATGACACAAAAAGAATTTTTAAATAATAAACTCGAGTGATACGAGATGTAATAAAATCTGAGAAGATCACCGGAAGACGGATCGATTCATGACTTGCTCAGCTGATTGCTTATCCAGTCAAGCCCCTCATAGAGACCATCGCCCGTTGTGGCACATGTAGACTGAAATGGATTTATAATGAACTAGCTGAAACTACTACTGACCTGAATGTACCATTGCCTACTTCGGAGATTGTGAAGACCAAGTTTATCGGTCACTTCAGATGCATTCATGGCATTAGGAAGATCCTGCTTATTTGCGAAAACGAGAAGAACGGCGTCTTTAAGCTCATCCTCAGCCAACATACGCTGAAGCTCTTCTCTGGCCTCATCAACACGCTCTCTGTCATTCGAGTCTACGACAAAAATTAATCCTAAAAACGATGATATGAACAATCAAATGAAAATAGCATGCCTTGAGTATTTTGGAAATAATGTCTCCACAAGGGACGGATCTTATCTTGGCCTCCGACGTCCCAGACAGTGAATGAGATATTTTTGTATTCGACAGTCTCGACATTGAATCCTGAAATCTTGCTCATGAAGTCAAAAATAAATATTGGATCTGTTGGATATCAAGATCTGCTTCAATAGTCAGCAAAGTCTATGAGACATCAAGTAAAACAAACCAATTGTAGGGATAGTGGTGACGATTTCTCCAAGCTTGAGTTTGTATAAAATGGTAGTTTTTCCGGCAGCATCAAGTCCAACCATCAAAATGCGAACCTGAAAATTATGTACTTGTTGCTGCTGCAAATGAAAATCTACCTGCTTTTTGGCGAAAAGTCGACTGAATAAAGATGAAATGGTCAAACCCATTTTGAAACCTCAGCAGATTACAATTATGGAGGATAGATTAAAACCTGAAAAATAACTATTGTTGTTGATAGATAATGGATGCAATGTGATAGCTTGTGAAGCAAAAACGGTATACATTCTATTTTACAAGCAGCCATGAATAAACGGCAACAAAAAATAGAAAGCAGAGAGCTCGTGAGAGCAAAACAAGAGAAAAAAATGAAGAATTGGAATGAATTTTCAAAAACAAAGTTTGACCCGTGGTGGGACCGAGTCGAAACTTTAGATTCGCCTTCAAAATTCGACCTCTCGAAACAGCTGATTCGCTATATTCTTTACGTTTCTAGTTCTAATTTTTGTTATTTTGACTCCAATGTGAAGGGAAAGTATAGATAAAGGTCAGCAATACAATGTATATGTGTAGCCAATAGAGATTTTGTATTGTAGAAATTGTAAACGCTTCAAATTAGTTACAATATATTATAGATTTTTAATTCTTCTCGATGTCTTTCTATCCGGTCACCATCAGCATCTTCTTATTTAGCCAGACTCAGGATACCAAACTTGAGAGATGCTGTTGTTTTAGGTAAGCAAAGTTTTACTATTATTCAAGTTCATATTCAGTTCGTCAAATACGGGAAGCTCCAAAACCTTCTAAAAAAGGAAGCAGCTCTTCTAGTAAAAAAGGAGCAGAAGGTCAGCATTTCTGTTCATTTTTTTCTCTGAACTATATTTTCAGAATCCAGTAGTAGTGAAGGAGGCAACAAAGATGAGGAACCGGCCTTGGATAAATTGATAGCCCAAGTGAAGAGGTTCTTTGCAATTGCTTTATTCACATTTGGAAGTTTCTATATGCTCAAGTTTGTTTTTCTTCTTTAGTGCCAGATTTTATTATTTAGCCGTACTGTCGAAGATTCCGTTGCTTCCATAACATGGAGTGAATTTGTAAATAATATTTTACCAACGGGTCAAGTAAGATATAATGTGTTGTTTATTGTATTCATTTTCTTCAGATTGAACGCGTAGTAATAATACCAGAACGAGATTTAGCTTATGTATTTATGCATCCTGGTGCTAAAGATTTCAAAGGGAATGGAGTATGTTATTTTTTATCTTTTGTTTCTAGTTTTAATTTTTTAGATGGAACAACGATACAAAATGGGAATTCCGTCAGTCCCACGGATTGAAGCAGAAATACGAGCAGCAGAAATGGCTATAGGATTACCACCAGAACACTGGACGGCTGTAGAGTTTAAAAGAGCAGAAAATATGTAAGTAATCAACACATTTGTAAAGTAATATACAATATTTAATGGGCTATGGTTATCGATAATTTTATTTACTTATCGGTTCTGCCTTGCTGCTAAAAAAGTCAAGTTATCTTTCAACATGAAAGATATGATTGTAATTAATTTTTATAACGTTTGTAATTAATTTTAGCCAAACATGACTAAAGGAAAATATACTGTTATTGATCATCACAGAGCAGAAGGAAAAGCGGAACTAAAAATAAATTTCAAGGATGTGGCTGGCTGCTTCGGACCCACAGACCCACATTCTGGCAAAAAATCAGCCAAATCGGCCACTCAAAGTTGAAGGCCTTCCCTTGTTAGTGTTACATTATTTTTTGCTTATCCTGAAAAAGAAATATTAGAAAAGATCAAGAGAATAAAAATAGCAAAAAAAGTTTTGAACGCAAAAAAAATTTTGCGCAGAGCTCCACCTCTATTCAGGAAAATTCTACATATAAACACGCAATAGAAGCTATGAAACAGCTTTATAATAATATACACAATGCCTAAATGGAAGAAAAATTAGTGGAAACGAACTTACTTGGATATTCGTCCTGCGGAGAGCTCCAATTGCTCAATCTGCTTATTCATTCTTCCGTTTGTACATCTAAAACTAATGTATTATCAATTAGAAATAGTAGAAAGCAAAATACAAAAGATAGAAAATCAAGAGAAGCAATACAACAAACAGTGAAAATGAAATATTGACGGAAAACGCAAGCGACTTGCAATATGCTAACTAAGCTCAGTTTTTTTTCAATTTACTTTCTGTAATCGTTATAAAATGTTGCTAACATGCTAGCATATGTGCTAACAATAAGTAGAAGCAAAAGCAATATCAGAATTAAAAGAAATTCATCAAATTTTATTTTGGAAGCATTTCTTGCGTTGTTGTTGATTTTTGACCGTTGTTGTTGCATGTTGCATGTTCAGCGATACTGCAAAAGATGCGCTATCGAATGTAGATAATTTAGCAACAAAAATAATAACGAGAGTAGAGGGAGGGTAGCGCAGGTTTTGAATTCTCCGGAAATTCCTTTGGGAAATGATCCAGAAACGAGCGAGCTGTAACTATAAACGTGCCGCAAGAATTTCCTTGACCGGCGGAAGTTTTAATTGACCGGCTTAACTTCCATTGGCCAGCTAAAGATAAGTAGATTCCGTTTTTCTAGATACGTTTCAAATGTCAACCGATTTGATGGCGTTTTGGAATGCTTTCCTTTCAGAAAGCGACTATTATCCAAAATAACCATATATTTTTGCTCCCTGCTGTAGCAATACAATTAATAGGGTGAAAAACAACGTATAGACTTGAATTTTGCTTTCGTTGACTTCAGCAAAAGACATTGAAAAAATGCAAATGTCGTCGACTGGATTCGAACTTCAGTGGCGCCCCTTCGTATTATGCCATGGATGCATACTTTTTAGGGGTGCTTATCCGGATTATCCGGACCAAATTATCCGATTTCGGATAACGGATAATGGTTGCCGCCGGATAATTATCCGCGGACAATTTCCGGATAACGAAAGCTCCGGATAATTTCGGATAATCGGATAAAAAAGTACCGGATTATCCGCACATTCCTGATCTAGTTCTCCTTCCAAAGCCCTTTTTGGCTATGCCAGCAGAAGATCTTGCCATCACAAATTTTTGTTTTATATATTCCAAATCAAAAAACCAAAAACATCGTAGGAAAATGTATTGTACAAAACCTATGCACACAAATAGCAACTATTTAAATAATTTTGGATTCTTTCTGATGGTTTTTGCTAGCCGTTTTGTATTGAAATTCTTCTAAAAATTAATCAATTACACTAGTCATTCTAAGCATACCATAAGCTTGGGGAAGTGGTTTCCATCGAAGGTATAAGTTTGTCTGCCAGAAACATAGCTGTTGAGCCTAAGAGAAGTAAATCTTAAAAAATATGGATATATACCATTTGTCTGCTTCGGTAAAGCATTTTCCGAAGATTTCTTTCTCTTCATCAGACAATAAAGGAGCGTGGAGATTTTTTCGCATTTTGCGAAGATCTTCAGCCTGTTCAGTACTCTTCTAAATCAGGAGAAGCATTATGTGTTGTCAACAATTGAAGATGGGTAAGCCATGGGTAGGAAAATATGCACCCGTATAGTCTTGGTAGTGATATTAGCCATGATTGATAAATGTGAGAAACAGAAAAGCGTACGCTTGCAATATTCTCTGCCATCAGACAGAAAGTGACTAGCACAAAATTTTGAATAAAGTAAAAGTTGCCGATTACGATGACTTTTACAAATGGCTAATTAGGACTTCACAAGGGAAGGATACTTGCTCGGCATCACTTTTTCAAACTTTTTTGATGCCATCTGATAGAGAATTTTCTGGCGATCAAGACATATTCTTTCGATTTTGCCCAAATGAGGTTTTAGTGGAGGAAAATCCAGAAAAACGATTCTAATGCTAAAGCCGTTTTAAGACTTGTCTATTTTCTATTCTTATTCTTGTCAGATCGCTTTCTTCGTAGAGGCAAGCAAAAAACATTATAGAAAGTCATACCTTATCTTTTATTTTGTTGACACAATAATCCACCATTTTTCTTGTTCTTCCAGAGCATAAGCGGTCTTCCTTAAGTTCAGGGATATCATCGAGAACGATTGGGAGATCAACACCTGTTAAACTAGAGATTAAAATGTAAACAAAAATATGAACCGCCGAGAGTCTTTCCGACTTTTTCCTTCTTGCCAACCTTCTTGCTTCCTACTCTCTTTATTGGAGCCATCTTCAAAGGAAAGTAAGCTTTCTGAAGCTGTCCATTTTTGTAGAGCGGGCCGATAGGTAACAGTAGCGCGTTGGAGAAAAGGAGATGATGATGGTTAGATAGTGTTAATTGTAACCGCGTAATAGTAAGCGCAGCACAAAGTAAATTTGTTGTAGATCTCGCCGATCGACGGCTGGTTTCAATTTCGTGCATTTTTTTTTGCCTCTTTTCGCCAAATTTAGTTTCAATGTGTTTCTCTTTTTGTAAAAATACTTGTTTGCAAAATTGAGTAAAAATGCCATTTCAGGCTCGCATGCAAACAAATATGCTTTTTTCCAACATAACGAAACAATTGTCCAAACTTTGACGTCCAAAGTAAGTTGAGCATTGTATCACTTGATACAGTTTTCAGTAAATTTTTTCTACTATGAACGACGTTTTGCTAACTGCATCGAAATGACGTTCACTGTGGAAAAGATTTGCTAAGTAACAATTAAAGGAACAGCCCGGTCGGGGAAAAGAGTGCGCCCAAGTGCGCCCACGTCCCGCCCAAACTGAATTTGAATTTCGCTGCGTAAACAGACGCGCATTCCATTTTTTTACTTTGTTTTTACTCCTGTTTCGCTTTTGCTCGTTTATTTTTATTGCATTTATGTGCTTTTATTGTGTTTTATGTAAATATTATGCGCCTGTTGATACCACTATGCTGGCTAATCAACACCGTCGCATTTTGAGGTGTGGCGGATACAATAAATATCCGGTAAAAGCTTGCCACCCCGTTTCAAAAAAGTTCATTTAGTTTCAGCCGCCCCATCGGCACCACAAAACTAAAGAAATGCAGTAAGCCACTGAAACTAAATCTCGCGTTTCATCTGACAAGCATCGTATACACGAACATTCTTGTTTTCTGCTGTTTACAGGGTTATCTACCACCGCCCTCCACATCCCCTGTATTTTACATGTGTTTTTATAAGGGAGGGACTGCCGCTCCTTCGACCGACCGGTTAACCCGGCTTGGTTCCCGTCCAGTGAAACCTTTTTCACGAGAGGTTCCTCCAACGAAAAAGAATTGTTTGCTATAGTCCATTTCCAACTGATATTCCACGGATACAAATTTGGCGGCGCGTCTCGTCGAATGACCCCAGTCTCGAAGCCAGAATCGAAAATTTGATGTAGCAGAAAAAGGGCAGTATTTCGCCTTGTAACTCATTTTTCTCATCACTGTAACACTCTCAGCACCTGAAACTTGGCTGCCGGGATCGCCACACGATGCTCTTTCGAATGAACCTACTCTCGCTGGCTAATTCGAAAAAATGATGTAACATTTTTGAAACTTGGAGGCGTTCTTCCTCCTCACTACCTCACTCCCAAGCTCTAATATTTTACCCCACTACTCCCCAAGCTTAGCTCTACACAGCGTATGGGGTCTCCCTATGATCACATTTAACTTTGATTCGACAGCTGTTTGTGGCGTCTTCATGAATAAACATATATTAGTGAGCGTTCTGAATGATTAACCCCCACCGCACCATGCCAACGCCCTTGTTCCCCTAGAAACATGAAGCTGTTCTTTATTTCTCCCGACGATTCAGGAAGGCTGAAGTATTGGTTCGTCGCTGAGGTCGTCCTCAGCGTCGTCAATTACCTTCTGGTTACGGTATTGGTCCTTACTTTCACGAAATTCAGGCTGCATTCCCACTTCAAAGTGAGTTTTCTTGAGTACAAAAAGTAGAGCATGGCTTCCAGATCTTTATCATGTACTACATAGTTAATTTCTATCCGTTTATTACATCTCGCCTTGTGATTTTAGCATATCAAAGTGGTATTTTTAGCTACGGTAGGTACATGCTGGGGTTTGCATCAATTGGAGGGAATTTTATCATTTCTAGAGCGTTTTTTGAATGAAAAAGAGTAGCTTTAGGTCAACACGTTGAGAAAAATAAATATGAGTTACTGTAGTCAAAATCTTTAGAGGACCCAGAAGCGAGCCCATTTATTGTTGCATCCTCCTGGCTACGCGGGTTCTACATGGCTCTTATGATGACCCTGTAGGTGTTTCTCCTCTCATTTGCCTTCCTACAGTCTTTTTTGTGGGAAGACGACGACTTTCAGAAGTTTACCTGTAGCCATCGAGCGAGAAATCTCCCTTCTCTATATTCAACATTACGAATATCGCTTCAAATTATGGATTCCCATGCTAATGCTCTTTCTTTCCATATTTATTAGTAGTTTAGCCGCGACGTGTGTCACCTTCGGTAGATTCTGGTGCTCAACACTTTATATTAATTTCAGAGTATTGCTCAATAATAATCATCGCGTTTTTCTTAGCCTTCATTCAATGCATCGGTGGTGTGGTAAGTTGAATATAGAGGACTCACCCAGAACAGATTTACCTGAATAACTATCGAAAGACATGGATTCTCAACAATGCTCTAAGGAAAAGAAGGCCATGTAAACTTAAATATTCCTTGAGTGCACGATATCAACTAGAGGAGAATCTCTGGTTTGCTGAGGTGGGAATTTACTGTTTTCAAAGGTGTCGTATATTCCAGACAATTAAGAATGTTACCGTAACCATTGTCATTGTACTGGCTTGGACTTTTGCTGTCTTCATCCTGGCTAATCTACCGTACTTCTCCAAAGAGACAATGGAAGTTCTTGACTGCTTCTTCAATGTTTTAATGGCTGCGTAAGTTACCTCCACTTTTTGTAGCTCTGGTCTAAAGGTCTCAAAGCGACTTTGAGACCTGCAAACCTAACCCCCCGAGGGTGAATGACGACGAACTGTTCAGAAACGCTCCTCTGATAACACTGATGACATTCCTCTACAATAAATACCTGACTGGGATCCTCAAAGGGCTTCTATTCGGAAGCGGAGTAGAGCCAGGAATCGACGAAGGAGACAGCTACTTTGACCAATTATTGGAACAATGGGGAGAGCCGCAGGCAGAAAAGAACTCGGAAGGGAAAAGGACATTGTTCATGAAGTTGTTACTGCTGAGAGAGTAAATATCCTATATGGGTTATTCTTTATCGAAACTCTCGTCACATGGTAGAATTGGGGGAAACTCCATGTAATCCACGTGACAAGACCTTAGTCGCGTGGTAGAATTGAGGGAAACTATTTTCCCCTCCATAGCATGCTCTCTGCAGTTTGACTTAGTTGGCCCCTAATATTAGATTTTCCCTAAAATATCTTAAAAACTGAAGAAAAGGATTAATCACATCATTCCGCTCGAATCCAATCCACCAGCCGGGCTTTCTGGAGAATGCGTGGCAGGTGTGTTCGTAAACAAGGAAATCGTGGCGTTTAGTGACACTGGTGACGAAAACTCCGAGTCGGCCTTTTTTCACATCTTCTCCGGGGAATTAGGGGGGAAAACGAGCTTTGGAAGTAAAGGGAAAAGCTATTTTTTGCTGAATTTTTAACTTTCCGCTTTCCGCATATTCGCGCGTTTCAAAGAAATGGTTTGCAAAGGCAGCGTAGGTGGATCCAATTAGATTCTACTCGGGGAAGAAAGATCCTGGCTGCTGTATGTTTGCCTGCTCTTTAGTTGAAGCCAGCCTCCTTTCAATTAACCCCTTCTCACAAAGAAGGAACTTGAACTTGTACGCCTCTATAGCCTGGAACAATCTGATAATTTGCCGTCGCGCCTCAACCAGTCCCGCTCTCCCCCTCTGTTTTGTGGTCTGCCCATGAAACTATTTATATTTTATAAAGTACAGAAACCACTTGCAGAAGATCGAAACAGGCTGGGTAAATGGATTCCAAGAGAACATGCAGGTGTTTTTAAAATTAGCCGGGCAGTAGCCATAGTATCCACTCATTTTCATTATGAAGCTATATTTTTACGTCCCAAACGATCCGATCCGACTCTTTTACTTCTACATTATTGAAGCTGCTATTCTTTTCACAAACTATATTTTTATCGTAATATGGATAGTCGTAACTCCAAAAGTGAGGGTCCACATCCATTTAAAGGTACTACAGTAACGTTGTGGACAGACTCCTTGCTTCCAGATTTATATTCAATTTGTTTATATTGTTTTTATTTTCTTTACAACAACCAGGCTAGTTGTTCTGGCTTATTTGAATGGATATATTCAAGTAGACAAAGATGTGTCGTTGGAGAATAGCCCAGTTATTATTGTATGTGCTGTGGGGAGAATGATATACCCAGTAATTATTGTAACAATGTAAGTTAGCCGTATTTTGAGGGCTCAGTTCTCGATAGTCCGATCCTCTCCACCCGTAAAGTCTCGGCAAGGCAACGGCATAAAGGCGTAACAGTTTTGACTGAAGATGATTTTCCTGCAGATACTTTACGGGTGCAGGAGATCGGACTACCGAGGATCGAGCCTATTTTGAGCAGTCCCAAAGACATTTTCCTCTTTCCAGAACCTTCATAATAGCCATTGAAAGGGAACTGTCCCTATATTTTGCCCATGACTATGAGCGGACCCTTCGACTGTGGATTCCCTTACTTCTCATCATTATATCGTTTTCTATTGGTACAATTACCCCATGTGTAGCTATTTTTGGTAATCAAATCCGTACCCTGATTGACTGTTCTCGTTTAGAACTAATGCCTATCGTTGTCGGTGGAATCGTCGGGGCAATAGTAGTACTGACGGGATTTTTGGTAAGTTTTATTCAAAATTCAAGGAGAAATCCATCAATCTTCCAGCTGTATTTGTTCAACTTTTACAGAACATGGAAATTGAATTACGCGCTGAAGAAGCGGCTTCCCTGTCGGTTGAAGTATTCCCTCAGTGTCAGGTATCAATTGGAAGAGAACATATGGATTTCTGAGGTATTCTTCGTTATTGACAGAGACAAATAACGGATCTTTAAGATGTTGGTATCTGCTCAAGTTGTCGTAGGACTTGTAGTGTTTTTCACGGCGCTCATCTTCTTCCTCTCTAATCTTCCAATGATTGAAGACACCCCACGGGAGATATTGGACACTGCCTACCATCTTTTAATGGCAGCGTAAGTCTTGACGCATTTATTTAAAATTCAAGTTATTTTGTCAGGGATGTGCCAATCATTGCTTTTGGCACCGTTATCCATAACAAATATCTGGTTGGAATATTTAAAGGACTGTTCTTTGGAACAAGAGTCGAAGCCGACCAAGACGACGGCGACTTCTATTTTGATCAGTTGCTATACCAATGGGAAGGTCCTGAAACGAAGAAAGTTCAAGCTAGAAGAAATAGAACTCTATTGATGTGGATATTACAGCTCAATGAATAAAAATGTCAAAACGAAATAATAGAGTTCCTTACATAACACTATTGCAATGCCACCGTCACGTGTTGATAAACGTTCTACTCCAGGTCTGATTTCGAGGGGGTTGAGTGTTTCTCCATGGTCCCTTGCTTCCTTGTGACGGTGGTTGATTTCCGCATTGCACTGCTCTGCAAGATTAGTATAACCTGTTCCAACTGGTTTCTCTTCAGAGAAAGAGTATTACTTGCCAGGAAGACCCTTGAATGCTCCATTTACCTTCTGCCTCTACTTGGAACCGCTCCCCCTCGTTTTTACACAATAAAGTCATCCAAAGGCTATAAAACCCAGAGGACAATTGAATAGTTTGCTGCAGCCTTTAGACGACTTTCCGTCCCTGTAATTCTACCGTAATCTATGAACCTATACACGCACCGAGAACTATAACATTTCAAAGAAGTTGACGTAATTGGTCGCCAAGAGATCATGCAGGTGTTTTCATGATTAGCAAGTAACTATCGAGATCTGGCGGGTGTCACTATGAACCTATTCTTTTACATCCCAAACAATCCAAATAGACTCTATTCTTGGTACATCATTGAAGTTGTTATTATACTTATCAATTATATTCTCTGCATAATATGGATAGTCATGACTCCAAAGCTGAGAGTCCACATCCATTTGAAGGTATCTTCCCCGCTGGATCCCAATTTCTTTCCAGATGTACATAACCTTTGTCTATGTCTCTTTTATCCTCTTTCTAACTGTTAGAATTATTGTGTTGGCCTATTTTAATGAATATATTCAAGTAGCCAAAGATATGCCGTTGGAGAATAATCCAGTTATTATATTCTGTGCCTTGGGCAGGATGTTCTATCCAGCTGTTATTGTGACAATGTAAGTATTCTACTACACTCTTGTTGCCAGATTCAAAGGGTCTCAATTGGGTAGAATTAGTGCACCCCGTTTGAAAGACACCGGGATCCATTCATTTGATTTTCAAGAAGATTGCACCACCAGAATGTGTGGCGGTTACTATTGGAATAATTCATCCAACTCCCACTTTTTACAAACAGTTTAAAGCCATTTTTAGTCCAGAAACTGTTGCAGAACCTTCATAATAGCCGTTGAAAGGGAACTATCCCTATATTTTGCTCAAGACTACGAATACACCCTCCGACTATGGATTCCAATACTTCTCATTGTCCTATCCATTATATTTGGTAGCTGTACGGCTTCTGGAGCCGTTTTCGGCAAGCATTAAAATTTTCCAGAGCTCATATTTTGCTTTAGAGCTGGTTCCCTTCCTACCTGGCGTGATTGTCTCTACAGCGATTGGGGCTACGGGATTACTTGTAAGGTTTTACCCATCCCACTGTATGCTTTTCAGCTTTATTTGTATAACTTCCATAGAACATGGAAGCTGAACTACGCGTTGAAAAAACGGCTTCCTTGCCGGTTGAACTATTCCCTCAGCGTACGGTATCAATTGGAGGAGAATATATGGTTCTCTGAGGTATTTATCACCAGTCGGACACCTTTCCATATATTCTACAGGTAATGATAACGGCACAGGTTATCGTCTTCTTTGCTGTCGCTGCTACGGGCCTTCTCTTCGCCCTTGCTAATCTTCCCTCTATTTCAAACGATGCAAGAGAGGTATTTGACCTGGCTTATCATCTTTTGGTGGCTGCGTAAGTTTTCAACTTCAAATCTCATTGTGTGCCGATTCTCTCGGCCCTTCTCTTTAAAATAGCGTCTTCATTCGTTTCAGGGACGCACTAATCGTTGCTTTTGCTACATTTATCCAGAACAGTTACATGATAGGAATATTGAAAGGGTTGCTCTTTGGCACACGGGTACAACCTGACCAAGACGACGGGGACTCCTACTTTGATCAGTTGCTGTACCAGTGGGAAGGTCCTGAAACGAAAAAAGTTCAAACCAGAAGAAATAGAACTCTATTGATGTGGGTATTACAGCTCAAGGAATAAATTATTCAATTCCAATCGGAAATCGTTTATTCAAGAAGAAACAGCTTATCATGTTGAAAGAAAGAAAAGATAAAATAAACAAGTACAAATTATAGATCAACTGCTTTATTTCATCCTTACAGACAATTTATTGCAGAGGCCTTTCCCCGTCTCCCGGGGCGGCTCCCGTGGTGGTCGTCTCCGACGGTTTCGGCAGCTCCCCGTAGAGCGAGACGGACTTCTCGACTTGCGGCACCTTCTCGTCCCTGTTCATCGACTCCGTGAGGTAGGCGCTCTTTTCCTGGACCTTGTCGTCGTCTCCACCGAGTGGCTTCAGCGAGTGGACGACGCTCTGGACGGCAGAGGCCGAAGGGGCAGCCGCAGGAGGAGCGGGAAGAGTGGGAGGAGCAGGCATGGCAGAGGCCGCCGAGACAGGGGCAGAGTCTTCTTTCTTCTCGACCGGTGTGGCAGGAGGAGCCGTGGCCGTCTCCGGTACGGCAGCAGGAGGAGTTTCCACCTGAAAATTGGACTTGAATTGGAGGAAAGGAACGGCACGTACCACAGGCTTGTCAGCCTCCTTCTTGGCCTCTTTTTTCGTCTTGGCGCTCTTCATTTCCCTCTTGCTGTTGGTGTCGGCCGTCTCCGGAGTCTTGGGCTTCTTGGCGTTTTTCCTGCTGCCGGTTGTGCCCCTCGCAGTGGTTGGCTGTCTCCTCTCGCGCTTGCTGGCCGTCTCCTTCGGGGCGGGACTCATTCCAGGGGTAGGCGAGCTGGGGCTCATTCCCGGGCCGAGCGGCAAGTTGATTCGGTCCCGGCTTCCCTGGTCCTTGCTTCCCTGCTTAGCACGGGCGCTTCCCTTCTTGCTGCGGTTCTCCTTGAGCGACTTCTTGCTCCTGTTCTCCTTCAGGCTTAAGCCTTTCCGAATCTTCATGGAACTGAAAATGAACTATTATGCGAGAGTACCACAATTAGTGCTGATAATCTTGATGTCCGTGCGCGCACCAATCAAGTACAGCAGCCGTGCGCCCCCCGTCCATGTTGGACAACTGTTTTAAAAGGAATGACCGTGCGCGCGGCAGCTAACCGTAATTCAACCGACTTGGCACCACGACTTTCAAAGTTTTCTTGGTGACCAAGAAAGTGAGACGGCAAACGTACGCGTTTTTCTGCCTTTAACGCTGTTGGTGACCTTCTTCTCATCCTTGATCTTCTCTCGTCTTCCCATGATGCAGAAGGCGAGGATGAAGCCAGTGGCGGCCACGATGCCACTCCAGGCGGCTGAAAATCCCTTTTATCTAAAGAGCTATGGTGTCCGTCCGTTTTGACCTGTCGAAAATTTTTGGCCTAATGGCTAAGAGGCCGGTCGTGCGGTATGTGCCCCTCCATCGACCAATGTCTTTCGTTTTCTCTGTTTGGCATTTTTGTTGATTTATAAAATGTTTTCAGTGCGGGACCTCTTCGTGGTGGGACCCCAGTCTGTGAGAGAGGGGGAAGCGCTCAAGGTATATCTACGGAGAGAGGAGCGCAGGCGAAGGGACTAGAAGGGAACCGGGAGATTGGACAAGGAACTGTTAGAGCAGGGACCGAACGGGGAGAGGAAGAAGAGCGAAAGGAGCTGCTCGGTCAAAGGGAAAAGAGGATGCTTGCAAGGGACAGCGAGAGTCAGAAGACGAGAAGAGACTGCACAGGGAGTTGGAGAAAGAACGGATGGGACTGGATGTGGAGAAGGGGAAGGGACCAGTTGGAAAGAGGGTAAGGGACTGGACGCGGGAGGGGGGAGCGGAAAGGACTGGACGGGGAGAGGGGACTAACGCCGCTTTTCACATTCGGAAGACCCCAGCAGATACAGAAACTGTTCTGTCCCGGTAAGAGGCAAACATTTATATATACTAATTTTACTTTTACAGATTGGTTTTAATATTATAGGAAGCGTGTTAGATCGTTGACGATCGGCATTTGTTGCTTTTTATTAGTTTTTCCCCCTCCCCCGTGTTCTGAATTGTACAATGTAAATACCAAAGAGAACGTTTATTAGTGAATATAAATACAAAAGATGGTAAAGAAATTACGGACCCGAATTAGACAACACGTGAAGTTTAAGCGAAAAGGGTCAGGAGAACCGCTCCGATCAGACGATTTCTGTCTTCATATTAAACTTTGTTTCGACGAGATTCTCAACGATGGCGGTTATTATTTTGGATGCAAATGGCCACGATGTTTGCCGTTGAAGTTGGACCAGAATGTAAACGGCATCTGAAATGGGCATCTATAACGAAACTCCAAGTAGCCCACCTGTGCCAATATGTTTAACAAAACGGCGAAATTCTGGGCAAGTAGTCCTTTTGGGCTCAGAGAGAATGCCGGCCATCTGACTAATCTGCATTTTCACGTTGAACCGTGTAGCAAGGTACAGCATGTAGATTATGTTGAATAGGGTGAGGGAAGCCAGATAAATCCTGAGGAAGCATCAAATGTAGTTTAGATTTACTAACCAATAGAAGGCAAGCACTTTTTCATAGGTGGGGTTTAAGCTGAGCAGGCATGCTATATTAGATTGTTTGGTGGATCCCATTTCAGGCCAAAAGATGCGGCACCATACCACGTGGGGAAAGTAAAACGAGTACACATCACGGTTTCGGGTAATTGTCTGAAAAGGGCGTATGATACCGAAGGACTGTGATTGCAGACCTCAATCACCCAATTGAACAGCAACTCGTCCGCTACAACGAAGTTAATTAGGAAGAGACTGATGAGTCCACATATGATGTAGTACACCTGGTTGATTATGCGATTCCAGACCAGTGTATGGCTGTAAACGAAAATAAGTCGAGTTGTGTAACAAATTAATTGCCTCATGTTTTTTTATATGGTGTAGGAATTTGTCTGAAATGAGCTTTAGTTCCTTTTTACTAGGCACTGCACTACGCGTGTACTGCTTGGTAACGAGGATGAAGAAACTCTCCAGGTCTACTAAAAATGTGGAGGCTGTTATTACGAGAAGAGCAATAGAGTCTTACTTGTGGCGCGGACAAGAAAAATCCATAATGCTTGAACAGCTACCAACAAAATGCCGGAAATGAATAAAGGCCACATCATGTATTGGTAATTGCGGTGAATGTCCTGGAGGCGTAATATGAAGAATTTGTAAGAACTTACCAAAACGGTATATTTTCCGGACACTGTCCACTCTCGTAGCTCGAGGCTTTCATAGTAACACACTTCTTCATCGGCATCCTTCACTCCTTGTATTTTCCCATCCGTACCGGTCATAATACAAGCTATGTCTAGCTTACCAAGTTTCCTAAATATAGTATATTCGAATGTGGTGCAAACTCACTGGGAACTGCCGACGAAGGCACCCAAAAAGCCAAGCACCAGAAGAGTGCCGAAGTAGTTCAATTTTTGAACCATGTCGGCTGCTACGGGGCCAACGCAAATTGACGAGAGGCGTTCGATGAGCTTATTCATTTGACAACGCGGTAAGAAGGATACCCTGAAAATGGACTACCTCATGTGTAAAAGTTTAAGAATAGAAATAACCAGAATATATTACAAAGATGAACCGAATTTAACACACCGAGGAGACATGAAATCTCGGCAATTAATTAATTGAAAATTAGAAGCAACGCTCATCAAATTTCGCTGGAGACTTACTCAATCACCATCAAGAATAAGAATGCCATGACCAGCAATTCCAACACCGCCTTCACAAATACAGGTGTATCGCCCTTTAATCTCCCTGGAAATGTTTCTCGTTTAATGGCTATAAAATTAAGGAGAGAAAATGCAAACTAACGTCATGTCGTTCCTACTTTTCCAAGTATATGGTTGTTTTTTTTGCATATTATACACTTTAGAGACTAAAGACTTTAGTAAGTCGTAACTAATTGTGTTTAAGAAAAATACTTACGTTGAAGAGGTTGAACAATTGAATAAAGCAGATGCGAAGCGAGCACAAGCGAAAAGAGCGGAAAGCGATGGAAAGACTTGTGGTCCCTTTCGGTTCCTTTGTCTCTTTTCCTTTCGAGAGTAGTTTTGATTGCCCAACCAATACGGCGTGAGGTGCTGGGTTTGGCTATCTCCTGACTAGGACAACATTTCAGCTGTCAATTCCGTGGGTTCTATTTAGTTTTCATATGTCTAACAATTGCAAGTGATTTTAATTCAATGAATGGAAATTAACACTTTATCGGGGAATTTTTAATTGGGATAGAAAACTATCGGAAGTAACAGAGAGTTGTTGGAAAGGGAACACACGAGTCACCTTCGTTCGAGGTCTTTGATTAGTCTTGGGAGGCGGGCGTGCATTTTTACATTGTCTATAGGCAATCCGAAGCAGCTCCAAAACGGCCATTCTATAGGGTTTGATAATTATAATTGTGGCTATTGAATTAAAAAAGGGATAAAGACCGATTAATCCGCAAAATGCCGTCGCTCCCCAACTTATGCGACCGTATACTGATTGATATCGTGAACCAGCCTCGGCGAATAGAAAAATTGACGCTATTGAACTAGCCAATATTAGAAATGGGACTCCTAAATTCACGACGGGTAATAATATCTAAAATACTTGAATGTTACGTTGAACTACGGCTACCTGAACAAATAACATCGTAGTGAGTCTTCTTTGTAATTGATAATTCTCAGTCGACATCAGTTTTGCCTCATTCTTGATTTTTTGATGGGTTAGATATGACATGGCGCATAATAAATGATAATATAAAAAGAAACAACATACAGTCAAACCCACTGAAAATATCCAAACTTTATGAAGCTGTATCAAGCTATTTTCATAAATGACAGTCCCCTTGTTGGCCAGAGAATGGCACTCTCTTCCCGGTTTGGGTTCAAAGAATGGCGAACACAGCTTGTTAGTTGGTCCCGTTTCATGAGGCAATAGCAAGATTGTGCCATTCTCTGGCGAGAGATCACAGAATTGTGGATAAACGTTACATATTGGGAAGTAGTATGGATTATCAGGTGACCAAAATAAAATAATATCATGCTCCAGGTCGAAATCATTCAGCAGAAAGGTCGCATTGTGTCTGGTGATAAACTGTTCTAACTCCTGAAACCAAACCAAAAATATTCAAAACGTTCCATGCCATACCACACTTCCATCAGTCAGTTGTGTAGACACTAGTGCAGAAATAAGGAAGATTCCAACGGTTTCAACAATTTGAGTGAGGATAAATCTAAACGGCATTTTTACGTAATCGAATATGGCAAACACTTACTTAATTCCATTGCTTAATCGGAGTACAAGCTGTATGTTATAGGTAATGGCAAATCGCATTGCACATCCCTCAAATAAACTGCCGAAGCTAATTAAGACGATACCAATAAGTAAGGTAAACGAAATCATTAGCATCTGACCAGATAGATAGCTGTTATTAATCTTGCCTAAGGTTAGAGGAAGTTGAGGCTGGTAGAGGTCAGGCCAAAATATAAAAACGAAGAGATGAATTACTGCCATACCACAAATCTAAATATTATTTTTTTTTTCGTCAGTTACAACTTTTTCCATCGTTAGTGCTTTCCCAGAATTTTCTACACATCGGATTGCGCTGAACGTTGGTTGGGTGATAGAAATGGAGCTCCTCTTTATGTGAGTTTTTAGATTTTCGAAATTGGTGCAGAAACCGCCGAGATGTTCTGCTTGCGGGCCGAACATACGGTATTCCGGTTAAAAGAGCTACAGCGAAGCGAACATACCGCCATTTTCAGAAGATATAAACGGATAAATTTCATTTTATCAGGTGATTTCATAATAATGGCATAGACAAGAAATATGGAAGGTATATCCAACAGAATAGGGGCGGTTACAAGAAATAGATCTAATAGAAACATTAGAATCTCTTTTGTGCCCAATGAAAAAAGTGGTCCGTTTGGTGTGGGGGGCGTGCATGTGGTGTGACGTTGCTTTAAATATACGAGAAACATCAATTTTTCAGCTGCCAGTTCCGTGGGTTCTATTTATTTTTTATATTTCTACTGATTGCAATTCACGTGGGTCGGCCTTACTTTGCCTGCTTCCGTCTTCTTATTTCCCTCCTTCAGATGATCAAGTCACTAACCGTAACAATAGGACTAGTTACTGTAATCACCTTTGCCTTCTTTTTGCTCTCCAATTTGCGTTGGATTCCCGGCGAGATAAAGGAATACCTGAACTGTTGCTTCAATATCTGGCTTGCTTTGTGAGTTCTTTTCTTTGTTCTTTTCAAGAAGTATACTTCTTTTCAGGTCGTGTCCAATAGTTTTGCTAGGAACTTTTGTCTATAACCGCTACCTCATAGGCGTCGTGAAAGGAATGCTCTTCGGCACGTCAGTTGAACCCGAAATTGACGAAGGAGACTTCTACCGATCACAATGTGATCGCTTCAGGACCAGGACCTTTCTACTTTGATCAATTGCTGCATCAGTGGAATGAGCCCATCGTCTCCGAAAAGAGGAGCTATACAATGTATTCAAGCAGATTATCGAGGTATTGATATAGACTCCTTCTTTATGGATGAACTTTCAGTTTCTGCGATCTGAATCGCTGCTAAATCTTGAGAAGTTTGTATTCCACTTTTCGAGAAAATTTGAACTCGATGTCGATCCAACTGACCAAGTGATGGAAGCGTTCCGCGACTATAACCCAAGGATTTGTCGATGTGTTACGATCAAAGACCGAGTGGAATTTTTAATTGATCCCTGTCGGCTCATATTGTATCAGGGGTTCGCGAGCATCTTTTATAAATAAATCTAACTTCTCCTTTTCTATTACGTTCTCCCAATTCTTGTGTTCCATTCAAATGAGGGAATAAAGACCTATCTGCCATTATTAAAGAACTACGGGAACTGCACGGCATTTAATAAAAGGTGGCCCCCTTTTGCGATAAGATGTTTGTTCAGTGTGAATCACTTCTTCTTTGCCTGGTCATAATGGCCGGCTTTCCTATAATTCCTCTTCCCCATCATCTTCTTGAAAGGATCATTACAAAGGTCTCCTCATTTTTTGGCTCTGTTCTGCCACGAAGCTTTTCAGACGGAATGGAGGAGTTATTTTGGCTTACAGCAGACATGTAAGGGGATAGCTGAAATATGTGAAAAGAGCAAGAATGTAACCGTTTACATGGACAGAAGTGGCTCGTTCGATACTGAAGGCCAACTTGGCCTTGTTTCTTTTGGCTATGGTAAAACAAATATTGAAAATATTCATGGAATACGATGCAAAGATATTCATTTTCGATGCGGTTTGTTGAATTTTGGATTGCCTTTCACTCTGATTAATGTTTAGCAAATCATGAAGAGTTTCAAAGAATGTGTGAGCAGCTAAAGAAAGGCCGTATTACCTCTAAAATGGTGGATGTATGCAGAAACTTGGGCCAAATTAAAGAACTGACCAAAGAAGAATTGACGGAGCTTCTCAATGCGTTGAAGCCTGAGAGCATCAAATTGACGAGCCATAAGTCTAATCGATATGAAGCACTCTTTCCTGCAAAACACCTGGTAAGTACCATATTTATTGGGTTTATTGTACGTTAGCCAGTGGTTAGCCCTTATATGACAAAATCTTCCCACCAGCACTTTACATGACGGCCTGTACCTCGTGTATCCCGGCCATATACGGACCAATTTTCGAAATTCAAAAATTCATATGAAAAGGAAACCCATACCGATCAATCCGGTTGAGCTGGAATTGATCAAGATGATCGGTACGGATCTCCTTTCGTTGTAGGTTTTCAAATTTTGGGAACTAGTCCACATATGATAGAGATACGCGTGGAGGCACTGGCCGGATTTGCCATGTATGATTTAGCCAGAACTTGGTTAAACTACAATATAAACCGTTATATTTTCTCGAATTGTACTCAATTTTATAGCGAAACGTCGAGCTATTTCGAAATTATTCATACCTGGATGATCCCCTGCCTGTGATTAAGCAATACTTGTCGCAATTTCGAGATGTGCAATGGAGTTCACATTTTGGTCCGCACTATACTGGCCAAGAACTTTACAATTTACTCAAACAGATATTAGGGGTGAGAATAATGACCTAGACAATTTATTTATTCTTTATTTGAGTTTCTACAATCTGAACCGTTGCCAAATCTCAACAGATTCCATCTTAATTTTCCTGGTCAGTTACAACACGCCGAATCTCTTGATCAACTAATGGAAATATTCCGCGACTATAACCCGAGAGTTTGTAGACATAGTCGCGGAATAACACAAATGGAATTCCAATATCACTCAAATATAAACCCCTATAGAGTTCGTATAGCCCATCGAAGTACAAGTATAGATTATAACATGCCACATTGGTATTACGAATGAGTCCTATCAATGAAAAATAATCAATGTCAAAGATTAAAGCTTCCATTATAGCCTAGATAACTGACAGATGTCTGTTAATTTTGTATAACTAACCTTCTTTCATTCTTGCGTTACGTTTTATTCCAGTTCTGCATCCAGTTGTATGAATATAGACTGACTCATAAATCTTTGAATGAGGTGGATAATTCCATAAATTGTCCTGTGAAAGAGGTGAATGGGGCTCAGCAATGTGTGATGCGTTCCAAGTAGTTTCCACTAAAACTGGATACTGGTGGGCTGTTTAGGAAGCGCCTCAAGCTGGCCCTCTCCTTTTTTCAGGAAACCCTTTTATTTGTTCCATACAGAATTACATATGAATATGAGCCCAGGAACTGACTCCCACCTTCCCTGTTAAAAAAATCTTATCGTAATTACCACCAATGGAACCAACACGACGAAATGGATTCTCTTCATCCAATACAAATTCTGGGACGTGCAAATAAGCGTTTTATTGTGTAGATTTCCCAATATTCTTACTCAAATGCCAGCCTCTTTGTCTGTGTGGATTATGAAAGCAAACCTCTTTCAATATGGCGTTAGTGCCCATTTTCTATGCTATACTTCAGTCATCTACTGTATGGGGGCAATAAACACCAAAAAACAACCTTAGAACGGCAGCTTGAATCATCGCCCAATGGGATTTTCTTCAGTATATAACTCGGCGCCCTTTATTAAACAGATAAACAACAGATAAAAAATGGGATATCTAGGATTGTCTGGCTCTAAAAATACCTAAAGTTTGTTGACAACATATAGAGAAAGACTAGCCAGAGTGTTGCTACAAAATCTCAACAATATCGAGAGAAAAAACTACAGCTCGAGTAAATTGCATTCTGCCTTGTCAAAGAAGTAATTGGATCCTTATTCGAATGTAAGGGATTGCTCCTCCGGTACCTTCCAGTCGAATCTTCCACTCTTCTGGATTTACCTGAATATGGCCCCTTTTTAGGCAATTCAAGCAGATTCTTACAGAGAATCCGTCGAAGGGCCTTTCTATAGTCTCCGATGTAGACCATGGCAATTACAGGGTCAATAGACTTTTGAAGAGTTGTCAAGACCGAAGAGAATGGCGGCAAGAGGCCTAGATCCAAATCGTGCTCCCAGAAGGGGAAAGTCAGGTTGATCAGGCAGGGAAGATGGCTCAGAACAAGAGGAACCGTCGTCTAAATTGCTTTATTGATAGAATTTCCGGCTCGCCTGTATTAGTAAGACTTTAAAAAGTTGTTTCTCCAATTTTACGTCGACTTCAGATCTTTTCTGCTGCAATTCTTTGATACCTCTCCAAATAGCGAAACAAAAGAAGAGGACAGTCACGGTCGAAGTAACAATTAGGATATAATGTGTCAGGGCACTGGCAGTTCCCCAGGCATCAATATTCCCGTGGCTGTCGTGGAAGGTGGCAGCAATGTAGCCGACTTGATTCACATCAGGAATACCGTAAATATCCACCAACTTCTCAAATATTTTCTAAAGAAGGCAGGATACAATAGAGGATAGAGTGAATTCACTCTATTGATTTCCGGCTTGGTACATAGTATAAATGCGCAGAAAGTGACATACAAAACAAATGTAAGGATTCCGGCGATAATAAGACTCTTGAGGCAACAACTGCGTTTAATTCTATCAACCCAAGCTGCCCTAAGATTACGGTAAGTACATAGCAAACACATCTGATTAGAACAAACCTGCAAACAACCATGTATCGATAGACAAAATTGCCAATTGAAAACGCGATCCAGATATCGTAAAACCAGCAAAACATCACTGGCCCCAGGTAGCCCCACTTCGTTCCGTTCAGTAGACCTCGGTAGCTAAATGCCAGCCATGTTTTGTCTGAGACGAAGTGCAGCTGGAAAACATGATCGATTTGCGTACAACTTACAGGCATGCCAATAAACACAGCAATGGCGAACAACATCTCAAAGGCGGAATAACCAGCCAGGAGATATTTGTAGAAACCCATGTTACATCTGGTATGCCATAGAATTAAATACAGTAAGATTGAGTTGAGTAGAACGGCCATGAATGTAAAGAGAATCTGGCAGTTGATAGCCACATCCAGATGATTCATATCAACCGGGCGAATGGCAAGAGAAAGACGTTAGACGAAGACAGAAAGACACAAAGTACAGTACGATCAAGGGATATGGTAGTCACAACAAGTTTATATTGTAAAGTGCTTACGACGTTCTCAATACCCCTAACAACATGAACAACGTCTATAATACACGGAACCGGATGTTTTTCCCTTTTATAGGCAGCTAGAGAGGGTAATCCAACATAGCAGCGGATGACAGAAGCGAACACAGTTCAATTCATAATGATGTGCTTCACGTTGAGTGGATTAGTCTCGTACAAAAAGGCCTGCCTACTTCTCACAATGAATATTTGTTTTGCCAATTACGAATAGTTTAAGCTAGGGCTTCAAATAATAGAGATCTTATCGCTTTCTGTTCCCAAGGCTGAGTATATCCAAGTCTTCGCCCACTCGAAGAGGGAAAGTAGCAGTAGCAATGATACAAGCTAATTCAGGTGCGAACACAGGTGAGTACCGTATTCCGTTAGAAAACTGGGATGATGATAAGGCTACTGGCTCAGGGCTATTGAAAAGAAGACAACACCTTGCACACATGTTGAGTAAACTGAAAAGAAAGTTACGAACCATCAACAGAACGATAACGTAGGCTCTGATGATGCAAGAGCTTTCCTCTTCCTTTGAAACAATCTGATTCAGAGCCGAATCAAGAAGCTCGTGAAAGATCAGAGAACCTTTGCCCACTGTGCCCTACATTATTTCTTCATCTTTTGTGACAAGAACTGTGACAAGAAGAAAGGTGATGGCGTGTTCTTTAGAAAGTTTATTGCGTATTACTAATAATAATTTTTAGACAACCCTGGCAAAGGCAATAGCTGGAGTGACATCATTATTTTTTCTAGTTATAGTGAGGTATATTCGTTTTAGAATAGGACGCAAAGGAGAACTGCAAAAGAGTAGAATGTAAGGGGAACCGAAGGTCAAAGCATCGGAGATGTAGGGAAGTAGAAGGGCTCCTGCATATTCAAGCCATGGGATATTGTTGCTGGCGCCGACACTCTGAACCATCTGAAAAGACAAAGATTTTAGAAACAGTGGCCAACTGTACCATAACAACGGTGGAAAATAGCTGGATTAGAAAGTAGATTACACTGTAGGCGAGGAGCCGGCCTTCTGACGAATGTTCAGCTGTTCGTCGGGTCTGAAAGACAATAATGGAGTGTCTCTCTTCAATAACTCACATGAGAACTGTAGGCAGCGAATGTGGCCGCCATCAGGGTTGTACAAAACACGGTTAGAACTACCAGTGAAGGTACAAGATACACACTTTGTGCCCGGTATATGCTCTAGAAAGACAGTTTAAAGAATATTCCAGAGAGCCGTTTTAGTGGGTTACGGTAGGAAGTGCTCTATGTGCAGACGTTGTTTCAAACTCACAGGCTCGCTGATAAGTACAAAGCAATCCGCTGGTTCGTAATAAACTAGTGAAACCGTCACGGTAAACCATGGATAAGTTATAACCAATGGCCCTAGCATGTTGAACAACATGAGAGGGAGGAAGAGATGCTTCCAAATCTATATTTATCACGGTTGTCTTGCTAAAAAGCTCATTTTACCGCTTTGTATTGAAAAGGGAAAACGACTGCAGTAAATCGGTTGAAGATGAGGGAAAGAATCATTAGATACTGTACATAAGCCAGGTGATTGAACATACAGCCAAAGAAGTTCAATCCAAGGACTTTTGGCATCAATGGAGCGAGGAGACAGTTCTTACAGGTGTTTCGTGGAAGACGTATAGTTATGAGGGAGTTGATATAAGTGTACACATTCTTAAAATGCGCAGACCTTTAAATTGGTGTCTGGGATGGACTCACAACTGCGGAATCAACGAGGATGATGTTGTAATAAGAACCATAGAAGAGCTTCTTATTCTTGACTATGAGGTAGCCAAAGAATACGTACATAATGACGGAGAGAACAGAATAACTAGTCGTAATGATGAACTCTGTTGTGATCATGTTAGAGCCAGATCCGGAACACAGAAGTAAAAAGAACGGAAGACGGAATCAACGAGGATGATGTTATTCAATTCCGAGTTTACGTTGTTCCCCTCCGTTTATTACGATACGTTTAGCAGTAATCAAATTGTCCCCCGCAAAGAGTATTTCAATAAAACCCATAATACCAGGAACATTTAGCAAACAAAATTAATAGTTTGATCTTTTTTGGCATGCGAACTTCCTTGATTTCCAAGGGAAGCAGTAAAGTGGCGAACAAGGAGAAGACAAGGGTGATTACAGTAACCTGACCGATGACTAAAATCAGCGATTCGATCATCTGAAAAAAGAAATAGCGCACAGCAACGGAAACTGGCCCCATTTTGGCATATCAAACTTTACAGGTCAGTTGAGTCCGCCGCAAGAACCTCCCCATCGGGTACAATCCCTAGATGGGCGAGACGGGTGAAGAATAAATGAGGCCTTCGGCCCAGCAAAAATTACTGTGTACTCTTCTTTTCTTCTTGCTTTCTTCTTGTCTTCTTTTCGAGTCTCTTACTCGGGTGATCAATCAAGGCCACGAACATCGCCTTATCTCTTGTTTCCTTCAAAAGTTGTTGATCCTCTTCTTGATCGAATATTTATTATCCAGAAACAACATGATTTACAGTATGTTAGAAGCGAGAGAATGGGAATTGGGCAGATTTGAGACAGCGTTCAGCGGATCACTGTTTCTGTAAGTCTTTGTCGCATCTTCAACACGCCTTGTACCTGAAGGTAGCTCTTGTAATACACACTGGCGATGGCTCTTACGGAAGACTCGTAGAATCGCCTTTCTGTAGTCGCCAATAAAGAACATAGCGATGACGGGGTCGATAGACTTTTGAAGGGTTGTGGAGACGGAGAAGAATGGTGTCAAGGGGCCGAGGTCTACATCTCCGCTCCATAGCGGAAATGTGAGATTTAAGAGAGACGGCATGTGGCACATTACAATCGGTACTATGGTCTGAAAAAGAAGGGGTTTCATTCCGAATGAGTGCCTGGGGGATTACGGTAGCTCCTTCTTTACCAGGAGGTGATCTTACCTGTATCATTAGAACCTTGAACAGCTGTTTCTCCAATTTCACGTCCACGTCCTTCATCTGATTTTGCAGGGCCTTTATGCCCTTCCAAATGGCATAACTGAAGTAGAAAACAGATAAGGTCGAGGCCACAATAATAATGTAATGTGTACTGGCTCCCAAAATGCCGGCCATCTCCGCATGCCCCTCGTTGTCTTGGAATCGGACAATAATATAGCCAACGCTATTCATATCTGTTATCCCGTACATATCCTTCAGTTTATCAATCACGTGCTGAAAGTGGTGGTCTATTGTAGAGGGATTAGGGAAGCGTATACTCACGGGGTGGATCACTGGCTGGGTACAGAAAAAGAATGAGCAGAGACCACAGAGAACAAGAAAGGTCAGGATTACGGTAACTATTAGGCTTTTCAGACAGGCACTTCGCTTTATTTTGTCCACCACGGTTCCTCTAAATGAAATTTAGTAAGCAGCAATCACGAGACGAACCGGCACACGGCAAGATATCGATATGTAAAATTGACGATCACGTATCCCAGCCAAACTTCATAAAACCAACAAAATAACGACGGCCCCAGGAATCCCCAACGAGTTCCGCTCAAGATCCCCGTGTAGCTAAACGCCATCCATGCCTTCTCCGAAACCAAATGAAGCTGAAAAAGGTGTCTCCTTTGTACATAGTAGAAGATGAGGGGGTAATTATTCGGTCTAGTGACAACAACGTCAACGTCCTCGTGGGAGAGGGGTATTAACAACTGGCTTGACCGCTTTTAATACGTTGGATGTAAACAGTGACTAATAGAAAACACAGCTGCTATAACTTACCGGCATCCCAATAAACACAGCTATGGCGAATAACATCTCGAAGACGGCGTAGCCAGCCAGGAGATATTTGTAGAAGCCCATGTTACATTTCGTGTGGAAGAGGATGAGATACAGTAGGACAAGGTTTAGGAAAGTGGAGGTGATGGTGCAGAGAGTCTGGCAGGTGATAGCTATATCCAGGAGGCTCATATTGTAATGAAGCTGAAACAATAGAGTCATCGAATAGTTCAACCAGGTGGAGAGTTTGGGAAAGTACAAGGTAGGTAACGACTACACAACGCAACAAAGTTTATTATGTCAAGTTGTGAGGATACTGTAATTTGAATAAAAGGGGTATTTCGTGAAAGAGTAAAGTCAGAAAAGAGAACGTTGGAGCGAGGGCATCTTTGGCTAGATTCAAATGAAGCGAGTAAAGAAGCCGTCAAACTTTATTCAAAGCTCCTTTCAGCTACAGTAACCAATAAAAAGTGTGATGTCATATTTGACAATTGTATGATGTTCTCACTACTTATGAAAGCTTCTAATTGTTGGATACGGAAGGGAAAGAGAGTGAGAGAAAAGGAAAACATAAGAAGAACCCCATAGCAAAACTTCAAAGCAGCTGTTGAACGGTTCCTTAAAAATTAAAATGACTCGAATGTTGCTTTCCTACTGCAAATGGTAAAATTTACAGCTGCTATATTTGTATACATAACGAAACCATGTAACATGACTGAACATGACCGAGTTAAAATACAAGAAAAAGCATAGATTACTAATATTCGGAGACCTTTCGGAGAGCGACCTCTATAAGAGCGCCGCTTGTTTATAAGCACTGACAGTGTGAGCCTACAAAAAAATTCACATCCTTGGCTAGACTGAATAATAAACTGCTCGAGATTTATAGCCTAACGAGATTGCCCCCCAATAACAGTAAGCCGTGTGTTCCCGTCTTTTATACTTTCTGATCCGTGGGGTGGATAATCCCACCATTTTTACGCTAGACAAAGCGACCAGTGTTCAACGTGTGAAGACGTAGTATGCGAGGGGAGGAAAATGCCTGTCGCCCTTTTTATGCGTGACGAGCGAGTAAATCCATGAACATCGCCGTTTTTTCGAGACACAGATCATTTTCTTTTCAGGGAAGCGTAGACTAAGCGATGCGTGGATTCTTGGGAAACCTCGGCCGATTTGTGGGAAAGTTCACCTCGATTTATATTTTGGTGTATCAAAGACCGAATAAATTCTTTATCCCAGACGAAGAAATCTCCGTCGTTGTTTGTTTTGATTGAAAGTTTGTCATTGTCATTGGGGTTAACTGTGAAAAGAAATACCTTTCCTACATTTGAACTTTCGAAAAAAAGGCATAGAATAGAATCACTTGTTCCACTTCCCCGCGCAATTTACTTCAAGTAGACTTACTCCTGTTCTCTAGAAAGTAGGGCAGGATGTTTTCTGAAAAGATGGATCAGAAACTGGTAGATTATCAGTGGGTTTTCTGTGGACACCAACAAAGTGTAGGAAGTGTTTGTAAAACACAATTAGATAGTCAGACAGCACTTGTTCTTATGATAAGACGGCAGCAATTAATGCCCTCTTCGGTGTACTTCACTAGACAAAAAGAGTACACAGGTAGGAAATTAAATTTCCAACCAAAAAAAGGACGTCATTAGCGTAAGTATCAAAAATGAGCAAAACGGTGTACAGGGAAGAATAGAAAAAAGGCTACACAGCAGTTCTGCACCGTGACGACATCGAGTGGGTTAAAAATCCGCTCGAATTAATCCTCAATTCTCCTTGTTAGAGGACAAGCGTGAAAAGATTCAAATCACAAAAAAAATGAAGAGCAGTTTGTACGGAAAAATGTGAACGTTTGTGTAAAAAAACACTTATCTACTCACTGATCAAATTTGGGCAAAGGTTGTCTACATGGAGTTGGATTAGGCGTGAACTGTTTCGCCTCCAAGAAAACCTACTACGTTTCCAGTCGAGTTCAGAGAATGCGACCTGGGCGACAATTGGTGTCCCTTGGCTTATATGAAACGTGTTGGGCCTTTTATTTGGGTAACCATCAGACTTTATTTCTGCGAACCCTAGGCATGGGTAAACATTCCAACATAACCGACAAGTTGTCCAGTTACGTCGGCCTGGTTGAAGTTGGCTGCAACGGTCAGACTGTTACTCAAGGTGAAGGGGAACGTTGTTCTCGGGTATGAGCCTACTCTAAACATTGTTGACTTGCTATTCTTCAATTGTCAGTAAACTGACCCAAAAGCCATAGCCACAGGAGTGCTGGCAGAGCCGTCGATCAGTACGATATTATTATTTGGGAATGGCATATTCACGTAGCTGAAGTTTACTCGAATTCTGGAATACGTTCTTATTTGCTCATTTTATAGCAGCCTTACGGTGTTTCTGGAGTGTTGGCACTGTAATATTCAATAATCTGGTGTCCGGTATATTTGTCATACAAGAATGAAGCTGAAAAGATTGCTTACGACAAATTATGAGACCCTTACCATTTTTACCAACGTCCGGTACTGTCCAGTAGCTATCACGGTAAGTGTACAGCGGTGTGGGATTGAGTTCCCAAGGAGTTCCAGCCACATTTAGGGTGAACCAATCGTAGTCCTGGCCAGATAAGCCAGTGGTCACAATATTCAAAGTGTGTGTCTCATTCCGCATGGGGTTTACTGTGCACAGGGCCAGATTTTGTACTCCGACCATGAAATCCGGGGCAATACTAGAAAAGAAACGATAAAATACCGGAACCCTTACTATGCTATCTGATTATTTGGAGAGATGTCCCCCTCGTAGATTGAAATACTATCATTGGCCATTAGGATGATGTCAACGAATTTGATACATGTTTGGAAGCTTGTCTGGATTGTTAGAGTGTAGGTGCAGTTCTTTGACTCATCAGGGCCGGAGATCTAAAAACTCCGTGATTTGAAAGAAGGTTGTGGCTTTCCTACCCTTCCTGTTTTTGTGTAATTTCCTCCACAATTATTTGGTCCCTGTGCCTGTTCTCCATAAGCTGCTACCCAAAAGTTTTTGAAAAACCCATTAGCAGGCGAGTCAAAAACAACTTTAAGCAGATTACTAGCCGAATAATATGTTTGGTTGTTGAAAAATCCATTTGTAAGTCTGAACACCTCATTTTTGGTCATTAGAACCGCAAACGGCTCACGTAACAAAAGGATCGTGGTCAAAAATGGTGTTGTAGAACTTGATGGTACTGTTGGCATCCAAAGATAGCGCCACGAAAGTGAACGTGGCTATTTTTCCCGTGTCCGGATTGATGATATATTCACAGTGAATGCTTTGAGTAGAGCTGGGGAAGCTCGGCGAATAGATGTCCCCGAAACCGCTGAGGTACTGCTGGCCCATACAGGCAGCCGGAAAATCCGTGAGATCTAACATGCCATTATGAATAGACGAAACCAGCTCACTTCTCTTACAGACGGCTACCGTGTTCCTCATACAATCGTTGTTCATCCATTTTCCTGGGGGAATGGCGTCGTTAGCAGTTGCCAGGAAGACGCAGTTACCCAAATTACTGTTTCTATAACCTGTAAATGTCATTTTTTTTTGTATTCTGAGGTTGAAACCTACCAAAGTTTTGATAGTCGACCGTTGTGTTGTCACTCCACTCGGAGCCGGAAAGGAATAGTCCAATAAATGCGTAATTCGGGAAAGAAGCATTAGCCAAGGAGGGATTTGAAACAGCTACGTCGCGTATAAAGCTGTCTTCCTGGAATCTCTTGTATTTCCTTTCAGAGAGGTCACTTACGCCAACATTATGGATAGACGCCAAATCTGCATAATATTCTCCACATTTAGACCTTCCATCCTCATATCCATCAGCGCTCACAGGAAAGTAGCAGTGGCCTCGGTAATAGTAGGCTGTTCCAACGCAGAGAGGGACTGTAACTTTTCATTGCTGTAAATAGCCCTTTTACCGTCAAAATTGGGAGTATTCCTACAGACGAATGGAGCCTTGTAGTCGTTACAGCTGGCGCTGTACCAAAAGCCTCCATTAAGTGAACTCGAGTAGACACAGGTCCCAATGCTGATGTCAGGGTGACCTTAACGTTTTAATTACGAGAAAAGAGGGAAAGGTTAACCAGGAGCAAAGTTGGTGTAGGTTGTATCATTAATTTGGATGCCGGTATCCCAGAGACACGAATTTCTATTCGATGATTGGCAGCTCATTCCAAGCCAGATGCTGTCATAATCTCCAGCAAGGTGAATCGCTTTAGAATTCTCCTAAAGATTCAAAGATAAAGAGGCCGAAACACGACTTACAAATGCATTTTGGATAGTGATCATAAACGAATTGTCCTGTCCACAAGAAATGTAAGCCTGCAGCTGGCTGGTTGGAGTCCTTCTCTAAACGCTCTTTTACAAAGGTAAGCACAAAACGCTCACAGCAGACTGACAGTTCCCATTGCCATCATCCGTATAAGGACCAGGACAGTAGAGGGCTCCCACGCCTATAATGAGGAACTTTTTAAAGTTGGTTTTATTTTTACCTAGAACAAAGAACAACAGGAGCACTGCCCGATGCATGGCTGTAGTAGTGATAACTTGTGGTAAGCTTCAGATCTTTATAAGACAGATAAGACATCATTGTTACTTTGTGCTTTATCGAGTTTGAAATGGGGAAATGGAGGACCTCTTCATTATACACTCCAGTCATTCTGGAATTATCCGAATTATGGCCTTCAGAAGCGAAAAAATATGGTTCCATTATTGAAAAAGCATGAATTTCATTCTAATAGGGAAAGCTCAAAGAACAAGACACCCATTCTCTCCATTCGAGATAAGAAAGCTGACTGTGTGCACGATCGGAAGTAGTTTTCTATCTTTTGCTGAGCCCATAAAGGGAGCAATATTTCAAAGGGGATGTTGGAGAGGAAGTACTCTTACTTCATCAGACCAAATTCCCTCGAATGCCCATTTGGAATCCTCACTTTCCCATTGTAAGACACTTGACACAAAATGGAACTAAACTTCTTCAAAGGAAGTAGTTCCTCCCTCTTGTCATCTTTGATACCATTGCGTTTCCGTTCTCCGAACTGCTTTGCAAACTGGCTAACACGGAATCGAAAAATGGTAACTGATAAACAAGTAACTGACCAGGAAACAGCGCAACTCCACCCTACGCTGCGGTTTCACCGTAATTTACGTCACGGACTTAGCCGGCCGCAGCTGAAGGAAGTGGAATGGTTCGAGAAACAATCAGTAGAAAGTCAAACCATAATAACAACAGTTCGTTCCATTAGGCAAAGTCTCTCCTCGCGCTTTTAATTGAATACTCTTCAAGGGGAAACCATTCTTCCCTGTTTGGCATAACGTTTTAAAGCTAACGAAGTGTCTCCTTTTGGCAACGCGATGGACACAATCAGTTTTAAAGTGCGCTTTGGTCAGAGGTTTCCCTAATCAACGAGGCCCAAGTTTCAACTGGTTTTTATGGCTGCTACTCATCAATTCTTCGAGAAGCTGAGAGAAATTGAAGAGCGCCTCGTGTTCTCGCTGGGCAGGAAACGATGGACAAAAGGTTCTAACTTATTAAGAAGACTGAAAATTTCGAAGGGAAATTAGGGATTCGGACGTCTTTGACCTCACATTATCACATTTTCCACTGGGAACTGTCTTTACCCAAGAAATTCTAATAATGAACACAGAAATATGCATGTACCCTTTATTTGAGCATGTAGTGATATGTTGAGCAAACTGTCTAATAGCCGGGAGCTGTCCGGGGAGGTGGGCAGTGGTCGCAAGCGCCTGAATATTGCCATTATTATAAAAATTCGTCGTTGGAAAACAAACCCTTGGATCCAGAGGCTCCGTCTTCTCCAGGCTGGCCAGGGGCTCCAGGAGCTCCGGGGTGTCCATCCTGTCCGGCATCTCCGGGAGGTCCAGGAGGTCCGGGATTGGCTCCTTGTCCGGGGGCTCCAGGGTTTCCAGCGGGTCCAGGGGGTCCAGGAGGTCCGGGCGGTCCAGCAGGGCCAGGGGTGCCGGGAACTTCGACAACCTAGAAAATCAGATAGATTTCGACTTCTCGAATTCCTAACCTGTCCAGGAGCTCCAGGCTGTCCGGGTCCTCCGGGCTGTCCATCGTGTCCTGCGGGTCCAGGAGGGCCGGGAGGTCCTTGAGGACCAGGAGTGGCAGGTCCTCCAGGGGCTCCAGGAGCTCCGGGGTTTCCGTTGGGTCCTTTGGGTCCGGGGCCTCCAGCGGGTCCTGCAGGTCCGGCGGGGCAGTCGAAGCAGAAGTCGTTTGCAGTAGGAACAGCATCGGGGGCGGCATCCGAACCAGGCTGGCCGTCGTTTCCTGGGTGTCCGTCATTTCCGGGCTGTCCGTCTTGTCCAGGTTGTCCTGGAGGTCCAGCCGGTCCGGTTCCACAAGAGCAGCAGCTGCCTCCGCTGCTTCCGCCGGAGAAGGCAGTCTGACTTCCTCCGGTGACTGGGGCATTGTAAGAAGGTGCTCCGTAGGAGTCAGCCTGTCGGACGGCCTTCCTTCTTGCCATTCTAGCAGCGGGATGGTGGCCTCCAGCCGACCGGCGGCGAATAGCCTCACGCTTCAGACGTCCTCCATTTCCGCTCATGGCTTCGAACTGAAAATATTTCCATTTTTCCGAAATAAATGAGGGCAAATACCTGCTTGTACTCGTCCCAGAGTCCTTCAGTTCTGTGATGGCAGAAGTCCACTTCAACTTGAAGGGAGGACTGCACATGCTGCATGTAGTTGTACAGCATGGGGACGGCTACAATAGCCGTGAGGGTAGCCACGGTGGAGATGGCAATGCCCCAGAAGGCCAGCTTCCTGAGGCTCTCGGTCTCCTCATGGAGGACTTTGGGATCATCTGAGGTGGACATCTAAACCCCGTTGGTCAATAAGAGAAAGTGGAAAGAGAGAGAACCTTTCTCCCTGGAGGTGCTGTTGCCCGAACCCGAGAGTGGGATGATTTCTCCGTCTCCCGCCAGGTGCTTTTATAACGGCAGAGTGAAACGTCAAGCGCAATAGGGAAAAAGGAGTTTCACTTTTAGTGGTAGCGGACGCTGCAATTACACTGCAGCTGCTGGCAAGCAGTTGGTAAAACCCAAAAACATTGACCTTTTTCACTCTCGCGCGCTCTCGCTCTCACTCTCTCTCAGTTCTCTTGGGCTAGCTGTTTGTGATGAGTTTGCTAAAGGAAGAGAACAAGTTCGAGAGAGCGAGGACAGTTTTTTATAGGAATAAGAAGAAGTTTTATGGGGGAACAATGGAATTGGGAACGCCAGGGAGAGGTGTGGACTTTATCATTTTACAGCTAATAGATGGTCAGAGAACTTCGGAGACACTTAATTACGATAGAATAGTGATGTTTTGGTGGAGAAAATTGATACTTAGGAAGAAAATAACAGACACCTTGTGGATCTCTTGTTTACTTCTCCTGTCTGGCCGTTGCCCATTATTTGGACAACAAATCACGAAAGGAAAGAGCTGCTTTCTTTAGCATTTTTCTTTTTCGTCCAAGTTTATTCCTGTTTGCTGAAGAACTTTCCGAAAAATTTGGCTGCACTGTGGAGTTCCCTATACGGATACCTCTTCCCATAGAAGAAGATCTACAAGGTTCCCTTTGGAAGATACGTTCGCTTTGAGAACCACTGTTTTTTGTCCATGTCTCCCTATTTGTTCCCCTGCCCATGTTGTTACTGTACTGTACTCTTTACAACGTCATTTATCCCTTTTTTATCGGTAGTATTTAGTTAACTGCCGTGTTTTCTCCCCGCTAGTTTGCTGTTAAACCATTTTTGAAGGACTTCGAAGACGTTGATAGATTTACTCTTTCGGATACTACTTTCCTTTCAAAACCGGACTAGCCAAGGTCTTCAAATGACGGTTTGTGAGATAAGTGAAACAGTATCGCCTTGCTTTTCTAGAAAACAGACGCTTTTTTGTGCGATGCCGACCGTCTGCGATCTGTTGACCTTTGTCGCCTTCTTAAAAACAGCTATGTCGTGGTGCCTGTTAGAGGTCAAGAAGGGAACACGAACGAGACCAAGAACACAAACAAAGATGCTGAAAAAGTTACTGTTTCCGGAATTTTGAATGAAAGCGATTAAGAAAGGAAGAGAGATCAAGCTTGATTAGAGTAGCCATGGATCCGTATCTTCACAGAAGACTCTCCAACTGAACGAACAGTTCCAATAGCTGGAACCCTAAATGGAATTCTAGTTGACCTTGGCCTTCTGTATTGGCAATTAAATTTCATAGGATATACTTCCCCTCCTGGAAGATTGAAGGTACATCTTGTTTTCGATAATCGTTGGTGAAGCGGCATCTTCAGAAGCAGAGGTTAACCCTAAACAACGATCAGGTATACTAATTGTTTTGGATACTTACCTGTAAGAGAACCTATTTCAGGTGAAGTCTCCACAGAGAAGATTTCAGGCCGTTGTTGTGCCGCATACAATCGTCTCCGAGGAATCTCGTAAAAATTGCTGATAACATCGATATTTCCATTTTGAATGTTCCCATTAGGACGCTCATACATGGTTGAGATGTCTTCATAGTGTTCTCCGTCGTTTTTCACATCATTCTTGGAAAAAATTCTAGAGAAGCAGCACATTTTTAGAAAAATATACAGAATAAGGACCAATAAAACAGCACCCTGAAGAATAATTCTATAAATGGAATCGCTTCTACCTACCAGTAGTGTTAATCCAAAGACAGCTGAATAAAAATCGCCCTTATAATTCTCGGAGTCGTCTGTGCAAGGTTCTACAGTTGTCCCTGATGAGAGCTGCATTTCCTCATAGATATGGAGATAGGCAAAGGTGAAATTGAAGGTACCACACTGTAACAACACTAGTTTTATCAAGGAAGTTTTAGAAATGCTTACATACGAAACGGCGTAATTACCGGTTGAAAAAAGCAGTTCATTGGCAATTGAGAAATTGGGCAAGATGTCACCAACAAAATCAGATCCTTCGCTTGCATTGCAGTGTGTTATGATGTTCCAACCAGGAGCGGGTGCCGAGGGCATGAGAGAATCTGCTCCCTAGATTATCTACCCCTTATTAAAGTGCTATGGTGTTTGTTTGTTTGTTTGGGGAAAGTGTCCGACGGTAAAGGGATTACTAATTTTTTAATCCCGGGGGCCGCCGCAGGCGGTCGTCGGCAGAAGAGCGGAAAGGTCGCAACATGTCGAAACGGATAACTCTGACAAATAGCCGACAGCCGTAGGCTGCCGAAGGCCTGCTGGTTATCAGATTAAAATGGACGAAAATAGAAAATATAACTGGAAGGAAAGATGGCAAAGTTATAAAGAGACAGAGTCAATCTTCCCGTTTTCGAGGAAACCACAAAAAGTGACAACTTACGGTAATAAAAATATTCATTTTCTGCTGACTTTCACAAGAAACTTCACCAGTACAAAGATATTCCATATTTTTGAGCATTACCTGTAAATGAGCTGAAGCTTGGCCAAATTGGAAGCAACACACCTGAACCTCTTTGATATTGTCACATGCTATACGCGCTGGCTTGTCACAAGAATGAGGAGACGAGATAACTATCCGTTGAAGTTGAAATTTATCCACGGCTGGGTCATTTTTAGCAGGCAAAGTGACGAATAAAGAGGCTAGAAGAAAGCACAATAGCAACATTTGATTCAAGTGACACCTTATCGGGTGAAAGTGAGGACGGATGTTTATTTGGAGAGAGAGGGGGGAAGAATAGTGGAAACAAGCTGAAAAACAGTTCAGACGGGTTATTTAGACAGACTCCATGATGTGAAAGATCAAACTTGTTCTCTCTGAATTACAGAAAATTTCCGGGGCTTCTCTTTCTCAAGGTTCCTTCCTCCTCCGTTTTCCATCTGGGACGGTTTAGCCTTCCTTCTCCCCCCTCTCTTCTTTTCCGAGTTTTTTTGCTCCTCGTGGGCATCTCCCTTGTGCTGTTTTCTTCCCATCTCCCCGGACTGCCACCGCTTTCGTGTCCTGTCCTTGTTCACACGAGTGTAGGCCGTCCGCAGACCGCCATAATCAAAAGATAAGCATTGTTGCCATGCGGCTCTGGGTAGCAATCCTAGTCTCTGTAGTCCTATTCCTCCTGCTCTGTTTGGGGATATTCCTTCTCCTTCCCTTCCCTTTAGCTGTTTTTCCCAGCATCGTCAAGTCTCAAGTCTATATCCAGTCAGTTTTTCTCTTCTTCAATGAGCAAGTTTCAAAAATTTAGGAGAGACAAACATGGCAACTTCCCAAAGGCCACTTCATACTGGCAGCAGCTTCCGGCTACCCAGTGGTACGATCACTATTTCTTCAATATTTCTAATCCGGATGAGGTCCTGTACAATGGAGCTATGCCCTGTTTAGTCGAGATTGGTCCGTATGCATTCGCGTAAGTTCTTCGTCACTTCTTTACCTAAACTGGACCACCGCTGGTCTAACGGGAACTTGGAAAATTATATGTTACGGGCCCTTGTGTAGGAGATTCCTCTTTTACCACCCCGTCACAGATGGATGGAGCAAGTTTATCCCAATTTCGTTCCCAATCTCCTACCTTTATCCCAGTTCTGTTCCTTCCCAGCCAGCTGTCCTTTAATCTCATTTTTTACTTCCCTTTCCCAAGTGGTCAATGCACTCCTTGTTCTTATCAAAAAATCACACCTCTGTTGAGCCGCTTTAGGTGGCGCCTTTGACTCTTTTTTAGGAGGAACTATTCGGGTCAACTGTTCTATGGATGGTCAAGGTTCATACAATTGTTATTCTTGTTAGAAAAGATGATATTGTTTCACTTTTGATGAAAATGAAAATCACAAATCATCAGTCACCTGAAATAGACCAGGATTTTCGTTTGGAGGGTTCAGGTCTAGTAAAGAACATTTGAATTGCAAAAATGCGTCTCTCTGCCTTCTGCAATGATTGCCTCATCGTCTTGCTTCCGTTTTCTAATCCGCTTTGCCCTCCATTGCGTAGCTCTCCCCTATAGTTTTTATCAAGTTCGTCCCGTCCTAATCCCTTTGATTAGACCACCCCAACGAACGATTTTCTAGGGAGACGGAGTTCAAAGAAGAGCTCGATTGGATGGATGGGGACAAGCGCATCTTCTATGAGAACAATAAAACATGGGTACTGTATCCTCTCTCCAATATCTTATAGAGAAACTTTAGATCTACAATATTGAACATTCCTGCCCCAATTGCAATTATGACGACTATGTTATGCTGCCAAACCCGGCCTATATGGTAAGACTTCTTCTTTAGAAAGGAAAAAGAACTGTAATACTGTAACATCTTCAAGAATTATCAAAGTTCGCAGCGGTCGTGGCAGACATTTACAGGCGGCGATAAGCATATAGCGCCTCTGTTCCGCAACAGGGAAAGGGTGGAATGTTTATTGAGCGCCAATGTAGTCTTGGAAGAAATTTTAAGAATTTTTGAAGAGAAAACAAAATATGAAGAACAATCCGGGAGAAAATAAACCAGGTTTAACCTTTCAGGCCGCTCTGTTCCTTCAAAAGACGCAGAACTTCCCTCCACCCGTGGTTATCCCAATTCTAGATGTCCTTCTCCTTCTTATGGGTGAACAGCCTATTAGGTACCCCCATCTGTGACTATTAATCATATTTCTTCACTTTTTAGCCAGGTAAAGGTGCGAGAAGTCCTCTACGAGGGCTACCATGACCCGCTAGTTGATTTCATCCATAGCAACTTTACTGCCAACCTTATCAGCCTTGTGGAGGTCCTCTTCGGAATACCCATCGACATGCCCGAGCTACCAACCCTAATGGGCTACTTTCCCAATGTAAGTTATCCTCTTTTCGTCCCTGTTCGTATTCTAACCCCTAATAAAAATGGCAACACCGTTATCTATCAGGAGCAATAAACCGCTGGAAAGTTGTAAAAACTATAATGTTTCAGTATAATCACAGCCATGATGGGAATTACACGACTCTTACGGGAAAGGGCAATACCGACAAGTAGGGAAAGGAAAATGAGGAGAAGGAGTACTGGTTTTCAGTCTGGGATTGATTCAAACATGGTGTGATGAGTCTCATATGCCGTGGTGGGGAGATAACTACTCCCAGGATATATCGAACAGTGGCGATGGCTCGTTCCAGAAACCACAATTGAAGAAAACGGACCAGCTGAAGCAGTTCCAATCCTTCACTTGCAGGTAAGACCTAAATTTCTAGTTCTGCAATCAAAAAATTACCGTAACACAATATTTTGCCTGAAAATCATGTTGAATTCCTAATTTCCGCTGTCAGATCCTTCCACCTCTCCTACGACTCGGATTCTGTAGTGAACGGCATCAAAGCCTACAACTTCAAGATCAACAAAGACGACTACGATACCACAATAGATAAAAACAAGGGGTACCGCTATGAGAACACAGAACTCGTGGATTATTTCCCTCTCTGGCCATGTGGAGCAAACCATACCTATGATCCTACTCAGCCTGGTTGTAAAGACGTCAACTGTGCCGACAGGGGAATGCTGTGCAATATTTGTTGTGACGGTATCCCACATTTATTTTTTCATCAGTTACAAAATTCAGGCAGCCACGTTTACGCAACGGCGGATCAGAACGAGACAGTTCTGCTGCCTCCAGGGATTATTCCACTGCGCTGTCTTCCTGGGCAGTACGTTGCTCTTCCATTTGCTGGCTTTCTGTCACCGCCACATTTTTCCTGGTCACCGGAGGAAGTCACCTCTACAATGTATGGGCTTCATCCCGATCCGGATGGGATACATCATCCAGGAGCTTTTGATATTCAACCGGTGAGAGAAGCTCAATGTTAGCGCTAACTGCCAGTTTCTTCCAGATTACCGGCTCTACAGTTGGAGGAACCTTCAAAATGCAGCTCTCTATCCCTGTCTACAATGATCCCCATTATACTGCTCTCAGCAATACTCTCAATAACTTCCTTCCCTCATTTTGGATTAACGTCCACGTGGATATGAACACAGATGCCCGAAACTATATCCATTTCATTACACGGGTCCTTCCTCAGATTATATTAGGCGTAGGAATAGGTAACCATTCAAGTTGGAGCTTGGAACCCCATCAAAATTCTTTCAGGTACAGTATCTTTGGCTGGTATTGGAGCGCTCTTACTGCTTGTCTACATAATATGGAATAAGAGAGCACGCCGGCCGCCACAAATACTGGTCAATGGTGATGTAACGATAGCGAAAGAAGCCTGGTCCAATACTCTATAATAAGTTTTTTAACGTGCAATATTACGGGTTAAAAATAGTATAAAGAGTGTAAAAAGAGTAAATTGTATCAATTTGTCTTATTTCTCAATTTGCACGGTTCGTCAGTAAGGAAGGGAATCTGGGCCACGTCGCGGAACCACATCATCTCTTCTTCTTTGTTCACAGTCCATCCAACCACACGGATATCAAAATTAAGACGAGCCTGGCGGACCTTTTCCGTGCTGATGTCTCGATGGTTTAGAAGCAGCATATCGACGCCGAGGAAGCGCGGATAGACCATCGTCTCAATGCCCAAATGAACCACGGTGTCGAGAATTTCAAGAGCCCACTGGTATGTGAAATGACCGCGTGGAGTGATTTTGGCTTCACTCTCCATCGAGTAGTAAGCACTGCGGCTGGTAAAACCTGAAAAGAAGAAAGTTAGAAGTTAACAAATATCAAATATTCGCTCTGGAGCGAGATTACTGTAGCGTAATTGGGAGCTGCCGGGGGTTTCGTTTCTAATTGAGAGTTTCGAACGCCGTTTACTGTAGTAATATTGGATTAATCGTGGGTGGCGTTTTATACGAATGTCTTCGTGTTAGAGCCTTTTTGAGCCATAAGAAACCTTGCCGCTTTCAATTTTCAATAAAGGGTACCCAACGACCAAGAGACCCTACTCCACGGGCCTGGTACTTCCTGGAGTCTAATGGAGCCGACTCGGTTCTTTTTGAACATTTTTTATCCATTTGCGTTCGCTCCAAGACCCCTGACACCTCTTTTAGCCTCTCATTTCAACGTTGGAATACTGTAATTACTGTACGTACCCGTTAGGATCCGACTATCGTGCCACTTGAGAATGTAAGGAACCACGGGATTGAAACTGGACACAATGGCCATGTGGTAGAGGTTCTTGTTTGCAATCAGTCGAGCAATATCGGAGATCAGTTTGTGATGGCCGTCTTTCACATCAACAATCATCTTGATATTATTCTCCTTGCACCAATCCATGACTTCTTCCAGCGTGGGAACCGATCCATTGACTCCGCTGACCGCCTTCAGGGGCAGATTCACCAACTCCGAAGAATGACTGCTGCTGACTTCCAAATTATGAAGACCAGTCCTTCCGGTTGTGTCATCGTGCATCAGGATGGCGACTCCATCAGACGAGAGCTGGACGTCGAATTCCACCAGCTGGCATCCGTCTTCTAGGGCTTTCTGTAGACTGGCTAGACTGTTTTCTGGAGCTCGAAAGGGGGATCCCCGATGGCCGCCGACGATGAAATCATTGAAGAAGGCTTCCTTGTGACCGTTCTCGATGGGATAGTGGCGGAGGACGAGGAACAGAGTCAGTAGGATGACGGGCACAACGGCCAGCACATAGAAGCAGACGGTACAACGGCAGCTGACCAAAAGGGCGAAGAAGACCGAGAGCAGAATCCTGAAATTGGCTCATTTTGTTGCAAAGGTGCTACAACTGAAACCAAGATTACCCAACACCTGGCCCCAGTTATATATGTCGTTGGTGTATAATAAGCCCCTTGTCATAACGCCATAACATAAAGTTCAGCGCACATCACCTTAACTTCCGTTCGTTGCACCTGTGCGATCGAAAACAATCAGAAACTGACCAAATTAGAAGAAAGGAAGACATCACCAGCCGGTGGAAGTAGTCAGTAGAAAATGACCGTTTATTTTGACAAGTGCAAGACGGCAAATTTGGTCAAGACTTGACGACATGTTCAAACTCGATTCTAACCGTTAGAAGGCTTTGTTCTAGTCTCACTCCAAAATGCAACCCCTAGAAAAGGGAGCAGCGTAGCAGGACTCTATAAGTCGAGCCACAACAGCCCTTCATTCGTTTGGTTGACCTTTACAGGGTTGATAAATAACGGTAAGGGAAAAAGAAAACATGTAAAACCAAGAATAAATCCGGTTGTTTTTGGCAATAAAGCCCCGCTCCCCCTTTCCACAAGGTCGACATTTGCCTGGGACGGTAAACACTTCTCTCCCCGGATGCACTTTCCAGAAAAATCCCCCTCCTGTTGTGACAGAAAGGGATCTAGGCCACCTCCTGCTTGTAAACAACTCCTTTCTCCTCAACTCGTAACTAATCGATAAACTGTTTATGGCCATTTTTTGCCCACCGCCGTTGACCCCCGATGACGTATTAGTGCAGCGAACGGGCAGCGGGGCAGCTGTTCCGCTGACCAAATCGCGCTCTATTTGCAACCATTCTCGCCGCTTAGCTTTCCCTCATTCAAATATTTTATAACTTTAGCAGGTAATATGCCTCCAAAAAAGAGGAATTCATCTGATGATCTCGATGAAGAAATTGTTCCTTCGAGAAATGTTAGCGTAAGAATATTTTTATAGCAATAAATTTAATGAATTCTGTTTAGGAACGACGCTCCCTTCCCAGTAGGTCATCTCGTCCCGCTCGGGCCGCAATGAAGGATGGTTCGGAAGAGGACGACATCATAAATGAAGTGACAACTTCTCCTGTAAGTTACACTTTTTTTGCGGTCATAAAAATTACTTTTCAGCTGGAAAAAGTTTTGCGTGAATCGATTAGAACAGCTAAAAAAGAAGCAGGTCTCAAAAGCGACGATGATCTGCCTGGAAGTTACACTGCTCCAACTTCAGCCGCCAAACCTTCCACCTCTCGAACCAACCAACCAACAACTGAACCGGTAATTTCTTTTTTCAAATTTCTCTTAATTTTACTTTCTTTTTTAGCCGAAGAGAAGAAGAGGACGTCCAGCCAAGTCGACACTTGCTCCTAGTTCAGCTCCTCCCAAAGTGACCACCAGCCGGTTGCCCCAGTCAGATGGTCCTAGTCGCAGAGCCGTGGTGAGTTCCATCCTAAAATTTACTTCTTTTGCCTATCTTTCAGAACAGAAATGTCTATTATGGTAACGCATATTACGATGAGGAAGGAACAGACGCCGATACGGAGAGTGACGATGACAGTTCCGACGATGGGCCAGCTAGGCGTCAGGCGCAAAAGCAGAAAGCAGAGTCTCCAAAGAGTCACTACGATTTCAAACAGATGTTATCCAGTTTAACTGCTGCTGGCCCCAGTTCGGCTCCAGTTCCTGCTCCTCCGGTTGCGGTTCCAGAGAAGAAGACTCGGCAGGTACTTTTTATCCGTTTCTTTGGTTTATTTAGCACTATTTTAGACCTCGGAATCACCGAAAAAGAAAGAAGCTTTCAAGAAACCTGCTCGTCCTGTGGAAAGGGCGTCCAGCGAAGAAATTGTTCTTATTGAAAGGCCAGAAAAGACAACGGTAATTTATTTATTCTTTCGGTTTACAGAATGGACCCCTTTTAGCCAAAGCCGAAAGGAAAATTGAATTTGGAACTCCTGGATCAGAAAACCAGAGGCAGACCAAGGAAGAACTATGCCCAATCGCTGGTTACAACACTCCCGAATCGCGTTGTTTCTTCTCTGAAAGGAATGCTTGCCAAAAGGATGTCAACCCGCTCCGTCATACATTTTTCTGTGTCGAAGAAGGGGGCCAAATCTCCGGAAAAGGAAAGAAATTATCCTAAAAGACAACTTCCCCAGAAGGTATATGGCTAGATTTTGCTAAACTTCTTTTTTCTCTAGAATTATGACGACACAATCCGTCGAGCTAGGCGTAAAGCCGAGACGGATATTGACGAATCGAGCGGCTTTGACTCTGACCGAGGAAGTCTGCCAAATATTCGAATTTCTACCAAAAAGGTGAGGATATTGGCCAATAAGTTTATCGATTTCTAACCCTTTTTAGCTTTTGAAACGACTTTCCCAGACAAGCGTCTCTGACCTCCCAGCTTCTCCCAAACAGTTTCTCCGACAAATGAAGCCTAAACTCGCCAAAACAGTGAGAATCTATTCTTTTTCTTCAATAAGTCGGTATTTTAGGATTCTGGTGAGAAGAAGAAACTAGGAATTACAAAGAAAACTAGTGACAAACCAGCGAAACCTGCAAAGATTACCGCAACTAGCCGCTCTCGTTCCGCTAAAACAGACGTCGAAGAGCTCGACGATCATGTGGAAACCAGAACAAAGAAGTTTACGAAAATTACCTTAAAACCGACTCCGAATATTGTTAAAGCAGCTGCAAAGGTTGAGAGAAAGCATACGGAAGGCTATGATAGCGAAGGAGGAGTTAGGGCTACCCGAAGAAAATCCAATATGGTACGTTGCTATATTCGTTCTTGCATGGTTTTCATATTCTAGAGTCAAACAGAGCCCGTGATGCTAGGCCGTCCAATGCGAGAGCGCCCCCTTGTGGTAAGCAATTTCCAGAGCTTTCCATCCACGCTTTTATCCGTTTTTAACCCATCCGCTTCCAGAGCTACGATGATGTGAAAAGACGGGCTCCTCGAAAGAATAAAAAACAAGAAAACGAAGAGGAAGAGGACTCCGATGATAACGAAAATGAAGAGGAACCTGTCGAGGAGGGAAACGAAAAGGAAGACGATTCTGATGAGGAGAAAAACGAAGATGAAGAAGGAAGTGGAGAAGACGAGGAGGAAAGCGACGAGCAGCAGGAAGAGGAGCACATCAGAGCCAGGAGAGCCCGTCCATCCATTGTAAGACTCTCTTTCTCTCTCTTTTATACCATTTCGTTTTTCAGAACTACGACGTGACAATTAGAAGAAGGTCAAGAAAGCAGAATAATACCACTGAAAGTGCGGATGGTACTAGCAGCGTCGAAATTATCCCTCTAAAGAAACGAAGACGAGTTGAAGCTCCCGAGGTATGGTCGTGCTTTCTTCCTTGTTTCCATTCTTCAAATTTACAGAAAATGGAAGTCAATGACGAGAAACCAAAAGTCAGAGGAAGAGCTAAAAAGATGGAAGAGTCACAGAGCGATGAGTCCTCGTCTGAGAGCTCGGAATCAGATGAAGGGATTCGTCCACGAAGAGTTCTCCCTCCGGTTGTAGGTTTTCTTCCAATAAACCCGTAACTTCTCTCCTTTAGAATTACAAGCCGCCTCCACAGAGAATAAGAAAGCCAAAGCCTCTAGTTGAAGAGTCCGAAGAATCTGAATCTGAAGCATCCGAGGAGAAGATCACAGCTCGAAGAACAGTCGCCAAGGTGGATTACTCCGACGTGAAGAGGCGACGGCCACGGAAGAAGCCAACTGATTCCAGTGAGGAAGACCAACAGGGTTCGGAGGAGGAAGAGGGAGCCGAGGGAGTGGAAGTGGTTGAAGAGGAGACCATTAGGACCAGAAGACAGCGAACTACCACTGCGCAGAAGGAAGAAGTCGAGGTTTCGGTGACCAGGACTAGGAGATCTGTTGTTGTTACTAGCCAGAAGCCGCAAGAAAAAAAGGCGGCTCCCAGGAAAGTTGTCCAAGATAGTGAGTCTGAATTATCGGAAGAAGAGCCCGGCCCCTCTACACGCCAACCCAAGGTAGACAAAGAAACTATCCTTTGATAAATGTTCCTTTCCAGCAACGACAGACTAAAAGGGATAGCTCTCCAGAAGAATCTTCCTCCCTGCCGAGTTCTTACGAGGAGGAGAAGCCTAAAGGGGTAAGAGATTTTTTGTTGTTGAAAAAACAACCGTCATTTCTTTCCAGAAGAAAGGAAGAAAGCTGGGACCTAAAGGGCAGCGTCGCCCCCAAAGTTCCGTAGGCCAGAACAATTACTTTTCGGCCAGCTCCTCTGAAGATGAACGTTTTGTTCCAAAAATTCTTGACGAGGCGAAACAAATGGTTAAAAAAATTTACACCCCGATTATTGAAGAAAATAAGAAAAGCATGGAAGATCAATTCAAGGCAGCCTTTTTTCATTTTTTTTATATTCCCTACATTTTTTAGGATTTCCAAAATTATCTGGTAAATCTGCCCAAGAAGGAGTACAAAACGGCTTCTGGAACAAAACCACGGGCTATGAACCTGCTCAAGGAAGAAATCCGCGAAGGATTTGAAACAGGCTCTGTTTCCGGGCTACCTGAAGTTGTTCCCATTCATTACATCTCTACGACTCCTAATTGGCCAAAGATGAAGAATTGGGTTCACTTAGAGCATAACATTAGGGTAAGGCGTCTTTGCCTCCATTTTTAAAGCTACCATCTTTCAGACAAAGGACTCCTTCCGCTTGAGCCATATCCCATATATCAACGACGATCATGACTCCGTTTCCTTTGTAAAAGAACTGAAGAAAGCCTACCCAGAAGGGATCCACGGGACTACCAAAGGCTGGGGAGAGCACATCTCGGACTATCTTCTCTATCGTCTGTTGAAGGAAGCCATTCCCAGTTGGCAGAAGACTAGCCACGAGATGGGGTACCTCTATCAGGCTATCTTCAAACTCTTCCCGAACAAATTGACAGCTCGTCAGTTGCAGAATATGTAAGTTCAATAAAAGTTTTGGGGGAAGCACCCCGTTTCCAGTTATCCGTCGCTTGAGACACGCTTCGAACCGACTTTGAAGAAGCCAGAAGAGAAGAATAAGAAGGACGACGTGGGGCATTCGATCAGGACGCTCTTGTGCATAAAATGCCGCCAGTATCACTGCCTTCTCCACGGTGTGTTTTAAAAATTTAGAGAATACGGTATTCTTCCTTTCCAGGCATGACCGGTGAACCGTTCCGCATGCATCGCCAGCCAAAGCCGAAGAAGCCCCTCTTCCAAATGCCCTGCAGTGAGCATTGCTACCTCTACATGCCGGAAGTCGAACTGAATCCTCCCTCAAGTGATGAAGATGAACCATTTATCAAACAGAAGCAGGGCTTGGTTGTCGCAGAGAAGCCTTTCCACAAGGATAACGACCACTTGTTCCAAAAAATGGTGCAAATTGACCGGTACAGTAGCAGGGCTGAATTTAACTAATTCAATGGAATTTAGACACGATCCTTGTCAAATTGCTAGTATGATGGAGCTCTTTGAGAAAAGAACCTGCCAGGAGGTTTATGTTCTGATGAAAAAAAAGAAACAGCCCGATAGGGAAATGAGTCCCGATGATATTATGATCAGGAAACAGTAAGTTCTCATTTTAAAGCATTTTTTAAGGTAGTAAACCATAACTGTTTTTCTTCCAGGACTATGAAAGAAGCTCAAAGTTCCTTCCGTAACTTCACTTGGAATCTTGGTCAGGGCCGAGTGGACAACAGCGAGCAACACGCTTGTAAGCATAAAGGACCCTGTGGCCGAAACGTGAAGGAGTGCATCTGTGGACAGCGAGACACCCTCTGCTTCAAGTACTGTAGTTGTGGAATCGACTGTAAGATGCGCTTCCCCGGCTGCCGATGCCAACCAGGTTCGACTCCTCCTTTTCTTTTAAATTGAGTCCTATTTTCCAGGGCAATGTCGAACGAAGCAGTGTCAATGCTTCTACGCGAAATGGGAATGTGACCCGGATATTTGTAAGACGTGCAACTGTGGTCCTGTAGCGAATACTACCAACCGGCCAGACGTGAAGATGCCAGAACTTCCCGCACATTTGAAATATGAAGGAGACGATGATGTTGACTGGCTTGAACAGGACAATATGAAGCTGGATGATGAGCCCATTCCTGTTTGCTCAAATGTTTCTCTCCAGCGGGGAAATCACAAGAAGTTGAAGGTAGGCCGAACCTTTATCGTTGAATTGCCGCGCTGGCGCACCTCCATCCTCCCGCTGTAAAATATGACTAATGACGCCCGCTGGCTGGCTTTTTTCGATCCATTACAGTTCCACTTGCTTCATTTTGCTGCCTTTACAACAATTACAACTACTGTTCAGGTCGGAAAGTCTGACATCGCTGGCTTTGGTTGTTTTATTGCTGAACCTTGTGAGAAGGGCGAGTTCATTGCCGAGTACACGGGAGAAGTCATCACTCACGACGAAGCCGAACGTCGTGGTATGATCTATGACGAGTTCAAGACGTCATATATCTTCGGTGAGTTTTTATACTTCATTTTTAATTACTTTTTTTTTCTATTTTCAGCCCTCAACAAGGAATATTCCGTCGACGCAACAAGAATGGGAAATCCGATCAGATTTGCTAATCACTCGGACAAAGATCCCAACTGCTATTCCCAAGTGAGAATAAACAATTTTGGTTTAAAAAAGAGGGAATATTCAGATTATTATGGTGAATGGAGAGCACCGAATCGGTATCTTTGCCAAGAGGAAGATTTATCCCCGAGAGGAGTTGCTGTTCGACTACCAGTACAATAAGAAATGGAAAGCCAAGTACTGTCCTATTGTCAGAGGAGCCGGAGCAAAGTGAGCCGGCTCTACAAACTGTACCTTTTACGTTTTTTCCCAGGGATAATAGCATTTCGAGTTCACCACAGCCTGGGCCATCTCGCAAGAAGAAGTAATACATTAGCCGTCATATTCTCCTTTTGTTCGTTTAGTTTAGCAAGTTGTTGTTGTTGTTGTTGTTAATTACGGATCTCGTTTAATTGTACCTCCATATTGTTCTCAATAGTAAACTGTCACGGGATGCAGTCGTTTTCTTTGGGCAATCTAGCGGCTGTCTAGCCGTTCCCTTTCTCAACTCTTCTCGTCTCTCTGGATGATCAAGGATGAGCGATTAATCTGGAATCCGGATAGCTGTTAGCTATCGCGAAGAAGCGGCTCTTTGGTTCCGGAAAATGGAAAACCGTCTCTGTATTAACAGGTAAATATTTTTGATGTTTCTTCAAGTTAACAGCTGTGTTAGCTGCAACGTTTTGGACTACGTAAACGTAAACAGATCTGAATAAACTCCTCGTTAAACCACTTTTCTAGTTCTATTTAAAAGTAAAGGGATATTTTTATTTGCTTGTACGGAGTAAGAAGGTGTACAGAATAAGAAGGCTTTGTACAGAAGCAAAGACAAAAAGACGAAAGGTTCCTTTATTTGATCCAGTTGTGAAAGGTTGTCGAAAATGGTCAAGCTTTCCGTTTGACGACGTGGCAGGTCTCTCAACTTCGCTTTTGACAGAATTCGACGGGAATAGAGACAGAAAATAGCGTCGTGTCACTATTCTCATTTTTCACCGCCTACTGGTCGCTGTTCTTTCTCTCTTCAAAAAGCAACGATCAAGTCGGAAACAACGAAGAAGATGGAGGAACTGGACATTGCAAAGCTGAAGATGATGATCTTGGAAGACGGCTTGATGGCGGATGAGAAGAAGGTTCCAAAACCCCGCAGGACAAACTGGTACATTGGCTTCTATGGAAAGGAAGAACTTACTGTGGAGGACACATTCAAGGCTTATGGAATCAAAGAAGAAGAGACGCCTGAAGTCGACGATTTGACCCTAAAAACCAAGACGGATGGAAAGAAAATGGACAAGAATGAGGAGGACTGTGATCCCCGCTGCCTGCGGAAGGAATTTGTCGACATGGACCGGGACACATTTCTGGTTGACCAATCCAAGATGAATCTATGTTTTTTGGGAATAGACGTTCTTGCCAAGATTTGTTCCATGGTTGGTCATTTACAATTCGTCTCTTCAAGCAAATCGAATTTCAGTTGACTGCTTTGGATTTCGTGAACCTTTCTCTGACATGCCGCTATCTTCACTGGCTCGTGTTCGGCTTCTGTACCTGTTATACTCCCTACACTGTGGAGGTGGATATCGAAGACCAGCTCTTGGAATTAACTCCGTATGGTACGCATGGTAGCCTGCCCAAGATGGTCTACTTCCTGAATAAGGACAATTCCGACCGTGATGGTTCTCGAAACGAACGGGGCAGAGAATATCTCTCCAAGGTTGACGGTTATCATGGAATCTTTTTCCATCAACCGACCTGACTGAAAAGGGCCTTCCACTTCGAGAAGATGGAATTAAATATCATTGTATGTTCTTGTTTTGTTTGTCACTTTCAATTCAATTAGTAGATTCGTTTCTTCGACAATAGGGACTATGAAAAATGCTACCGTTTGTCCTCCCGCTGCGCCAATATGTGAATCGCTTGAAGGTTGTCTTCCAGCCTCCTTATGATCGCTCCGTTGAATCTTTTTTCAACTATCCGGCTACAAAAGACTTCCTCAAGGTATGCTTCCCCATTTGACCCGCTCTATTTCATTTTCAGGCCATTAACGCGACGGAATACCGTAATTGTGCTCTTTGGTATCCGAAAAATCCATGGCGGCCTTTGGCAAACACCGAGATATACCTGACTTGCCCCTACACGCGTCAGGTAAGACTTTACTTTGATGATTAGTGAAGCAGTTTAGATGGACGAAGTATGGATTGGCTTTTATAACCATTGTGACGTAGAGCACACAATTTTCCGCAACCGTATTGGTTTTTATGGAAATCCTACCGACGAGGCTCTGAATGAGTTCTTTCACAGCTCGACAAATCTGAACTTCCATGTCTATTTTGATATTCGCGGAGATGAACGAAGCGGCTACCCTCTGTAAGTCCAATTTTATTCATTCGCTTGAAAGATACTGCATTTTAGTTTGAAATATCTTTATGGTCGGTATCGTGGTTTCGAGGAGCAGTCGGAAGACACTTGCAATACGTTATCCATTACGGTAACGACAGAAGAAACTGGAAGGAAGCATAAGCTGAAGATTTATGATCATGACAACGGTCGAATTGATATCCTGATTGGAAGGGAGAAGATCTTCGACAAGATGGAACGCCAATATCGATATCAGATGTACTTGGACGGTATGGGAAGATCGCCGGATAGCTGGTAAAATACGAAGAATATATGCTGTTTTTGTTTGTTTTAGGGTACTCCGAGGCTCTTTTCAATAAATGTTTTATTAAAGCAAAAGAGTTGATAATTTTTTGTGTTTATGTACAGGGTCTATTCCTCCACGTCGTTAATATACCCTGAACTGTTAGCTGGTGCTTTAATTTGAACGTCTTCAATGACAACATCCACTACGTCTTCTTCTCTTGTCAGCAACCTTCCTCCCAAGACGAAGAGTATTAATTCACCCAGAGGGGCCGTGACTAGAATAGTCAATACACAAGCCGTAACAGTTTGTCTGAGATCAGCTGCCACTTCCGGGAATTGTGGAGCGAAGATGAGGAGTCCAGGAGCAAGAGCAGCTTGTACTGTAGCCTTTGGAACCATTGACATGGCTACGAAGAAGCTCTCCTTTATGGGAAGGCTAAGAATGGAGAGGACGAAGGTTGACGCCAATCTGGCTAATGCTCCTAGTCCTATAAGGGCCAAAGCTGCTAGAATAGCTGAGAAGGTAAGCTGAAATCTGTCACTATTGAGTACAATAAAGGAAAATACCTCGCTAAAGACCAGTTTCAACCCAATCAGGGCGAAAAGAAGAGGAAGGCAGATAAGGTTCCAGACAATTCCATAGAATCGTTCAACTACGACTACTGTAGCATCTGGCTCTTTCCTCCACCGGGTGGCTGACAGGCTGCAGAAGATAATCGCCGCGATGATTCCTGTTGTAGCACAGTTGATGACACTCAGTCCTGAAAATGGTCTTGAACGGAAGATAAGAGTCCTACCAACTACACACGCAGCTGAAGCCGTTCCCAGAAGCAATATTCTCGACGTTGGAGTAGGTGTTGGTAGAGGGAACCACCAGAAGAACCAGCCCAATAAAGCTCCACCAAAAATGCCAATAAGGACTTGAGAAACGCTCCAGAGAACAGCAAGAGCTACAGGAGAATCTGTGAAGACCAGAGAAACAGCGGAGGAAAAGGCTCCAATACAGAAAAGATTGTCAATGGAGGAAGCGGCCAGAATGGTTGTTGGAACACCCTGAATGAGAGTTTTTAACCATAAAAGAGCAGAAAAAGAAGGTGAAGCTTACTTTCCCAGTTCCCAGGAGTTCATTTTTGAGATAAAGCATAACTGGGACGGTGACAGCCGGCGAGACAGCGGCCATTAGAAGTCTGGAATGGGTATTACGGATCTTATTTTTCCAGTAATTTGAAAAAAAATGAGAAGGCTTACCCACAAATGATAGCAATAGAAAGGTGCATATTGAATAACAACCATCCTGCCACAGCAATGGCAGCGCTTTCCACAATCGGAGTGATAATCCCAATAGATAGAGGAAGAATGGGTCTCTTCATCAGATCATCCACATTTAGTCCAACACCCCAACGGATAATGATACAAGCTAGAGCCAGCAGTCTGATCATGTATTCCCATCTCTGATCGACTCCAAATGTTTCATATAGGACAGGGATGTTACGGAACGCTATTCCTACGAGTAGAGCTCCTGAATGGATGCTTACAATACGAAATAAGGAAAGTAAATACCGAATAGTGCTGGAAGTCGGACTTTGGTGAATATCCAACCGAGAGCGACGGAACAGAAGAGCAAGACAAGTAACGAGATGGCCGTCTGCCCGGTATCCTTTGTTTGAACCAGGTCCTCATTCGGTATCAGGGGATGTACTGAAATTTTACTCATTTCCATATGAACCCCCTCCTAGACTCTATTTTTAGAGTCTGTCACCCTACAAATGTTAAAGGTTACGCCGCAATCGATAAATGTAAAATTATGGGATTGTTTCGGTCATAATCCTCGCGCTGGTTAACATTTTTGGCAGCCAGCAGGTCATGCAAAACAACCAAAAGATTAAAAGAATGGGGACATCAAATGTACGCTCTACAGGAACGTTTCTATGCCCATATTCTGGGTCATTCTCTTGCATGGCTCATAAAATTTGCCGAAATTTGGGTAAGGCAGGGCTTTCACTTCCCTTGGAGATGAAGAAATGGGCAAAACATGGGTTCGAATAGAAAGAAGGGAGAAGGTTTGTTATTGAATACGGTTAGAACTTACAAATGTTCCTCTGGAATATCCCACAGATCAAAAAATACAGTCCAGCGGCGACGAGAATAAAAGTCACGATAGAATTGAAAAAGTTATTTCGATGAGTCTTATAGAGAGTGACGACAATTGGATGGTCATTACGAATGAAGAGCATTTTTGAAGAACAGAACAGTTGAAAGGACCCAATCAGACTAAAATAACCTGTTGTAGAGACGAGGCTATTTTTCACACGCACTAGAAGGAGACAGTTACGTTTTAAGACAACGATCGATGTATGGTGTTGATTAGGATGACGTAGGAGCCATAAATAACGGGTCAAAGAGGGGCCAAGTTGGGTAATATTACGAAATTAGATGGGTAGGCAGGGAGGAGGGTGGGATTAACCTTTGAGAGAATTATACTCTTGCACACCTGGTCAATGTTGTCGATTTTTGGCAGGGGAAATGTGAACAAGCAGGTGATGGCGTGGAAAGCAGTTTTCGCAACCAGGAAGGGCCGCCATATTCTGGAATTTGAACCAGAAGGAAGACATTGAGAATACTGTACCTTTGAAAGTTTAAAAAGTAGCCCTTCCACGTGTTAATTTGTTCCCGTAATGACGCCAAAGATCTGCACTAATCGGGCAAATTTTCGCGGGTATCAACCTTTCCTTGTCAATCCTTTTGACAGTTGCTTGCAGATCTACCGTCGAGGATAACAAATCAATCTCGTGTTGCATGTTTGAAACACAGTGGACCAATGATTCGATACTTGCTCTTCTGGTGTTAGTTATAGCCGTTTTCTCTCGCTGTTATGTTATTTTAGTCACCCTGTTGCCTACACTTCTATCTTCTCTTGGAAATGACACCCAGGCGAAGAAAGTTGGAGACGCCAGGCTCACCCCAACAGAAGTGAAAAGAGTGGAACAGTTGCACTACGGATGGTATATTCAAGCAGTTTCAAGTCTCCTTGGGGCAATGGGAAAGGAACTCTACAGGAAAATGGACAAGTGAGTAAACAACTATGTGTATTGCAAAAACGACGGGATGCGGTGGGAGGTAATCCTCTCGGATTATAAAGTTTAACCCACATTAACGACCGATTGCAGCGAGTGCCATGGGGATATAGCTCAGTGGTAGAGCGCTCCCTTGGAAGAGGACTGGGGTTCAATTCCCTATATCTCCAGAAATATTTTAGCTTTGTATCACACTGTTTAGAAAGATTTTACAGAGAGAATAGAAGAGCATTTGTTGCTTGCCTCGATTCCATTGAAGAGGAACACGATATTAAGAAAGGAGCCCATTGCTTGGTCAAGGCGTTCGATGGAAAACTGGTTAGTTTGAACCATAGTACTCAAAACTTTCTTGTTCTTTTAGATTGCCGCCTATCCTGAAGCGATGACAGCAAAGCAATACGATTTTGTCAGTAAAAAAGTGACCACAAAACACAAGGTCCCAAAACGACTACAGTTCAATATATCCCGGTTCCATAAGAAGAGAATGAGAAGGAACGTTTTATCTCTCTACACAAATGTGAGATCTTTTAAACCACGTAACAAATGTTTCCACAGGATGAAGCTAAAGTTGCAGCAAAATTAGTAGACAAGCTGGATTCTCCATGGAAAATCAGATCACTGCCAAGTGCCCCGGCTCTGAAAGACAGCAATGACCCACCGTCTTTGGTTACGGTATGCTCCTGACAGCCTTCTACCCTTGTTTTCCAGAAAATTACTGATCTCCTTGGAGGAGTTGTAAGGCTGGTGAAGAACAAAACACGCGAGGAGCAAACAAACCTCCATGATTCCTATAAAAAACTCCAACAGGTCAATATTTTCAAGACATGGTTGATACTTTTTGTTCCATTTACGGAGAGATCTTTGCTCCTATCAGAACCCCAAGCCGTATGACGCGAGAGGTCAACCTGTCACTCCGAATTAGGGGTATTGTTCTAGAAGGACAAAATAGCCGAGAAGTTCACAAAGTCACAGTGGAAATAGACCAACCGGCACCTAATAAAAGGGAATGTTCAGCTTCAAAGCCTTGTCTCCAAGAGGAACAACCAGGGGAACTTCAAGTACCGTATGCTGGATATGGTCCTGGGAAGAAACACCCCTCTTCAGAGGAAGAAAGCCTTCGAGGACCAGTGAGTTTTACTTTTCTGAAAAGTTACCATATTCTAGATTTCAAAATGGATCCCCAATGAACAAGAACGCCTACGATCTCGTTACAACCCTCTCAAAACATACAAAGGGCAAGAGCTTCAATATCCTCTCGCCGCGATTCTTCCCTTTGATGCCACAGAAGGAAGCGAGGGTTGTCAACCGTGTTTCCTCACACGATAAAATTGTTAAGGTTTTTTCTATCACCGAACATTCTGCCATTCTACAAAGACGACTCGGGGAATAGTATTCTACCATTGCCGAAGCTGCTTGGAGAAATTGGAACTGGAAAAAAAGAGAAGGACAAGATTTTGGAACTGATTATGGAGGCTTCTGGTTGAAGTTTTTCTTGTTTTTTGGCATCCACAGGGGGAAAAAGGAAACGCTCATTCTAGAGGATGGTTGCACGCATTTTGCAAAAGTTTTCAATGCCGATGAAGTTAATCTTTTTACAGGAGCCAACGAAATAGTCGAGGACGCCTTCCAAATAAGCAAGAACCTACTAAAAACGGATTTGGGAAAGGATATCCTTGAAATAAGTACCGTAATCGAGAAGTCTTACCTAGCCGTACAAAAATCCTTTTCCCATCAACAGAAGAAAGACTTATCTCGAAGAAAGTATACATTCCTAGATAAGGATCAGCTACACAAACTTTATGGAGAAAATGGTTGTTTTTCTTTCCTGCTAGAGTTGTGAACAATTTGAACTTATAGGAATTTATAATAACTCACTTTCCAAATTACAATTTGACATTGATGAATATACCAGAATGAGCCAGGAAGAAAAGGAGGACTCGTTGAAGGAGACTGTGAGAATCCTAGCTGGCCAGCCCTCGAGAAGAAGTAAACGAGCCCTTACAGTAAAAGTATTGAGGCCAACTGTTTTGGCGCCTTTTGCCTTTGCCCCAAATATTGAAGTGGTACGTTTTTTCACTATAATCCAAGCATTTGTGGGATATCAGTTCAATATCCTTGGCCCGACAGTCCTCTCTCCTAATCTATTCTCTCCAAGCATTTTGACCCCTCTTCTGCTGAGTCCTCCTGTTCTCTCACCACAGGTCTTCTTTTTTGTTTCCTCTTTAGCCAGTAAAATATTTCAGATCGGCCATCCTCTGATCCTGTCGCCATATCTTCTAGGACCTAATGTTTTATCGGGGTCTATCTTCAATCCCTACATTTTATCGCCTTACGTACTATCTCCAAACGTCTTAAACCCGTACGTTATGTCTCCTCTCATTCTGAGCCCCCTAGTCCTCTGTCCAGCCTTGTCCAGTCCAACACTAATGTCGGGGTCAATCCTAAGCCCTTCGGTTGCTTCACCAGCCGTTCTTACTGAGTCTGCTTTAGCTATTGCTGTATTATCCCCCAGTGTTCTTCAGTGAAATGCAATAATTCTTCTTGTTTTCCCTCTATTGCCCCTTGTTTCCATAAAAGATGAGGCAGATATCTCGACCAATTATCACGATCACCATCATAAAATTTATGATGGTCTGTCTCGCACGTCCTTCCTTGCGGTGTCGTTATTGAACTTTAAGGATCATCCGTATATTTCGGAACCCGGTCTTTGGAATGTTTCGTCATATCCACATCCATGTCACGAAGTAAGGAAGGCGGAAGAAGAAGACCCATCATCCAGGGAAAACAATCGCGGAAAGGCCAAAGAAGGGGTGCCTTCTGCTACAAACATCGTTAAAAAGGGAATCTCAACGTTCAATTATTTTACAGAGCCACCTTTTTCATCGCTGATGTCTGAGTTCAAGATGTTGAACATGATTCATTCCAGACATACGCCATTACCACCTTTTAGGTGGTCATTTCCTCACGCGGTCGCCAAAAAGGCAGATTTGAAAAACAGTTATTTCAATGCGTAGCCATCCTGGATAACAGACATCTGGCTCATTGTGACCGATTCATCTTCAGCTTGTGGTATATGCTTGAGACAACGTCAGATTCCTGATAATTTCCAAAAAGAAGGTTTGCAATCCTGGCTTACTAGGTAAAACTAAGGAAGGCGTCTTGATCATCTTCTTCGTTTTCTGCTTCTTGTAGTGAATAAAGAGGATAACTGGAGTCGCTGTACCAATAGTCCGATCATTTGAGCAACAACCCTGGGAAAATTTTTAATTGTGAATGAATTATCGCCCACCCCATAGATGGGGTAATTTTAGCGCGGCTCTTTCTGAACCTTCAAAAAGTTATAATCATAGGGCACGCCCTATAATTTGTCACAGGTCTATTTTGGTATTATTGTTATGTCAAAAACTGGGGTGTACTCTCTAAAAAATAGACGTTGTTTCCCATGGACAAGCCATATTAACATAAATGTTTTCTGACATATTCAAATCTCATTATAAAAAATTTGCAGTTTTCCATGCCCCATGCCCATATCTCCCCTACCGAATGAGTAATACCCACTTAGGATAACTCCCTCATCGCAATGCGACACTTTTTTCCCCGGAGTAGGGGGGTAATTATCGGATATCCCTGGCCAATCCCTTTCCAGAGATCGTCGTTTTGTTTTCTCTTCTTTCCATAAACTAATTCTACCGTTTACTGTATTCAAAAGATCCGAGTGTTCACGGAAAGCCAAAATATCCCCTAGTACAGATGTAATTTTGTGGATTTCTCCTGTCATCTGATAATTGTTTCCGGGATCCACAGGATAAACATTAAAAAATCTGCCCGGTCCGTGTGAAAAACGACTATCTTTCCGAAATTACACATTTCTTCCTCGTTCCTTACTGTCATAATTAGCCGGAAAATCCAGAACAAGCAAAAGTTCCGTTATAAATAGAAATGTTGGCCTCATTTACGAGATGCCATCAGTATTCGCCGTTCCTTGCCTTCTCATTCTTATGCGTCTTTTGTGAATTAGAGATCATTCAGTTCAATTTTCAGGAAATGCTCATCTCTCCTCATGTCTATCATGACTTTACCGTATACGGCTGTTGTATTGCTGCTTTTCTCAATCTCATTATTGTTCCCCTCTCTGTGATACAGTCAAAATACAGCTTGGGATCTTTTAAAATTATCATGTTGGTCTTCGCCGCGACCAATATGCTCCATTACTTTGTGGATACCTTCAGTCTTCCGGTAGGTTTCTTTTTGAACTTTTAAAACCGCCGTATATCGTTCTAGAGATTCTACACTGGCCACAAATTGTCTCTTGTCTATGTCAGTGGCCGTGCTAAAGACTGGGGAGGTCTTTGGGCCACAATTTGTGGTGTTTGGCTGTGTAACGTCTTCATGCTACAAGTATTCCTGGAAGCTTTGCACTTCGCCTACCGGTATATCCTCCTCTGCCAGGAGAAATTACACTTCCTCCTGAGCACTTCAAACGTGATCAAGATTCTCCTGACCTCTGTTCCCATCTATGCCGCTCTCCATACAGCCAACTTCATCTACATGATGCCATTCGATGAAGACGTCCTCCTCGCTTTAGAAAACGAGGAATACTATAATTTGGACATGAAACCGCAGGAGTTGCATGGAATTGCCATGCTTTACGTGGTAAGAATCATCTATTCTGATCAACCTAACCCAATGTTTTGACGGTTTCCGTAGGGATATAGCTCAGTGGTAGAGCGCTTCCTGAGAGGTCTGGGGTTCAATTCAATATATCTCCAGAATATTTTTGCTTTTTTCGCTCTATTCAATAACCTCTTTTCAGAAGAAATCCCCCATCGGTGAAGAAGTAACACGATGGAGAGGTATTTTAGCTATTTGCTTCCTTTTGGGGTGTAATGCTCTCCTCCTTTCGACTATGGTCTTCTGCGGATTTAAAATGCACCACAAAATTAAGGCAGACTGGTTATATGAGAAGTCCAAAGAGTATTTTCAGTCCTTCACCTCGGCTTCCAGTAAAAGAACAAAGGAAATGCATCATACGCTGTTTCAAATGTTGATAGCACAGACCACCACTCCGCTTATTCTACTGCATACTCCTTGTACAGTATTGTTAGTTGGACCGTTCTTTGTGGAATTTGGGAAGTAAGTAAATGACAGACCATGCTTTCATGGTAGAGATTTTCACAGATTCTAAGGGCTCGACCCGCTCTGGAGTGACCTTTTGCGGTCCGAAGTGACTGACGATCCAATAGTTAACCATTTTTTAGTGGAGCCGACCTGATGATGTTGGTAGTACTCGTCTACCCATTAGTAGCACCAATGATAGTGATCTACTTCATGAACAGGACCTTCTTCCGTCGGCTATATGGTATCCTAACTAACAAGACAAACTATTCTTTTGCCAGTTTCCGTCCATCAACTGTCCACAATTCTTCCCTATAACTTTTTTTATTAACATGTAAAAAACATAACAATTATTAGACCCTGTATTTTTTTCTTTTCTCCGCGTTAGGAAAAGACGGTTGGTGAGAGAACAGCAGCAGCCAGTGCTGATTCCGTAAACACTGAAGGCGAGGCAACGGCTGGGGAAAGAATAGCTCCTGAGAGAATGGTAGGCGACAAAACATCAGGACAGAGGACGAAGGGAGAAAGGATAAGGGGCGATAACACGTAGGGATTGATCACGTTGGGGGACAGGACGTAGGGCGAAAGGACATACGCATTGAAGACAGCTGCCGAGATCGTATTGGGTCCAAGGAAATAGGGTGATAGAATCAACGGATCTCCTACCTGGAAATAATTATTTCAAGACCCGCTGTGTGTTTCATTAAAGTTAAAATTCCCTACCTGAGGTGAAATAATGGGTGGGCTCATAAACAGCGGCGAGATAATACTAGGTGAGAAGATATTCGGTGAGATTACTAATGGTCCCAAGACGCTGAACTGAAAAGAAATATTCCTTGTTTTCATTTATTCCAAGGCTTACTGTTAAAACAGCAGGAGCAAATCCAAATGGAGCCAGAACTGTTGGCATGAGTACGGCTAATTTGAGAGTCCTCTTATGCCGCCTCTTCTTCTCTTCAGCTAGAATTCTCACAGCTTGTTTTAGTGATTCTCCCTTGCTTATATGGTCTAACTCGCTGTACTGATCAATATCAAATGGTAGATCGGCTATGGAGTTGTTGTATACTCCTTTAAATGGCACTTCTAGGTGTAATAAAGAGGAAACGAACCGTTCTCTCCGTAAAGATGATTCAGCTGCTCCTTATTCATGTAGGTATACTTCTTATTAGTCATCTCCTTCCTTTGCTTCCTTGTAAAGGTCTGTTCAAGACCTTTAAACGCATCTCCAATTGCATTGGTTATATCCAGGATCTCCTTTCCCATTCCGGAAGCTTTCAAATTTTTGACGATGTTCAAGGCATCGTCGACTACTTCATTCACTCCTATAACCCGCAGTCCCTTAAAATTGAGTGATCCTACCTGATGCATCCATAATAAGTTCCAGTACATTTGACCTGTCTTCTTTCTTCATTCCAGCCTTCTCCAACATATCCGGTATTGGTAGGATACTGTTAGGAGAATCGTCTTTGTAGAGGGGGAAGAGATTTGGCGAGAGAATTGGTCTAGAAATGGGGGGCTTGGACAAAAGGGAAGTCTTACTTTTTGTTACTGTATTTATCTGGAAGAATGGGGAAAAATCTGGGAGACAAGAGGTTATAGTTGACATCTTTTGTATGCTTGCCAACTGACTCTACCAGGCCGTAGATTGACTTATCAACAAGGCCTTCCGGAACCAAATCACGGAATCTGGAAACGAGTAAGAGTATTGCAGTGGGTTTCATTTTCGAGCTACAAAATCATCCTATTCGAACTTACTTGTCGGTAAAAGACCTCGTCTTCCGCAACGGGTGCTTCTTCCCGAGAACCATATCCAGCATTCTATGTTTAAATTGTCCTTCTCTTCCCCGCTTGGTAACAAGTTCTTGCAATTCTGTCAACTTCTCATAAGTTTGATGGACTGTCTTCTGTTCTCCTGCGGTTTGGTTCTTCACCATCCTCACAAAACCACCCAGAAAGTCGGTGACTGTCTGTAAATCATTTTCAAATAACAACAACATTGGTTTGGTACCTTGACTGGTGATTTCTGACCTTTAATGCTCTTCAAAGATGGAACTTTGGACATTGTTTTGACTTTCCATGGAGAATCCATCTTGTCAACGCGTTTGGCTTCCATTTTTGCTTCGTCCTGGAAACAATACTACTGTAGGACTTTTGATCGGTTAAAAAATGGTCACGATCGTGCGAACACTTGATAAATGGCTCTCTACTCTTAGTCACATATCAATGAGAAACCTTGAATTTCGGGGCAATCGGTTGCCTTCAGTGGCAATGATCGGTCATGTGCCCATTTTTACATCTTTTTGACCGTTAAAGCTCACATTTGTGTAGAGAGATAGTATATTCCTTCTTACTCTTCTCCTGCACAGCGAATTTTCCCATTTCGCACTCATTGCGATCCGTTTCGGCCTTAAAGTCTGGCTGATTGGGTTAAAAAATGGCTTACTTCTTCATTTTGAACGGTTTTAACAACATTTTCTCCTTCTGATTCCGTAGCAGCTTCTTTATGACCTTCTTCTTCAAGGCTTTCTTCATTTCCTCCTTGTATCTGATCCTTCTTGGAGTGTTTTTCGGGGTAAAGATGGTATTCGGCATTTCCTTTCCCACGAAGTCATATTGGGGAGAGAAGGCAGCTTCAGGGAAATATTCCAGCTGGAGAAGAAACATTTAAAAAGAATTCTGTCCTAGTTCTAACCAATTTTCCATCGAAAGCCTTGACCAGACATTGTGCTCCCTTCTGTAGGTCATGTTCGCTGTCGATGGAATCCAAACAAGCCACGAACGCCTTACGATTCTTCCTGGAAATTATTTTATCACCCTCCCCTGTTGATTGTTAAGGTGTTCAATTCGCTAACCGCACCTGATGCCCTTCCATTAATCACCTGCTTCAAGCTATCAGCTATTTTATGTTTGACCCGACCCGGACATATGCTCGTTGACAAGCTACGCCTTTCAATTTTCTTTCTAGAGGATTCGTCCGATTTTCTGTAATCGAACGGGGGTAGTTATTTTTTGAAAAAGGTTTTGGACTCGCGAATACGTTCCATAGAGCCAGAATAAAAGGTTAATGGACTTGAAAAAGAGTCAATGGTCGAGAGAATAAACTTTTTGAGGTCAACAATGAGAAAGTAATAGGGCGGAAGTGTTTCTGTCCTCTTTGGTCAGCGCGTGGGCTTGTCATAAATCGGACGGGTGTCTCATAAAACTGTACATTAAAAGTATCTTAAGA